>CM053269.1:12740138-13351638 GCA_028583415.1 Protea cynaroides
CTTCGACTCAGCTCGTCCCTCTGAGTTGCTACAGTGGCAACTTCGATCCGTTGGTGGTTTGCACTCCTTGTTTCACCGTCTACACCTCCGCTACAAGTATTTCTTCTACCTTTTCATGTTTTTAGGTTTCTTAACCTAGGTTTTTGGTCGTTTATCTCGTATTTTTTGAATTAAACTTTTTTCAACCGTAAAAATTTGATTTTTATTAGGGGCTTTTGTTGTTGGTGACTCGAGGAATGAAAGCCCTCAAAAATATTTGAGTTTCATCGGTTGGTTATCGAGTAACTCAAAATTTTAACTTTTTACCCTAATTTCTTTGAAATTTTGAATTTCTTGAAATTTCTTGCAATTCAATCTAATTAGTTGATATTTTCAACTGTTTGAGTCTCACTAGATAGTTTAGGATCAATGTAAGTCCTCCTGCCCACGTGTATCGGTGAAAAGTGAGGTTTTTGACCCATTTACATCGTTATTACATCGAAATCTCAGGTTTTTCCTCTCTACTAACCCATTATTTGTTTTTCTTTCTTATTTGCAAATACTATGGCTCGTACCAAGGTACCCAGAGTTCACGACCATCTTTACTTCTGTTCCAATGAAGCCGAGACACATTACGCCCACTATGCTCGCAAGAAGGTAGAGGGAGGCCGCAAAGTGGACTTGGCTGACTTAGCCTTGTTCAATGTGGAGAGAGTCTTTGGTGATATGAGATGGCTCCCTGTCATCACCTATGACGTGTGTACCCATCCTGACATGGTATGCCAGTTTTACTCTAATCTCCAGGTGTTGGGACATTAAAATGATGTGGAGAGGGGTCATTAGCTTCGCATCACGAGCTACGTCAAGGGGGTTGACCTTTAATTTGATTATCGGTAGTTGGCCGACTTGTTGGGCATTTCCTATGCTGGCCCCATGGTGTTCTATGCTCCTGGAGAGCCCCAGTTCTTTTCTCAATAGATGAGGGCTGAGATCGATAGCCAGCTCATCCGACCTGATCGCTGGCAGCTGAAAGCAAGTTGTCTGCGCTCAGATCCACGGGTATATTGCAAGATCATTCAGCATAACCTGATACCGTAGAGTGGTCATTATGAGAGGATCTCCCAGTTGACCCAGTATCTATTATACTGTATATACACTAGGAAGCCCGTCTGCCTTCCATACATCATCATGCGTACCATGATTAGTGCCACGTTGCCCAGTCATACTGGGAACCTTCCTTACGGACGTATGATCACTACCTTGCTTACCCGCCTGGGGGTTGACTTAGTGGATGAGAAGATTTAGGAGAAATCCTTCTCATCGCCTCTAGATTGGGAGGCTATTTGCAAGATGGGCTTGCGGGATGCCCAGGTCAGTGATGAGGAGAAGAACGTGATGGTGCGCCCTCACACTCGAGTGGAGATGGCTGATGCTGAGGCCGCAGCAGTAGCCACTGGAGTAGGGGTTCCTGGGGATGATGACCATCGGCTGTACATGGATGTAGATGCCATACCTCCTCCATCACCTACTCATGCTAATGGAGCTGGTCTGTCTTCTTCAGTTGGTCCTTCGCATGCGGCTGGTCCTTCGTATTCTCCATCTGATGACATGATGAGGATATTGCACGAGATACGAGAGGCTCAGCGTACGTCTGACCTGAGGATGGGAGAGATTCTAGGGGATCAGCGTGTGACTGACCAACGGGTGGCTGATCTCCTAGCTAGTCTCCAGACGAGCCAGACTCAGATAGCTTGGTTGACCAGGGCCTATGCTGAGGACTATGATAGAGACTGTGAGTGACCAGCGGGTGGACCATATCTTGTTCTAAATGCGGTCTTCCGAATATCACCGTCCTTAATCTTCAACTGATGGTATCCTGATCGAAGATCGATTTTGGAGAACATCTTTACACCTTGCAACTGATCAAATAAGTCATCAATCCGAGGCAATGGATACCGATTCTTGATTATTTGCTTATTTAATTCTCGATAGTCTATACACAGTTGAACTCTACCGTCCTTCTTCTTCACAAATAATACTGGCGCTGTCACACCCCAATTCTACACCATTCAGAACGGTGTGATGAACCGCTAATAAACCAACGGTTTAACCAGGATCTCTAATAGGCGATATCCATTAAAAATAAAACCATGCACATCCACAATCATAATCAGAATAATACACAATAGCGGAAGTCATATAGTAAACGAACTGAGCATTCTAAATGTAATAATCATTATTAAAATATCAAATTATTGTTGTATCAACTGAGACACTAGTAAATAAAATATCAATTACATCTTTTTATAAATCCAAATAAAATCCTAATCGTATACGCATGAGTTGCACTCGCACAAGGAATCATGTGCATCCTCTAAGGCTTCAGCTTCCATTGCAGCAACACACGCATACACCGGATCATTTAAATAATCTGTAACTGTAGTACCTGCATCATCAACTAAAAATATTCGACGTCGAGAGGGTGAGTACACATCATGGCTTAGTGAGCAAACAAAACAATGCAACAAACATATGCATGCAATCAATTCATATCTTTGGTCTGGTTTATAAGTTTGCAATGTGCTATAGAAAGGTTCGGTGGCCGCCTCACCTCTATACACGAGTGTATGAATCCACCCAATGAATATCGGCACTGTTGTCTCACAAGCACCCACCATGGATAATATACACCCCAAGAAAACGGCATGGCTGTACCAGTTGTCCATACCAACACGTAAGCCCCTGCGGGCGAGGGCTTGCAAACTGGGCTCGGAACTAACCAATCCTAATGCCAATCAGTGTATCCAGGGCCTCACCCCAGCATCCCTTATACATCCATAGAGATAGGGCTAAGGCCCCCCGGCAGAGTCAGAGACTACACGGTCCGAGACCACCTCCCCCCATACCCTACGACGTAATAGTTCTACTAAGGTAATGGCGATACGACGATGTCAGTGGACAAGACTTGAGTTAGAGATAGAGCTAGAGTCTGGTGACCAGGATGAACCACAGTGTCATGTCCTCCCCCTGATACTCGCTCGCATCAAGCACACCAACCATACACATACATCCACATTCCTATTCCTATCATCATCATCATCAGCATGTTATAAACAATAATTAAATATGCATGAACAGTAATAATAGAAATATTAGATGACATGTTGAATGCACATAACAAGCATACACGCATAGAATCAATCATGGCATTGGACTCAAAATAAAATAGTTTATTATTAACCAATTAGTTTAGGTCTTGTTCCCTCACTTTTACTTGATCGTAGGTCCTCTTTCATGCGTTAAGAATCAACTATATATCGATATTATATCCCAAGAAGACCTAACCAAATCGATAGGATTTAATTCGAATTAATTCAGACTTTAAAAAGCATGTTGTTAACTGGGGGTCGATGCTAGGGTCGGAGGATTCATCGACCCTGGGTGCGACCACCCCCATTCTGGACTTCCCGAACACTGGGGGTCGATGATCAGGGTCTGGTAGGGTCGATTGGCCATCGACCCCCCGTGCGACCCCCTATGGTTTTTGTCAATTTTTCATCCTACAGTCCATTTTTCGTGTTTAGGGTCCTATGTCTTGCTTCTACAATCCATTCCACACCTGTTCTATGGCCTAGAACCATAGTTCATTCACCTATATGGCTTTCATGATTTCCCCCATGGTTTTCTATGAAGACCTAACCATGGGTGGATAATTTGGGTTTCTCATAAATCATTCCCTCTTCTCTATCTATTCTAAGGTATGTAGAATTTCATGGAGATAGTATCTACACCTGAGAATTAGGCTTGTTTCTCTGAAGCTTTCTCCTTGATCTTCTTCTCCACTTTCCTTCTCTTTTCTTTCTCTTCACCTTCTCTTCTCTCTCTCTCAATCCAATTAGGGTTCTAAAAGGAGTGAAAGAGGCTTAGGGATGTCCTATTTATAGAGAAGAAACTCCCAAAATAAGTCCCATTGAGATTAGGAAGGAATCCCTTCGAAATTTAAAAAGTTTTCAAATCACGGTTTCTGTCGGCAGACTAGGGGTCGATGAGGGGGTCGAAGATCCCGTAGACCCCTGGTTCTTAAAATGTCTGACCCCTGGGATAAAACTGGGGGTCTGAGTTTTATACTGGGGAGTCCGACCCTACCTTGCTGGGTATGCGACCCTCCCCCTATTTTTAGTGTTTTTGGGTCAGTTTAATACCTGGGATCGTGATCTCCCTCACGCACTTGATCCATTTGGCTCAACCATGATGGGTAGACCTGGTTCAAGGTGGTAAGACCAGGTTAGTTCGATACGGGTCTTACAACTCTCCCCTATTTATAAAAATTTTGTCCTCGAAATTCTACATACCTTCTGAGTCGAATAAATGAGGGTATTGCTTTCGCATAGCATTCTCTTCTTCCCATGTAATTTCTTCCATATCTCTACTTCTCTAGGTGACCTTAACATAATAGATATCTCGGTTGCGTAGTCGTTGAACCTTTCGGTTGGTGATTTCCATTGGTGCCACTTCAAATGTCAGATCCTCAGTCAAATCAGGTAGATCTACTGTCAGAATGTGCGTTGGATCTTTGACATACTTTTTCTATAAGGAAATATGAAATACGTCATGCACACTTGACATAGATGGTGGTAGTGCTAGCTGGTAAGCCACTTTCCCACGCTTAGCTAGAATCTCATATGGTCCAACATATCTTGGACTTAGTTTCCCTTTTTGTCCGAACCGTTTTAATCCTCGCATAGGCGATACTTTTAAGAATACTTTATCACCCACGACGAACTCAAGGTCTCGGCGTCGGGTATCGACATATTGCTTCTGACGATTAGGCTATTCTCACTCTTTTTTTGATAATGTCGACCACTCGACAAATCTCTTCAATAAATTTCGGTCCAACAATACTACATTCCCCAACTTCATTGCAAAACAAAGGAGTTTGACACTTTATGCCATACAGTGCTTCATAGGGTGACATCTGTATAGTAGCCTGGTAGCTATTATTATAAGCGAACTCAATCAATGGTAACTTTTCATCCCATGATCCTTTAAAATCAATTACACATGCCTGAAGCATATCCTCTAGAATCTGAATTGTACGCTCCGACTTCCATCTGTCTGTGGATGGAATGCAGTATTAACCTTCAATTTTGTACCCATAGTCTTTTGCAATCTTTCCCAAAACTTTGAAGTAAATCGTTGATCTCTATCGGACACAATACTTTCAAGTACACCGTTTAATCGCACAATGATTTCCACATATAGCTTAGCTAACCTCTCCAGTGTATACTGGGGTCGTATAGGTATAAAGCGAGCTGTTTTAGTCAAGCGGTCTACAATCACCCAAACTACGTCAACTACTCGAGGAGTCAGTGGTAATCCTGTGACGAAGTCCATAGTGATGCAGTCCCATTTCCATGCCGGTTCCGGTAACGGCTGTAACAGTTCTACCGGTCTTTGTCGTTCAGCCTTTACCTTCTGACAATTTAGGCATTGAGACATGAACTTAGCTACATCTGCTTTCATTCTTCTCCACCAATATAGTGTCTTTAGATCATGATACATTTTTGTACTTCCAGGATGTATCGAATAGATGGTGGTATGGGCTTCTTTCAACAATCGGTGTCTAATGTCCAAGCTTTCTATTTCGGGTACACATATTCTTCCTTTGTACTTCAGTACCTTTTCTTCTACCAAGGTGAACTCAGGGTTAGTTCTACCATTTTCAATGTCTTCTTGTACAGTTCTTAGGTAAGGGTCTGATTTGATAGCTGTCTTCACTTCATCAACTATATCCGGTTTAATTTTCAATGCGGCGACCATATTTGAAAACCGATGAATAAACCATTGGTTGGCCGATCCATCTGGTGCATCTATCACAAACTGCTCATTACCGTACTTGAATACCTTTCTGGTAGTACACATTGTGGCAGTTGAGCAAACCTCTCCTTGAGATTTTATCATTACCTTTCTACTCAACACATCGGGTACTACATTAGCTTTCCCTGGATGATACTGGATATCACAATCATAGTCTTTCAATAGTTCTAGCCATCTTCTTTGTCTCATATTCAGCTCCTTCTGATTAAATAGATAAGTAAGACTTTTATGGTCTAATTTAATCTGAAACTTCTCCCCGTACAGATAATGTCTCCATATTTTGACAACATGTACTACTGCCGCTAGTTTTAAATCATGAGTGGGGTAGTTCTTTTCATGTGTCTTTGGTTGTCTAGAGGCATATGGAGTGGGGTAGTTCTTTTCATGTGTCTTCGGTTGTCTAGAGTTATATGCAATTACTTGTTCTCCTTGCATAAGTACACATCCTAATCCCAGTCCTGACGCATCGGTGTACAAGATAAATGGTTGTCCTGGAATCGGGATGGTCAAGATTGGAGCTGATATCAATCTAGCCTTCAATGTATGGAAACTCTTATCGCATTTATCCATCCAGAAAAACTTCTCGCCCTTCTTAGTCAAACTGGTAAGAGGTACGGAAATTCGGGAATAGTCTTCCACAAATCATCGATAATACCCAGCTAGACCTAGAAAACTTCTAATTTCTACAACGCTCTTCGGTGCTTCCCACTTTACAATAGCCTCGATCTTGCAGGGATCCACTTTAATTCCTTCAGTGAAAACTACATGGCCTAGAAATGCGACTTCCTTTAGCCAAAACTCACACTTTGAAAATTTGGTGTAGAGCTTTTCCCTTCGTAGTCGCTGCAGAGCGGCGTTTAGATTTTTGACATGAGTTTCCTCATCCTTGGAGTAGACCAATATATCATCGATGAATACAATAATCGACGTATCCAACATGTCGTGGAAAACCCGGTTCATAAGTTCCATAAAGGTTGCTGGTGCATTTGTCAATCCAAAAGACATGACCAAAAACTCATTATGTCCATATCTGGTCCTGAATGCTATCTTTGGGATATCTCCATCCTTAATCTTCAGCTGATGGTAACCTGACCGAAGATCAATCTTTGAGAACACTTTGGCACCTTGCAACTGATTGAACATGTCATCGATTCGAGGCAATGGATACCGATTCTTGATTGTTAGTTTATTCAGTTCTCGGTAGTCTATACACAAGCGAACGCTACCGTTCTTTTTCTTCACGAATAAAAGTGGCCCTCCCCATGGTGATATACTAGGGCGAATGTAACCCTTGTCCAGCAGTTCTTGTAGTTGTACTTTCAATTCCATCAGTTCAGTAGGAGCCATTCGATAAGGTTCTTTGATACTGGTGCGGCTCCAAGTATAAGATCTATAACAAACTCTGTAGCTCGGTCGGGGGGTAATACTGATAATTCATCAAGAAATACGTCTGGATAGTCACGCACGACATCAATATCTTCCATTCGTGGTGCTTCCTTGGTAAAGTCGACCACATATACTAAATACCCGACTGCTCCTTTCTTAAGGCACTTCTTAGCCTTTAGCGCCGAGAGTATGAGCTTTCGTTTACGAGGAATTTTGGTTCCCGAAAAACTGAACTCTGCTCCTTCCTTGTCTCTAAATGTCAGCTTCTTTTCGACACATAATAGATTTGCAGAATGCCGAGCTAACCAGTCCATTCCCAAGATGACGTCAAAGTCTGCCATCTCAAGTTGGATCAAGGTTGTATCCAAAGTCTTTTCATTAATAAGAACTGGACATGGTCCATAACCTTTCTCTAACTCCACTTCTAATCTCATAGGTGATTGTACAAGCAGTTTGTAGTCTAAGGATTTAATGGGTAAATTCAACTTCTTTCCAAATGACACAGATATAAAGGAATGAGTAGCTCCTGAGACAAAGAGTACCCTGACGGGTATGCCATTTATAGGTACGATACATGTGATTTATTTTAACTTAGTCTATATGCTCATACAATGTAATACAACTAGGAAAAAAAATGTAAGTCATACCTGTAACCACATCAGGTGATGCGGCAGCATCCTCGGATGTAACCGCATAAACTCGTCCTTGATGTAGCTGCTTCTTGGGCTTAGGACATTCCCTTGCTATATGTTCCACTTGGCTACAGTTAAAACATCTTATCCCTTTAGTAATTGGCTTCTGTTGCTGTTGAACTACGGGGATAGTCTTGGTTGCAGCAGTAGAGCCTTGTACACGGAAGGGTTTGAATGTCTTGTTATTTCCCCCATTATAAGAATTTCCAGTTGGCCTTTTGATACCTCTGTTTTGCATGAAATAACTCTCCTTCTGGCTTGATTCTATAACTCGAGCAATTTGTGCCGCTTCATTATAAATTTTCTTTTCATGTCCCAGAACGTGCTCGCGGATGCTTCCCCTAGGTCCCATGACGAACCTTCGGGTCTTTGTGTTTTCCTCCTGCATACTAGTGGGTGCAAAGAAGAACAACTCTTCATAACGCTGTTGATATGCATCCACGGTCATCTATCCCTGATATAAACTTAGGAATTCTCTTTCCATAAAATCTCTGAAACTTCTTGGAAAGTACTTCTCAAAAGAACGCCTCCTTATATATATCCCATTTCTGGGGCGTGCTTTGTAAGTAAATACGTCCTGGTAGACCTCCACCAATCGTGTGCCTCTCCTTTCAGCAAAAAGGTGGCACACAACACTTTTTCTTCTTCATTTAATGTCATCATCATAAAGTTTCTTTCCATTTTGTCAACCCAGTGTGCCGGCCATAAAGGATCTGCTGGCTTGCCATTGAATTCTCGGGGCTTTAATTTTAGAAAACTCTCCACCAGTCTGGAGTGGTCTAGTGGTTGCGGGATATACGCTCCATACATAGGTGGTTGGTATTGATATCCACCTTGAACTATTTCAGGATTCGGTACTTGAGCCTGCATCATAGGAGTCTGAGGTGCGTGGGGTACTGTGTTACTTTCCCCGGGTGCTGTGCTTGCCTGTCCAGCTGGCATATTGGAGGTGTTTGTGCAGCTAGAAGAGTTACGTCTATGGCAGCTTGGATAGTAGCTTGTGCTTGTTGCATCTGTTGCACCTGTTGGGCCAAGTTCATTACGACTGTGGCCAAGTTTGTAGGTGGAGCTGGCAGATTGGTAGGAATTGCCTGCCCATTTATGATGGACGGTGCCATGTTCATGTTCCCCTCTGTTTTCGGGTGTGTCTGGTTTTCTTCCCCCACCGGTGGTGGTGGTGGGATAGAGTTACGGCTCTGTCTGGTTGCTCTGCATCCCACCATTAATCAATCTGCTAGTAGGATAGCCTGAAATCATTGAACACGAGAGACAATCATTAATTACTTCATTCCCATATTTTAAAACCACTAAACATTTCAAATTTTAAAATTTTAAGATCATTCTGTCGAAAATGCTGTGTTTTCACTGTAGGGTTGATGGTGGGGGTCGATGGGGGTCCGATCCTCAGTATTCGACCCTGGGAAATCACCCATTCTTCCCGAGAGCCAAGGGTTGATGCGGGGGTCGATGCTTTTAATCGAATTCTTCGACCCCCGGACAAAAATTTTTATTTTTAAGTCCGATTCAAAGTCCATTTCTCATTCTTTCTTCTCCACTTCGACTCAGCTCGTCCCTCTGAGTTGCTACAGTGACAAATTCGATCCGTTGGTGGTTTGCACTCCTTGTTTTGCCATCTACACCTCCGCTACAGTTATTTCAACCTTTTCATGTTTTTAGGTTTCTTAACCTAGGTTTTTGCTCGTTTATCTCGTATTTTTCAAATTAAACTTTTTCCAACCATAAAAATTTGATTTTTATTGGGTGATTTTGTTGTTGGTGACTCGAGGAACGAAAGCCCTCAAAAATATTTGAGTTTCATCGGTTGGTTATCGAGAAACTCAAAATTTTCACTTTTTGCCCTAATTTCGTCGAAATTTTGAATTTCATGAAATTTCTTGCAATTCAATCTAATTAGTTGAAATTTCCGACTGTTTGAGTCTCACTAGATAGTTTAGGATATCTGTAAGTCCTCCTGCCCATGTGTATGGGTGAAAAGTTAGGTTTTTGACCCATTTACATCGTTATTACGTCGAAATCTCGGGTTTTTCCTCTCTACTAACCCATTATTTGTTTTTCTTTCTTATTTGCAGAAACTATCGCTCGTACCAAGGTACCCAGAGTTTTCGACAGTCTTCGCTTCCGTTCCAACGAATCTAAGACACATTACGCCCACTATGCTTGAAAGAAGGTAGAGGGAGGCCGCAAAGTGGACTTGGCTGACTTAGCCTTGTTTAATGTGGAGAGAGCCTTTGGTGATATGGGATGGCTCTCTGTCATCACCTATGACGCATGTACCCGTCCTGACTTGGTACGCCAGTTCTACTGTAATCTTCAGGTAATGGGAGATTACAATGATGTGGAGAGGGGTAATGACCTTCGCATCACGAGCTACGTCAAGGGGGTTGACGTTTAATTTGATTATCGGTAGCAGACTGACTTGTTGGGCATTTCCTATGCTGGCCCCATGGTGTTCTGTGCTCCTGGAGAGCCCCTGTTCTTTTCTCTACAGATGAGGGCTGAGATCGATAGCCAGCTCATCCGACCTGATCGCTGGCAGATGAAAGAGAGTTGTCTGCGCTCAGATCCTCGGGTATATTGCAAGATCATTCAGCATAACCTGATACTGCAGGGTGGTCATTACGAGAGGATCTCCTAGTTGACCCAGTATCTATTATACTGTATATGCACTAGGCAGCCCATCTGCCTTCCATACATCATCATGCGTACCATGATCAGTGCCACGTTGCCTAGTCACACTGGAAACTTTCCTTACGGACGCATGATCACTACCTTGCATACCTGCCTGGGGGTTGACTTAGTGGATGAGAAGATTCAGGAGAAATCCTTCTCATCGCCTCTGGATTGGGAGGCTATTTGCAAGATGGGCATGTGGGATGCCCAGGTCAGTGATGAGGAGAGGAACGCGATGGTGCCCCCTCACACTCGAGTAGAGATGGCTGATGCTGAGGCCGCAGCAGCAGCCGCTGGATAGGGGTACCTGGGAATGATGACGATTGGTTGTACATGGATGTAGATGCCATACCTCCTCCATCACCTACTCATGCTACTGGAGCTGGTCCGTCTTCATCAGCTGGTCCTTCGCATGTGGCTGGTCCTTTGTATTCTCCATCTGATGACATGATGAGGATATTGCACGAGATACGAGTGGCTCAGCGTACATGTGACCTGCTGATGGGAGAGCTTCTAGAGGCTCAGCGTGTGACTGACCAGTGGGTGACTGATCTCACAGCTAGTCTCCAGACGAGCCAGACTCAGATAGCTTGGTTGACCAGGGTCTATGCTGAGGACTATGATAGAGATCGTAAGGCGCCACCTCCCCCATTACCTCCAGCTTCTTGATGTACTTCTTTTATTCTTCTTTTTGTACTTCAGAGTAACTGTCCGGACAGTGGATTGTACTCTGTTTTGATCATATATATATATTTATATATATATATAGACATATGTTCTTCCTTTTTGGTTGTATATAACTTTGTTTCTCATTTAATAGAGGCATTATTCTCTTTCAGTTTAGTCTCAAACAATACAGGTGCTTATGGTGTGTTATAATTACATCTTTTAAATTTTTTTCCTATCTCAGTTCACGACCTTTTGTGGAAGTATACGGTTTCACAGATAAAGCCTGAGATGCTCTGATACCAAGTTGTCACACCCCAATTCTGCACCATTCAGAACGGTGTGATGAACCGCTAGTAAACCAACAGTTCAACCAGAAACTCTAATAAGCGGTATCCATTAAAATAAAACCATGCACATCTACAACCATAATCAGAATAATACACAATAGCGGAAGTCTTATAGTAAATGAACTGAGCATTCTAAATGTAATAATCATTATTAAAATATCAAATTATTGTAGTATCAACTGAGACATAAGTAAATAAAATATCAGTTACATGTTTTTATAAATCCAAATAAAATCCTAATCGAATACGCAGGAGTTACACTCACACGAGGAATCATGTGCATCCACTAAGGTTTCAGCTTCCATTGCAGCAACACGGACATACACCGGATCATTTATATAATCTGCAACTGTAGTACTGGCATCAACAACTAAAAATATTCGACGTCGAGAGGGTGAGCACACATCATGGCTTAGAAAACAAACAAAACAACGCAACAAACATAGGCATGCACTCAATTCATATCTATGGTCTGGTTTATAAGTTTTCGATGTACTATAGAATGGTTCGGTGGCCGCCTCACCTCTATACATGAGTGTGTGAATCCGCCCAATGAATATCGGCACTGTCGTCCCACATGCACCCACCATGGACAATATACACCCCATGAAATTGGCATGGCTGTACCGGTTGCCCATACCAACACGTAAGCCCCTACTGGCAAGGGCTTGCAAACTGGGCTCGCAACTAACCAATCCTAATGCCAACCAGTGTATCCAAGGCCTAACCCCAGCATCCCTCAATACATCCATAGAGATAGGGTTAAGGCCCCCTGGCAGTGTCAGAGACTACACGGTCCGAGACCACCTCCCCTCATACCCTACGACGTAATAGTTCTGCTAAGGTAATGGCGATACGACGATGTCAGTGGACAAGACTTGAGTTAGAGATAGAGCTAGAGTCTGGTGACCAGGATGAACCACAGTGTCACGTCCTCCCCCTGATACTCTCTCGCATCAAGCACACCAACCATACACATACAACCACATGCCTATTCCTATCATCATCATCATCAACATGTTATAAACAATAATTAAATATACATGAACAGTAATAATAGAAATATTGGATGACATGTTGAATGCACATAACAAGCATACACGCATAGAATCAATCATGGCATTGGACTTAAAATAAAATAGTATATTATTAACCAATTAGTTTAGTTCTTGTTCTCTCACCTTTACTTGATCGTAGGTCATCTTTCAACTATATATCGATATTATATCACTAGAAGCCCTAACCAAATCGATAGGATTTAATTAGAATTAATTCAAACTTTAAAAAGCATGCTGTTAACTGGGGGTCGATGCTGGGGTCGGAGGTTTCAACGACCCTGGGTGCGACCACCCCTATTTTAGACTTCTCGAATACTGGGGGTCGATGATCAGGGTCTGGTAGGGTCAATTGGCCATCGACCCCCCATGCAACCCCCTGTGGGTTTTGTCAATTTTTCATCCTACAGTCCATTCTTCGTGTTTGGGGTCCTTTGGCTTACTTCTACAATCCATTCCACACATGTTCTATGGCCTAGAACCGTAGTTCATTCACCTATATGGCTTTCATGATTTCCCCCATGGTTTTCCATGAAAACCTAACCATGGGTGGATGATTTGGGTTTCCCCTACATCATTCCCTCTTCTCCATCTATTCTAAGGTCTGTAGAATTTCATGGAGATAGTATCCATACCTGAGAATTAGGCTTGTTTCTCTGATGCCTTATCCTCGATCTTCTTCTCCACTTTCCTTCTCTTCTCTTTCTCTTCCCCTTCTCTTCTCTTTATCTCAATCCAATTAGGGTTCTAAAAGGAGTGAAAGAGGCTTAGGGACATCTTATTTATAGAGTAGAAACTCCCAAAATAAGTCCCATTGAGACTAGGAAGGAATCCCATTGAAATTTGGAAAGTTTCCAAATCACGGTTTCTGTCGGCAGACTGGGGGTCGATGAGGGGGTCGGAGATCCCGTCGACCCTTGGTTCTTAAAATGTCCGACCCCAGGTATAAAACTGGGGGTCTGACTTTTATACTGGGGGGGTCCAACCCTACCATGCTGGGTATGCGACCCTCCCCCTATTTTCAGTATTTTTGGGTTAGTTTAATACCTGAGATCGTGATCTCCCTCACGCACTTGATCCATTTGGCTCGACCATGATGGGTAGACCTGGTTCAAGGTGGTAAGACCGGGTTAGTTCGATACGGGTCTTACAACTCCCCCCTACTTATAAAAATTTTGTCCTCGAAATTGTACATACCTTTTGAGTCGAATAAATGAGGGTATTGCTTTCGCATAGCATTCTCTTCTTCCAATGTAATTTCTTCCATATCTCTACTTCTCCAGGTGACCTTAACATAATAGATATCTCGGTTGCGTAGTCGTTGAACCTTTCGGCTGGAGATTTCAGTTGGTGCCACTTCAAATGTCAGATCCTCAGTCAAATCAGGTAGATCTACTGTGAGAACGTGCATTGGATCTTTGACATACTTCTTCTATAAGAAAATATGAAATACGTCATGCACACTTGACATAGATGGTGGTAGTGCTAGCTGGTAAGCCACTTTCCCATGCTTAACTAGAATCTCATATGGTCCGACATATCTTGGACTTAGTTTCCCTTTTTGTCCGAACCATTTCAATCCTCGCATAGGCGATTCTTTTAAGAATACTTTATCACCCACGATGAATTCTGAGTTATTCTCACTCTTTCTATGATAATGTCGACCACTCGACAAGTCTCTTCAACAAATTCCGGTCCAACAATACTACGTTCCCCAACTTCATTCCAAAACAAAGGTGTTCGACACTTTCTTCCATACAGTTCTTCATAGGGTGACATCTGTATAGTAGCCTAGTTGCTATTATTATAATCGAACTCAATCAGTGGTAACTTTTCATCCCATGACCCTTTAAAATCAATTACACATGCCCAAAGAATATCCTCTAGAATCTGAATTGTACGCTCCAACTTCCATCTGTCTGTGGATGGGATGCAGTACTAAACTTTAATGTTGTATCCATAGCCTTTAGTAATCCTTCCCAAAACTTTGAAGTAAGTCGTGGATCTCTATCAGACACAATACTTCCAGGTACACCGTGTAATCACACAATGTTATCCACATACAGCTTAGCTAACCTCTCCAGTGTATACTGGGGTCGCATAAGTATAATGCGAGCTGTTTTAGTCAGGCGGTCTACAATCACCCAAACTGCGTCAACTACTCGAGGAGTTAGTGGTAATCCTGTGACGAAGTCCATAGTGATGCAGTCCCATTTCCATGCCGGTTCCGGTAACGGCTGTAACAGTCCTGCTGGTCTTTGTCGTTCAGCCTTTACCTTCTGACAATTTAGGCATTGAGACACGAACTTAGCTACATCTGCTTTCATTCCTCTCCACCAATATAGTGTCTTTAGATCATGATACATTTTTCTACTTCCAGGATGTATCGAATAGATGGTGGTATGGGCTTCTTTCATCAATCGGTGTCTAATGTCCAAGCTTTCTTCTTTTGTACTTCAGTACCTTTTCTTCATCCAAGGTGAACTCAGGGTTAGTTCTACCTTTTTCAATGTCTTCTTGTACCGTTCTTAGGTAAGGGTCTGATTTGATAGCTGTCTTCACTTCATCAACTATATCCGGTATAATTTTCAATGCAGCGAACATATTTGAAAACTGATGAATAATCCCTTGGTTGGCCGATCCATCTGGTGCATCTATCACAAACTGCTCATTACCGTACTTGAATACCTTTCTGGTAGTACACATTGCGGCAGTTGTGCTAACCTCTCCTTGAGACTTTATCATTGCCTTTCCGCTCAACACATCGGCTACTACATTAGCTTTCCCTGGATGATGCTGGATATCACAATCATAGTATTTCAATAGTTCCAGCTATCTTCTTTGTCTCATATTCAGCTCCTTCTGATTAAATAGATAAGTAAGACTTTTATGGTCCGATTTCATCTGAAACTTCTCCCCGTACAGATAATGTCTCCATATTTTGATAGCATGTACTACTGCCGCTAGTTCCAAATCATTAGTGGGGTAGTTATTTTCATGTGTCTTTAGTTGTCTTGAGGCATTAGCAATTACTTGTTCTCCTTGCATAAGTACACATCCTAATCCCAGTCCTGACGCATCGGTGTACAAGATAAATGGTTGTCCAGGAACCAGGATGGTCAAGATTGGAGCTGATATCAATCTAGCCTTCAAGGTTTGGAAACTCTTCTTGCATTTATCCGTCCAAACAAACTTCTCGCCCTTCTTAGACAAACTGCTAAGAGGTACGGCAATTCGGCAATAGTCTTCCACAAATCGTCGATAATACCCAACTAGACCCAGAAAACTTCTAATTCCCGCAACGCTCTTCGGTGCTTCCCACTTTACATTAGCCTCGATCTTGTTGGGATCCACTATAATTCCTTCAACGAATACTACTTGGCCTAGAAATGCAGCTTTCTTTAGCCAAAACTCAAACTTTGTAGATTTGGCATAGAGCTTTTCCCTTCGTAGTCGCTGCAGAGCGGCGTGTAGATTTTTGACATGAGTTTCCTCGTCCTTGGAGTAGACCAATATATCTTTGATGAATACAATAACCAACGTATCCAACATGTCATGGAAAACCTAGTTCATAAGTTCCATAAAGGTTACTGGTACGTTTGTCAATCCAAAAGACATGACCAAAAACTCATAATGTCCATATCTGGTCATGAATGCTGTCTTTGGGATATCTCCATCCTTAATCTTCAGCTGATGGTAACCTGACCGAAGATCAATCTTTGAGAACACTTTGGCACCTTGCAACTGATCGAAACAGGTCATCGATTCGAGGCAATGGATATCGATTCTTGATTGTCAGTTTATTCAGTTCTCGATAGTCTATACACAAGCGAACGCTACCGTCCTTTTTCTTCACGAATAAAACTAGCTCTCCCCATGGTGATATACAAGGGCAAATGTAACCCTTGTCCAGCAGTTCTTGTAGTTGTACTTTTAATTCCTTTCAGTTTAGTAGGTGCCATTCGATAAGGTGCTTTCGATACTGGTGCGGCTCCAGGTATAAGATCTATAACAAACTCTGTAGCTCGATTGGGTGGTAATCCTGGAAATTCTTCAGGAAATACGTCCGGATTGTCATGCACGACATCAATATCTTCCATTCGTGCTGCTTCCTTGGTAATGTCGACCACAGATACTAAATACCCAACTGGTCCTTTCTCAAGGCACTTCTTAACCTTTAGCGCCGAGAGTATGAGCTTTCGTTTACGGGGAATTTTGGTTCCCGAAAAACTGAACTCTGCTACTTCCTTGTCTCTAAATGTCAGCTTTTTTTTGGCACATAATAGATTTGCAGAATGCCGAGCTAACGAGTCCGTTCCCATGATGACGTCAATGTCTGTCATCTCAAGTTGGATCAAGGTTGCACCCGAAGTCTTTTCATTAATAAGAACTAGACATGATCCATAACCTTTTCCTAACTCCACTTCTAATCCCATAGGTGATCGTACAAGCAGTTTGTAGTCTAAGGATTTAATGGGAATATTCAAATTCTTTCCAAATGACACAGATATAAAGGAATGTGTAGCTCCTAAGTCAAAGAGTACTCTAGCGGGTATGCCATTTATAGGTACGATACCTGTGATTTATTTTAACTTAGTCTACATGCTCATACAATGTAATACAACTAACAAAAAAAAATGTAAGTCATACCTGTAACCACATCAGGTGATGTGGCAGCATCCTCGGATGTAATCTCGTAAACTCGTCCATGATGAAGCTGCTTCTTGGGCATAGGACATTCCCTTGATATATGTCCCACTTGGCTGTAGTTAAAACATCTTATCCCTTCAGTAATTGGCTTCTGTTGTTGTTGAACTATGGGGATAGTCTTGGTTGCAGCAGTAGAGCCTTGAGCACAGAAGGGTTTGAATGTCTTGTTATTTCCCCCATTATAAGAATTTTCAGTTGGCCTTTTGATACCTCTGTTTTAAATGAAATAGCTCTCCTTCTGGCTCGATTCTATAACTCGAGAAATTTGTGCCGCTTCATTATAAATTTTCTTTTCATGTCCCAGAACGTGCTTGCGGATGCTTCCCCTAAGTCCCATGATGAACCTTCAGGTCTTTGTGTTTTCCTCTTGCATACTAGTGGGTGCAAAGAAAAACAGCTCTTCATAACGCTGTTGATACGCATCCATGGTCATCTGTCCCTGATATAAACTCAGGAATTCTCTTTCCATAGAATCTCTGAAATTTCTTGGAAAGTACTTCTTAAAGAATTCCTCCTTATATATATCCCAAGTCAGTTGGGCGTGCTTTGTAAGTAAATACATCCTATTAGACCTCCACCATTGGTGTGCATCTCCTTTCAGCATAAAGGTGGCACACAACACTTTTTCTTCTTTATTTAATGTCATCATCATAAAGTTTCTTTCCATTTCCTCAACCCAGTGTGCCGGCCATAAATGTCAAAATTTATGACGGACGGTGCTGTGTTCATGTTCCCCTGTGTTTTCAGGTGTGTCTGGTTATCTTCCCCCACCGGTGGTGGTGGTGGGATAGAGTTACGGCTCTTTCTGGTTGCTCTGCGTCCCGCCATTAATCAATCTGCTAGTAGGATTGCATGAAATCATTGAATACGAGAGACAATCATTAATTACTTCATTCCCATATTTTAAAACCACTAAACATTTCAAATTTCAAAATTTTCAGATCATTCTGTCGAAAATGCTGTGTTTTCACTGTAGGGTCGATGGTGGGGGTCGATGGGTGTCCAACACTCAGTATTTGACCCTGGGAAATCACCCATTCTTCCCAAGAGTCGGGGGTCGATGGGGGGTCGGAATATGTCCTACCCAGGGTGTGACCCCGGGTTCTCTGTCAGGTTCCCGAGAGCCGAGGGTCGATGCGGGGGTCGATTTTTTTAATCAAATTTTCCGATCCCCGGACAAAAAATTTGATTTTTAAGTCTGATTCAAAGTCCATTTCTCATTCTTTCTTCTCCGCTTCGACTCAGCTCGTCCCTCTGAGTTGCTACAGTGACAATTTCAATCCGTTGGTGGTTTGCACTCTTTGTTTCGTTGTCTACACCTCCGCTACAGGTATTTCTTCTACCTTTTCATGTTTTTAGGTTTCTTAACCTAGGTTTTTGCTCGTTTATCTCGTATTTTCATATTAAACTTTTTCCAACCATAAAAATTTGATTTTATTGGGGGCTTTTGTTGTTGGTGACTCGAGGAACGAAAGCCCTCAAAAATATTTGAGTTTCATCGGTTAGTTATTGAGAAACTCAAAATTTTCACTTTTTGATCTAATTTTGTCAAAATTTTGAATTTCTTGAAATTTCTTGCAATTCAATCTAATTAGTTGAAATTTCTGACTGTTTGAGTCTCACTAGATAGTTTAGGATCTATGTAAGTCCTCCTGCCCACATGTATGGGTGAAAAGTGAGGTTTTTGACCCATTTACATCGTTATTACGTCTAAATCTCTGGTTTTTCTTCTCTACTAACCCATTATTTGTGTTTCTTTCTTATTTGCAGATACTATGGCTCATACCAATGTACCCAGAGTTGGCGATCGTCTTCGCTTCCGTTCCAATGAAGTCAAGACACATTACGCCGACTATACTCGGAAGAAGGTAGAGGGAGGCCGCAAAGTGGACTTGGTTGACTTAGCCTTGCTCAATGTGGAGAGAGCCTTTGGTGATATGAGATGGCTCCCTGTCATCACCTATGACGTGTGTACCCGTCCTGACTTGGTACGCCAGTTCTACTGTAATCTCCAGGTGGTGGGAGATTACAATGATGTGGAGAGGGGTAATGAGCTTCGCATCACGAGGTACGTCAAGGGGATTGACGTTTCATTTGATTACCGGTAGTTGGCCGACTTGTTGGGTATTTCCTATGCTGGCCCCATGGTGTTCTATGCTACTGGAGAGCCCTAGTTCTTTTCTCTACATATGAGGGCTGAGATCGATAGCCAGCTCATCCGACCTGATCATTGGTAGATGAAAGCGAGTTTTCTGCGCTCAGATCCACGGGTATATTATAAGATCATTCAGCATAACCTGATACCGCAGAGTGGTCATTACGAGAGGATCTCCCAGTTGACCCAGTATCTATTATAATATATATGCACTAGGCAGCTCGTCTGCTTTCCATACATCGTCATGCGTACCAAAATCAGTGCCACGTTGCCTAGTCACACTGGCAACCATCCTTATAGACGCATGATCACTACCTTGCTTATCCGCTTGGGGGTTGACTTAGTGGATGAGAAGATTCAGGAGAAATCCTTCTCATCGCCTCTAGATTGGGAGGCTATTTGCAAGATGGGCATGCGGGATGCCCAAGTCAATGATGAGGGGAGGAACGCGATGGTGCGCCCTCGCACTCAAGTGGAGATGGCTGATGCTGAGGCCGCAGCAGTAGCCGCTGGAGCAGGGGTTCCTGGGGATGATGACGATCGGCTGTACATGGATGTAGATGCCATACCTCCTCCATCACCTACTCATGCTACTGGAGCTGGTCCGTCTTCTTCAGCTGGTCCTTCGTATTCTCCATCTGATGACATGATGAGGATATTGCACGAGATACGAGAGGCTCAGTGTACGTGTGACTTGAAGATTGGAGAGCTTCTAGAGGCTCAGCATGTGACAAACCAGTGGGTGGCTAATCTCACAACTAGTCTCTAGACGAGCCCGACTCAGATAGCTTGGTTGACCAGGGTCGATGCTGAGGACTATGATAGAGACCGTGAGGTACCACCTCCCCCATCACCTCTAGCTTCTTGATGTACTGCTTTTATTCTTCTTTTGTACTTCAGAGTAACTATCCGGACTATGGACTGTACTCTGCTTTGATCATATATATATATAGATGTTTGTTCTTCCTTTTTGGTTGTATATAACTTTGTTTCTAATTTAATAGGTGCATTATTCTCTTTCAATTTAGTCTCAAACAATACAGGTGCTTATGGTTTCACAGGTTTTTATCCTATCTCAATTCACGACCATTTGCAGAAGTGTACGGTTTCATAGATAAAGCCTAAGATGCTTCGATACCAAGTTGTCACACCCCAATTCTGCATCATTCAGAACGGTGTGATGAACCGCTAATAAACCAACGGTTCAACTAGGATCTCTAACAGGTAGTATATATTAAAAATAAAACCATGCACATCCACAACCATAATCAAAATAATACACAATAGCGGAAGTCTTATAGTAAATGAACTGAGCATTCTAAATGTAACAATCATTATTAAAATATCAAATTATTGTTGTATCAACTGAGACATAAGTAAATAAAATATCAATTACATATTTTTATAAATCCAAATAAAATCCAAATCGAATACGCATGAGTTGCACTCGTATGAGGAATCATGAGCATCCTCTAAGGCTTCAGCTTCCATTGCAGCAACACGCGCATACACCGGATCATTTATATAATCTGTAACTGTAGTACCTGCATCATCAACTAAAAATATTCGACGTCGAGAGGGTGAGCATACATCATGGCTCAGTGAGCAAACAAAACAATACAACAAACTTATGCATGCACTCAATTCATATCTTTGGTCTGTTTATAAGTTTGCAATGTGCTATAGAAAGGTTCGGTGGCCGCCTCACCTCTATACACGAGTATGTAAATCCGCCCAATGATTATCGGTACTGTCGTCGCACATACACCCACCATGGACAATATACATCCCATGAAAATGGCATTGCTGTACTGGTTGCCCATACCAACACGTAAGCCCCTGCTGGCGAGGGCTTGCAAACTGGGCTCGCAACTAACCAATCCTAATGCCAATCAGTGTATCCAAGGCCTCACCCCAGCATCCCTCAATACATCCATAGAGATAGAGCTAAGGCCCCCCGACAGAGTCAGAGACTACAAGGTCCGAGACCTCCTCCCCTCATACCCTACGATATAATAGTTCTGCTAAGGTAATGGCGATACGACGATGTCAGTGGACAAGACTTGAGTTAGAGATAGAGCTAGAGTCTGGTGACCAGGATGAACCACAGTGTCACGTCCTCCCCCTGATACTCGCTCGCATCAAGCACACCAACCATACACATACATCCACATGCCTATTCCTATCATCATCATCATCAGCATGTTATAAATAATAATTAAATATGCATGAACAGTAATAATAGAAATATTGGATGACATGTTGAATGCACATAACAAGAATACATTCATAGGATCAATCATGGCATTGGACTCAAAATAAAATAGTTTATTAATAACCAATTAGTTTAGGTCTTGTTCCCTCACCTTTACTTGATCGTAGGTCCTCTTTCAAGCTTTATGAATCAACTATATATCGATATTATATCACTAGAAGACCTAACCAAATCGATAGGATTTAATTAGAATTAATTCAGACCTAAAAAAGCATGCTGTTAATTGGGGATCGATGCTAGGGTCGGAGGTTTCATCGACCCTGGGTGCGACCACCCCTATTATGGACTTCCCGAACACTGGGGGTCGATGTTCAGGGTCTGGTAGGGTCGATTGGCCATCGACCCCCCGTGCGACCCCCTGTGGGTTTTGTCAATTTTTCATCCTATAGTCCATTCTTCGTGTTTGGGGTCCTAGTGTCACACCCCAATTTTGGTCTAACCAGAATGGTGATGAACCGCTAATAAACCAACGGTTTAACCAGGATCTCAAATCGGCTATCCCCGCGTTATCTGAACCTCCATACATCCATGTCATAATCAGAGTAAATACACAATAACGGAAGTTTTATAATAAAATGAACTGAGAAACTAAATGATATTAATAATTTAATAGCAAATTATTTTGTATTCAACTGAGACATAAATATTAAATACCAAATACATGTCTGAATAAAATCCAATTAAAGAAACCTATAAAATATCTAATCAAATACACACGAGTTGCACTCGCAAGAGGAGTCGTGTGTATCCACTTCAGCTTCAACTTCCATAGCTGCCATGTTCCCGTATGTAGACGCATTCATGTAGTCTTCGACGGTATAACCTGCATCATCAATTAAAAATATTCGACGTCGAGGGGTGAGCACACAACACGGCTCAGTGAGTAGCCAAAACAATGCAACAATACATATGCATGCAAAAAGCCAATTTATATCTTTGGTCCGGTTTAAAGTTTGCAGTATGCTATAGAAAGGTTGAGGTAGCCAAAGGTCGCGTTTATTGATTCCGCCTCTATACACGAGTGTGTGACGTTACCCGAAGGTCACGTTTATCGTCAACTCACATGCACCCAATCATGAACATTATATAACAAAGGTTACGTTTATTGCTATATAGTGTCATACCAACACGTAAGCCCCTATTGGCGAGGACTGCAAACTGGGCTCGCAACTAACCAATCCTAATGCCAAACAGTGTATCCAAGGCCTCACCCCAGCATCCCTCAGAATGCCCATACAGATAAAGCTAAGGCCCCCTGGTAGAGTCAGAGACTACAAGGACCGAGACCACCTCCCCTGATACTCTACGACATAATAGTTCTGCTAAAGTGATGGCGATACGACGATGCCAATGCACAAGACTTGAGTTAGAGATAGAGCTAAAGTGCTGAGACCCGCCAAAGGTTAACGTTTATTGACGTTCTCATCACACCTCCCTTGATACTTGCTCGCATCAAGCACATCAACCACACACATACAAGCACATGCCTATTCCTATCATCATCATCATCATGTTATAAACAATAAAGTAAATATACATGAACAAGTAATAGAAATATTGGATGGCATGCTGTATGCACATTACAAACATATTCGCATAGAATCAAACATAGCATAGGACTCAAGAAATAGAAAACAGTTTATTATTAACCAATTTAGTTTGGGGTTAAGGTTCCTCACCTAAGCTTGCTATAAGATACTTTTCCAAGCTTTAAATTCACCTTTACAATGTTATTATATTGCTAGAAGACCTAACAAAATCGATAGAATTTAATTAGAATTTATTCAAAATTAAAAACCATTCTGTCAACTGAGGGTCGATGCTAGGGTCGATGGGTCTATCGACCCTCCCTTCTTTCTGGACTTCCCGAATGCTGAGGGTCGATGGTCAGAAACACCTAGGGTCGGATGGTCATCGACCGTGGGTGCGACCCTCGGTGCACTCTGGTCCAATTTCCACTTTCTAATCCATTCTTCGTGTTTGGGGTCCTATGGTTTGTTCCCACATTCCATTAAACGTTCATTCCATGGTCTGAAACCATGAATCATCCTCCTAGATGGCTTTCATGCATTCTCCTAGGATTTTTCCATGAAAACCTAACCATGGATGGATGGTTTGGGTTTCTCCAAGATCACTCTCTCTCCAATAACTATCCTAAGGTCTGTAGAAACTCATGGAATTAGTATCCATACCTGAGAAGATTAATCTTTCTCTGTAACTCTTCTCTTTTTTGCTAGGTTCTCTTCCTTGCTTCTCTTCTTCCGCTTTTCCTTCTCTTCTCTTTCTCCCAATTCAATTAGGGTTGTGAAAGGAGTGAAAGTGGCTTAGGGACGTCCTTTAAATAGACTAGGAACATCCTAAATAAGTCCCATTAAGATTTGGAAAGAATCCCAATCGAAAAATATAGAAATTTCTTAATTTCAATATTCAGCAGGAACCGAGGGTCGATGGGAGGGTCGATGATCCCGTCGACCCTAGGGTCTTAAGCTGTCCGACCCTCCCTCCAAAACCGAGGGTCTGACTTTCTTTTTTGGGAGGTCCGACCCTGCTTAGCTGGGTATGCGACCCTTCCCCTATTTTAAGTGTTTTTGGGTCGATTTGATACCTGAGATCTCGATCTCCTTCATGCCCTTGGTCCATTTGACTCGACCATGATGGGTAAACCTAGTTCAAGGTGGTAAGACCGGATTATATTGACACGGGTCTTACAACTCCCCCCAACTTATAAAAATTTTGTCCTCGAAATTGTGCGTACCTCCTGAATCAAATAAGTGAGGGTATTGCTTTCTCATAGCATTTTCTTCTTCCCATGTAATTTCTTCCATGTCTCTACTTTTCCAAGTGACCTTAACATAATAGATATCTCGGTTGCGTAGACGTTGGACCTTTCGACTAGTGATTTCTGTTGGTGTTACTTCAAATGTCAATTCATCAGTCAATTCTGGCAAATCCACTGTCAAGACATGCGTTGGGTCTTTGACATACTTCTTCAATAGGAAAATGTGAAATACGTCATGCACACTTGACATAGATGGTGGTAGTGCTAACTGATAAGCCACTTTTCCACGCTTAGCTAGAATTTCATATGGTTCAACATATCTTGGACTTAGTTTTCCTTTCTGTCTGAACCTCTTCAATCTCCGCATAGGCGATACCTTCAGAAATACTTTATAACCTACGGCGAACTCTAGATCCCTTCATCGAGTATCTGCATATTGCTTCTGACGGTTCTGAGCTGTTCTTACTCTTTCCTTGATGATGTCGACCACTCGACAAGTCTCTTCAACAAATTCCGGTCCAACAATACTACGTTCTCCAACTTCATTCCAAAACAAGGGAGTTCAACACTTCCTGCCATACAGTGCTTCATAAGGTGACATCTGTATAGTACCCTGATAGCTGTTATTGTAAGCGAACTCGATCAATGGTAACTTTTCATCCCATGATCCCTTGAAATCAAGTACACATGCTCATAGAATATCTTCTAGAATCTGAATTGTACGCTCTGACTGTCCGTCTGTCTGTGGGTGGAATGCAGTACTGAACTTCAACGTTGTACCCATAGCCTTTTGCAATCCTTCCCAAAATTTAGAAGTAAATCGGGGATCTCTATCGGGCACAATAATTTTTGGTACACCGTGTAACCGAACAATATTATCAACATACAGCTTCGTTAACCTTTCCAGTGTATACTGAGGTCGTATAGGTATGAAGCGAGCTGTTTTAGTCAGACGGTCCACAATCACCCAAACTGCGTCGACTACTCGAGGAGTCAATGGTAGTCCCGTGACGAAGTCCATAGTGATGCAGTCCCATTTCCATGCTGGTTCCGGTAATGGCAGCAACAGACCTTGCGGGTCTTTGTCGCTCAGCCTTTACTTGCTGACAATTTAGGCATTGAGACACGAACTTAGCTACATCTGCTTTCATTCCCCTCCACCAATATAATTTCTTCAGATCATGATACATTTTTGTACTTCTAGGATGTATCGAATAGATGGTGGTATGGGCTTCTTTCATCAGTCGGTGTCTAATGTCCATACTCTCTGTTTTAGGTACACATATTCTTCCTTTGTATTTCAGTACTTTCTCGTCGTCCAAGGTGAACTCGGGGTTAGTCCTACCTTTCTCAATATCTTCTTGTACTGTTCTCAGATAAGGATCTACTTTGATAGCTGTCTTCACTTCATACACTATATCCGGTATAATCTTCAATGCCGCAAACATATTTGAAAACCGATGAATAAACCCTTGGTTAGCTGATTCATCCATTGTATCTATCACATACTGCTCGTTGCCGTGATTGAATACTATTCTGTTGGTACACATTGCTGCAGTCGTGCTAACTTCTCCTTGAGAATTAATCACTGCTTTTCTGCTTAATGCATCCGCTACTACGTTCGCTTTTCTCGGATGATACTGGATATCACAATCATAGTCTTTCAATAGTTCCAGCCATCCTCTTTGTCTCATATTCAACTCCTTCTGATTAAATAAATAAGTAAGACTTTTATGGTCCGACTTAATCTAAAACTTCTCTCCGTATAGGTAATGTCTCCATAACTTGACAGCATGTACTACTGCCGCTAACTCCAAATCATGAGTGGGATAATTGTTCTCATGTACCTTTATCTGTCTTGAAGCATAAGCAATCACTTGCTCTCCTTGCATGAGCACACATCCTAATCCCAATCTCGATGCATCAGTGTATAAAGTAATTGTCTGTCCTGGAACGGGAATGGTCAAAATCGGGGCGGATATCAATCTGGCCTTCAATGTCTGGAAGCTCTTCTCACATTTATCCGTCCACACAAACTTTTCACCTTTCTTGGTCAAACTGGTGAAAGGTACAACAATCCGAGAATAGTCTTCTATGAATCTCCGATAATAACTAGCTAGACCCAGAAAACTTCTAATTTCTGAAACGCTCTTTGGTGCTTCTCACTTCACAATAGCCTCGATTTTGCTGGGGTCCACTTTGATTCCTTCGGCGGATACTACATGGCCTAGGAATGCGACTTCACTTAGCCAAAACTCGCACTTTAAAAATTTGGCATATAGCTTCTCTTTCCTTAACCGCTGTAAGGCTGCGTTTAGGTTCTTGATATGGGTTTCCTTGTCCTTGGAGTATACCAATATGTCATCAATAAATACTATAACCGACGTATCCAGCATATCGTGGAAAACTCGGTTCATAAGTTCCATGAACGTTGCCGGGGCATTAGTTAATCCTAAAGACATCACCAAAAATTCATAATGTCCATATCTGGTCCTGAATGCTGTCTTCAGAATGTCCCCTTCCTTAATCTTCAGCTGGTGGTAGCCTGATCGAAGATCGATTTTAGAAAATACTCTTGCTCCTTGTAACTGATCGAACAAGTCATCGATCCGAGGTAGTGGGTATCGATTCTTGATTGTCAGTTTGTTCAACTCCCGATAGTCGATACATAATCGAACGCTACCATCCTTCTTCTTCTACGAACAACACCGGTGCCCCCCATTGAGATATCTTGGGTCGAATATAACCCTTGTCCAGCAGTTCTTGTAATTGCACTTTTAATTCCTTCGGTTCGGTAGGAGCCATTTTATAAGGTGCCTTTGATACCGGTGCGGCTCCGTGTATCGGTCTATTACAAACTCTGTGGCACGGTCGGGTGGTAATTCGGGTAGTTCCTCTGGAAATACGTCAGGATAATCTCGCACGACGTCAATGTCTTCCATTCGTGGTGCTTCCTTGGTTAGGTCGACCACTGATACTAGGTACCCGACTGCTCCCTTCTCAAGGCACTTCTTAGCCTTTACTGCTGAAAGTATGAGCTTGTGTCTCCGAGGAAGTTTGGTTCCCGAGAAACTGAATTCTGCCCCTTTTTCATCTTTGAATGTTAGCTTCTTCTCGGCGCATAACAGATTTGCAGAATGCCGGGCTAAGCAATCCATTCCTAAGATGACATCGAAGTCTGCCATCTCCAGTTGTATCAATGTTGCATCTAAAATCTGTTCCCCAATGAGAACTGGACATGGTCCATAACCTTTTTCTAATTCCACTTCTAACCCCATCGGTGACCGTACAAGTAATTTGTAGTCTAATGTTTTGATGGGTAATTTTGTCTTCTTTCCAAATGACACAGATATAAATGAATGAGTAGCTCCGGAATCGAAGAGTACTCTAGCGGGTACGCCATTTATAGGTACAATACATGTGATTCATCTTTACTTAGTCTACATGCTCATTCAATGTATTTATAACTTTAAGAGTTTCAGTCATACCTGTGACCACATCGGGTGATGCGGCCGCATCCTCGGACGTAACACCATATACACGTCCCTGATGGAATTGTTTCTTGGGCTTAGGGCATTCCCTTGCCATATGTCCTGGCTGGTTGCAGTTAAAATACTTCGGGGCTTCAGAATTTGGCTTTGGCTGAGGTTGAGCTGCGGGGGTAGTCTTGGTTGCAGCATTAAAATTCTGAGGATGGAAGGGCTTATACGTCCTGTTATTGCTTCCGTTGTAGGAGTTTCCGGCTGGCCTTTTGATGCCTTTGTTCTGAGTAAAATAACTCTCCTTCTGGCTCGATTCAATCACTCGAGCGATCTGGACAGCTTCATTATAAATTTTCTTCTCTAAGCCCAGAACATTTTCTCGGATGCTTCCTCTTAGTCCCGTGACAAACCTACAGGTTTTGGTTTCTTCTTCTTGCATACTCAGTGGTGCGAAGAAAAACAGCTCTTCATAACGCGGTTGGTACGCATCCACTGACATCCGTCCCCGATAAAGACTCAAGAACTCCTTCTCCATCGAATCTCTGAAGCTTCGTGGAAAATTTTTCTCGAAGAATGCTTCTTTATATATAGCCCATGTCAGTAGGGTGTGCTTGGTCAGTAAGTATGTCTTCGTGGATTTCCACCAATGATGTGCGTCGCCCTTGAGCATGAAGGTGGCACATAGCACTTTCTCTTCCTCTGTAATAGTCATCATGAGGAAGTTTCTCTCCATCTCGTCTATCCAGTGGGCTGGCCATAATGGATCAGACGGCTTGCCGTTGAATTCTCTGGGTTTCATCTTCAAAAATCTCTCCACTAGTCGGGAGTGGTCCAGCTGATTCTGGGGGTTTGCCCCGAACATATAGGGTGGATACTGGTGATTCCCTTGAGCTGCTTCTGGAGCCTGCACTGGAATCTATGCAGCCGGTTGCTGAGGTGTCTGAGGAGCTGGGTGGTTACCCACCGGTGCTGCACTGGCTTGTCCTGTGTGCATGGGTGCAGCCTGAGTGGCTTGAAACATTATTCCCATGGCAACCTGCATCTGAGCCTGCGCGTGTTGCATCTGCTGCAGCTGCTGTGCCAGATTCATCACCACTGTTGCTAGCTCTGGTGGTGGAGGTGGCAAGTTTGTAGGGTTTACCGGTTCTGGATTTCTCGGTACATGGTTATTCTCTTTACTAGTCTCCTCCATGGGTGGTGGTGGTGGGACTGTGTTTCGGGTCTGTCGGGTCACTCTACGTCCTAACATATTTCCTTCTGAGATGGGTGGTGCCTGAAAATCATCAAAATCAGTGAGAAATCATTTATACTTCATGTAGGCACGCTAACCGATATAAAATTCAAAATCCTCAATTCATTCTGTGAAAAATACTGTCTTTTCTATGTAGGGTCGATGGTATGTCCGACCCTTGGTATCCGACCCTGGGAATGACCTGTTCTTCCCGAGAGCTGAGGGTCGATGCGAGGGTCGATGGGTATCCGACCCTCAGTCCGACCCTCGATTTTCTGTCATATTTCCCGAGAGCTGAGGGTCGATGGGAGGGTCGATGGGAGGGTCGATCCGAGGGTCGATGGTGTCAGTCGAATTGTCCGACCCTCGGACCAAAAATCAGATTTTTAAGATCCAATTCTGGGTCATTTCTCACTATTTCTCCTCCGTTTCGACTCGTCTCTACTCTCTGAGTTGCTACAGTGCCACTCTACTGTTTTTGGTCGGTTTAACTCCGGGTTTCAACGTCCACGTCATCCCTACAGGTATGTCTTCCCGTTTTTACCTATTTTTTTAGGTTTTCTTTTCTAGGTTTCTGCCCGTTTAACTCATATTTTTCAAATTAAACTTTTTCCAACCGTAAAAATTTGATTTTTATTGGGGGCTTTTGTTATTGGTGTCTCGAGGAACGAAAGCCCTCAAAATTTTTTGAGTTTCATCGGTTGGTTATCGAGAAACTTGAAATTTTCTCTTTTTGCCCTAATTTGTTGACATTTTTTATTTTTCTTAAATTTCTTCAAATTGGACATCGTCAGTTAAAATTTCCTACTGCATGTGGGTTGTAGGATATGTTTTAGCCTACGTAAGTTCTCATACCCACTTGTATGGTGAGAATTTGAGGTTTTCTAGCTAACTTACGTCATTATTAAATAAATTTTGGATGTTTATCCTACTAATTCCTTGTTTCTTTTCTCTTTCTTATTTTGCAGATACTATGGCCCATACCAAAGTACCCAGGGTGTGTGATCCGCTTCGCTTCCGTTCGAATGAAGCCGAGGCACAGTATGCTGACTATGCCCGTAAGAAGGTTGAAGGGGGTCGCATGGTGAACTTGGCTGAGCTAGCCTTGTTCAATGTAGAGGGAGCTTTTGGTGATATGGGGTGGCTCCCTGTCATCACATACGACGCATGCACCTGTCCAGACTTGGTACGCCAGTTCTATTGTAATCTCCAGGTGGTGGGGAATTACGATGATGTTGAGCACGGTCAGGATTTGTGCATCACCAGTTACGTCAAGGGGGTGCACATCTCCTTTGATTATCGGCAGCTGGCCGATCTATTGGGCATTCCCTATGATGGTCCTATGGTGTACTGTGCGCCGGGGGAGCCACAGTTTGTTGAGATGGAGATGAGAGCAGAAATCGACAACCAGTTGCTCCGTCCCTAGCCACTAGTGTATCCAAGGCCTCACCCCAACATCCCTCAATATTTCCATAAAGATAGAGCTAAGGCCCCCCGACAGAGTCGAAGACTATATGGTCCTGGACCACCTCCCCTGATGCCCTACGACATAATAATTCTGCTAAGGTAATGACAATACGACGATGTCAGTGGACAAGACTTGAGTAGAGATAGAGCTAAAATGCATGGTTCCAACACCGCATAACACCTCCCCTGATGCCCCACTTGCATTAAGTACACTAACCACACACAAACATTCACATGTCTATTCCTAGCATCATCATCATCATCATGGTATAAATAAAATAGAAATAAATATGCATGAACGTTAATAGCAGAAATATTAGATGACATGTTGAATGCACATTACAAGCATACACGCATAGAATCAGTCATGGCATTGGACTCAAGAAAATAAAAACAATTTATTATTAGAAAATTAGTTTAGGTCTTGTTCCCTCACCATTGCTTGAGTGTAGATTCTCTTTCAAGCTTTAAGAATCACTTTTATATCAATAGGAAAACCTAACAAGTCGTTAGTTTTTAGTTAGAAGTCATTCCGACAATTTTAGGCTTACTATTAAGCGAGGGTCACAGGGTGGGTCGTAGGTGGGGTAGTAGTTTACTGTGACCCCCAGGGGTTGGGTCGATGGGTCGGATGTTTCATCGACCCTGGGAGCGACCACCGCATCCCTGGACTTCCCGAATGCTGGGGGTCGATCCTGTGGTCTGGTAGGGTCGATTCCCAATCGACCCCACATTCAACCCCCCATGGTTTGAGTCGAGAATTTCATCCTCCAGTCCATTCTTTCATGTTTGGGTCCTATGGTTTACTTCCACAATCCATTCTATGCTTGTTCTATGGCTTAGAATTCTAGGTTTCTTCCTTACTTTGCCTACCATGATTTCCTCCACGGATTTCATTGAAAACCTCCCATGGATGGATGATTTGGGTTTCTCCTAAGTCATACCCTCTTCATGAACTATTCTAAGGTCTTAAATCATTAATGAAAATATACTCATACCTTAGGTTTGCTGAGATTCATGGGTTTCTCTGAATTCTTCTCTTTATTCTTCTTCTCCAACTTTCATTCTCATCTCCTTCTCATCTCTTTCCCTTACTTTCAATTAGGGTTTTAAAAGGAGTGAAAGAGGCTTAGGGACGTCCTATTTATAGTGGAGAACCTCCCAAAATAAGTCTCATTGAGATTAAGAAAGAATCCCTTAAAATTTTGAAAGTTTCCTACTTACGGTTTCTGTCGGCAATGAGGGGGTCGATGAGGGGGTCGGAGATCCCATCGACCCTCTAGTCTAAATTGTCCGACCCCTAGTTAAAATTTCATGGGTTTGACTTCCTAATGAAGGAGGTTCGACCCTGCCTATCTGGGTAAGAGACCCTGCCCTCTATTTTACTATTTTTGGGTCAGTTTAAACCTGGTTTTGCTATTTCCTTCATGCAATTGGTCTATTTGGCTTGACCATGATAGGTAGACCTGGTACAAGGTGGTAAGACCGGTTAGTTCGATACGGGTCTTACAACTCCCCCCTGCTTATTAAAATTTCATCCTCGAAATTGTACATACCTTCCGAGTCGAATAGATGAGGGTATTGCTTTCGCATAGCATTTTCATCTTCCCATATGATTTCTTTTATATCTCTGCTTCTCTAAGTGACTTTAACATAATAAATGTCACGGTTGCGTAGTCGTTGCACCTTTCGGTTGGTCATTTTAGTTGGTTCTACTTCAAATGTCAAATCATCAGTCAAATCAGGTAGATCTATTGTCAACACGTGTGTTGGATCTCTGACATACTTCTTCAATAAGGAGTTATGAAATACATCATGCACACTTGACATAGATGGTGGTAGTGCTAACTGGTAAGCCACTTTTCCACGCTTAGGTAGAATCTCATATGGTCTGACATATCTCGGACTTAGTTTCTCTTTCTGTCCGAACCGTTTCAATCCTCGCATAGGTGACACATTGAGGAATACCTTATCACCTACGACGAATTCAAGGTCTCGGCGTCTAGCATCTGCATATTGCATCTAACGATTCTGAGTCGTTCTTACTCTTTCCTTGATATTGTCGACTACTCAACAAGTCTCTTCAATGAATTCTAGTCCAACAATACTACGTTTTCCAACTTCATTCCAAAAGAAAGGAGTTCGACACTTCCTTCCATACAGTGCTTCATAGGGTGACATCTGTATAGTAGCCTGATAGCTATTGTTATAAGCGAACTCAATCAGTGGTAACTTTTCATCCCATGATCCTTTAAAATCAATTATACAAGCTCGGAGCATGTCATCTATAATTTGAATGGTGCGCTCCGAATGTCCATCTGTCTAAGGATGGAACGCAGTACTGAACTTCAATGTTGTACCCATAGCCTTTTGCAATCCTTCCCAAAACTTTGAAGTAAAACGTAGATCTCTGTCGGACACAATGCTTTCAGGTACACCGTATAATCTGACAATATTATCCACATACAACTTAGCTAACCTCTCCAGTGTATACTGAGGTCGTATAGCTATAAATCGAGCCGTTTTAGTCAGTCGGTCTACAATCACCCAAATCGCATCAACTACTCGGGGAGTCAATGGTAACCCTGTGACGAAGTCCATAGTAATCCAGTCCCATTTCCAAGCTGGTTTCGATAACGGCTGTAACATTCTTGCTGGTCTTTGTCGTTCAGCTTTCACCTTCTGACAATTTAGGCATTGAGACACGAACTTGGCTATATCTGCTTTCATTCCTTTCCACCAATATAATTTCTTTAGGTCATGATATATTTTTGTACTTCCAGGGTGTATCGAATAGGCGGTGGTATGGGCTTCCTTCATTAGTCAGTGTCTAATGTCCAAATTTTCTGTTTCAGGTACACATATTCTTCCTTTGTACTTCAGTACCCTTTCATCATCTAAGGTGAACTCAGGAATAGTTCAACCTATTTCGATGTCTTCTTGTACCGTTCTCAGATAAGGGTCTGATTTAATAGGTGTTTTCACTTCATCAACTATATCGGGTACAATCTTCAATGTGGCAAACATATTTGAAGACCGATGAATAAACCCTTGGTTGGTTGATTCACCTGGTACATCTATCAGAAACTGCTAATTACCATAATTGAACACTCTTCCGGTAGTACACATTATGGCAGTTGTGCTAACCTCCCCTTGAGATTTTATCATTGCCTTTCTACTCAATGCATTAGCAACCACATTAGCTTTCCCCGGATGATACTGGATATCACAATCATAGTCTTTCAATAGTTCTAGCCATCTTCTTTGTCTCATATTCAACTCCTTCTGATTATAGAGGTAAGTAAGACTCTTATGATCTGATTTAATCTGAAATTTCTCTCCATAAAAGTAATGTCTCCATATTTTGACAGCATGTACTACTACCGCTAATTCCAAATCATGAGTGGGATAGTTTTTCTCATGTGTCTTCAGTTGTCTTGAGGCATAAGCAATTACTTGTTCTCCTTGCATAAGTACACATTCTAATCCCAATACTGACGCATCAGTGTACAAAATAAATGGTTGTCCTAGAATCGGAATGGTCAAGATTGGAGCAGATATCAATCTAACCTTCAATGTTTGGAAACTCTTTTCGCATTTATCAGTCCAAACAAAATTTTTGCCCTTCTTAGTCAAACTAGTGAGAGGTACGGTAATTCGGGAATAGTCTTCCACAAATTGTCGATATTACCCAGATAGACCTATGAAACTTCTAATTTCTGCAACGCTCTTCGGTGCTTCCCACTTCACAATAGCTTCGATCTTGCATGTATCCACTTTAATTCCTTCAGTGGATACAACATGGCCTAGAAAAGCGACTTCCTTTAGCCAAAACTTGCACTTTGTAAATTTGGCGTAGAGCTTCTCCTTCCGTAATCGCTGCAGAGCGGCGTTTAGATTCTTTATATAAGTTTCCTTGTCCTTGGAGTAGACCAATATATCATCGATGAATACAATAACCGATGTATCCAACATATCATGGAATATCCGATTCATAAGCTCTATAAAGGTTGCTGGTGCGTTCGTCAATCCGAAAGACATGACCAAAAATTAATAATGTCCATATCTGGTCCTGAATGCTGTCTTGGGAATATCACCATCCTTAAGCTTCAACTGATGGTAGCCTGACTGAAGATCGATCTTGGAGAACACTTTGGCACCTTGCAACTGATCGAACTGGTCATCGATCTGAGGCAATGGGTACCGATTCTAAATTGTCAGTTTATTCAATTCTCGGTAGTCTATACACAGTCAAACGCTACCGTCCTTCTTCTTAACGAATAATACTGGCGCTACCCATGGTGATATGCTAGGTCAGATGTAGCCCTTGTCCAGTAGTTCTTGTAGTTGTACTTTTAATTCCTTCAGTTCAGTAGGAGCCATTCGATAAGGTGCTTTAGATACTGGTGCGGCTCCGGGCATCAGATCTCTAACAAAATCTGTAGCGCGGTCAGGTGGTAGTCCTGGTAGTTCTTTAGAAAATACATCTGGATAGTCACGCACGACATCAATATCCTCCATTTGTGGCACTTCTTTGGTAAGATCGACCACAGATACTAGATACCCAACTGCTCCTTTCTCAAGGCACTTCCTAGCCTTTAATGTAGAGAGTATGAGCTTTCCTTTACGGGGAAGTTTGGTTCAAAACTGAACTCTACTATTTCCTTGTCTTCAAATGTCAGCTTCTTTTCGACACATAATAGGTTTGCAGAATGCCGAGCTAACCAGTCCATTCCCAAGATGACGTCAAAGTCTGCCATCTCAGGTTGGATCAAGGTTGCATCCAAAGTCTTTTCATCAATAAGAACTGGACATGGTCCATAACCTTTTTTTAATTCCACTTCTAATCCCATAAGCGATCGTAAAAGCAGTTTGTAGTCTAAGGATTTGAGGGGTAGATTTAGGTTCTATCCAAACGACACAGATATAAAAGAATGAGTAGCTCCTGAATCAAAGAGTACTCTGGTTGGAATGCCATTAATAGGTACGATACTTGTGATTTGTTTTGATTTAGTCTACATGCTCACATAATGTAACACAAAATGACAAGATTCAGGTCATACCTGGGACCACATCAGGCGATGCGGCAGCATCCTCAGATGTAACCACGTAAACTCTGCCTTGTTGTAGTCGCCACTTGGGCTTAGGACATTCCTGGAAATAATGTCCCACTTGATTGCAGTTATAGCCTTTTAACCCTTCATTATTTGGCTTTTGTTGCTGTTGAGCTGCTGAAGTAGTCTTGGCTGCAGCATTGAAACCTTGAGTACGGAAGGGTTTGGATACCTTGGTGTTCCCTCCGTTGTAAGAATTTCCATTTGGCCTTTTGATTCCTCTAATTTTGAGCAAGGTAGCTCTTTTTCTGGCTCGACTCTATCACTCGAGCAATTTGTACAGCTTCATTGTAGATTTTCTTTTCAAGTCCCAGAACATGTTTACATATACTTCCCCTAAGTCCCATGATGAACCTTCGGGTCTTTGTATCTTCCACTTGCATACTGAATGGTGCAAAGAAGAACAACTCCTCATAACGCTGTTGATATGCATCGATAGTCATCTATCCCTGATATAAACTCAGGAACTCCTTCTCCATAGAATCTCTAAAACTCCTAGGAAAATACTTCTCAAACAATGCCTCCTTGTATATATCCCAAGTCAATTGGGTGTGCTTTGTCATCAGATACGTCCGTGTGGACTTCCACCAGTGGTGTGCATCGCCTTTCGGCATGAATGTTGCTCACAATACCTTCTCTTCTTCATTCACTGCCATCATCATGAAGTTTTTCTCCATCTCATCGATCCAGTGTGCGGGCCACAACGGATCAGCAGGCTTACCACTATACTCCTTGGGTTTCATCTTCAGAAAACGCTCCACCAGTCTGGAGTGGTCTAGTTGATGCGAGAGATAAGCCCCATACATAGGTGGTTGGTATTGATATCCACCTGGAGCTACATCTGGGTTTTGTACTTGAGCCTACATGATGGGAGTCTGAGGTGCGTGGGGTAATATGTTACTTCCCCCTGGTACTGTGCTTACCTGTCCTGCTGGCATTGGTGTCATCTGTGCAGGTGGAAAAGTCATGCCTATGGCAGCTTCCATAGTAGCTTGTACTTGTTGTATTTGCTGCAGCTATTGGGCCAAATTCATTACGACTGTTGCTAGGTCTGTAGGTGGAGCTGGCAGATTTATAGGATTTGTCTGCCCATTACTATGGATGGTGCCGTGTTCGGATTCTCCTATGTTTCAGGGTGTATATGGCTGTCTTCCTCCACAGGTGGTGGTGGTGGAATAGAGTTACCACTTTGTTTGGTCACTCTGCGTCCAACCATTATCTGTTCTGGTAGTGGTGATGCCTGAAAATCATAGAATATGTGAGGCAATCATTATATACTTCATTCTCATATTTAAATCCACTAATCAATGATATTTTCAAAATTTTCAGATCATTTTGTCAAAAATACTGTATTTTTCATTGCAGGGTCGATGGTGGGGGTCGATGGATGTCCGACCCTAGGGTATGCGACCCTGAGAATCACTTATACTTACCGAGAGCCGAGGGTCGATGGATGTCCGACCCTGGGATCCAACCCTGGTTCTCTGTCAGATCACCGTGAGCAGAGGGTCGATGAGGGGGTCGGAGGGAGGGTCAGATGTTTTGGTCAAATTCTCTGACCCTCGGACTAAAAATCAGGTTTTTAATCCCAATTTTGAATCCATTCCTCTTTCTTTCTCCTCCTTTCTGACTTGGCTCATCCATCTGAGTTGCTACAGTGACAACTCCGACCCATTGGTGGTTTTTGCTTCTCTTTTCGACGTCTACTCCTCTTCTACATGTATGTTCTCTACGGTTTCATGTTTTTAGGGTTTCTTAACTAGGTTTTTGCTCGTTTATATTGTTTTCTTCAAATTAAACTTTTTCCAATCATAAAAATTTGATTTTTATTAGGGGCTTTTGTTGTTGGTGACTCAATGGACGAAAGCCCTCAAAAATATTTGAGTTTCATCGGTTGGTTATCGAGAAACTTAAAATTTCCCATTTTTGCCCAAATTTGTCAAGATTTTTGAATATCTTGAAATTTCTTCAAATTCAATCTCTTTAGATAAAATTTCCAACTGTATGAGTCTTACAGGATCATTTAGAATCTATATAAGTCCTGTTGCTCACGTGTATGGGTGAAAAGTGAGGCTTTTGACCAATTTATGTCATTATAATGTCAAAATTTTTGGGTTTTACATATTTACTAAGATAGTATCTATTTTTCTTTGTTTTTGCAGATAGTATGGCTCGTACCAAAGTACCCAGGGTTCATGACCCCGTCCGCTTCCATTCTAACAAGGCTGAGGCACAGTATGCCCGCTACTCTCGTAAGAAGGTAGAGGGAGGTCGCCGGGTGGACTTGGCTAGCCTGGCCTTGGTTGATGTGGAGAGGGCTTTTGGTGACATGGGCTGGCTTCTTATGATCACCTATGACGCCTGTACTCGGCCAGATTTGGCGAGAGTTTTATTGTAATCTCCAAGTGGTGGGGGATTACAACGATGCTGATAGGGGTAAAGAGCCCAGGATCACTAGCTATGTCAAGGGAGTCGAGGTTTCCTTTGATTGTCGACAGTTAGCGGATCTCTTGGGCATTTCATATGATGGCCCTTAGTGTTCTGTGCTCCTAGAGAGCCCCAGTTCTTTTCATTGGAGATGAGGGCTGAGATAGACCGTCAGCTCATCAGAGAGGATCGTTGGGAGATGAAAGCGATCTACCTACGTCCAGAGCCTTGGGTGTACTGTAAGATTATTCAGCACAAGCTGATACCTCAGAGTGGGCACTACGAGAGGATCTCCCAGTTGACCCAGTTCTTGTTGTACTGTATCTGCACTAGGCAGCCTGCCTCCCTTATATCATTATGAAGACGATGATCAGTGCCACATTGCTCGGTCATGCTGGCAACCTGCCTTATGAACGCATGATCACTATGCTCCTTACCTTCCTGGGTATTGACATGGTGGATGAGAGGATTCAAGAGAAATCCTTCTCATCACCTTTCGATTGGGAGGCCATCTGTAAGATGGGCATGCGTGATGCTTAAGTCAGCGATGATGAGAGGAACACTCTGGTGCGTCCACGTACTCGAGTGGAGATGACTGATGCTGAGGCAGCAGCAGCAGCCACTAGAGTAGGGGTTCATGGGGGTGATGATGATCGTTTGTACATGGATGTGGATACCATACCTCTTCCATCACCTACTCATGCTACGGGAGCTGGTCCTTCTTATGCAGATGGTCCATTACATGCAGCTGATCCTTCACACTCACCTTTTGATGACATGATGGGATTATTGCATGAGATTAGAGAGGCTCAGCGCATGTCTGATCTGAGGTTGGGAGAGCTTCTAGATGCTCAATGCATGTCGGATCTGAGGGTGGGAGAGCTTCTAGATGCTCAGTGCATGTCAGATCTGAGGGCGGGAGAGCTTCTAGATGCTCAGTGCGTGACTGATCAGCGGGTGGCTGATCTCACAGCTAGTCTTCAGATGACCCAGACTCAGATCGCTTGGTTGACTAGAGTCTATGCTGAGGATTATGACAGAGATCGTGAGGCACCGCCTCCCCCATCACCTCCAGCTTCCTGATGTATTTTCTTTTTATTTTTCTTTTTGTACTTCAGAGTAACTGTCCGGGTTGTGGATTGTACTCTGCTTTAGACTTGTATATATACGTTTGTTTTTCCTTCGAGTGCATATAAATTTGTTTCTCATTTAATAGATGCATTATTCTCTTTCAAATTTTGTCTCAAACAACATAGATGCTTACAGTGTATTATTATTATAACTTTTAAATTTTTATCCAATCTCAGTTCACAAACTTTTGTGATAGTATACTGGTTAACAAGTCAAGGCCTGAGAGCACTGATACCAAGTTGTCACACCCTAATTCTGCACTATTCAGAATGGTGTGATGAATCGCTAATAAACGAACGGTTCAACCAGGATCTCTAATAGGTTGCGTCGTTTTTAAATTAAACCATACACATCCACAACCATAATCAGAATAAATACACAATAGCGGAAGTCTTAATAATAAATGAACTGAGGAACCTAACTGCGATAATCATAAATAAAATATCAAATTATGTTGTATCAACCGAGACATAAGTAAATAAAATATCAATTATATTTCCTTAATAGTTCAAATAAAAATCTAATTAAAAACGCATGAATTGCACTCGCATGAGGAGTCATGCGTCTCCGCTATATCTTCAGCCTCTATCGCAGCAACGTGCCCGTACACAGAAGCATTCACATAATCTTTCACAGTAGTACCTGCTTCATCAATTAAAAATATTCGACATCGAAAGGGTGAGCACACATCACGGCTGAGTGAGCAATCAAAACAATGTAACAAACATATGAATGCATTCAATTCATATCCATGGTCTGATATATAAGTTGCAATATGCTATAGAAAGGTTCGGTGGCCGCCTCACCTCTATTCACAGGGTGTGAAAGCCCACCCAACGGATCAAACACCATTGTCATCCACATCCACCCCAACATGGAATAGAGATAGAGCTAAAGTGTCCGGATCAAACACTGCATAACACTTCCCCTGATGCCCTACCCATACCAACACGTAAGCCCCTGCTGGTGAGGGCTTATAAACTGGGCTCGCAACTAACCAATCCTAATGTCAAATAGTGTATCCAAGGCCTCACCCCAGCATCCCTCAATACGTCCATAGAGATAGAGCTAAGGCCCCGCGACAGAGTCGAAGACTACACGGTCCGAGACCACCTCTCCTGATGCCCTACGACGTAATAGTTCTACTAAGGTAATGGCGATACGACGACGTCAGTGGACAAGACTTGAGTAGAGATAGAGCTAAAGTGCCCAGATCAAACACCGCATAACACCTCCCCTGATGTCTCACTCGCATCAAGTACACTAACCACACACAAACATTCACATGTCTATTCCTAGCATCATCATCATCATCATCATCATGTTATAAATAAAATAGAATTATATATGCATGAACATTAATAGCAGGAATATTGGATGACATGTTGAATGCACATTACAAGCATACACTCATAGAATCAGTCATGGCATTGGACTCAAGAAAATAAAAACAGTTTATTATTAGCCAATTAGTTTAGGTCTTGTTCCCTTACCTTTGCTTGAGTGTAGTTCCTCTTTCAAGCTTTAAGAATCACTTTTATATCAATAGGAAAACCTAACAATTCGATAGATTTTAGTTAGAAGTCATTCCGATAATTTTAGGCTTACTGTTAAGCGAGGGTCGTAGGGTGGGTCGTAGGTAGGGTAGCAGTTTACTGCGACCCCCAGGGGTAGGGTCAATGCCAGGGTCTGATGTTCCATCGACCCTGGGTGCGACCACCGCATCCTTGGACTTCCCGAATGCTGGGGGTCGATCCTGTGGTCTGGTAGGATCGATTCCCAATCGTCCCCACGTATGACCCCTCGTGGTTTGAGTCGAAAATTTCATCCTCCAGTCCATTCTTTCGTGTTTGGGTCCTATGGATTACTTCTACAATCCATTCTATGCTTGTTTTATGGCTTAAAACTCTAGGTCTCTTCCTTACTTTGCCTACCATGATTTCTTCCACGGATTTCATTGAAATCCTCCCATGGATAGACGATTTGGGTTTCTCCTAAGTCATACCCTCTTCATGAACTATTCTAAGGTCTTAAATCATTAATGGTAACATACCCATACCTTGGGTTTGCTGAGATTCAGAGGTTTCTCTGAATTCTTCTTCTCTAACTTTCATTTTCTTCTCCTTCTCTTCTCTTTCCCTTACTTTCAATTAGGGTTTCAAAAGGAGTAAAAGAGGCTTAGGGACGTCCTATTTAGAGAGAAGAACCTCCCGAAATAAGTCCCATTGAGATTAGGAAAGAATCCCCTTGAAATTTGGAATGTTTCCTTTTTACGGTTTCTGTCGGCAATGAGGGGGTCGATGCGGGGGTCGGAGATCCCGTCGACCCTCAGGTCTAAATTGTCCGACCCCCAGTTAAAATTTCAGTGGTCTGACTTCCTAATAAGGGGGGTCTGACCCTGCCTATCTGGGTAGGCGACCCAGCCCTCTATTTTACTATTTTTGGGTCAGTTTAATACCTAGTTTCGCTATTTCCTTCACGCACTTGGTCCATTTGGCTCGACCATGATATGTAGACCTGGTACAAGGTGGTAAGACCGGTTAGTTCGATACAGGTCTTACAGTGTACACCTATTCTATGGCCTAGAACCATAGTTCATTCACCTATATGGCTTTCATGATTTCCCCCATGGTTATCCATGAAAACCTAACCATGGGTGGATGATTTGGGTTTCTCCTAGATCATTCCCTCTTCTCTACCTATTCTAAGGTCTGTAGCATTTCTTGGAGATAGTATCCATACCTGAGAATTAGGCTTGTTTCTCTGAAGCCTTCTCCTTGATCTTCTTCTCCACTTTCCTTCACTTATCTTTCTCTTCTCCTTTTCTTCCCTTTCTCTCAATCCAATTAGGGTTCTAAAAGGAGTGAAAGAGGCTTAGGGACGTCCTATTTATAGAGTAGAAATTCCCAAAATATGTCCCATTGAGATTAGGAAGGAATCCCATTGAAATTTGGAAAGTTTTCAATTCACGGTTTCTGTCGACAGACTGGGGGTCGATAAGGGGGTCGGAGATCCCGTCGACCCCTGGTTCTTAAAATGTTCGACCCCCGGTATAAAACTGGGGGTCTGACTTTTAAACTGGGGGTGTCCGACCCTACCTTGCTGGGTATGCGACCCTCCCCTATTTTTAGTATTGTTGGGTCAGTTTAATACCTGGGATCGTGATCTCCCTCACTCACTTGATCCATTTGGCTCGACCATGATGGGTAGACCTGGTTCAAGGTGGTAAGACTGGGTTAGTTCGATACGGGTCTTATAGGCGTTCTCCATGGTGATATGCTAGATTTGTTATAACCCTTGTCCAATAATTCTCGTAACTGTATCTTCAATTCCTTTAGTTCAGTAAGAGCCATTCGATAGGGTGCTTTAGATACTGGTGCGGCTCCGGGTATCAGATCTATAATGAACTCTGTCGCTCAGTCGGGTGGTAGTCTTGGTAGTTCTTCAAGAAATACATCTGGAAAGTCATGCACAACATCAATATTCTCCATTTATGGTGCTTCCTTGGTGAGGTCGACCATTGATACTAGATACCCAACTCCTCCTTTCTCGAGGCATTTCCTAGCCTTTAATGCAGAGAGGATGAGTTTTTATTTACGGAGAAGTTTGGTTCCCGCAAAACTAAACTCTGCTCCTTCCTAGTCTTTAAATGTCAGCTTATTTTCTGCACATAATAGGTTTACAGAATGCCGAGCTAACCAGTCTATTCCCAAGATGACGTCAAAGTCTGCCATCTCTAGTTGAATCAAGGTTACATCCAAAGTCTTCTCGTCAATAAGAACTGGACGTGGTCCATAACCTTTTTCTAATTCCACTTCTAATCCCATCGACGATCATACATGTAGTTTGTAGTCTAAAGATTTGAGGGGTAGATTCAACTTCTTTCCAAATGACACATATATAATAGAATGAGTAGCTCCAGAATCAAAGAGTACTCTAGCGGATATGCCATTAATAGGTACGATACCTGTGACCACATCAGGCGATGCGGCAGCATCCTCGAATGTAACAGCCTAAACCTTTCCTTGCTCTAGCTGCTTTCTGGGTTTAGGACACTCCCTTGAATAATGTCCGATTTGGTTGCAGTGAAAGCATTTTACTCCTTCATTGTTTTGCTTCTGTTGCGGTTGAGCTGCTAGAGTAGTCTTGGCTACAGCATTGAAGCCTTGAGTATGGAAGAGTTTAAATGTCCTTGTATTCCCTCCGTTATATGAATTTCTATTTGACCTTTTAATACCCCTGTTTTGAGCAAAGTAGCTCTCCTTCTGGATCGACTCTATTACTTAAGCAATTTGTACGGTTTCGTTGTAAACCTTCTTTTCCAATCCCAGAACATGCTCACGGATACTTCCGCTGAGTCCCATGACGAACCTTCGAGTCTTTGTGTTTTCCTCCTGCATGCTGGCGGGTGCAAAGAAAAATAGCTCTTCGTAACGCTGCTGGTATGCATCCACAGTCATCTGGCCTTGATATAGACTCTGAAACTCTTTCTCCATAGAATCTCTGAAACTTCTGGGGAATTACTTCTCAAAGAATGCCTCTTTATATATAACCCATGTCAATTGGGTGTGCTTTGTTAACAAATAAGTCCGTATGGACTTCCACCAGTGGTGTGCATCGCCTTTCAGCATGAAGGTTGCACACAACACTTTCTCCTCCTCATTCACTGTCATCATCATAAAATTTCTTTTCATTTCATCAATCCACCGTGCTGGCCACAAAGGATCTACTGGTTTACCATTATATTCTTTAAGCTTCATCTTTAGAAAACGCTCATCAGTCGGGATTGGTCCAGCTGATATGGAGCATAGACCCCATACATAGGTGGTTGGTACTGGTAACTGCCTTGAGCTACCTCAGGGTTCAGCACTTGAGCCTGGCATGACTGGTGTTTGAGGTGCGTGGGGTACCGTATTGCTTCCCCCTGGTACTGTGCTAGCCTGCCCTGCTGGCATAGGTGTCGTATGGGCAGCTGGAAAAGCCATGCCTATAGCAGCCTACATATTGGCTTGCACCTGCTATATTTGTTGCAGCTGTTGTGCCAAGTTCATTACTACTATAGCCAGATCTGTAGGTGAGGCTGGCAGGTTTGTAGGATTTGCTTGGCCACTAGCCACTGGCGGTGCCATATTCAGATTCTCCTGTGCTTCATGATTTACATGACTGTCTTCCTCCAAAGGTGATGGTGGTGGAATTGGGTTATGGCCTCGTTTGGTAACCCTTCGCACAACCATTTCCTGTTCTGGTGGTGGTAGTGTCTGAAAACAATCATAGCACATGTCAGGCAATCAATATAAGTTGTTCTCAAGTCAAAAATCCAACTAATCAATATAAATTTCCAATTTTTCAGATCATTCTGACAAAATACTGTATTTTCCATCGTATGGACGATGATAGGGTCAATCCTTAGGTGACCCTAATAAACCCTGTCAGCTTTCCGAGAGCCTAGGGTCGATCGTAGGGTCGGTATATGTCCGACCCTAGGTCCGACCCATGGTTCTTTGTTAGATCACAGAGAGCCTAGGGTCGATGGTAGGGTCAGTAAATGTCCGACCCCAGGTCCGACCCATGGTTCTTTGTCAGATCACCGAGAGCCTAGGGTTGATGGTAGGGTCTGACGTAGGGTCGCACATTTTGGTCGAATTCTGCAACCCTACGATCCAAAATTAGGTTTTTAAGCCCGATTTTGGATTCGTTTCCCATTCCTTCTCTTTCCTTTCAACTCTACTCATTTCCCTGAGTTGCTACAGTATCGACCCCTAGTGTTTGGTGATCATTCCTTCCGTTTGCGACTTCTGCTCCTTCTCTTTAGGTATGCTCTCTACTGTTTCACATTTTTAAACTTTCCAAACTAGGTTTTTCGCCCATTACATCATTTTCTTCAAATTAAACATTTTTCAACTGTAAAAATTTAATTTTCATTAGGGGCTTTTGCTAATGGTCACCCAATGGACGAAAGCACTAAACAATATTTGAGTTTCATCGGTTGGTTATCGAGAAACTTGAAAATTTTCATTGTTGACCTAATTTTCGAGATTTTTTGAATTTATTGAAATTTCTTAAAATTCGATCTTTTTAGTTTAAATTTCCAACTGTATGGGCCTTGCAGGATGGTTTGGAACCTATGTAAGTCCTCCTGCCCAGTTGTTTGGGTGAAAAGTGAGGCTTTTGGCCAAATCATGCCGTTATATTGCTGAAATTTTTAGTTTTTCACCATTACTAATATCTTGTTTGTTCTTCTGTGTTTTGATAGATAGTATGGTTCGTACCAAGGTTTCAAGGGCTGATGACCCAGTTCGTTTCCACTCCAATGAGGCCGAAGCTCGATATGCTAGCTTTGAGCGTAAGAAAGTAGAAGGGGGTCACTGTGTGAACTTGGCTAGTCTAGCCTTATTCAACGTGGAGGGTGCTTTTGGTGACATGGGTTGGCTTCCTGTGATCACCTATGAGGTTTGTACTCGTCCTGATTTGGTGAGGCAGTTCTATTGCAATCTACAGGTAGTGGGGGATCGCAATGATACAAAGAGGGGTAGGGAACTCAGGATCACTAGCCACGTCAAGCGGGTAGAGGTTTCATTTAACTGCCAGCAGTTGGCTGATCTTTTGGGCATATCAAATAATGACCCATTGGTGTACTGTGCTCCCAAGGAGCCCTAGTTCCTATCCTTGGAGATGCGTGCTGAGATTGATATTCAGCTCATCAGAGATGATCGCTGGGAGATGAAAGCGATCAACCTACGTCCAGACCCTCGGTTGTACTGCAAAATTATCCAGCACAACCTGATACCCCAGAGTGGACATTATGAGAGGATCTCCCAGTTGACTCAGTATGTCCTCTACTGTATTTGCCCCAGGTAGCCTATCTGCCTTCCTTATATTATTATCCAGATGATGATTTGCGCTCTGCTGCCTGGTCAGTTGGGCAACCTACCCTACGGACGTCTGATCACTACACTGCTCACCCTCCTACACGTTGATTTAGTAGATGAGAGGATTTAGGAGAAGACCTTATCATCGGATCTTGACTAGGAGGCCATCTGTAAGATGGGTATGCGGGATGCTCAGGTCAGTGATGATGAGAGGAACGCTTTGGTGTGTCCTTGTACTCGAGTGGAGGTAGCAGACGCCACGGCGGCAGCAACAGCAACAGGAGCAGGGGTCCATGGGGGTGATGCTGAGGATGAGGATCATATGTATATGGATGTAAACTCCATACCTCCTCCATGACCTCTACATTCTACCGGAGCTGGTCCATCTCAGGCTCCTTCACACATGGCTGGTCCTTTACGCCCACCCTCTGATGATATGATGGGGTTACTGTGCGAGATTAGAGAGGCTCAGTGCCTAACTGATCTGAGAGTAGGAGAGCTTCTAGATGCTCTGCGCGTGACTGATGGGTGAGTAGGCGAGCTTCTAGATTCTCAGCGTGCGATTGGTGGGAGAGTAGGCGTGCTCCTAGATGCTCAGCGTGTATCCGATCATCGGATGGCAGAGTTGACAGCTAGTCTCCAGATGACCCAGACTAAGGTAGCCTGGTTTGACTAGAGTGTATGCTGAGGACTACAATAGTGATCGTGAGGCACCTCCTCCTCCAGCACCTCTAGCTCCATGATGTATATCTTCTTTTTATCCTTCTTTTTACTACAGAGTAACTATCCAGATTGTGGACTGTACTCTGATTTGGATAAATAAAAACGTGCTATTTATTTGATGTATATGAAACATGTTTCTACTTTTATATGTGCATTATTCTCTTTCTTAATTTTGTCTTAAACAACACAGGTGCTTATGGTGTTTATTATTACAGCTTTTAAATTATTCTCCTAACTCAGTTCATGAGCTTTTGTGGGAGTATATCGGTTTAATAGACAGGGCCTGAGAGCTCTGATACCAAGTTGTTACACCCTAATTCTGCACTATTCAGAATGGTGTGATGAACCGCTAATAAACCAATGGTTCAACCAGGATCTCGAATAGACTGTGTCCATTTGCTTAAACCATACACATCTACAACCATAATCAGAGTAAATAAATAATAGCGGAAGTCTTATATATTAAATGAACTGAGAATCTAAGAATGATATCAAGAATAAAATATCGAATTATCTTCTTTGACTAAGACATAAATATATAAATAATCAATTACATTTCCTTAATAATCCAAATAAAGATCTAATAAAAATGCATGAATTGCATTCGCATGATGAATCGTGTGACTCCATTATAGCTTCTACGTCCATCGCCGCAACATGCCCGTATGTGGGAGCATTCATATAATCTTCCACGATCGTACCGGCATCATCAACTAAAAATATTCGAATTCGAAAAGGGTGAGCACACATCACGGCTCATTGAGCAAATAAAACAATGCAACAAACATATTCATGCATTCAATTCATATTGGTCTGGTTCATAAGTTTCCAATGTGCAATAGAAAGGATAGGTGGCCGCCGCACCTCTACAAATGAATGTGTGGAACCACCCAATGGATAAAACACCATTGTCGCCCCCACATGCACCCACCATGGAATAGAGATAGAGCTAAATTGCATAGGACCGCACCGCATCACACTTCTCTTGATGCTCTACCCATACCAACATGTAAGCCCCTATTGGCGAAGGCTTGTAAACTGGGCTCCCAACTAACCAATCCTAATTTTAAATAGTGTATCCAAGGCCTAACCCCAGCATCCCTCAATACGTCCATAAAGATAGAGCTAAGGCCCCCCCGACAGAGTCAGAGACTACACGGTCCGAGACCACCACCCCTGATACCCTACGATGTAATAATTCTACTAAGGTAAGGGCGATACGACGATGTTAGTAGACAAGACTTGAATTGAGATAGAGCTAGAGTCTGGTGACCTGGCTGAACCACAATGCCACGTCCTCCCCCTGATGCCCCACTCTCATCAAGTACAGTAACCACACACAAACATTCACATGCCTATTCCTAGCATCATCATCAACCTCATATTATAAATAAACAGAAATTAAATATGCATGAACAGTAATAACAGGAAATAGTGGATGACATGTGATATGCACATTACAATCATACAAACATAGAATCATTCATGGTATTGGACTCAATAAACAAAAATAGTTTATTAATAGCCCATTAGTTTAGGTCTTGTTCCCTCACCTTTGATTGAGCGTATATCCTCGTTCAAGCTTTATGAATCACTTTTTAATCACTAGAAAGACCTAACAAGTCAATAGATTTTAATTAGAATTAATTCCAATATATTTTAAACTAACTGATATCGTAGGGTTGCAGGTAAGGTAGCACCTAGGGTAGCAGTTTCTGTGACCCTAGGGTGTAGGGTCGGACGTGGGGTCAGATACCATTCGACCCTACGTGCGATCACACCCTCCTTGGGACTTCTCGAGGGCATGTGGTCGATCATGTGGTCTCGTAGGGTCGGATATCATTCGACCCTTTGTGCGACCACACGTATTCTGAGTCGACCTTTCATTTTAAAGTCCATTCTTTCATGTTTGAATCCTTTGGCTTACTTTCATGGTCCATTCTATGATTGTTCTATGGGTCAAAACTCCAAGTTATACACTATTCATTGTCCATAACAATTTTCTCCATGGAATCTCTCGGAACTTGTCCATGGATAGATGATTTGGGTTTCTCCTAATCCTATGTTCTTCATTACTTTTCTAGGATCTCTTATTCAGGTAGGGAATTAGGTTCATAACTTTATTCAAAGGTTTCTCTGAACTTCCTCCTCTTCCTTAGTCTCCTTTTTCAAGTTTCCTTCTCTTCTTCTCTTTCTTCTCTTTCTGTTTCTCTCACTTTCAATTAGGGTTCTAATGGTAAAAGAGGATAAGGGATGTCCTATTTATAATGAAAAACCTCCATAATAAGTCCCAATGAGTTTAGGAAGGATCCCCTTTGAATTAGGAAAGTTTTCTAATTTTTGGTTTTTGTCTATCATCGTAGGGTCAGACGTAGGGTCGCAGGATCCGTCGACCCTACACCTTCTTAGTCATGCGACCCTACGACTAAAAGTCATGGGTTGGACTTCTGTTGAGGTGGGGTTGACCCTACCTGTTTAGGCATGCGATCCTACCCTCACATTTGCTATTTTTGGGTTAGACTTCATACCTGGTCTTGTGGTTTCTTCACGCACTTAGTCCACATGGCTCAACCATGATAGGTAAACCTGGTACAAGGTTGTAAGACCGGTTAGTCGATACGGGTCTTACACTTGCACCCACCAAGGAATAGAGATAGAGCTAAAGTGTCTTGATCAAACACCGTAAATACTTCCCCTAAAGCCCTACCCATAACAATACGTATGCCCCTATTGGCGAGGGCTTGCAAACAGGGCTCGCAACTAACCAATCCTAATGCCAATAGTGTATCCAAGGCCTCACCCTAGCATCTCTCAATACGTCCATAGAGATAGAGCTAAGGCCCTCGACAGAGTCAGAGACCACACGGTCCGAGACCACCTCCCCTGATGCCCTACGACGTAATAGTTCTCCTAAGTTAATGGCGATACGATGATGTCAGTGGGCAAGACATGAGTAGAGATTGAGCTAGAGTCTGGTGATGAGATCAAAGACCACCATGCCACATCCTCCCCCTAACACATCAATCATACACATACATTCACATGCCTATTCCTAGCTTCATCATCATTATCATGTTATAAATAAACAGAATTAATTATGCATGAGCAGTAATAGCTGGAATATTAGATGACATGTGAAATACACATTACAAACATACAAGCATAGAATCAATCATAACATTGGACTCAATAAAAATAAATAATTTGTTATCCAATTAGTTTAGGTCTTGTTCCCTCACCTGTTAGCAATACTCGGTCTCCTTCTAAGCGTTGAAATTCTCTTTGAATTGATTTAACAACCTAAAAGTTATATGAATTTAAGTTATGGTTCATATGTGACATGTTACAGTATTAAAAAATTGAAACAGAGCACTGATAAGTGTCTGACTGGTCCTATGGTCTCATAGTGTATCGACCTTACTGCCTATGGTCGATACCCTTTGGTCGCATATGGTGTGACAGTAGCTGCCACCATATGTTTTTTGAAATCTTCCTGAATGCCTACGATTGATCCTCTGGTCATGCTGGTCATGCTATGGTTGACCATAGCTACGACCTTGAGATTTCTGATCACAGTCTATCTGTAATTCGAGTTCTTCCTGGGTCAATTCTTCTGTTCTTCAATTGGGTTTATTCTAAGGTCATCCTATGGCCATCATTAGTAGTTTCTTATCAACCCCAATCATCAAATTCACTCCTCATGGTTCTCCTTGGGATTTTCTCAAAGAAATCACATGGATCATAATATGTTAACATTCCCAATCCTCCATAGAATCCTTAGTCCATAGAATTAACATCTTTAGAGATTAGGCTCATACCTTTGCCTGTGATAGAGAGCCAATCTCTTCTCAGTAAATTTCATTCCTTAGCTATTCCTTCTTCTCCTTCTCTTGCTTCTCTTCCCTTCTGTTTCTCTAGGGTTTACTAATGTTCTAAAAGAGTGAAAAAGGGCTGAGGGACATCCTTTATATAGAGGAATACTCTCCATATAGAGTGTATAACCTACATGCAAATTTCGGGACGAAATTTCTTTTAAAGGTGGTGGAGTTGTAAGACCCGCACTCTGTAAACCCGGTCTAAACCTTAGTTTTGTGTCGTGACAGGTCTTCCGATCATCACCGAGCTAGACGGGACGAGCGGATGACAATCAGGTACGAAATCGGACCAAAGACGACCAATTAAACCTGATTTCAGGTTGACCGGTCGATGGTACCGGTCTTGGTACCGGTCGACCAGTATGGTCTGCGCAGCTAAGTGTGAAAAGCCAAAAATTGACTTCTGAGGGTCCTACTTTCCTGATTTCGAATCCTAGAAGTTTCCTAATCCTAGTAGGGTTACTAAACCATATTCTTAGCCTATAAATACACCCTTAAACCTCCTCAAATCCTTTCCATTGTCTCTCACAAACCCTAGAGAAGAGAAAGAGGTGGGAAAGGAGAAGGAGCTAGGAAGAAGAAGAAGGTGCTGCCATTACCGTTCGACGAAGCTCACGCTACGCCAGTCAACGGTAAGTGTTTTAATTATTCTTCTTATCCTATGTTAGTTGTGTGGGTGGATCAATGACATGCAAAGTAGGTATTGATCTAATACCCTAAATTGGCCAATAAACCCTAAGTTGCCGTCAAACCCTAGATTCGAGTTTCGAGATGATATTCATCGAAACGAAACTTTAATGAGTTGGGGATAACTCTAAATCAATGATTAGACTTAGAATGGATAGGAGAAACCTTGGAAATCCATGGAGGATGATCGACGGCAGTCGAAAACCCATGTATGGTCTTCCGGAGACATACCGGTCGACTATACCGGTTGATAGTATGTTCATAGTGCTGCGACCGGTATGGTGAGACCGGTCAACTCTGAAAGACTGGTTTTGGATTTTGGTTGGTTTCCGACCAACATGAAACCTTAAGAAAAATATTCTAATGAAACCCACATAATATTGTAGGACTTTGTGACTTATCGTTTGGATCTTGCGACGTGGAGCAAACTAACAAACGAGCGTCAGGTAAGGGAATCTGACCTAAACCAAATAATTAATGGACAGTAAATTGTTGTTAATCACCTGATTATATGAGATGTGTTGTTTGTGCATATTCACATGCCATCCTTTACTTTCAGTTATTATTACTGTTCATGCATTGATAGGATGTGATTGTTAGGCATGTGATTGTTTTCGTTAGTGTGTGGAGTGGGGCATGGGCCTGGGATCGCTCTTCACATTAGCACCTTTTGTAGTATTCTGGCTTAACATGCTTGGTACGGTTGGGGTATCAGGGGAAGGTCGTGGTACGGTGGTCTCCGATATTGATGTTGGCCTGGCCATGGTTATGTGGCACTGTGGTCTCCGAGTCGACGCTGGCTTATCCACGATGCTTTGGTTCTATCTCTATGCTGTAGGGAGTTATGTTGGGATAGGGTCTACCTGCGTTATGTTTCTATCCTAGTGAGTTAGTTGCGGATAGGGCATCAGGGGAGGTGTGGGAATGCCTTAGCTCTATCTCTATGCCGTAGACGGCTGTGCTAGGATAGAGCATACATTGATGACATATAGGATTGGTTAGTTGCGAGCCAGTTTGCGAGCCCTGGCCAGTAGGGGCTTAGGTACTGGTATAGATAGAGTATCAGGGGAGGTACGTGGGTATCTTAGCTCTATCTCTATTCCATGATGGGTGCATGTAGGCCAATGGGGGTGTGAACCATGAGGTGCCACACACTCGTGTATAGAGGTGCGGGGGCCACCAAACCTTTCTATAGCACATTGGAAACTTAAAACCAGACCACAGCATAAAATTGATTGTTACTCATGCATAATATTGTGAAACTGTCTGATTGTCTTACTGAGCTGTGTTGTGAGCTCACCCTTCGTGTACACATTGTTTTTAGATGTTGATGCAGATTATACTGTTGATGACTACATGAATGCTCCGACGTATGGAGGTGTTGCTGCTCTGGATGTGCAAGCAGGAGAGGACGAGCATGACGCTTCATGCGAGTGCCCTTTCTGCGTGTACCTTTTATCGGATTTTATTTGTTTCTTTTATTTATTTTTGGTTGGATTAAATGGATGTACGGATATTGTTTTTATGTGTTTGAATTTGGATAGTTGAATATTTATTTAATTATCAATAGATACTCAGTTCATTCTATTTAAAGTCTTCCGCTGTACTATTTATATTCTGATTGTGGTTATGTGTAATGGTTTGTGTGAACGGACACGGCCTATTTGAGATCCTGGTGTGAACCGTTGGTTCAATGGCGGTTCACTCACACCATTCTGGTTGGATCAGAATTGGGGTGTGACATAGAGTCCTCTTTCAATTAGGAAATCAATCCCTTAATTTTGGAAAGTTTCCAAAACTCGGAGTCTGATCTAGGGTCTCACGATCGATCATACAGTCACATAAACTGTCAACCATAGGGTCAAAATCATCGACTGTGGGGTTCTGGATTTTAAATTTTTGTTTCCTTCCTTATGGTCGACCATACCTACCCAGGTATGCAACCTTAATTATGTTTTCAATGTTTTTAACTCGATTCTCATACCTGGTTCGTGATCTACCTTCACATGCTCGGTCCACTTAGTCCAAGAATGATGGGAAGACTTGGCATGACACGGTTTAACCAAGATAGTAGAGTACGGGTCTTACATCTTTGCTAAGGGAATAGCCCAGTTTATTTCTTTATGTATATGATTACCCATGTATAATGGTGCATATAGCGTATGGAAGCATGGGCACACTCATCATGTTGGAGTTGCTAGCACTCTAGCGGGTATACAGTAATCTATGGGAGTGGAGCCAAGTGTCTCTGCTGAGGTGCAGCCCTATCTAAATTGATGCACACGATAGACATAGAGGGTGACATTACCCTGTATCCTATGCCCTTCCTACAGGAATTAAGATACGGGCATAGACTCATACTTACAAAGGTTGGGTGACCCAAGGGAGGAGTCAGTCATGTCTGGGAGTATGGTAGTTGATGTAAGACGGAGTCTATGGTGTGAGGTGACTAGCCTAAAGGGTTTGGAGGACTTGAATAGGGGTTCACTTGTTGATGGAGTTTAGTGATCTCGGATCTTGTATTCTTCTTCTACCTTGCCCAGTGTATGAGAGCTGGAGGCTAGCAACCTTAGGTGGGACAGAAAGCGTTGGTTGAATCTCAATATGACACCATAGTAGTACATTGACCAGAGACCTAATTAATGAACACATTTTATTTCATTGGATGATGCATGCATGTGATCCCAGACTTCTTACTGAGTTGGGATGGGAGCTCACCCTTGTATTAATATTTTTTTAGATGTTGATGCAGGTGATTACACTATGATTGATTTTGTAGAAGACTCACTGGTTAGTGATGCTACTGGTATAGAGGATGCTACAGGAGAGCTTGGTAAGGGTTGTACTTGCAGTAACTACGTCTACGTTTGACGCACTCCTCTTTATACTTTAACTTTTATTTTGACTATGATGTGGATAGACAATGAGATCTATTCGAAACAGTGTTTACAAATTTACTGTTTCACTCAGGATAATTGTATATCAGATACTATGGTATTTATGAAAAACATTGTGTTGAGATATCATAAGACTTGACTTATTTATTAAATGATATCACATAGTTGGCATCTGTCATTTATTACTGCTTCTGCTATTATCACTTTGTTTTATTTCATTATTATTGTAGTTATTGCTTGTGTAGACTATGGGATTTATATGGTAAATTAATGTAGTTATCGATCGTTGGAAGTATTCGGTTTGTCTCGTTAGTTAACCCAGATATTACGTTCGATTCCCTAGAATGGGTTGCGATAACACCTGCTATCAAAGCACAACTACTCTTATTTTACCTAAGGGTTTCTCCTACATATGGATTGCCACAAGCTAATGACAGATGCTTAGGGTCAAACTTAAAAGACATGTACAAACCAACAATAGTAAGTAGGAAAATAATACCTTAGTTTGAACCACATTACAAGAAGAGAATAATGCACGAAAATAAATAAGAACTATGTATATGTATATATGCTAATCATAATTACAAAATCTGGGTACAGTCCACAGCCCGGATAGTTACCCTACCAATGCCATTTACAAGAAATATCACTAATGATGGGAGGTATGACCTACAAAACCACATTGTTATCTCCCTAATATAAATGATGTTGAACCATAGTCATATGTATAAAGAAACAAGAAAAAGTAACTAGTGAGATCTCTATGGATCAATAGTAGGGGGAGGTAAAGACCCACTCTACTGACCTACTATAGGAGTACGTCTGTGCCTGATATAGTGGTGAAGGTGACCTGTAGTAATCATGGCATCCTAGATGTACCCCACCTAGGTCTCCAAGTCATCCAACTAACCAAACATAGAAGTCTGAGTCTCAAAGATGGTCTTCTGAGTACTCTTTAGGTTGCCCAACTCTGTAAGGATAAACTATTGGTTTGTCTTCAAATCCTCTAACTGAGTTTGGAAGGCAGTAAACATCTCCTCTACACAGGCCATATGAGCTCAGGGCCTGACGGGTGCTGCCAAAGTAGAAGCCTCTTGTCCCTCAGGGACATCTATCTCATCATCACTGTCCTATTGGGCAGCTACTCTGTGGGCCACTGGAAATCAATGTCGTTCTCTCGTAATGGCCTCTAACGTAGGATCATCCATCACTACCTCATGAAGTTGCATCTAGATGATTGAGGCCTAGCAGAAAGAGGAAGACTCCTTCCCATTATGGATCTCTTCATCTACTGTCTCTACCCAAAAGTGAGAAAAAATGTGAGAGAGTAAGTGACCATAGGGCAAATTACCTCTGCCCAAGTGCTCATCAATGAATAATATGTGATGTGGGATAAGGTGGGGAAGGCACAGGCGCTCTCCCTGCAGAATGTTGTAAGTCATGTAGGTCGTGAAATAGTTCAACTAGTCTCTATGAGAAGCCCTGGGTAGTATGTCATGCTGCACAATCTGGCTCATCTCCCTGGGGATGGGGAAGAGGTCTGGCTTTATATTCCCAAGCAGGTCACTCAATCTGTCCTGATGAACGAGAGTCACCTTAATGGTATCCCACTTGTTGTCTGAGCAGTTTATGTCTTCTCGTGGGCCATAATAAGTTCATGCTCCCTCTGTGGATGCACCCAGTATCACAGCAAAATTGTCAATATCCAAACTTATGTTGACACCCTTCACCCAGCTGGTTAGGTGTGGGCCACCTTCTTCTCCTACCTCGTGACCCAGGTTGAAAAGAAATGGCGCACCAGATTGGGATAAACGTCATCCCTGATTCACAAAGCAGGAGTCCAACCCATGTCATTGAAGTGTAGCTTCGTGGCAAACCATTCCAAGTCTTCGAAGGCAATGTATCTGCCAGCCTCAACCTCAACATGTCCAAATTTGGCCCAAAGTTTGCTGGCCTCATATGAAATGAACCTGGCTCGATCATATTTCCATGCTCGATTGGATCTACCCCCCTATTGCGTATAGCCATAAGGTTTACACCAAACGAAGGAAGACACTCAGGGGACCAAACTACATTAAGTGAGAAATGGCTAACACATGGGTCTGGTTACTTTGTATATCGAAATGGACACTCTAACCGAAAGAGAAAACCCAGGATGTATAACTGAAACTCAAAGTAAATGGAGAATAGGATAACAAGGGATTTACCTGACAATGTCAATGGAATTGAGAAGCACCAATAATCACCAAAAAAAAAAAAACACCAAGAGGAAGGCGGAGACTCTTGGGAAGAACCATATAACTCTATTCTTTCTTCTCCCTCTGAAAAATGAACAGTGTGGGTTCAAAATGAGAACCCACAAGCTTTATAAAACCAATGGAATTCCACGGGACCAGAGGTCCGGTAACTAAAAATCAGCCTCTGGAACCATCCTCCGAAAAAGCCAAGGGTCGCAAAGTTTCGAAATTTTGGAGCCCAATTTACTGGAGCCACTTAGGTCTTTACAGGAAGTAAGCTCTGTTGGAACCTCCGGAACACCTAAGAAGCCGTAACTTAGAAATTTTTTAAGTGTTCATTGGGAAGATAAAACGGTTGGAATACAATCCATCTTTCCCATCGGATGATGTTTCTATAAATTTGGTTTGTTAAGTCCAAAAATAGGTCTGTTATGCCCAAAAATCCGGATGGAAAATTTATCGGAGGGAACAACATTTGTCACTGCCTCTGTTTCACTCCCATATAGGTTTAAGACCATAGGCGGAGGAAAATCCGAATGGTCACACCACCAGATCCCCCACCGGTTATCCCATAAGTTGGAGGGAAACCCTGATATGGGGCAAGCATCGGAGGCTATGACTCCAGACACCATGCCTCCGATATTATAAGGGCTGGGTCCATTGAATGAAAGCTTGGACATTTCTTTTCTTTTTGTAGTGTATGTCACACCTCAATTCCGCACTATTCTGAATGGTGTGATGAATCACTAATAAACCAATGGTTCAACCAGGATCTCTAATAGTCTGTGTCCTTTTTAAATTAAACCATACACATCCACAACCATAATCAGAATAAATACACAATAGCGGAAGTCTTAATAATAAATGAATTGAGGAATCTAACTGTGATAATCACAAATAAAATATCAAATTAAGTTGTATCAACCGAGACAGTAAATAAAATATCAATTACATTTCCTTAATAGTTCAAATAAAAATCTAATAAAAAACGCATGAGTTGCACTCGCATGAGGAGTCATGCATCTCCACTATGTCTTCAGCCTCCATCGCAGCAACGTGCCCGTACACAGAAGCATTCACATAATCTTCCATAGTAGTAACTGCATCATCAACTAAAAATATTCAACGTCGAAAGGGTGAGCACACATCACGGCTCAGTGAGCAAACAAAATAATGCAACAAACATATGCATGCATTCAATAAATATCCCTGGTTTGGTATATAAGTTTGCAATGTGCTATAGAAAGGTTCGGTGGCCGCCTCACCTCTATACATAGGGTGTGTAAGCCCACCCAAAGGATCAAACACCATTGTCATCCACATCCACCCCAACATGGAATAGAGATAGAGCTAAAGTCTCCGGATCAAACACCGCATAACATTTCCCCTGATGCCCTACCCATACCAACAAGTAAGCCCCTACTGGCGAGGGCTTGCAAACTAGGCTCGGAACTAACCAATCCTAATGTCAAATAGTGTATCCAAGGCCTCACCCCAGCATCCCTCAATACATCCATAGGGATAGAGCTAAGGCCCTCCGGCAGAGTCAAAGACTACACGGTCCGAGACATCCTCCCCTGATGCCCTACAACGTAATAGTTCTGCTAAGGTAATGGCGATACGACGATGTCAGTGGACAAGACATGAGTAGAGATAGAGCTAAAGTGCCCGGATCAAACACCGCATAACACCTCCCCTGATGCCCCACTCGCATCAAGTACACTAACCACACACAAACATTCACATGTCTATTCCTAGCATCATCATCATCATGTTATAAATAAAATAGAAATAAATTTGCATGAACGTTAATAGCAAAAATATTAGATGACATGTTGAATGCACATTACAAGCATACACGCATAGAATCAGTCATGGCATTGGACTCAAGAAAATAAAAACAATTTATTATTTGCAAATTAGTTTAGGTCTTGTTCCCTCACCTTTGCTTGCGTGTAGATTCTCTTTCAAGCTTTAAGAATAACTTTTATATCAATAGGAAAACCTAACAAGTCGATAGATTTTAGTTAGATGTCATTCCGACAATTTTAGGCTTACTGTTAAGCGCGGGTCACAGGGTGGGTCGTAGGTGGAGTAGTAGTTTACTGTGACCCCAGGGGTAGGGTCGATGCCAGGGTCGGATGTTCCATCGACCCTGGGTGCGACCACCTCATCCCTGGACTTCTTGAATGCTGGGGGACGATCCTATGGTCTGGTAGGGTCGATTCCCAATCGACCCCACATGCGACCCCCAATGGTTTGAGTCAAGAATTTCATCCTCCAGTCCATTCTTTCATGTATGGGTCCTATGTCTTACTTGCACAATCCATTCTATGCTTGTTCTGTGGCTTAGAACTCTAGGTTTCTTCCTTACTTTGCCTACCATGATTTCCTCCATGGATTTCATTGAAATCCTCCCAAGGATGGATGATTTGGGTTTCTCCTAAGTCTTACCTTCCCAAGGTCTTAAATCATTAATGGAAACATACCCATACCTTAGGTTTGCTGAGATTCAGAGGTTTCTCTGAATTCTTCTCTTTATTCTTCTTCCCCAACTTTCCTTCTCTTCTCCTTCTCATATCTTTCTCTTACTTTCAATTAGGGTTTCAAAAGGAGTGAAATAGGCTTAGGGACATCCTATTTATAGAGGAGAACCTCCCAAAATAAGTCTCATTGAGATTTGGAAAGAATCCCCTTGAAATTTGGAAAGTTTCCTACTTACAGTTTCTTTCGGCAATGAGGGGGTCGATGAGGGGGTCGGAGATCCCGTCGACCCTCAAGTCTAAATTGTCTGACCCCCAGTTAAAATTTCAGGGGTCTGACTTCATAATGAGGGAGGTCCGACCCTGCCTATCTGGGTAAGCAACCCTGCCCTCTATTTTACTGTTTTTGGGTCAGTTTAAACCTGGTTTCGCTATTTCCTTCACGCACTTGGTCCATTTGGCTTGACCATGATAGGTAGACCTGGTACAAGGTGGTAAGACCGGTTAGTTCAATACGGGTCTTACAACTCGCCCTGCTTATAAAAATTTCATCTTCAAAATTATACATACCTTCCGAGTCGAATAGATGAGGGTATTGCTTTCGCATAGCATTCTCTTCTTCCCATATGATTTCTTTTATATCTCTGCTTCTCCAGGTGACTTTAACATAATAAATGTCACGGTTGCGTAGTCGTTGCACCTTTCGGCTGGTGATTTCAGTTAGTGCTATTTCAAATGTCAAATCATCAGTAAAATCTGGTAGATCTACTGTCAACACGTGCGTTGGATCTCTGAAATACTTCTTCAATAAAGAAATTTGAAATACATCATGCACACTTGACATAGATGGTGGTAGTGCTAACTGGTAAGCCACTTTTCCACGCTTAGGTAGAATCTCATATGGTCTGACATATCTCAGACTTAGTTTTCCTTTCTGTCCGAACCATTTCAATCCTCGCATAGGTGACACATTGCGGAATACCTTATCACCTACGACGAATTCAAGGTCTCGGCGTTTAGCATCTGCATATTGCTCTGACGATTCTGAGCCGTTCTTGCTCTTTCTTGATATTGTCGACTACTCGACAAGTCTCTTCAATGAATTCTGGTCCAACAATACTATGTTCTCCAACTTCATTCCAAACCAAAGGAGTTCGACACTTCCTTCCATACAGTGCTTCATAGGGTGATATCTGTATAGTAGCCTGATAGCTATTGTTATAAGCGAACTCAATCAGTGGTAACTTTTCATCCCATGATCCTTTAAAATCAATTATACAAGCTCGGAGCATATCTAGTAGAATCTGAATGGTGCGCTCCGATTGTCCATCTGTCTAAGGATGGAATGCAGAACTGAACTTCAATGTTGTACCCATAGCCTTCTGCAATCCTTCCCAAAATTTTAAAGTGAAACGTAGATCTCTATCGGACACAATGCTTTCAAGTGCACCATATAATCTGACAATATTATCCACATACAACTTAGCTAACCTCTATACTGTAAACTGAGGTCGTATAGCTATAAATCGAGCCGTTTTAGTTAGTCGGTCTACAATCACCCAAACCGCGTCAACTACTTGGGGAGTCAATGGTAACCCTATGACGAAGTCCATAGTGATGCAGTCCCATTTCCTAGATGGTTTCGATAACGGCTGTAACATTCCTGCTGGTCTTTGTCATTCAGCTTTCACCTTCTGACAATTTAGGCATTGAGACACGAACTTGGCTATATCTGCTTTCATTCCTCTCCACCAATATAATTTCTTTAGGTCATGATACATTTTTGTACTTCTAGGGTGTATCGATAGGCGGTGGTATGGGCTTCCTTCATTAGTTGGTATGTCTAAATTTTCTGTTTCAGGTACACATATTCTTCCTTTGTACTTCAGTACCCTTTCATCATCTAAGGTGAACTCAGGAATAGTTTAACCTTTTTCGATGTCTTCTTGTACCGTTATCATATAAGGGTCCGATTTAGTAGTTGTTTTCACTTCATCAAATATATCGGGTACAATCTTCAATGTGGCAAACATATTTGAAAACCGATGAATAAACCCTTGGTCGGTTGATTCACCCGGTACATCTATCAAAAACTGCTAGTTACCGTAATTAAACACTCTTCCGGTAGTACACATTGCGGCATATGTGCTAACCTCCCCTTGAGATTTTATCATTGCCTTTCTACTCAGTATGTCAGCAACCACATTAGCTTTCCCCGGATGATACTGGATATCACAATCATAGTCTTTCAATAGTTCCAGTCATCTTCTTTGTCTCATATTCAACTCTTTCTGATTAAAGAGGTAAGTAAGACTCTTATGATCTGATTTAATCTGAAATTTCTCTCCATACAAGTATTGTCTCCATATTTTGACAGTATGTACTACTGTCGCTAATTCCAAATCATGAGTGGGAAATTTCTTCTCATGTGTCTTCAGTTGTCTTGAGGCATAAGCAATTACTTGTTCTCCTTGCATAAGTACACATCCTAATCCAAATCCTGAGGCATCAGTGTTCAAAATAAATAGTTGTCCTAGAATCAAAATGGTCAAGATTGGAGCAGATATCAATCTAACCTTCAATGTTTGGAAACTCTTTTCACATTTATCAGTCCAAACAAACTTTTTGCCCTTCTTAGTCAAACTGGTGAGAGGTACGACAATTCGAGAAAAGTCTTCCACAAATCATCGATAATACCCAGCTAGACCTAAGAAACTTTTAATTTCTGCAACGCTCTTCGGTGCTTCCCACTTCACAATAGCTTCGATCTTGCTAGGATCCACTTTAATTCCTTCAACGGATACAACATGGCCTAGAAAAGCGACTTCCTTTAGCCAAAACTCGCACTTTGTAAATTTGGCGTAGAGCATCTCCTTCTGTAATTGCTGCAGAGCGGCGTTTAGATTCTTTATATGAGTTTCCTTGTCCTTGGAGTAGACCAATATATCATCGTTGAATACAATAACTGACGTACCAACATATCATGGAGTATCCGATTCATAAGCTCCATAAAGGTTGCTGGTGCGTTCGTCAATCCGAAAGACATGACCAAAAATTCATAATGTCCATATCTGGTCCAGAATGCTGTCTTGGGAATATCACTGTCCTTAATCTTCAACTGATGGTAGCCTGACCGAAGATCGTTCTTGGAGAACACTTTGGCACCTTGCAACTGATCGAACTGGTCGTCGATCCGAGGCAATGGGTACCGATTCTAAATTTTCAGTTTATTCAGTTCTCGGTAGTCTATACACCGTCGAACGCTACCATCCTTCTTCTTTACGAATAATACTGGCGCTACCCATGGGGATATGCTAGGTCGGATGTAGCCCTTGTCCAGTAGTTCTTGTAGTTGTACTTTTAATTCCTTCAGTTCAGTAGGAGCCATTAGATAAGGTGCTTTAGATACTGGTGCGGCTCCGGGTATCAGATCTCTAACAAACTCTGTAGCGTGGTCAGGTGGTAGTCCTGGTAGTTCTTCAGGAAATACATCTGGATAGTCACGCACGACATCAATATCCTCCATTCGTGGAGCTTCTTTGGTAAGATCGACCACAGATACTAGATACCCAACTGCTCCTTTCTCAAGGCACTTCCTAGCCTTTAATGCAGAGAGTATGAGCATTCCTTTACGGGGAAGTGTGGTTCCCGTAAAAATGAACTCTACTCATTCCTTGTCTTTAAATGTCAGCTTCTTTTCAGCACATAATAGGTTTGCAGAATGCCGAGCTAGCCAGTCCATTCCCAAGATGACGTCAAAGTCTGCCATCTCAAAGTTGGATCAAGGTTGCATCCAATGTCTTTTCATCAATAAGAACTGAATATGGTCCATAACCTTTTTCTAATTCCACTTCTAATCCCATAAGCGATCGTACAAGCAGTTTGTAGTCTAAGGATTTGAGGGGTTGATTTAGCTTCTATCCAAATGACACAGATATAAAAGAATGAGTAGCTCCTGAATCAAAGAGTACTCTGGATTTGAGGGGTTGATTTAATAGGTACGATACTTGTGATTTGTTTTGATTTAGTCTACATGCTCACATAATGTAACACAAAATGTCAAGATTCAGGTCATACCTGTGACCACATTAGGCGATGCGGCAGCATCCTCAGATGTAACCATGTAAACTCTGCCTTGTTGTAGTTGCCTCTTGGGCTTAGGACATTCTTGGAAATAATGTCCCACTTTATTGCAGTTATAGCATTTTAACCCTTCATTATTTGGCATTTGTTGCTATTGAGCTGCTGAAGTAGTCTTGGCTGCAACATTGAAACCTTGAGTACGGAAGGGTTTGGATACCTTGGTGTTCCCTCCGTTGCAAGATTTTCATTTGGCCTTTTGATTCCTCTATTTTGAGCAAGGTATCTCTCTTTCTAGCTCGACTCTATCACTCGAGCAATTTGTACAGCTTCATTGTAGATTTTCTTTTCAAGTCCCAGAACATGTTCACGTATGCTTCCCCTAAGTCCCATGATGAACCTTCGGGTCTTTGTATCTTCCACTTGCATACTGACTGGTGCAAAGAAGAACAACTCCTCATAACGCTGTTGATATGCATCGACAGTCATCTGTCCCTGATTTAAACTCAGGAACTCCTTCTCCATAGAATCTCTAAAACTTATATGAAAATACATCTCAAACAATGCCTCCTTGTATATATTCCATGTCAATTGGGTGTGCTTTGTCATCAGATACGTCCGTGTGGACTTTCACCAGTGGTGTTCATCGCCTTTCAGCATGAACGTTGCACACAATACCTTCTCTTCTCCATTCACTGTCATCATCGTGAAGTTTCTCTCCATCTCATCGATCCAGTGTGCTGGCCACAATGGATCAGTTGGCTTACCATTATACTCCTTGGGCTTCATCTTCAGAAAATGCTCCACTAGTCTGGAGTGGTCTAGTTGATGTGGGACATAAGCCCCTTACATAGGTGGTTGGTATTGATTTCCACCTGGAGCTACTTCAGGGTTTTGTACTTGAGCCTGCATGATGGGAGTCTGAGGTGCGTAGGGTACCGTGTTACTTCCCCCTGGTACTGTGCTTGCCTGTCCTGCTGGCATCGGTGTCATCTTTGCAGCTGGAAAAGTCATGCCTATGGCAGCTTGCATAGTAGCTTGTACTTGTTGTATTTGCTGCAGTTGTTGGGCCAAATTCATTACGGCTGTAGCCAGGTCTGTAGGTGGAGCTGGCATATTTGTAGGATTTGTCTGCCCATTAACTATAGACGGTGCCGTGTTCGGATTCTCCTATGTTTCAGGGTGTATATGGCTGTCTTCCTCCACAGGTGGTGGTGGTGGAATAGAGTTACCGCTTTGTTTGGTCACTCTGCGTCCAACCATTATCTGTTCTGGTAGTGGTGATGCCTGAAAATCATAGAATACGTGAGGCAATCATTATATACTTCATTCTCATATTTAAATCCACTAATCAATGATATTTTCAAAATTTTCAGATCATTCTGTCAAAAATACTGTATTTTTCATTGCAGGGTTGATGGTGGGGGTCGATGGATGTCCGACCCTAGGGTATGCGACCCTGAGAATCACTTATACTTACCGAGAGCTGAGGGTCGATGAGTGGGTCGATGGATGTCCGACGCTGGGATCGAACCCTAGTTCTCTGTCAGATCACCGAGAGCAGAGGGTCGATGAGGGGGTCGGAGGGAGGGTCGGATGTTTTGGTCGAATTCTCTGACCCTCGGACTAAAAATCAGGTTTTTAATCCCAATTTTGTATCCATTCCTCATTCTTTCTCCTCCTTTCCGACTCGGCTCATCCCTCGGAGTTGCTACAGTGACAACTCCAACCCATTGGTGGTTTTTTCTTCTCTTTTCGACGTCTACTCCCCTTCTACATGTATGTTCTCTACGATTTCATGTTTTTAGGATTTCTTAACTAGGTTTTTGCTCATTTATAAATTAAACCTTTTCCAACCGTAAAAATTTGATTTTTATTAGGGGCTTTTGTTGTTGGTGACTCAGTGGACGAAAGCCATAAAAAATATTTGAGTTTCATCAGTTGGTTATCGAGAAACTTGAAATTTCCCATTTTTGCCCTGATTTGTCGAGATTTTTTAATTTCTTGAAATTTCATCAAATTCAATCTCTTTTGTTAAAATTTCCAACTGTATGAGTCTTATAGGATCATTTAGAATCTATATAAGTCTTCTTGCCCACGTGTATGGGGAAAAGTGAGGCTTTTGACCAATTTATGTCGTTATAATGTCGAAATTTTTGGGTTTTTCATCTTTACTAAGCCAGTATCTGTTTTTCTTTGTTTTTGCAGATAGTATGGCTCTTACCAAAGTACCCATGATTCATGACCCCATCCGCTTCCTTTCAAACAAGGCTGAGGCACAGTATGCCTGCTACTCTCGTAAGTAGGTAGAGGGAGGTCGCCAGGTGGACTTGGCTAGCCTGGCCTTGTTTGATGTGGAGAGGGCTTTTGGTGACATGGGCTGGCTTCCTGTGATCACCTATGACGCCTGTACTCGGCCAGATTTGGTGAGAGTTTTATTGTAATCTCCAAGTGGTGGGGGATTACAACGATGCTGTGAGGGGTAGAGAGCTCAGGATCACTAGCTATGTCAAGGGAGTCAGAGTTTCCTTTGATTGTCGACAGTTAGCGGATCTCTTGGGCATTTCAAATGATGGCCCCTTGGTGTTCTGTGCTCCTGGAGAGCCCCAGTTCTTTTCATTGGAGATGAGGGCTGAGATAGACCGTCAGCTCATCAGAGAGCATCGCTGGGAGATGAAAGTGATCTACCTACTTCCTGAGTCTCGGGTGTACTGTAAGATTATTCAGCACAAGCTGATACCTCAGAGTGGGCACTACGAGAGGATCTCCCAATTGACCCAGTTCCTGCTGTACTGTATCTGCACTAGGCAGCCTGCCTCCCTTATATCATTATGAGGACGATGATCAGTGCCACATTGCTCGGTCATGTTGGGAACCTACCTTATGGACGCATGATCACTATGCTGCTTACCTACCTGGGTGTTGACATGGTGGATGAGAGGATTCAGGAGAAATCCTTCTCATCACCTTTCGATTGGGAGGCCATCTGTAAGATGGGCATGCATGATGCTCAGGTCAGCGATGATGAGAGGAACGCTCTAGTGCGTCCACGTACTCGAGTGGAGATGACTGACACTGAGGCAGTGGCAGTAGGCACTGGAGTAGGGGTTCATGGGGGTGATGATGATCATTTGTACATGGATGTGGATACTATACCTCCTCCATCACCTACTCATGCTACGGGAGCTAGTCCTTCTTATGCAGCTGGTCCTTCACATGCAGCTGGTCCTTCACACCCACCTTCTAATGACATGATGGGATTATTGCATGAGATTAGAGAGGCTCAGCGCATGTCTGATCCGAGGATGGGAGAGCTTCTAGATGCTCAATGCATGTCGGATCTGAGGGTGGGAGAGCTTTTAGATGCTCAGTCCATGTCGGATCTGAGGGTCGGAGAGCTTCTAGATGCTCAGCGCGTGACTGACCAGCGAGTGGCTGATCTCACAGCTAGTCTTCAGACGACCCAGACTCATATCACTTGGTTGACTAGAGTCTATGCTGAGGATTATGATAGAGATCGTGAGGCATCGCCTCCCCCATCACCTCCAGCTTCCTGATGTATTTTCTTTTCATTTTTCTTTTTATACTTCAGAGTAACTGTCCGGGTTGTGGACTGTACTCTGCTTTAGACTTGTATATATACGTTTGTTTTTCCTTCGAGTGCATATAAATTTGTTTCTCATTTAATAGATGCATTATTCTCTTTCAATTTTTGTCTCAAACAACACTGATGCTTATAGTGTATTATTATTATAGCTTTTAAATTTTTATCCAATCTCAATTCACAAACATTTGTGGTAGTATACGGGTTTACAAGACAGGGCCTGAGAGCTCTGATACCAAATTGTCACACCCCAATTTCGTACTATTCAGAATGGTGTGATGAACCGCTAATAAACCAACGGTTTAACCAGGATCTCAAATAGGTTGTGCCCTTTTTAAATTTAACCTTACACATCCACAACCATAATCAGAATAAATACACAATAACGGAAGTCTTAATAATAAATGAACTGAGGAATCTAAATGCGATAATCATAACTAAAATATCAATTTATGTTGTATCAACCAAGACATAAGCAAATAAAATATCAATTACATTTCCTTAATAGTTCAAATAAAAATCTAATTAAAAGTACATGAATTGCACTCGCATGACGAGTCATGCGTCTCCGCTATGTCTTCTACCTCTATCGCAGCAACGTGTCCGTACACAGAAGCATTCACATAATCTTCCATAGTAGTACCTGCATCATCAACTAAAAATATTCGACATCGAAAGGGTGAGCACACATCACGGCTGAGTGAGCAATCAAAACAATGTAACAAACATATGAATGCATTCAATTGATATCCATGGTCTGATATATAAGTTTACAACATGCTATAGAAAGGTTCGGCGGCCGCCTCACCGCTATACACAGGGTGTGTAAGCCCACCCAACGGATCAAACACCATTGTCATCTACATCCACCCCAACATGGAATAGAGATAGAGCTAAAGTGTCCGTATCAAACACTGCATAACAGTTCCCCTGATGCCCTACCCATACCAACACGTAAGCCCCTGCTGGTGAGGGCTTGTAAACTAGGCTCGCAACTAACCAATCCTAATGTCAAATAGTGTATCCAAGGCCTCACCCCAGCATCCCTCAATACGTCCATAGAGATAGAGCTAAGGCCCCCCGACAGAGTCGAAGACTACACGGTCCGAGACCACCTCTCTTGATGCCCTACGACGTAATAGTTCTACTAAGGAAATGACGATACGACGATGTCAGTGGACAAGACTTGAGTAGAGATAGAGATAAAGTGCCCGGATCAAACACCGCATAACACCTCCCCTGATGCCTCACTTGCATCATGTACATTAACCACACACAAACATTCACATGTCTATTCCTAGCATCATGATCATCATCATGTTATAAATAAAATAGAATTATATATGCATGAACATTAATAACAGGAATATTGGATGACATGTTGAATGCACATTACAAGCATACACTCATAGAATCAGTCATGGCATTGGACTCAAGAAAATAAAAATAGTTTATTATTTGACAATTAGTTTAGGTCTTGTTCCCTCACTTTTGCTTAAGTGTAGTTCCTCTTTCAAGCTTTAAGAATCACTTTTATATCAATAGGAAAACCTAACAAGTCCATAGATTTTAGTTAGAAGTCATTCCAAAAATTTTAGGCTTACTGTTAAGCAAGGGTCGCAGGGTGGGTCGTAGGTAGGGTAGTAGTTTACTGCGACCCCCAGGGGTAGGGTCGATGCCAGGGTCGGATGCTCCATCGACCCTGGGTGCGGCCACTGCATCCCTGGACATCCCGAATGCAGGGGGTCGATCCTGTGGTCTGGTAGGATCGATTCCTGATCGACCCCACGTATGACCCCCCATGGTTTGAGTCGAAAATTTCATCCTCCAGTCCATTCTTTTATGTTTGGGTCCTATGGATTACTTCCACAATCCATTCTATGCTCGTTCTATGGCTTAGAACTCTAGGTTTCTTCCTTACATTGCCTACCATGATTTTCTCCACGGATTTCATTGAAATCCTCCCATGGATGGACAATTTGGGTTTCTCCTAAGTCATACCCTCTTCATGAACTATTCTATGGTCTTAAATCATTAATGCTAACATACCCATACCTTAGGTTTGCTGAGATTCAGAGGTTTCTCTGAATTCTTCTCTTCATTCTTCTTCTCTAACTTTCCTTTTCTTCTCCTTCTCTTCTCTTTCTCTTACTTTCAATTAGGGTTTCAAAAGGAGTAAAAGAGGCTCAGGGACGTCCTATTTATAGAGGAGAACCTCCCGAAATAAGTCCCATTGAGATTAGGAAAAAATCCCCTTGAAATTTGGAAAGTTTCCTTTTTACGGTTTCTGTCGGCAATGAGGGGGTCGATGAGGGTGTCGGAGATCCCGTCGACCTTCAGGTCTAAATTGTCTGACCCCTAGTTAAAATTTCAGTGGTCTGACTTCCTAATAAGGGGGGTGTGACCCTGCCTATCTGGGTATGTGATCATGCCCTCTATTTTATTATTTTTGGGTTAGTTTAATACCTAGTTTTGCTATTTCCTTCACGCACTTGGTCCATTTGGCTCGACCATGATAGGTAGACCTGGTACAAGGTGGTAAGACCCATTAGTTTGATACGGGTCTTAAAGTGTACACCTGTTCTATGGCCTAAAACCGTAGTTCATTCACCTATATGGCTTTCATGATTTCCCCCATGTTTTTCCATGAAAACCTAACCATGGGTGGATGATTTGGGTTTCTCTTAGATCATTCCCTCTTCTCTATCTATTCTAAGGTCTGTAGCATTTCTTGGAGATAGTATCCATACCTGAGAATTAGGCTTGTTTCTCTGAAGCCTTCTCCTTGATCTTCTTCTCCACTTTCCTTCTCTTCTCTTTCTCTTCTCCTTATCTTCTCTTTCTCTCAAACCAATTAGAGTTCTAAAAGGAGTGAAAGAGGCTTAGGGACGTCCGATTTATAGAGTAGAAAGAAAATATGTCACATTGAGATTAGGAAGGAATCCCATTGAAATTTGAAAAGTTTCCAATTCACGATTTCTGTCGACAGACTGGTGGTCGATGAGGGGTTCGGAGATCCCGTCGACCCCTGGTTCTTAAAATGTTCGACCCCCGGTATAAAACTGGGGGTCTAAATTTTATACTGGGGGGTCCGACCCTACCTTGCTGGGTATGCGACCCTCTCCCTATTTTTAGTGTTTTTGGGTCAGTTTAATACCTGGGATCGTGATCTCCCTCACGCAATTGATCCATTTGGCTCGACCATGATGGGTAGACCTGGTTCAAGGTTGTAAGACAGGGTTAGTTCGATACGGGTCTTACAGGCGCTCCCAAGGGTATATGCTAGGTCTGTTATAACCCTTGTCTAATAATTCTTGTAACTGTACCTTCAATTCCTTCAGTTTAGTAAGACCCATTCAATAGGGAACTTTAGATACTGGTGCGGCTCCGGGTATCAGATCTATATCAAACTCTGTCGTTCGGTCGGGTGGTAGTCCTGGTAGTTCTTCAAGAAATACATCTGGAAAGTCATGCACAACATCAATATTCTCCATTTATGGTGCTTCCTTGGTGAGGTCGACCACTGATACTAGATACCCAACTCTTCCTTTCTCGAGGCATTTCCTAGCCCTTAATGCAGAGAGGATGAGTTTTTATTTACGGGGAAGTTTGGTTCCCGCAAAACTAAACTCTGCTCCTTCCTTGTCTTTAAATGTCAGCTTCTTTTCTGCATATAATAGTTTTGCAGAATGTCGAACTAACCAGTCTATTCCCAAGATGACATCAAAGTCTGCCATCTCAAGTTGAATCAAGGTTACATCCAAAGTCTTCTCGTCAATAAGAACTGGACATGGTCCATAACCTTTTTCTAATTCCACTTCTAATCCCATCGGCGATCGTACATGTAGTTTGTAGTCTAAAGATTTGAAGGATAGATTCAGCTTCTTTCCAAATGACACAGATATAATAGAATGAGTAGCTCTCGAATCAAAGTACGGATATGCCATTAATAGGTACGATACCTGTGACCACATCAGGCGATGCGGCAGCATCCTCAAATGTAACAGCATAAACCTTTCCTTGTTGTAGCTGCTTTCTGGGTTTAGGACCCTCCCTTGAATAATGTCCGATTTGGATGCACTGAAAGCATTTTACTCCTTCATTGTTTTGCCTTTGTTGCGGTTAAGCTGCTAGAGTAGTCTTGGCTATTGCATTGAAGCCTTGAGTATGGAAGAGTTTAAATGTCCTTGTATTCCCTCCATTGTATGAATTTCTGTTTGACTTTTTAATACCCCTGTTTTGAGCAAAGTAGCTCTCCTTCTGGCTCGACTCTATTACTCAAGAAATTTGTACGATTTCATTGTAAACCTTCTTTTCCAATCCCAGAACATGCTCACGGATGCTTCCCCTGAGTCCCATGACGAACCTTCGAGTCTTTGTGTTTTCCACCTGCATGCTGGCAGGTGCAAAGAAAAACAGCTCTTCGTAACACTGTTGGTATGCATCCACAGTCATCTGGCCATGATATAAACTCAGAAACTCTTTTTCCATAGAATCTCTGAAACTTCTGGGGAATTACTTCTCAAAGAATGCCTCTTTATATATAACCCGGGTCAATTGGGTGTGCTTTGTTAACAAATAAGTCCGTATGGACTTCCACCAGTGGTGTGCATTGCCTTTCCGCATGAAGGTTGCACACAACACATTCTCCTCCTCATTCACTGTCATCATCATAAAATTTCTTTCCATTTCATCAATCCAGCGTGCTGGCCACAAAGGATATGCTGGTTTACCATTATATTCTTTGGGCTTCATCTTCAGAAAACGTTCATCAGTCGGGAGTGGTCCAGCTGATATGGAGCATAGGCCCCATACATAGGTGGTTGGTACTAGTAACTGCCTTAGGCTACCTCAGGGTTCTGCACTTGAGCCTGCATGACTGGTGTTTGAGGTTCATGGGGTACCGTGTTGCTTCCCCCTGGTACTGTGCTAGCCTGCCCTGCTGGCATAGGTGTCATATGGGCAGCTGGAAAAGCCATGCCTATAGCAACCTGAATATTGGCTTGCACCTGCTATATTTTCTGCAGCTGTTGTGCCAAGTTCACTACCACTGTAGCCAGATCTGTAGGTGGGGCTGGCAGGTTTGTAGGATTTGCCTGGCCACTAGCCACTGGCGATGCCATATTCAGATTCTCCTGTGCTTCATGATTTACATGGCTGTCTTCCTCCACAGGTGGTGGTGGTGGAATTGGGTTACGACATCGTTTGGTCACCCTTCGCACAGCCATTTCCTGTTCTGGTGGTGGTAGCGTCTGAAAACAATCATAGCTCATGTCAGGCAATCAATATAAGTTGTTCTCAAGTAAAAAATCCAACTAATCAATATAAATTTCCAATTTTTCAGATCATTCTGACAAAATACTGTATTTTCCATTGTAGGGTCGATGGTAGGGTCAGTCCTTATGCGACCCTAATAAACCCTGTCAGCTTACCGAGAGCCTTGGGTCGATCGTAGGGTCGGTATTTGTCCGACCCTAGGTCCGACCCATGGTTCTCTATCAGATCATAGAGAGCCTAGGGTCGATGGTAGGGTCGGTAAATGTTCGACCCCAGGTCCGACCCATGGTTCTTTGTCAGATCACCGAGAGCCTAGGGTCGATGGTAGGGTCTGACGTAGGGACGCACATTTTGGTCGAATTCTGCGACCCTACGATCCAAAATTAGGTTTTTAAGCCCGATTTTGGATTCGTTTCCCATTCTTTCTCTTTCCTTCCAAATCAACTCATTTCCCTGAGTTTCTACAGTATCGACCCCTAGTGTTTGGTGATCATTCCTTCCGTTCGCGACTTCTGCTCCTTCTCTTCAGGTATGCTGTTTAATGTTTCACATTTTTAAACTTTCCAAACTAGGTTTTTCGCCCATTACATCATTTTCTTCAAATTAAACTTTTTTCAACCATAAAAATTTAATTTTTATTAGGGGCTTTTGCTATTGGTCACCCAATGGACGAAAGCCCTCAAAAATATTTGAGTTTCATCGGTTGGTTATCGAAAAACTTGAAAATTTTCATTGTTGACCTAATTTTCGAGATTTTTTGAATTTATTGAAATTTCTTCAAATTCGATCTTTTTAGTTTAAATTTCCAACTATATGAGCCTTTCAGGATGGTTTGGAACCTATGTAAGTCCTCCTACCCAGTTGTTTGGGTAAAAAGTGAGGCTTTTGGCCAAATCATGCCGTTATATTGCTGAAATTTTGAGTTTTTCACCATTACTAATATCTTGTTTGTTCTTTTGTGTTTTGATAGATAGTATGGCTCGTAACAAGGTTTCAAGGGCTCATGACCCAGTTTGTTTCCACTCCAACAAGGCCGAAGTTCGATATACTAGCTTTGAGCGTAAGAAAGTAGAAGGGGGTCGCTGTGTGAACTTGGCTAGTCTAGCCTTATTCAACGTGGAGGGTGCTTTTGGTGACATGGGCTGGCTTGCTGTGATCACCTATGAGGCTTGTACTAGTCCTGATTTGGTGAGGTAGTTCTATTGCAATCTACAGGTAATGGGGGATCACAATGACACAAAGAGGGGTAGGGAACTCAGGATCACTAGCCACGTCAAGGGGGTAGAGGTTTCATTTAATTGCCAGTAGTTGGCTGATCTTTTGGGCATATCAAATAACGGCCCTTTGGTGTACTGTGCTCCCAAGGAGCCCCAATTCCTTTCCTTGGAGATGCATGCTGAGATTGATATTCATCTCATCAGAGATGATCGTTGGGAGATGAAAGTGATTAACCTACTTCCAGACCCTCGGGTGTACTGCTAAATTATCCAGCACAACCTGATACCCCAGAGTGGACATTATGAGAGGATCTCCCAGTTGACTCAGTATGTCCTCTACTGTATTTGCACCAGGCAGCCTGTCTGCCTTCCTTATATTATTATCCAGACGATGATTTGCGTTTTGCTGGCTGGTCAGTTGGGCAACCTACCCTACGGACGTCTGATCACTACACTGCTCACCCGCCTACACGTTGATTTAGTAGATGAGAGGATTCAGGAGAAGACCTTATCATCGGATCTTGATTGGGAGGCCATCTGTAAGATGGGTATGTGGGATGCTCAGGTCAGTGATGATGAGAGGAACGCTATGGTGTGTCATTGTACTCGATTAGAGGTAGCAGACGCCACGGCGGCAGCAGCAGCAACAGGAGCAGGGTTCCATGGGGGTGATGCTGAGGATGAGGATCATATGTACATGGATGTAAACTCCATACCTCCTCCATGACCTCTACAATCTACTGGAGCTGGTCCATCTCGGGCTCCTTCACACATGTTGGTCCTTTACGCCCACCCTCTGATGATATGATGGGGTAACTGTGCGAGATTAGAGAGGCTCAGTGCCTAACTGATCTGAGAGTAGGAGAGCTTCTAAATGCTCAGCGCGTGACTGATGGGAGAGTAGGCGAGCTTCTAGATGCTCAACGTGCGATTGATGGGAGAGTAGGCGAGCTCCTAGATGCTCAACGTGCGTCCAATCATCGGATGGTGGAGTTGACAGCTAGTCTCCAGATGACCCAGACTCAGGTAGCCTGGTTGACTAGAGTGTATGCAGAGGACTATGACAGTGATCGCGAGGCACCTCCTCCTCCTGCACCTCTAGCTCCATGATGTATATCTTCTTTTTATCCTTTTTTGTACTACAGAGTAACTGTCCGGATTGTGGACTGTACTCTGATTTGGATAAATATAAATGTGCTGTTTATTTCATGTATATGAAACATGTTTCTCCTTTTATATGTGCATTATTCTCTTTCTTAATTTTGTCTCAAACAACACAGGTGCTTATGGTCTGTTATTATTACAGCTTTTCAATTATTCTCCTAACTCCGTTCATGAGCTTTTGTGGGAGTATATCGGTTTAATAGACAGGGCCTGAGAGCTCTGATACCAAGTTGTTACACCCCAATTCTGTACTATTCATAATGGTGTGATGAAGCGCTAATACACCAATGGTTCAACCAGGATCTCGAATAGACTGTGTCCATTTGCTTAAACCATACACATCTACAACCATAATCATAGTAAATAAACAATAGCAGAAGTCTTATATATTAAATGAACTGAGAATCTAAGAATGATATCATAAATAAAATATCTAATTATCTTTCATTGACTAAGACATAAACATATAAATAATCAATTATATTTTCTTAATAATCCAAATAAAGATCTAATAAAAAATGCATGAATTGCATTCGCATGACGAATCGTGCGACTCCATTATAGCTTCTACGCCCATCACCGCAACATGCCCGTATGTGGGAGCATTCATATAATCTTCCACGACCATTCCAGCATTATCAACTAAAAATATTTGAATTTGAAAAGGGTGAGCATACATCACGGCTCATTGAGCAAATAAAACAATGCAACAAACATATGCATGCATTCAATTCATATCTTTGGTCTGGTTCATAAGTTTCCAATGTGCAATAGAAAGGATAGGTGGCCGTCGCACCTCTATAAATGAATGTGTGGAACCACCCAATGGATAAAACACCATTGTCGCCCCCACATGCACCCACCATGGAATAGAGATAGAGCTAAAGTGCATAGGACCGCACCGCATCACACTTCTCTTGATGTTCTACCCATACCAACATGTAAGCCCCTATTGCCGAAGGCTTGCAAACTGGGCTCCCAACTAACCAATCTTAATATTAAATACTGTATCCAAAGCCTAACCCCAGCATCCCTCAATACGTCCATAGAGATAGAGCTAAGGCCCCCCGCCAGAGTCAGAGACTACACGGTCCGAGACCACCTCCCCTGATTCCCTACGACGTAATAGTTCTGCTAAGGTAATGGCGATACGTCGATGTTAGTAGACAAGACTTGAATAGAGATAGAGCTAGAGTCTGGTGACCTGGCTGAACCACAATGCCACGTCCTCCCCCTGATGCCCCACTCGGATCAAGTACACTAACCACACACAAACATTCACATGCCTATTCCAAGCATCATCGTCAACCTCATATTATAAATAAACAGAAATTAAATATGCATGAACAGTAATAACAGGAAATAGTGGATGACATGTGATATGCATATTACAATCATACAAACATAGAATCATTCATGGTATTAGACTCAATAAATAAAAATAGTTTATTATTAGCCAATTAGTTTAGGTCTTGTTCTTTCACCTTTGATTGAGCGTATATCCTCATTCAAGCTTTATGAATCACTTTTAAATTACTAGAAAGACCTAACAAGTCAATAGATTTTAATTAGAATTAATTCCAATATATTTTAAACTAACTGATATCGTAGGGTTGCAGGTAGGGTAGCACCTAGGGTAGCAGTTTCTGCGACCCTAGGGTGTGGGGTCGGACGTGGGGTCAGATACCATTCGACCCTACGTGCGACCACACCCTCCCTGGGACTTCCTGAGGGCATGTGGTCGATCCTGTGGTCTCGTAGGGTCGGATATCATTCGACCCTATGTGCGACCACACGTATTCTGAGTCGACCTTTCATTTTAAAGTCCATTCTTTCATGTTTGGATCCTTTGGCTTACTTTCATGGTCCATTCTATGATTGTTCTATGGGTCAAAACTCCAAGTTATACACTATTCATTGTCCATAACAATTTCCTCCATGGAATCTCTTGGAACTTGTCAATGGATAGATGATTTGGGTTTCTCCTAATCCTATGTTCCTCATAAATATTCTAGGATCTCTTATTCAGGTAGGGAATTAGGTTCATAACTTTATTCAAAGGTTTCTCTGAACTTCCTCCTCTTCCTTAGTCTCCTTCTTCAAGTTTCCTTCTCTTCTTCTCTTCCTTCTCTTTCTGTTTCTCTCACTTTTAATTAGGGTTCTAAAGGAGTGAAAGAGGATAAGGGATGTCCTATTTATAAATAAAAATCCTCCATAATAAGTCCCAATGAGTTTAGGAAAGATCCCCTTTGAATTAGGAAACCTTTCTAATTTTTTATTTCTGTCTGTCATCGTAGGGTCAGGCGTAGGGTCGCAGGATCAGTCGACCCTACACCTTCTTAGTCATGCGACCCTATGACTAAAAGTCATGGGTTGGACTTCTATTGAGGTTGGGTTGACCCTACCTATTTAGGCAAGCGATCCTACCCTCACATTTGCTGTTTTTGGGTTAGACTTCATACCTGGTCTTCTGATTTCTTCACGCACTTAGTCCACATGGCTCGACCATGATAGGTAAACCTGGTACAAGGTGGTAAGACCGGTTAGTCGATACGGGTCTTACACATGCACCCACCAAGGAATAGAGATAGAGCTAAAGTGTCTTGATCAAACATCGTAAATACTTCCCCTAAAGCCCTACCCATAACAATACGTATGCCCCTATTGGCGAGGCTTGCAAACAAGGCTCGCAACTAACCAATCCTAATGCCAAATAGTGTATCCAAGGCCTAATCCTAGCATCTCTCAATACATCCATAGAGATAGAGCTAAGGCCCTCAACAGAGTCAGAGACCACACGGTCCGAGACCACCTCCCCTGATGCCCTACGTCGTAATAGTTCTCCTAAGTTAATGGCGATACGACAATGTCAGTGGGCAAGACTTGAGTAGAGATAGAGCTAGAGTCTGGTGATGAGGTCAAAGACCACCATGCCACATCCTTCCCCTAACACATCAACCATACGCATACATTCACATGCCTATTCCTAGCTTCATCATCATCATCATGTTATAAATAAACAGAATTAATTATGCATGAGCAGTAATAGTGAGAATATTAGATGACATGTGAAATACACATTACAAACATACAAGCATAGAATCAATCATAACATTGGACTCAATTAAATAAATAATTTTTCATCCAATTAGTTTAGGTCTTGTTCCCTCACCTGTTAGCAATACTCGGTCTCCTTCCAAGCGTTGAAATTCTCTTTGAATTGATTTAACAACCTAAAAGTTATATGAATTTAAGTTATGGTTCATATGTGACATGTTACAGTAGTCAAAAATTAAAACAGAGCACTGATAAGTGTCTGACTGGTCCTATGGTCTCATACTATATCGACCTTACTGCCTATGGTCGATACCCTATGGTCGCATATGGTGTGACAGTAGCTGCCACCATATGTTTTTTGAAATCTTCCCGAATGCCTATGATTGATCCTCTGGTCATGCTGGTCATTCTATGGTTGACCATAGCTACGACCTTTAGATTTCTGATCACAGTCTATATGTAATTTGAGTTCTTCCTGAGTCAATTCTTCTGTTCTTCAATTGGGTTTATTCTAAGGTCATCCTATGGCCATCATTAGTAGTTTCTTATCAACCCTAATCATCAAATTCACTCCTCATTGTTCTCCTTGGGATTTTTTCAAAGAAATCACATGGATCATAATAGGTTAACATTCCCAATCCTCTATAGAATCCTTAGTCCATAGAATTAACATCATTAGTGATTAGGCTCATACCTCTGCCTGTGATAGAGAGCCAATCTCTACTCAGTAAATTCCTTTCCTTAGCTTTTCCTTCTTCTCCTTCTCTTCCCTTCTCTTTCTCTAGGGTTTACTAATGTTCTAAAAGAGTGAAAAAGGGTTGAGGGACGTCCTTTATATGGAGGAAAACTCTCCATATAGAGTCCTCTTTCAATTAGGAAATCAATCCCTTAATTTAGGAAAGTTTCCAAAACTCAGAGTCTGATCTGGGGTTTCACGGTCGATCATACGGTCACATAAACTGTCAACCATAGGGTCAAAATCATCGACCATGGGGTTCTGGATTTGAGATTTTTGTTTCCTTCCTTATGGTCGACCATACCTACCCAAGTATGCGACCTTAGTTATGCTTTCAATGTTTTTAACTCGATTCTCATACCTGGTTCGTGATCTACCTTCACACGCTCGGTCGACTTGGTCCAAGAATGATGGGAAGACCTGGCACGACACGGTTTGACCAAGATAGTAGAGTGCGGGTCTTACATCCTTGCTAGGGGAATAGCCCAGTTTATTTCTTTATGTATATGATTACCCATGTATAATGGTGCATATAGCGTATGGGAGCATGGGCACACTCATCATGTTGAAGTTGCTAGCACTCTAGCGGGTACACTGTAATCTATGGGAGTGGAGCCAAGGGTCTCTACTGAGGTGCAGCCCTATCTAAATTGATGCACACGATAGACATAGGTGGTGACATTACCCTGTATCCTATGCCCTTCCTACAGGAATTAAGATACTGGCGTAGACTCATACTTACAAAGGTTGGGTGACCCAAGGGAGGAGTCAGTGATGTGTGGGAGTATGGTAGTTGACGTAAGACGGAGTCTATGGTGGGAGGTTACTAGCCTAAAGGGTTTGGAGGACTTGAATAGGGGATCACTTGTTGATGGAGTTTAGTGATCTCGGATCTCGTATTCTTCTTCTACCTTGCCCATTGTATGAGAGTTGGAGGCTAGCGACCTAAGGTGGGACCAAAAGCGTTGGTTGAATCTCAATATGACACCATAGTAGTACATTGACCAGAGACCTAATTAATGAACACATTTTATTTCATTGGATGATGCATGCATGTGATACCAAACTTCTTACTGAGTTGGGATGGGAGCTCACCCTTGTATTAATATTTTTTTAGATGTTGATGCAGGTGATTACACTATGATTGATTTTGTAGAAGACTCACTGGTTAGTGATGCTACCGGTATAGAGGATGCTATAGGAGAGCATGGTAAGGGTTGTACTTGCAGTAACTACGTCTACGTTTGACGCACTCCTCTTTATATTTTAACTTTTATTTTGACTATGATGTGGATAGACAATGAGATCTATTCGAAACAGTGTTTACAAATTTACTGTTTCACTCAGGATAATTGTATATCAGATACTATGGTATTTATGAAAAACATTGTGTTGAGATATCATAAGACTTGACTTATTTATTAAATGATATCACATAGTTGGCATCTGTCATTTATTACTGCTTCTGCTATTATCACTTTGTTTTCTTTCATTATTATTGTAGTCATTGCTTGTGTAGACTATGGGATTTCTATGGTAAATTAATGTAGTTATCGATCGTTGGAAGTATTCGGGTTGTCTCGTGAGTTGACCCAGATATTACGTCCGATTCCCTAGAATGGGTTGCGATAACACCTGGTATCAAAGCACAACTACTCTTATTTTACCTAAGGGTTTCTCCTACATACGCATTTCCACAAGCTAATGACAGATGCTTAGGGTCAAACTTAAAAGACATGTACAAACCAACAATAGTAAGTAGGAAAATAATACCTTAGTTTGAACCACATTACAAGAAGTGAATAATGCATGAAAATAAATAAGAACTATGTATATGTATATATGCTAATCATAATTACAAAATCTGGGTACAGTCCATAGCCCGGATAGTTACCCTATCAATGCCATTTACAAGAAATATCACTAATGATGGGAGGTATGACCTACAAAACCACGTTGTTATCTCCCTAATATAAATGATGTTGAACCATAGTCATATGTATAAAGAAACAAGAAAAAGTAACTAGTGAGATCTCTATGGATCAACAGTAGGGGGAGTTAAAGGCCCATTCAACTGACCTACTATAGGAGTACGTCTATGCCTGATATAGTGGTGAAGGTGACCTGTAGTGATCATGGCATCCTAGATGTACCCCACCTAGGTGTAAGACCCGCACGCCACGAACCCGGCCTAACCTTACATTTCATGTCGGGACCCGTCTACATATCATGGTCGAGCCAAGTGGACCAAGGGTGTGAAGAAACCCAAGACCCAATATGAAAATTTACCCAAAAATTGTCAAAATAAGGGTAGGGTCACAGGTTTTAACAGACAGGTCCGACCCTCCTATCGACCCTCAACCATGGGTCGCAGGGTCTATGAGTTGTCCGACCCTCCCATCGACCCTCACCATCGACCCTCAACCATGGGTCGCAGGGTCTATGAGTTGTCCGACCCTCCCATCGACCCTCACCATCGACCCTCGGCATTCGGGAAAAACAGCACGAACCGAAAATTGAGAAACCTTCCTAATTTCGATTGGAACCTTTCCTAAACTCAATAGGACTTATTTTGGGAGGTCTTACTCTATAAATAGGACGTCCCTAAGCCTCTTTCACTCCCTTTACAACCCTAATTGGATTGAGAGAAAGAGAAGTGAAGGAAGAGAAGAAGAGAAGGAAAACTTGAAGAAAAGGCTAAGGAAGAAGAGGAAATTCAGAGGAACTCTGAATCTCAGCAAAACTAAGGTATGGATACATTCCCCATGATTTATTTAAGACTTTAGAATGGTTTATGAAGATGATATGACTTAGAAGAAACCCAAATCATCCATCCATGGTTAGGTTTTCATGGAAAACCATGGAGGAGATCATTAAAACCATGTAGGTGAATAAAGTATAGTTCTAAACCATAGAACATGTATAGAATGGATTGTGGAAGTAAGCCATAGGACCCAAACATGGAAGAATGGAAAAAATCTGATATTTTTTACTCAAACCATGGAGGGTCGCACCTAGGGTCGATAGACCATCCGACCCTAGGTGTTTCTGACCATCGACCCTCAGTGTTCGGGAAGTTCAGAATAGAGGGAGGGTCGATAGACCCATCGACCCTAGCACCGACCCTACCTCCGACCCTCAGTTAACAAAATGGTTTTTAAATTTTGAATAAATTCTAATTAAATTTTATCGGCTTTGTTAGGTCTTCTAGCAATATAATAACATTATAAAGGTGATTCTAAAGCTTGGAAAAGTATCTATTAGCAAGCTAAGGTGAGGAACCTTAACCCCAAACTAAATTGGTTAATAATAAACTGTTTTCTATTTCTTGAGTCCTATGCCATGTTTGATTCTATGCGAATATGTTTGTAATGTGCATACAGCATGCCATCCAATATTTTTATTACTTGTTCATGCATATTTACTTTATTGTTTATAACATGATGATGATGATGATGATAGGAATAGGCATGTGCTTGTATGTGTGTGGTTGATGTGCTTGATGCGAGCGAGTATCAGGGGAGGTGTGATGAGAACTTCAATAAACGTTAACCTTTGGCGGGTCTCAGCACTTTAGCTCTATCTCTAACTCAAGTCTTGTGCATTGGCATCGTCGTATTGCCATTACCTTAGCCGAACTATTATGTCGTAGAGTATCAGGGGAGGTGGTCTCGGTCCTTGTAGTCTCTGACTCTACCGGGGGGGCCTTAGCTCTATCTCTATGGATGTTCTGAGGGATGTTGGGGTGAGGCCTTGGATACACTGTTTGGCATTAGGATTGGTTAGCAGCGAGCCCAGTTTGCAAGCCCTCACTAATAGGGGCTTACGTGTTGGTATAGCATTATATAGCAATAAACGTTAATCTTTGTTGTATAATGTTATGGTAGGGTGGATGGGGACGACGATAAACGTTAACCTTCGGGCGGGCTTCCACACCCTGTGTATAGAGGTGGTGTCAATAAACGTTAACCTTTGACCACCCAACCTTTCTATTGCACATTGCAAACTATAAACCAAGGCCAAAGATATAAATTGACTTTTTGCATGCATATGTATTGTTGCATTGTTTTGGTTACTCACTGAGCTCAAGTTGGAGAGCTGACCCTCGCACGCGTAATTCTTTTTAGTTTATGATATTGCAGGTACCATGATTGAAGACTATGTCTACATACCAACATATGAACGGGTGGAGGCTACGAAGGAGAAAGCTGTGGAGGACGAACATGGTTCGTTAAGCGAGCGTTTCAACGATGGATACATTTAGTGTTTAGTTTTCCTATTTCGATATTGTAATATGTATTAAGTTATGTTTTGGTTACTTGGAAATAAATGGAATATTAATTATTTATCATGTTTAGACCTCAGTTCATTATCTGTAAGACTTCCGCTATTTATTTTATTAACTCTGATTAATGTGGAATGTGTTTTGGTTTATCATATGTGGGATAGCCTATTTTGAGATCCTGGTTGAACTGTTGGTTTGTTGACGGTTCATCACACCATTCCGAATGGTGCAGAATTGGGGTGTGACAACTTGGTATCAGAGCATCTCGTAGGCCTTACCCATTAAACCTGAATACTTCCACTGGAGTCCATGAACTGAGTTAGGATAAATTAAAAGCTTTAATACAAACAAACCATAAGCACCTGTGTAGGTTGAGACAGAAATTAAACAAGACGATAATGTACATATAAAAAGTGGAACCATATATATACACTTACACAGAAAGAGAAGACCAAAAATTATCCTAATAAACAAACAATTTAGAGTATTATCTATAAGTTGGGTAGTTATCCAAGTATACAAAGATATAGTACAGTAGCAAGAAGGGAGCATCTGTATAGCAGAAAATTAGAATACCGAGTTGGTAATCACAATGTGAAACTCGATGTAGGACAGAGGAAGAAGGAAAATGGCTAGTAATGCCAAAACCCTGTAGAGATAAAGAAAAATATCTCGGGCTAAATCCAACAGAGATAAGAGAATAATGGCCAAACATTAAGAATAAGAGCAACTATAAAGAAGCTTAAGCTATACTCTGGGTGACAAGGAAACTCAGAGTGAGATCCACCAAAAGTTGATCCATTATCCGCTGAGCATTAAGAAGAGGATGTTGCAACTTGACCCCACCAATATCAAGGTCGAGAACGGGTAATGAAAACTCATCTGAGTTGGTAATCAGATTAGAGCAAATAAAAGGAGATAAACAACCAGACCACTCCAGCCAACCACCTGGACTATTAAGTACCTTGGTTATGATTAATAAAGTTGGCCCAATAAAATACAAGAGCAACAACAGATGAGACCGACTATGCAAGTTGCTATGTAAATCACTACCCAAGTTACCGATGCTACATCAACACCTTCGGGTCAAACCAAGTACGGTGCCAACTAGTAGCAACACTGTACCCCAGTACATGTTAGCACACAATCGCTACCATATAGCAAGTCCCAGTAATACACACCCCAGTGCAGAAGTTTGGTGCACAACAAGCAGTATATCAAGGTGGTTAACCTTACCAGCCACCGATGTATGGGATAGTTGCAATGATCCGACCAAGGATTGAAGAATATTTTCTGAAGATGAAGCCTTAAACGTTTTCAGTAGAGGATCAAATCTAATTGTGGCCATATAACTGGATATGATTATATAGGAGGCGGTGCATTATTGATTTACTCTTATGATTATAGAGGATGCACATACCAGATCTTAAATTCGCATGTCTTGACAAGATACCTTCTTGATTTAACCTGTCAATTGGAGTTATAGATATTGTTTCTTTAGTCTTAGTCCTGATTATACCAATCTGAACCACTCTCATGATCAACAACATGAACAGAGATACGAACTGAATGAACAGTTAAATGCTTAATCATGTTGAGCATACATCTTTTCGATTTACACCTGATTTATTGATGTACGAAATTTTTCTCCAGATTATACCTGATTTACTGGTGTGCGAAATCTTTCTCCAGATTTACTCCTATAGTGCCTTGACCAATAGCATTATATATTCGATAGAACCTGTAACCATGAGGTCAAGAACTATAGAATCTCTATTTTCATATATTTGGACCACTGTGCAATTTAATGATCTTTTGATGCCGGTTGGATTACCACAGATTTACTCCTGATCCTTGAAACCTAGATTCGCTAGATAAAGCAAGTGGTTGTCATTATGATAATTGAAAGAAGGAAAAGAATTATTTTGGATGCACATTCTGATTCATACACTCCCTGACCTTTGATGATAAAAATGTTTAGTGATAATGGAATTATTGAAAGAAAGATGATTGGATTTAGATTAAATGCCATAGCCAATGGAACTCAGATGAAGTAATGGAGAATCTATTTTGAGATTGCTAAATGGATGGATATGAGTCATGTCTATAAAAGAGTGCATGAGCAAAAATGGGAACTGTCAAGAGTAGCCAGTAAAGAAATAGATAGCACTCAAGTAGAGTTAAAGATGGCTATATCGGTATGAATTTTGAAAGGTAGAAAATTCCTAAAGGCAAATTTAAGAGTGGATACAAGGATAAGTCATGGCATAAGTAGTACTCGATTTAATACAATGATAATTGAGTTATGCCCAATGTTGAGGGATATGATTAAGTAAAGACCAAAATAATTTGGCTGAATTAATGAAATTATAAGCATATACCCTAATGCTTATAAATAGACTTGGGATATGAAGTAACAATCACAAGATATTTTTCGAGGTATATGGAAGAGAGAGCAAGGTAGAACAGCAAGGATAAAAGAAATACAAGCTAGTAAGTGCAATATGAGATTTTGACGATAGTCTTTGAGAAATCATAAGAGATAAAGGAACTAGACAAGCTCCTTAGACCGTTTCACCAGATTTTGCTAGTTCAAGCCCTTTTTGGACTAGATGTCAATTGGATGAATGTTATGAACGAAGTCCAAATCGTATGGATGGATAAAATATGGACACAACCTAATTAGACTTGAGATGTCAGACCTTGACGTCATCTTGGGAATAGACTAATTGTTTCAACACTCTACAACTCATTACATGCATAGAAGAGGTTGTCATTCAAGAATAAAGACGACACATAATTTGGATTATTGGAAGCATGTCACCTAAGAAGCAAAAGCTGATCTTCTCTATGCTAAAGGTGAATAGATGCTTTGAAGAGAAAGAAGATGGAAATATGGTATCTGTGGTATACGTTACCAAAGAAGCACCACAGATGACAGATATTGATGTGATGCATAAATTCCCTGATGTGTTTCCAGGAGACTTACCGGGTTATCACTTGATCGTGCGATCGAGTTCGTCATCGACTTGTTACCAAGGACGATACTCGTATCAAAGGCACCTGTAGAGTAGCTCCTACGGAGTTGAAGAAATTGAGACTCAACTACAACAGTTATTAGACAAGGGTTCTGATTAGCTAAGTATTGCATCATGGGAAGTGCCAATGAAATTCATGAAGAAGAAGGATGGTAGTGTTGTCTGCGTATAAACTATCAAGAATTTAACAAGCTCACGAACAAGAATCGATATTCACAACCTCAGATCGATGACTTGTTTAAACAGTTGCAAGGAGCAAAGGTATTTTCTTCAGTCAAGATATTATCAGCTGAAGAATTTTGGACAAAAATATCTCGAAGATAGCTTTTAGAATCGGGATTGGACATTATGAGTTCTCGATTATGACGTTTGGATTAACCAATGCCCTTACATCTTTTATGGAGCTGATAAACTGGGTGTTTCATGACATGTTGGACACGTCGGTCATAGTTTTCATAGATGATATTTGGTTTATTCCAAGAATGAAGCAACTCATACAATGGATCTTAGAACAGCTTCACAACAGCTGAGAAGGGAAAAGCTTTATGCCAATTCCAAGAAATATGAGACATGATTAAACAAAGTGATCTTCTTAGATCATGTAGCATCATAAAAAGGGATTAAAGTGGACCCTATTAATATAGAAGCAATTGTATGGTGAGAAACACCTGAAGAATATTGCGAAGATCAGAAGTTTCTTGAGTTTAACTGATTATTACAGACGATGCTTGGAGGACCACCCTAAGATCGCAAAACCTCTTACCAAGCTAACTAGGAAGGGAGAAGAATTTATTTGGACCTACAAGTATGAAGAATGTTTCCAGATTCTAAGGTAAGGTTGATATCAACTCCCATCTTGATCATTTCGGTACTAAGGGAACCTTTTACCCTATCCATCAGAGCTTTCGGATTGGATCAAGGATGCGGGTTGATGCAAGGTAAATAAGCGATTGCATATGCTTCAAGAAAACTGAAGGAGCATGGGAAGAGTTACCCTACTCATGACTTGGAATTACCGATGATGAATTATGCAATCAAAACTTGGAGACATTATCTATATGGAGAAGAATGTTAGATTTAATGGGAATACAAGAGTTTATATATCTCTTCACCAGAAAGAGTTGAACATGAGGATAAAATAGCTGAAATTGCCCAAGGATTAAAACTGTGATATTCAGTGTCACCCAAGCAAGGCTAATGTAGTAGCTAAGGCTTTACGCAAAAAGGGATTATGAGGTCTGAAGAAGGACCGAGTATAAATGTTTCCTTATGTTCTGCAGCAACAGATTCATATTTGGAAAAAAAAAGCCTAACATATAATAGAAGCTAGCGATGATCCAATGAAGTGAGAACTTATGGATGAACTTATGGAGCAATAATTCCTCGCTTGCGTTCAGTACATTAAAGATCATCTCTGAATTAATGGATGAAGTAAAAGTAGCAATTTTGTTAGATCTGTATATAAGAACAATGCAAGGAGATTTAGAGAAAGAAAAACCCAATCCTGCATCACTTGGGATGCGGAGATGGTACTCAGATATAGAGGTAGATTTTGAATACCTGAAGAAAGAGATTCAGATGTCACGAAGAGGAAAATGATAAGAGTCCATTGTACTCAATATTCAGGACATCCTGGAGTACCAATATGTATCATGACCTGAAGAGATAACAAATGTGGCTTAGTGCGTGTTCCAGTGTCTGAATTATCAGCAAGTAAAAAGACCACCATGGCTTACAGTAAAAACTATCGGAGCCAGTCTGAAGGTGGAACTGCATTATAATGAACTATGTCACCGGTATACCACTGATCGGTTGACGCAGTTTGGGTGATTGTTGATCGCCTTATGAAGATAGCTCATTCCATTGCTATACGACCTCGGTATGCTTTGGAGCGGCTAACTAAGCTATAGATGGATAATATTGTCAGATTGAATGGTATGCATGAGAGCTTAGTGTCGGCCAGAAGCTCATGCTTTATCTTGAAGTTTTGGAAGGATCTATAGGAAACAATGGGAACAAAGTTGAAGTTTAATACTGCATTTTACCTTAAACTGACGGACAGTCGGGGCGGACTATACAAATTCTAAGAGATATGCCCCGAGTTTATGAAATTGATTTCACGGAACTTGAGTTGAGAAGTTATCGTGAATTGAAGTTGCTATTAAGCTACCATGTAAATGTTACCTATCAAGCATGGTACGGTAGAAATGTCAAATTCCTTTATTTTGGAATAAAGTTGGTGAATGAAGAATTTTGGAAACCTAAGTCTAAAGAAGAAAACTATCGAATGGCAGACAAGATCAAAGGAAAAGGGCCAGGATAGCTCAGGATTGTCAGGAGAGACACCAAGACCTTGAGTTCGCCATAAGTGACAAAGTGTTTTTGCAGATATCACTTATACGCAATTTGAAACAATTAGACAAGAAGGGAAAGTCATAATTTATATATGTGTTGGATCTTATAAACTTTGGAGAGACATAGAAAGGTTGCATATCAATTAGCGTTACCGCTATCCATGTCTAGTGTGCATGATGTATTTCGTGTGTCTCTATTGAAGAAGTACATTGGAGATCCATATCAAAAGTATTGACCACGAAATCACTGGATTAAATAGGAGATTTAACTATTGAAATGGTACCAGCCTAGTTCACTAGTTGAAAGGTATAACACCTTAAAAACTTGGTATCAATTATACGAAGATAATTTGACAAAGACAAGACGTGGAGATGATGGCATGAAAAGAAGAAGATGCAATGCGAAAATAGAATTCCCACCTATTGACTCCGAAGTAAATTCAAAATTTTGAGGACAAAATTTATTTTAAGGATGGGGGAGTTGTAAGATTCGTTCAAATTTTGAGGACAAAATTCATTTAAGGATGGGGGAGTTGTAAGATCCGTACTTTCAAATTTCGAGGATGAAATTTCTTTTAAGGGTGGTGGAGTTGTAAGACCCGCACGCCACGAACCCGGCCTAACCTTACATTTCATGTCGGGACCCGTCTACATATCATGGTCGAGCCAAGTGGACCAAGGGTGTGAAGAAACCCAAGACCCAATATGAAAATTTACCCAAAAACAGTCAAAATAAGGGTAGGGTCGCAGGTTTTAACAGACAGGTCCGACCCTCCCATCGACCCTCACCATCGACCCTCAACCATGGGTGGCAGGGTCTATGAGTTGTCCGACCCTCCCATCGACCCTCACCATCGACCCTCAACCATGGGTCGCAGGGTCTATGAGTTGTCCGACCCTCCCATCGACCCTCACCATCGACCCTCGGCATTCGGGAAAAACAGCACGAACCGAAAATTGAGAAACCTTCCTAATTTTGATTGGAACCTTTCCTAAACTCAATGGGACTTATTTTGGGAGGTTTTACTCTATAAATAGGACATCCCTAAGCCTCTTTCACTCCCTTTACAACCCTAATTGGATTGAGAGAAAGAGAAGAGAAGGAAGAGAAGAAGAAAAGGAAAACTTGAAGAAAAGGCTAAGGAAGAAGAGGAAATTCAGAGAAACTCTGAATCTCAGCAAAACTAAGGTATGGATACATTCCCCATGATTTATTTAAGACTTTAGAATGGTTTATGAAGATGATATGACTTAGAAGAAACCCAAATCTTTCATCCATGGTTAGGTTTTCATGGAAAACCATGGAGGAGATCATTAAAGCCATGTAGGTGAATAAAGTATAGTTCTAAACCATAGAACATGTATAGAATGGATTGTGGAAGTAAGCCATAGGACCCAAACATGGAAGAATGGACAAAATCTGATATTTTTGACTCAAACCATGGAGGGTCGCACCTAGGGTCGATATACCATCCGACCATAGGTGTTTCTGACCATCGACCCTGAGTGTTCGGGAAGTTTATAATGGAGGGAGGGTCGATAGACCCATCGACCCTAGCACCGACCCTACCTCCGACCCTCAGTTAACAGAATGGTTTTTAAATTCTGAATAAATTCTAATTAAATTTTATCGGCTTTGTTAGGTCTTCTAGCAATATAATAACATTATAAAGGTGATTCTAAAGCTTGGAAAAGTATCTATTAGCAAGCTAAGGTGAGGAACCTTAACCCCAAACTAAATTGGTTAATAATAAACTATTTTCTATTTCTTGAGTCCTATGCCATGTTTGATTCTATGCGAATATGTTTGTAATGTGCATACAGGATGCCATCCAATATTTCTATTACTTGTTCATGCATATTTACTTTATTTTTTATAACATGATGATGATGATGATGATAGGAATAGGCATGTGCTTGTATGTGTGTGGTTGATGTGCTTGATGTGAGCGGTAGTATCGGGAGGTGCGATGTGAACGTCAATAAACGTTAACCTTTGGCGGGTCTCAGCACTTTAGCTCTATCTCTAACTCAAGTCTTGTGCATTGGCATCGTCGTATCGCCATTACCTTAGCAGAACTATTATGTCGTAGAGTATCAGGGGAGGTGGTCTCGGTCCTTGTAGTCTCTTACTCTACCGGGGGCCTTAGCTCTATCTCTATGGATGTTCTGAGGGATGCTGGGGTGAGGCCTTGGATACAGTGTTTGGCATTAGGATTGGTTAGCAGCGAGCCCAGTTTGCAAGCCCTCGCTAACAGGGGCTTACGTGTTGGTATAGCATTATATAGCAATAAACGTTAACCTTTGTTGTATAATGTTATGGTAGGGTGGATGGGGATGACGATAAACGTTAACCTTCGGGCGGGCTTCCACACCCTGTGTATAGAGGCGGTGTCAATAAACGTTAACCTTTGACCACCCAACCATTCTATTGCACATTGCAAACTATAAACCAAGACCAAAGATATAAATTGACTTTTTGCATGCATATGTATTGTTGCATTGTTTTGGTTACTCACTGAGCTCAAGTTGGAGAGCTGACCCTCGCGCGCACAATTCTTTTTAGTTTATGATATTGTAGGTACCATGATTGAAGACTATGTCTAAATGCCAACATACGAACGGGTGGAGGCTACGAAGGAGAAAGCTGTGGAGGACGAACATGGTTCGTTAAGCGAGCGTTTCAACGATGGATACATTTAGTGTTTAGTTTTTCTATTTGGATATTGTAATATGTATTAAGTTATGTTTTGGTTACTTGGAAATAAATGGAATATTAATTATTTATCATGTTTAGACCTCAGTTCATTATCTGTAAGACTTCCGCTATTTATTTTATTACCTCTGATTAATGTGGAATGTGTTTTGGTTTATCATATGTGGGATAGCCTATTTTGGGATCCTGGTTGAACCGTTGGTTTGTTGACGGTTCATCACACCATTCCGAATGGTGCGGAATTGGGGTGTGACACCTAGGTCTCCAAGTCATCCAACTAACCAAACATAGAAGTCTGAGTCTCAGAGATGGTCTTCTGAGTACTCTTTAGGTTGCCCAACTCAGTAAGGATAAACTATTGGTTTGTCTTCAAATCCTCTAACTGAGTTTGGAGGGAAGTAAACATTTCCTCTACACAGGCCATACGAGCTCAGGGCCTGACGGGTGCTGCCAAAGTAGAAGCCTTTTGTCCCTCAGGGACATCCATCTCATCAACACTGTCCTATTGGGCAGCTACTCTGTGAGCCACTGGCAATCAATGTCGTTCTCTCGTAATGGCCTCTAACGTAGGATCATCCATCACTACCTCATGAAGTTGTATCTTGATGATTGAGGTCTAGCAGAAAGGGGAAGTCTCCTTCCCATTATGGATCTCTACATCTACTGTCTCTACCCAAAAGTGAGAAAAAATGTGAGAGAGCAAGCGACCATAGGGCAAATTACCTCTGCCCAAGTGCTCATCAATGAATATATGTGATGTGGGATAAGGTGGGGAAGGCACAGGCGCTCTCCCAGCAGAATGTTGTAAGTCATGTACGTCGCGAAATAGTTCAACTAGTCTCTATGTGCAGCCCTCGGTAGTATGTCATGCTGCACAATTTGGCTGATCTCCCTGGGGATGGGGAAGAGGTCTGGATTTATATTTCCAAGCAGGTCACTCAATCTATCTTGATGAATGAGAGTCACCTAAACGGTATCCCACTTGTTGTCTGAGCAGTTTATGTCTTCTTGTGGGCCATAATAAGTTCATGCTCCCTCTGTGGATGCACCCAGTATCACAGAAAAATTGTCAATATCCAAACTAATGTTGACACCCTTCACCCAGCTGGTTAGGTGTGGGCCACCTTCTTCTCCTACCTCGTGACCCAGGTTGCAAAAGAAATGGCGCACCAGATTGGGATAAACATCATCCCTGGTTCACAAAGCAGGAGTCCAACCCATGTCATTGAAGTGTAGCTTCGTGGCAAACCATTCCAAGTCTTCGAAGGCAATGAATCTGCCAGCCTCAACCTCAACATGTCCAAATTTGGCCCAAAGTTGGCTGGCCTCATATGAAATGAACCTGGCTCGATCATATTTCCGTGCTCGATTGGCTCTACCCCCCCTATTGCGTAAAGCCATAAGGTTTACACCAAACGAAGGAAGACACTCAGGGGACCAAACTACATTAAGTGAGAAATGGCTAACACATGGGTCTGGTTACTTTGTATATCGAAATGGACACTCTAACCGAAAGAGGAAACCCAGAATGTATAACTGAAACTCAAAGTAAGTGGAGAATAGGGTAACAAGGGATTTACCTGACATTGTCAATGGAATTGAGAAGCACCAATAATCGCCAAAAAAAAAACACGAAGAGGAAGGCGGAGACTCTTGGGAAGAAACATAGAACTGTATTCTTTCTTCTCCCTCTGAAAAATGAACTGTGTGGGTTCAAAATGAGAACCCACGAGCTTTATAAAACCAGTGGAATTCCATAGGACCAGAGGTCCGGTAACTAAAAAACAGCCTCTGGAACCATCCTCCGAAAAAGCCAAGGGTCGTAAAGTTTTGAAATTTTGGAGCCCAATTTATTGGAGCCACTTAGATCTTGCAGGAAGTAAGCTCCGTTGGAACCTCCGGAACACCTAAGAAGCCGTAACTTAGACATTTTTTTAAGTGTTCATTGGGAAGATAAAACGGTTGGAATACAACCCATCTTTCCCATCGGATGATCTTTCTAGAAGTTTGGTCTGTTAAGCCCAAAAATAGGTCTATTAAGCCCAAAAATTCGGATGGAAAATTTATCAGAGGGAACAACATTTATCACTGCCTCTGTTTCACTCCCAGATAGGTTTAAGACCCCAGGCGGAGGAAAATCCGAATGGTCATACCGCCAGATCTCCCACCGGTTATCCCATAAGTTGGAGGGAAACCCTGATATGGGCCAAGCATCAGAGGCTATGACTCCAGACACCCTGCCTCCGATATTATAAGGGCTGGGTGCATTGAATGAAAGCTTTGAAATTTCTTTTCTTTTTGTAGTGTATGTCATACCCCAATTCCGCACTATTCAGAATGATGTGATGAACCGCTAATAAACCAACGGTTCAACCAGGATCTCTAATAGTCTGTGTCCTTTTTAAATTAAACCATACACATCCACAACCATAATCAGAATAAATACACAATAGCGAAAGTCTTAATAATAAATGAACTGAGGAATCTAACTGTGATAATCATAAATAAAATATGAAATTAAGTTGTATCAACCGAGACAGTAAATCAAATATCAATTATATTTCCTTAATAGTTTAAATAAAAATCTAATAAAAATCGCATGAGTTGCACTGGCATGAGGAGTCATGCATCTCCACTATGTCTTCAGCCTCCATCGCAGAGATGTGCCCGTACACAGAAGCATTCACATAATATTCCATAGTAGTACCTTCATCATCAACTAAAAATATTCGACATCGAAAGGGTGAGCACACATCACGGCTCAGTGAGCAAACAATACAATGCAACTAACATATGCATGCATTCAATTCATATCCGTGGTCTAGTATATAAGTTTGCAATGTGCTATAGAATGGTTCGGTGGCCGCCTCACCTCTATACATAGGGTGTGTAAGCCCACCCAATGGATCAAACACCATTGTCATTCACATCCACCCCAACATGGAATAGAGATAGAGCTAAAGTGTCCGGATCAAACACCGCATAACACTTCCCCTGATGCCCTACCCATACCAACAAGTAAGCCCCTGCTAGCGAATGCTTGCAAACTAGGCTCGCAACTAACCAATCCTAATGTCAAATAGTGTATCTAAGGCCTCACCCCAGCATCCCTCAATACGTCCATAGAGATAGAGCTAAGGCCCCCCGGCAGAGTCGAAAACTACACGGTCCGAGACCACCTCCCTTGATGCCCTACGACGTAATAGTTCTGCTAAGGTAATGGCGATACGACGATGTAGTGGACAAGACTTGAGTAGAGATAGAGATAAAGTGCCCGGTTCAAACACCACATAACACCTCCCCTTATGCCCCACTCGCATCAAGTACACTAACCACACACAAACATTTACATGTTTATTCCTAGCATCATCATCATCATCATGTTATAAATAAAATAGAAATAAATATGCATGAACGTTAATAGAAAAAATATTAGATGACATGTTGAATGCACATTACAAGCGTACACGCATAGAATCAGTCATGGCATTGGACTCAAGAAAATAAAAACAATTTATTATTAGCAAATTAGTTTAGGTCTTGTTCCCTCACCTTTGCTTGAGTGTAGATCCTCTTTCAAGCTTTAAGAATCACTTTTATATCAATAGGAAAGCCTAACAAGTCGATAGATTTTAGTTAGATGTCATTCTGATAATTTTAGGCTTACTGTTAAGCGAGGGTCACAAGGTGGGTCATAGGTAGGGTAGTAGTTTACTGCGACCCCCAGGGGTAGGGTCGATGCCAGGGTCGGATGTTCCATCGACCCTGGGTGTGACCACCGCATCCCAGGACTTCCCGAATGCTAGGGGACGATCCTGTGGTCTGGTAGGGTCGATTCCCAATAGACCCCAAGTGCGATCCCCCATGGTTTGACTCGAGAATTTCATCCTCCAGTCCATTCTTTCATGTTTGGGTCTTATGGCTTACTTCCACAATCCATTTTATGGTTGTTTTAAGGCTTAGAACTCTAGGTTTCTTCCTTACTTTGCCTACCATGATTTCTTCCACGGATTTCATTGAAATCCTCCCATGGATGGATGATTTGGGTTTCTTCTAAGTCATACCCTCTTCATGAACTATTCTAAAGTCTTAAATCATTAATGGAAACATACCCATTGCTTAGGTTGCTGAGATTCAGAGGTTTCTCTGAATTCTTCTCTTTATTCTTCTTCTCCAACTTTCCTTCTCTTCTCCTTCTCATCTCTTTCTCTTACTTTCAATTAGGGTTTCAAAAGGAGTTAAAGAGGCTTAGGGACGTCCTATTTGTAGAGGAGAACCTCCCAAAATAAGTCTCATTGAGATTAGGAAAGAATCCCCTTGAAATTTGGAATGTTACCTACTTACGATTTCTGTCTGCAATGAGGGGGTCGATGAGGGGGTCAGAGATCCCGTCGACCCTCAAGTCTAAATTGTCCGACCCCTAGTTAAAATATTAGGATTCTGACTTCCTAATGAGGGAGGTCCGACCCTGCCTATCTGGGTAAGCGACCCTGCCCTCTATTTTACTATTTTTGGGTCAGTTTAAACCTGGTTTCGCTATTTCCTTCACGCACTTGGTCCATTTGGCTTGACCATGATAGGTAGACCTGGTACAAGGTGGTAAGACTGGTTAGTTCAATACGGGTCTTACAACTCCCCCCTGCTTATAAAAATTTTGTCCTCAAAATTGTACATACCTTCCGAGTCAAATAGATGAAGGTATTGCTTTCGCATAGCATTCTCTTCTTCCCATATGATTTATTTTATATCTCTGCTTCTCCAGGTGACTTTACCATAATAAATGTCACGGTTGCGTAATCGTTGCACCTTTCGGCTGGTGATTTCAGTTGGTGCTATTTCAAATGTCAAATCATCAGTCAAATCAGGTAGATCTACTGTCAACACGTGCATTGGATCTCTGACATACTTCTTCAATAAGGCGATTTGAAATACATCATGCACACTTGACATAGATGGTGGTAGTGCTAACTGGTAAGCCACTTTTCCACGCTTAGGTAGAATCTCATATGGTCTGACATATCTCGGCCTTAGTTTTCCTTTCTGTCCGAACCGTTTCAATCCTCGCATAGGTGACACATTGAGGAATACCTTATCACCTACGACGAATTCAAGGTCTCGGCGTCTAGCATCTGCATATTGCTTCTGATGATTCTGAGTCGTTCTTACTCTTTCCTTGATATTGTCGATTACTCGACAAGTCTCTTCAATAAATTCTGATCCAACAATACTACGTTCTCCAACTTCATTCCAAAACAAAGGAGTTCGACACTTCCTTCCATACAGTGCTTCATAGGGTGACATCTGTATAGTAGCCTGATAGCTATTGTTATAAGCGAACTCAATCAGTGGTAACTTTTCATCCCATGATCCTTTAAAATCAATTATACAAGCTCGGAGCATGTATCCTAGAATCTGAATGGAGCACTCCGATTGTCCACCTGTCTAAGGATGGAATGCAGTACTAAACTTCAATGTTGTACCCATAGCCTTCTGTAATCCTTTCCAAAACTTTAAAGTAAAACGTAGATCTCTGTCGGACACAATGCTTTCAGGTACACCGTATAATCTGACAATATTATCCACATACAACTTAGCTAACCTCTCCAGTGTATACTGAGGTCGTATAGCTATAAATCGAGCCATTTTAGTCAGTCGGTCTACAATTACCCAAACCGCATCAACTACTCAGGAAGTCAATGGTAACCCTGTGACGAAATCCATAGTGATGTAGTCCCATTTCCAAGCTGGTTTCGATAACGGCTGTAACATTCCTGCTGGTCTTTGTCGTTCAGCTTTCACCTTCTGACAATTTAGGCATTGAGACACGAACTTGGCTATATCTGCTTTCATTCCTCTTCACCAATATAATTTCTTTAGGTGATGAAAAATTTTTGTACTTCCAAGGTGTATCAAATAGGCGATGGTATGGGCTTCCTTCATTAGTCGGTGTCTAATGTCCAAATTTTCTGTTTTAGGTACACATATTCTTCCTTTGTACTTTAGTACCCTTTCATCATCTAAGGTGAACTCATGAATAGTTCAACCTTTTTCGATGTCTTCTTGTACCGTTTCAGATAAGGGTCTGATTTAATAGTTATTTTCACTTCATCAACTATATCGGGTACAATCTTCAATGTGGCAAACATATTTGAAAACCGATGAATAAATCCTTGGTTGGTTGATTCACCCGGTACATCTATCACAAACTGCTTGTTACCGTAATTGAACACCATTCTGGTAGTACACATTGCGGCAGTTGTGCTAACCTCCCCTTGAAATTTTGTCATTGCCTTTCTACTCAGTGCGTCAGCAACCACATTAGCTTTTCTCGGATGATACTGGATATCACAATCATAGTCTTTCAATAGTTCCAGCCATCTTCTTTGTCACATATTCAACTCCTTCTGATTAAAGAGGTAAGTAAGACTCTTATGATCTGATTTAATCTGAAATTTCTCTCCATACAAGTAATGTCTCCATATTTTGACAGCATGTACTACTGCCATTAATTCCAAATCATGAGTGGGATAGTTCTTCTCATGTGTCTTCAGTTGTCTTGAGGCATAAGCAATTACTTGTTCTCCTTGCATAAGTACACATCCTAATCCCAATCTTGACGCATCAGTGTACAAAATAAATAGTTGTCCTAGAATCGGAATGGTCAAGATTGGAGCAGATATCAATCTAACCTTTAATGTTTGGAAACTCTTTTCGCATTTATCAGTCCAATCAAACTTTTTGCCCTTCTTAGTCAAACTGGTGAGAGGTATGGCAATTCTGGAATAGTCTTCCACAAATCATCGATAATACCCAGCTAGACTTAAGAAACTTCTAATTTCTGCGACGCTCTTCGCTGCTTCCCATTTCACAATAGCTTCGATCTTACTAGGATCCACTTTAATTCCTTCAGCGGATACAACATGGCATAGAAAAGTGACTTCCTTTAGCCAAAACTTGCACTTTGTAAATTTGGTGTAGAGCTTCTCCTTCCGTAATCGCTGCAGAGCGGCGTTTAGATTCTTTATATGAGTTTCCTTGTCCTTGGAGTAGACCAATATATCATCGATGAATACAATAACCGACGTATCCAACATATCATGGAATATCCGATTCATAAGCTCCATAAAGGTTGCCGGTGCATTCGTCAATCCGAAAGACATGACCAAAAATTCATAATGTCTATATCTGGTCCTGAATGCTGTCTTAGGAATATCACCATCCTTAATCTTCAACTGATGGTAGCCTGACCGAAGATCGATCTTGGAGAATACTTTGGCACCTTGCAACTGATCGAACTGGTCATCGATCCGAGGCAATGGGTACCGATTCTAAATTGTCAGCTTATTCAATTCTCGTTCGTCTATACACAGTCAAATGCTACCGTCCTTCTTCTTTACGAATAATACTGGCGCTACCCATGGTGATATGCTAGGTCGGATGTAGCCCTTGTCTAGCAATTCTTGTAGTTATACTTTTAATTCCTTCAGTTTAGTAGGAGCCATTCGATAAGGTGCTTTAGATACTGGTGCGGCTCCGGGTATCAGATCTCTAACAAACTTTGTAGCGCGGTCAGGTGGTAGTCTTGGTAGTTCTTTAGGAAATACATCTGGATAGTCACGCACGACACAATATCCTCCATTCGTGGTGCTTCTTTGGTAAGATTGACCACATATACTAGATACCCAACTGCTCCTTTCTCAAGGCACTTCCTAGCCTTTAACACAGAGAGTATGAGCTTTCCTTTATGGGGAAGTTTGGTTCCCGCAAAACTGAACTCTACTATTTCCTTGTCTTTAAATGTCAGCTTCTTTTCGGCACATAATAGGTTTACAGAATGCCGAGCTAACTAGTCCATTCCCAAGATGACGTCAAAGTCTGCCATCTCAAGTTGGATCAAGGTTGCATCCAAAGTCTTTTCATCAATAAGAACTGAACATGGTCCATAACCTTTTTCTAATTCCACTTCTATTCCCATAAGCGATCGTACAAGCAGTTTGTAGTATAAAGATTTGAGGGATAGATTTAGCTTCTATCCATACGACACAGATATAAAAGAATGAGTAGCTCCTGAATCAAAGAGTACTCTGGTGGGAATGCCATTAATATGTACGATACTTGTGATTTGTTTTGATTTAGTCTACATGCTCACATAATGTAACACAAAATGACAAGATTCAGGTCATACATGTGACCACATCAGGCGATGCGGTAGCATCCTCAGATGTAACCACGTAAACTCTACCTTGTTGTAGTTGCCTCTTCGGCTTAGGACATTCTCGAAAATAATGTCCCACTTGATTGCAGTTATAGCATTTTAACCCTTCATTATTTGGCTTTTGTTGCTGTTGAGCTACTGAAGTAGTTTTGGCTGCAGCATTGAAACCTTGAGTATGAAAGGGTTTGGATATCTTGGTGTTCCCTCCGTTGTAAGAATTTCCATTTGGCCTTTTGATTCCTCTATTTTGAGCAAGGTAGCTCTCTTTCTGGCTCGACTCTATCACTCGAGCAATTTGTACAGCTTCATTGTAGATTTTCTTTTCAAGTCCCAGAACATGTTCACGTATGCTTCCCCTAAGTCCCATGATGAACCTTCGGGTCTTTATATCTTCCACTTGCATACTGACTGGTGCAAAGAAGAACAACTCCTCATAACGCTGTTGATATGCATCGACAGTCATCTGTCCCTGATTTAAACTCAGGAACTCCTTCTCCATAGAATCTCTAAAACTCCTAGGAAAATACTTCTCAAACAATGCCTCCTTGTATATACCCCAAGTCAATTGGGTGTGCTTTGTCATTAGATACGTCCGTGTGGACTTCCACCAGTAGTGTGCATCGCCTTTCAGCATGAATGTTGCACACAATACCTTCTCTTCTTCATTCACTGTCATCATCGTGAAGTTTCTCTCCATCTCATCGATCCAGTGTGCTGGCCACAATGGATCAGCTGGCTTACCACTATACTCCTTGGGCCTCATCTTCAGAAAATGCTCCACCAGTCTGGAATGGCCTAGTTGATGCGGGACATAAGCCCCATACATATGTGATTGGTATTGATATCCACTTGGAGCTACTTCAGGGTTTTGTACTTGAGCCTACATGATGGGAGTCTGAGGTGCGTGGGGTACTGTGTTACTTCCCCCTGGTACTGTGCTTGCCTGTCCTGTTGGCATCGGTGTTGTCTGTGCAGCTAGAAAAGTCATGCCTATGGCAGCTTGCATAGTAGCTTGTACTTGTTGTATTTGTTGCAGCTGTTGGGCCAAATTCATTACGGCTGTAGCCAAGTCTGTAGGTGGAGCTGGAAGATTTGTAGTGTTTGTCTGCCCATTAACTATGGACGGTGCGGTGTTTGAATTCTCCTGTGTTTCAGGATGTATGTGGCTGTCTTCCTCTACAGGTGGTGGTGGTGGAATAGAGTTACCGCTTTGTTTGGTCACTCTGCGTCCAACCATTATCTGTTCAGGTAGTGGTGATGCCTGAAAATCATAGAATACATGAGGCAATCATTATATACTTCATTCTCATATTTAAATCCACTAATCAATGATATTTTCAAAATTTTCAGATCATTCCATCAAAAATACTGTATTTTTTTATTGCAGGGTCGATGGTGGGGGTCGATGGATGTCCGACCCAAGGGTATGCGACCCTGAGAATCACTTATACTTACCGAGAGCTGAGGGTCGATAAGTGGGTCGATGGATGTCCGACCCTGGGATCGAACCCTGGTTCTCTGTCAGATCACCGAGAGCAGAGGGTCGATGAGGGGGTCGGAGGGAGGGTCGGATGTTTTGGTCGAATTCTCTGACCCTCGGACTAAAAATCAGGTTTTTAATCCCAATTTTGAATCCATTCCTCATTCTTTCTCCTCTTTTCCGACTCGGCTCATCCCTCTGAGTTGCTACATTGACAACTCCGACCCATTGGTGGTTTTTGCTTCCCTTTTCGACGTCTACTCCTCTTCTACATGTATGTTCTTTACGATTTCATGTTTTTAAGGTTTTTTAACTAGGTTTTTGCTCGTTTATATCGTTTTCTTCAAATTAAACTTTTTCCAACCATAAAAATTTGATTTTTATTAGGGGCTTTCGTTGTTGGTGACTCAATGGACGAAAGCCATAAAAAATATTTGAGTTTCATCGGTTGGTTAACGAGAAACTTGAAATTTCCCATTTTTTCCCTAATTTGTTGAGATTTTTGAATTTCTTGAAATTTCTTCAAATTCAATCTCTTTAGATAAAATTTCCAACTGTATGAGTCTTACAGGATCATTTAGAATCTATATAAGTCCTCTTGCCCACGTGTATGGGTGAAAAGTGAGGCTTTTGACCAATTTATGTCGTTATAAAGTCAAAATTTTTGGGTTTTTCATCTTTACTAAGCCAGTATCAGTTTTTCTTTGTTTTTGCAGATAGTATGGCTCGTACCAAAGTACCCAGGATTCATGACCCCGTCCGCTTCTGTTCTAACAAGGCCGAGGCACAGTATGCCTGCTACTCTCGTAAGAAGGTAGAGGGAGGTCGCCCGGTGGACTTTGCTAACCTGGCCTTGTTTGATGTGGAGAGGGCTTTTGGTGACATGGGCTGGCTTCCTGTGATCACCTATGACGCCTGTACTCGGCCAGATTTGGTGAGAGTTTTTTTGTAATCTCCAAGTGGTGGGGGATTACAAAAATGCTGAGAGGGGTAAAGAGCTCAGGATCACTAGCTATGTCAAGGGAGTCGAGGTTTCCTTTGATTGTCGGCAGTTAACGGATCTCTTGGGCATTTCATATGATGGCCCCTTGGTGTTCTGTGCTCCTAGAGAGCCCCAGTTCTTTTCATTGGAGATGAGGGCTAAGATAGACCCTCAGCTCATCAGAGAGGATCGCTGGGAGATGAAAGCGATCTACCTACGTCCAGAGCCTCGGGTGTACTGTAAGATTATTCAGCACAAGCTGATACCTCAGAGTGGGTACTACGAGAGGATCTCCCAGTTGACCCAGTTCCTGCTGTACTGTATCTGCACTAGGCAGCCTGCCTCGCTTATATCATTATGAGGACGATGATCAGTGCCACATTGTTCGGTCATGCTGGCTACCTACCTTATGGACGCATGATCACTATGCTGCTTACCTGCCTGGGTGTTGACATGGTGGATGAGAGGATTCAGGAGAAATCCTTTCCATCACCTTTTGATTGGGAGGCCATCTGTAAGATGGGCATGCGTGATGCTCAGGTCAGCGATGATGAGAGGAACGCTCTGGTGCGTCCACGTACTCGAGTGGAGATGACTAACGCTGAGGCAGCAGCAACAGCCGCTGGAGTAGGGGTTTATGGGGGTGTTGATGATCGTTTGTACATGGATGTGGATACCATACCTCCTCCATCACCTACTCATGCTACGAGAGCTGGTCCTTCTTATGCAGCTGGTCCTTCACATGCAGCTGGTCCTTCACACCCACCTTCTGATGACATGATGGGATTATTGCATGAGATTAGAGAGGCTCAGCGCATGTCTGATCCGAGGATGGGAGAGCTTCTAGATGCTCAATGCATGTTGGATCTGAGGGTGGGAGAGCTTCTAGATGCTCAGTGCATGTCGAATCTGAGGGTGGGAGAGCTTCTAGATGCCCAGTGCGTGACTGGCCAGCAGGTGGCTGATCTCACAGCTAGTCTTCAGACGACCCAGACTCAGATCGCTTGGTTGACTAGAGTCTATGCTGAGGATTATGATAGAGATCGTGAGGCACCGCCTCCCCCATCACCTCCAGCTTCCTGATGTATTTTCTTTTTATTTTTCTTTTTGTACTTTAGAGTAACTGTCCGGGTTGTGGACTATACTCTGCTTTAGACTTGTATATATACGTTTGTTTTTCCTTCGAGTGCATATAAATTTGTTTCTCATTTAATAGATGCATTATTCTCTTTCAATTTTTGTCTCAAACAACACAGATGCTTACAGTGTATTATTATTATAGCTTTTAAATTTTTATCCAATCTCAGTTCACAAACTTTTGTGGTAGTATACTGGTTTACAAGACAGGGCCTGAGAGCTCTGATACCAAGTTGTCACACCCCAATTCTGTACTATTCAGAATGGTGTGATGAACCGCTAATAAACCAACGGTTCAACCAGGATCTCTAATAGGTGTTGTCCTTTTAAAATTAAACCATACACATCCACAACCATAATCAGAATAAATATACAATAGCAAAAGTCTTAATAATAAATGAACTGAGGAATCTAACTGCAATAATCATAAATAAAATATCAAATTATGTTGTATCAACCGAGACATAAGTAAATAAAATATCAATTACATTTCCTTAATAGTTCAAATAAAAATCTAATTAAAAATGCATGAATTGCACTCGCACGAGGAGTCATGCGTCTCTGCTATGTCTTCAGCCTCTATCGCAGCAACGTGTCCGTACACAGAAGCATTCACATAATCTTCCACAGTAGTACCTGCATCATCAACTAAAAATATTCGACATCGAAAGGGTGAGCACACATCACCGCTGAGTGAGTAATCAAAACAATGTAACAAACATATGAATGCATTCAATTCATATCCATGGTCTGATATATAAGTTTGCAACGTGCTATAGAAAGGTTCGGTGGCCGCCTCACCTCTATGCACAGGGTGTGTAAGCCCACCCAATGGATCAAACACCATTGTCATCCACATCCACCCAACATGGAATAGAGATAGAGCTAAAGTGTCCAGACCAAGCACTGCATAACACTTCCCCTGATGCCCTACCCATACCAACACGTAAGCCCCTGCTGGTGAGGGCTTGCAAACTGGGCTCGTAACTAACCAATCCTAATGTCAAATAGTGTATCCAAGGCCTCACCCCAGCATCCCTCAATACGTCCATAAAGATAGAGCTAAGGCCCCCCAACAGAGTCGAAGACTACACGGTTCGAGACCACCTATCCTAATGCCCTACGACATAATAGTTCTACTAAGGTAATGGCGATACGACGATGTCATTGGACAAGACTTAAGTAGAGATAGAGCTAAAGTAACTGGATCAAACACCGCGTAACACCTCCCCTGATGCCTCACCCGCATCAAGTACACTAACCACACACAAACATTCACATGTCTATTCCTAGCATCATCATCATCATCATGTTATAAATAAAATATAATTATATATGCATGAACATTAATAACAGGAATATTGGATGACATGTTGAATGCATATTACAAGCATACACGCATAGAATCAGTCATGGCATTAGACTCAAGAAAATAAAAATAGTTTATTATTAGTCAATTAGTTTAGATCTTGTTCCCTCACCTTTGCTTGAGTGTAGTTCCTCTTTCAAGCTTTAAGAATCACTTTTATATCAATAGGAAAACCTAACAAGTCAATAGATTTTAGCTAGAAGTCATTCCGACAATTTTAGGCTTACTGTTAAGCGAGGGTCGCAGGGTGGGTCGCAGGTAGGGTAGCAGTTTACTGCGACGCCCAGGGGTAGGGTCGATGCCAGGGTCGGATGTTCCATCGACCCTAGGTGCTACCACCGCATCCCTGGACTTCCCGAATGCTGGGGGTCAATCCTGTGGTCTGGTAGGATTGATTCCCAATTGACCCCACGTATGACCCCCCGTGGTTTGAGTCAAGAATTTCATCCTCTAGTCCATTCTTTCATGTTTGGGTCCTATGCACAATCCATTCTATGCTTGTTCTATGGCTTAGAATTATAGGTTTCTTCCTTACTTTGCCTACCATGATTTCCTCCACAGATTTCATTGAAATCCTCCCATGGATGGACGATTTGGCTTTTTCCTAAGTCATACCCTCTTCATGAACTATTCTAAGGTCTTAAATCATTAATGGTAACATACCCATACCTTAGGTTTGCTGAGATTCAGAGGTTTCTCTGAATTCTTCTCTTTATTCTTCTTCTTTAACTTTCCTTTTCTTCTCCACCTCTTCTCTTTCTCTTTCTTTCCATTAGGGTTTCAAAAGGAGTAAAAGAGGCTTAGGGACGTCCTATTTATAGAGGAGAACCTCCCAAAATAAGTCCCATTGAGATTAGGAAAGAATCCCCTTGAAATTTGGAAAGTTTCCTTTTTACGGTTTCTGTCGGCAATGAGGTGGTCGATGAGGGGGTCGGAGATCCCGTCGACCCTCAGGTCTAAATTGTCCGACCCCCAATTAAAATTTTAGGGGTCTGACTTCCTAATGAGGGGGGTCCGACCCTGCCTATCTGGGTATGCGACCCTGCCCTCTATTTTACTATTTTTGGGTCAGTTTAATACCTAGTTTCCCTATTTCCTTCACGCATTTGGTCCATTTGGCTCGACCATGATAGGTAAACCTGGTACAAGGTGGTAAGACCGGTTAGTTCGATACGGGTCTTACAGTGTACATGGTTATCCTAATTGCCTTATGTCATACTTTATCGATTGGATCATTTATTTGGATATGTGAATAGTACTAACGCATGGGCATTTATAGATTTTGCCCTACCAATCGTTTTGAGAAATGCTTCCAAAAAGAGAGTTAAGAGGGCACCGTGTGAGTATGCCCCTTCCACAAGATGATGAAACAAGTATTGGGCATGGTGGTTCCAACTCTCCGCCAGATGGACCTCCGCCACCCCCATTACATGTAGATCCTCCACGAGCACCTCCAGTGCTAACAACAGCTATATTACTGCGATTGTGGGAGGTCTAGTATGAAATTTAGAGGAACAACAGAGGACAATGACTGCAGATAGCTTTTGAAGCGGAATGTAAAATTTGGATTTTTTGGAGAAATGGTATTTACGTGTCGGTTATATTTTCTTCTGACCAGATGGTCACTATTGACATCTTTTTATTCGCTTACAGAGCCTTGCCTACTGTAAGAATCTCCATAGTTTACGCTAAATGCAAAGTAGTTGAAAGAAGGCCGCGCTAAGACCAAGTGCACGAATGAGAGCATTTGGATGAAAGGAAGCTATCATGCTATCATACTGTCGAAACCATTTATTCATTCTATTTACTTGCCTCTTGTTGGGTTTAGGGATATGGTGGACCCTTATACCAGACCCCTTTCCTAGATTAATAGAGGCTATCCAAAGAACACCCCCAGTCCTATCTGATCAGTCGCAAGCTCATGAAGGAGGAATACCAATTGTGCCACCTGTCACACCCCGTTCCTAACGTATCGGTACCATGGAATGGACGAGATCTCCACATCCTATTAGGGCATTGAAAATCCCCTTAAAGGATAACGAAATGTGGTACACAAACTAATAAACCTTTACATCACATGAATTAATAATAAATCCACACCACTAGATTAAAAAGATCTAAAATCAAGAGTATAGCAGAAGGCTTAAATAAACATAACCATAAAAGTTAAATATTCAAATGATAATTTATAAGTAGTTCCCAAACCATTATAAATAATGATTAAATAATAGTAATTAAATATATTTGTCCAAATATTCTTATAGGCGACATGCCTCCGAATCTAAAGAAGTTTATCAAATTGTTCTTCGTGCCTATCCATAGAAATCGTCACACTCGCATGATTCGTCGTGGACAACATCATGACTAGCATCCGCGACATCTAATTCCATGTCTATCAAACTTGCATCTAAAAGAGTTTGTATACACAAGGGTAAGCTCAACCACCAAGCTTAGCAAGGAAATCAAATGTGCACAAACAAATGCATGAATTAACAACTACAGTTTAGTATATAACTGTAAGTGCCAGCTCAAAACAACCCACCCATGGAGTCTCTAGCTGCACCACTCTTCTCCTATTAGAATGAATACCACTTCACTCAGCATATAGTAACATCCCCCAAATACGGGCCTGTCATTATGGAACAAGCCTGTATTACGTCGCCTAGTTGCCACAACTCATCCCAAGCCTATATTACATCAGCCACTTGAGGAGGTGATAATCCCACTAGTCGACTCGCCCACCCATCTACATTACGTTGGGTATGGGGAGCATCATAGCTATGTTTATATCACCCTTTATTGAACCCATGACACTATATAACCCACTAATGGCTAGGGGTAAAGTTATTAGGGTGATTAACATACAACTAACTTAGTCCTCCTAATTAAACAAATTAATGGACCGTAACGTCGCCAAACTTCCAACCCCATCCATGCCCCCACATAGGACATTGTGACTTGGCTAAGTTGTATATGGTAAGTGCAAAGCAGCATCAATAAGAAGTGGTGTAAGCATCCCATACCACCCACCTTCCTCCTTTCTGACTTAACTAGACATTACGAATCAAAACATAGGTTAGTCACTTTTGGGGAAAGGTAGAAGTGTCCCATACCACTCACCCTCCAATCCTTACCGGCACTGCTGACTCCAACTCAAGGATGCATATGCATGGGCAAATAAACAATTTTATTGAATGGCATGTTATCAATCACATAACATCACACAACATAAATAAATATATCTAATTCTACAAAACAAGGACTAATTCCCTTACCTGATATAATAAGCAGCAAAATAATAAAGATTATAATCCTGAGTAATTTCTTCTAAAGTTTTTCTAAACCTGGAATAGCAATAAAAATAATTGTATTAAATCCATCGGGTTACTATTTGTCTCTATTGTTTTCTTAAACACATCCTAATGATTTATTCGCATTTCTAAGGGTTTGGATATTATTAACAAACATCCTACACTTGCTGCCCCGAGGTTTCAAGTACATATGACCAAGAACAGCGAGCATCAATATTATCTAACATAGGTTATAAATGAAACGAAGGAGAATACATATGTAAACATATGATCTCCAGGATATAAACACATAAACTGGTTCCTAAAAATCCTAGAGAGCTATTGACCAAATATGGCAAGCATCCGAGGTCATTTCACCATGTGGCATGTGGCATCCACAGCACGGTCTTGACCACAGGCAGGCACGTATCATCGGCAGCACATTGAAAGATGGCCACAACACTTCGATCTTTCTCTGGTGATTTTTTAGAATTTTTCTAGGCTTGAATAAGGAGTTTGGCCCTAAAATTCCCATTCTAGCTTAGGTTATTGACATTGATTCCATTTCCCATTTTATCGATATTGTTGGATCTGGTTTTAATACCTTGGATCTGATTCCAACAATACCAAGAAAGAATTCTTTTGAGTTCCAATCCATAACTAATCCATTTAGATCTATCATTAAGGTTTGGACACTTGGATCCAACCATTAGTCTACTAAATTCCATTTTTCCAACATTTTATAGGTCTTTATCCATATCAAATTTGTCCCAATCATCTACTTAACTCCTTTGGTAATTTTCCTTGATGATGAATGAGTTTTTATTCAGAGATAACCTGAGTCAAAGGTCTCTTCATGATTAAACTATTATTTTCCACCATGTATTATTATGATCAAATCTTAGTCCTTCTCCAATTCCGATCCAATATTCAATTAGGTCCTTGAATGTGTCTCTGTATTAGTGAAGGGAGACAATAGCCTGGAGAATCATGACTAGAGGTCCTTCTATGGTTCATATCCATTTATTTAACTTAAAGAGAAACAAGAGGATAGGGGATGCGATATTAGTTATAGTTTCTGGAGTTAGTGCTGTCCAGCGGATGATTCCAATAGTGGTAGAGGTTCCTTTCCTCCTTCTCTCTTTCTCCTTCTCCCTTTCTTCTTCCTTATTCTCCAAAACATAGTAGAGCTCCCTTCTTTCTCCCTCTCTTACATTTTTTTTTAATTGATGGTGAAAATGAGAGAGTGAATTGAGTGGAGACTCTATCCACGTTTGGGATTAGTTTTTAAACAAGGAAAGGTGAGGATTCCCTCCTTCCTACCAATTTCAAAAGGATAATGAACCTGGACAAAATCTCAAATGGCTATAGAGTCAGTCCAGATCACAAACCAAACAAACTGTTAGTCCAAAATTGGGTTGGTTTCCAATCCAGTCTCGGTCCAAGAGGTGCGGCACATGTCCAACCGCACCTTGGTGGTGTCATGCCTCACCCTTTATTTGAGTCTTGTTTGAACATTTATATGTGAAGGGTTTTACGAGGTTACCTCCATTGGGTTTCATAGGTTTGGTTCACGTTGGTTTGACTCATTCGTCATAGTAAGACCTGTTATAATGCCAAAATTTAGGATTGAATTTTGGGTGCAGATCTTACACCACCACCTCCTCGACCTATACCAGTGCTGAAACCATAAGTACGGACTCACCATGACATGGCTGGGGTAAAATTACAGCCACAAGTAGATGCGTCGAAAGTGATGAGCAACTTTCAGCGTATACACCCATTCAAGTTTACAGGAGTGGGGAACAACCCCATGCAACCATCTATTTAGATCCAAGCGATGGAAAAGACTCTTGAGATGTTGATGTGCATTGAAGCACATAAGCTTTTGTGCACCAATTTTCAGCTACAAGGTGTGCCATATGATTGGTGGAAGGGAATCCGGCCCACCCTAGTGAGAAGGCACAGAGAGATCAATTGGCAGATTTTTAAGGAGACCTTTTACAAGAACTTCTTTCCCCAAAGCTCCAGGGACAGGAAAGAAGTTGAGTAACTTAACCATTCCCAAGGAAGTTCAACTATTGAGTTATACCAGCAAAAGTTTGAAGAGTTGTTCTACTTCTCTCCTGCTTTTTTAAGGGAGGAAGAACCAAAGTTGAGACGCTTCGTGCAAGGTTTGAGGGGAGATTTAAAGGTTGTCGTGGAGTCCATGAGGTGAACTGAATATAGCGATGTTGTGCAAGTAGCCAAGTGTGCAGAAGATAGATATAAACAGAACCATCAAGGCTACAAGAGGGCTATCAGCTATGTAGACAACCACCCTTATACGAAGCCTTTCTAGGCTCAATACCCATGTTCATCCAGCATGGTCGTCGTAAAACCTGCCTCCAGAAACCCAACTTAACTGCATTTTTATAGTGCTAGAGAGTTTTCCACCATAGACCGAATAAGGTACAAGTCACAAATAAGACTAGGTTGCCCCATTAATGAATCAGACTAGAAGAAGGGGGAACCAATATGACACCAACCTAAATATTATATTAGCGTCAGCCAATGCAGCCGATTGGGAAACCCGAGCCAGTATGATCCACTAGCATCAACTGATAAGGCCAAAACATACCTAATATTGGAATTTACAGCTGGCCTTGCTTTAATATACGGTTTAGGATATTCTCAGGACCCAAATACGAACCTAGAAGGAACCTACATTGTCACATCCCAATTCTGGACTAACCAATGGTGTAATGAACCGTCATAAGAACCAACGGTTTAACCAGGATCTCGTATAGGCTATGCCAACCATGTTAAACCAAAACACATTCCACAGTAATAATCAGAGATAATAAAGTAAATAACAAAAGTTTTATTAATAATGAACTGAGGTCTTCATGATAAATAATTAAATGATCCAATTATCTCCAATTAACCAAAACATAATTAATACATATTACAAGTATCAAAATACGAAACTTAAACTCTAAGCGTAACCAAGGTGATAACACTCGCTTGACGAGTCTTGCTCATCCCCTACAGCTTGCACATCCATAGCCGCTACATGTCTATACGTTGGCGTATCCATGTAGTCTTCAACAGTAACACCAGCAACATCAGAAACTAAAAAGAATTACACGCGTGAGGGTCAGCTCTCCAACTTGAGCTCAGTGAGTTGACAAAACAATGCAATAAACATATGCACGCATTCAAATCATGTCTTTGGTTTGGTTTTTAAGTTTACAATGTTCAATAGAAAGGAATGGCGGCCACCGCACCTCTATACATGAGTGTGTGAATCCGCCCAATAGATTAAACACCATTGTTGTCCCACCTGCACCCACCATGGAATAGAGATAGAGCTAGAGTGTCAGGATCAAACATGGCCAACACTTCCCCTGATGCCCTACCCATACCAACACGTAAGCCCCTATTAGCGAGGGCTTACAAACTGGGCTCGCAACTAACCAACCCTAAATGTCATCCAGTGTATCCGTGGCCTCACCCCAGCATCCCTCAATACGTCCATAGAGATAGAGCTAAGGCCCCTCGACAGAGTCAGAGACCACACAGTCTGAGACCACCTCCCTTGATGCCCTATGATGTAATAGTTTTGCTAAGGTAATGGCGATACAATGAAGTCAGTGGGCAAAGCTTGAGTAGAGATAGAGCTAGAGTCTGGTGACAAGGTCAGAGACCATCATGCCACGTCCTCCCCCTGATGCTACACTCGCATCCAACACACCAACCACACACATACAATCACATGCCTATTCCTAGCATCATCATCATCATCATGTTATAAATAAACAAAATTAAATATGCATGAGCAGTAATAGCAGGAATATTAGATGACATGTGAGATGCACATTACAAGCATACAAGCATAGAATCAATCATGACATTGGACTCAATAAGTAAAACAGCTTGTTATTAGCCAATTAGTTTAGGTCTTGTTCCCTCACCTGTTAGCAATACTCGATCTCCATCCAAGCCTTGCAATTCTCTTTCAATCAATTTAATAACCTAAAAGTTATATGAATTTAAGTTAGGGTTCATATGTAACATGTTACAGTAGTCAGAAATAGAAACAGAGCACTGATAGGTGTTTGATTGGTGCTATGGTTTCATACTGTGTTGCCCTTACTGCCTATGGTCGATACCCTACGGTCGCATATGGTGCGACCGTAGCTACTACCATAGGATTCCTGAATCTTCCTGAATGCCTGTGGGTGATCCTTTGATCAGGTTGGTCATGCTACGGTTGACTATAGCTGCGACCTTGAGATTTTTGGTCACAGACTACAAGTAATTCGAGTTCTTCATGGGTCAAATCCTCTGCTCTTCAATTGGGTTTATCATAAGGGCATCCTATGGCCATTATTAATAGTTTCTTATCAACCCTAATCATCAAACTCATCCCTTATGGTTATCCTTGGGATTTTCTCAAGGAATCACATAGATCATAATAGGTTGATATCTTCTATCCTCCATAGAAGTCTTATTCCATAGAGTTTACATCTCCAGAGATTCGATTCATACCTTTGCCTGTAATAGAGAACCAATCTCTTCTCAGTAAATTCTTTGCCTTAGCCTTTTCTTCTTCTCCTTCTCTTCCTTCTCTTCCCCTCTCTCTCTAGGATTTACTAATGTTTTAAAAGAATGAAAAGGCTGAAGGACGTCCTTTATATAGAAGAAAACTCTCAATATAGAGTCCACTTTTAATTAGAAAGGAAATCCCTTAGTTTTGGAAAGTCTCCAAAACTCGGAGTCTGATCTGGGGTCTCATGGTCAATGGCTACGGTCATAAAACCCGTCGACTGTGGGGCAAAATAATCAACCGTAGGGTCCTGGATCTGTGATCTTCATTCTTACCATATGGTCTACCATACCTATCCAGGTATCCAACCATATGCATACAATTTTGGGTGTTGAGTCGATTTTTATACCTGGTTTGTGATCCATATTCACATGCTCGGTCCACTTGGTCTAGGAATGATGGGAAAACCTGGCACGACACAATTAAACAGGGTTAGTAGAGTGCGGGTCTTACAACTCCCCCCCTCTTATATAAATTTCATCCACGAAATTTGCACATACCTTTCGAGTTGAATGGGTGGGAATACTGTTTCCGCAATGCATTTTCCTCTTCCCATGTAACCTCTTCCATGTCTTGGCTTTGCTAGGTTACCTTTACATAATAAATATCCTGGCTCCAGAGATGTTGTACCTTCTAATTGATGATCTAGGCTAGTACCACTTCAAAAGTTAAGTGTTTTATCAAATCCAGTGGATCCGCAGTCAATACATGTTATGGATCTCCAACGTACTCCTTTAATAGAGACATGAGAAAACGTTGTGCACACTAGACATGGATGGCGGTAATGTGAGTTAATATACTACTTTTCTACGTCTCTCTAAAATTTATAAAGTCCAAAATATATATAGGATACAACTTTCCCTTCTTGTTGAATCATTTTAAACCATGCATAAGTGATATCTCCAAAAACACTTTGTCACTTATGGTGAACTTGAGGTCTTAGCATCTCTTCTGACAACCTTGAGCAGTCTTGGTCTCTTTCCTTTGATCTTGTCTATTACTTGACAGGCTTCTTCAACAGACTCAGGTCTTACAATTCCTCATTCTCAAGCTTCATTCCAAAATAGAGAAATTTGACATTCTTACTGTACCACGCTTAATAGGTGACATCTACATGGTAGCTTGGTAGCAAAAATCAATTAGCAGTAACTTCTCAATTCAAGCTCCTTTAAAAATAATTTCACAGGCTCAGAGAATACCTCTTAGGGATCTGTATAGTTCGCTCCGACTGTCCGTCGGTTTAAAGGTAGAATGCAGAACTAAACCTCAACTTCGTTCCCATTTCCTTTTATAATCCCTCCAAAAACTTTGAAATTGGTGCAGCCGGTTGTTGAGGTGTCTGTTGAGCTGGGTGGTTACCCACCGGTGTTGCACTAGCTTGCCCAGTGTGCATGGTTGCAGCCTGAGTGGCTTGAAACATAACTCCCATTGCAACCTGCATCTGAGCTTGTGCGTGTTGCATCTGTTGCAGCTGCTGTGCCAGATTCATCACCACTGTTGCTAGCTCTGGTGGTGGAGGTGGCAAGTTTGTAGGGTTTATCGGTTCTGGATTTTTCGGTACATGGTTATTCCCTTGACTAGTCTCCTCGACGGGTGGTGGTGGTGGGACTGTGTTTCGGGTCTGTCGGGTCACTCTACGTCCAGACATATTTCCTTCTGAGATGGGTGGTGCCTGAAAATCATCAAAATCAGTGAGAAATCATTTATACTTCATGTAGGCATGCTAACCGATATAAAATTTGAAATCCTCAATTTATTCTGTGAAAAATATTGTCTTTTCTATGTAGGGTCAATGGTGAGGGTCGATGGTATGTCCGACCCTTGGTATCCGACCCCGGGAATGATCTGTTCTTCCCAAGAGCTGAGGGTCGATGCGAGGGTCGATGGGTATCCGACCCTCAGTCCGACCCTTGATTTTCTGTCAGATTCTCGAGAGCCGAGGGTCGATTGGAGGGTCGATCCGAAGGTCGATGGTGTCAGTCGAATTGTCCGACCCTCGGACCAAAAATCAGATTTTTAAGATCCGATTTTGGGTCATTTCTCACTATTCCTCCTCCGTTTCGACTCGTCTCTACTCTCTGAGTTGCTACAGTGGCACTCTACTGTTTTTGGTCGGTTTAACTCCGGGTTTCGACGTCCACGTCATCCCTACAGGTATGTCTTCCCGTTTTTACCTGTTTTTAGGTTTTCTTTTCGAGGTTTTTGCCCGTTTAACTCCTATTTTTCAAATTAAACTTTTTCCAACCGTAGAAATTCGATTTTTGTTGGGGGCTTTTATTATTGGTGTCTCGAGGAACGAAAGCCCTCAAAAATTTCTGAGTTTCATCGGTTGGTCATCGAGAAACTTGAAATTTTCTCTTTTTGCCCTAATTTGTCGTAATTTTTTATTTTTCTTGAATTTTTTCAAATTGGACATCATCAGTTAAAATTTCCTACTGCATGTGGGTTGTAGGATATGTTTTAACCTACGTAAGTTCTTATGCCCACTTGTATGGTGAGAAATGGGACTTTATGGTCAACTTACGTCGTTATTAAATCAAATTTCAGATTTTTATCCTGCTAACTCCTTGTTTCTTTTCTCCTTCTTATTTTGCAGATACTATGGCCCGTACCAAAGTGCCAAGATTGCATGATCCACTTCGCTTCCGTTCGAATGAAGCCGAGGCACAGTATGCTGACTATGCCCGTAAGAAGATTGAAGGGGGTCGCATGGTGAACTTGGCTGAGCTAGCCTTGTTCAATGTAGAGGGAGCATTTGGTGATATGTGGTGGCTCCCTGTCATCACATACGACGCATGCACATGTCCAGACTTGGTACGCCAGTTCTATTATAATCTCCAGGTGGTGGGGAATTACAACGACGTTGAGCACGGTCAGGAGTTGCGCATCACCAGTTACGTCAAGGGGGTGCACATCTCCTTTGATTATCGGCAGCTGGCCGATCCGTTGGGCATTCCCTATGATGGCCCTATGGTGTACTTGTGCGCCGGAGAGCCACGCTTTGTTGAGATGGCGAGATGCGGAGGTTAGCGATGAAGAGAGGAACACGATGGTGCGCCCTCACACTCGGGTCGAGATGGCTGATGCTGAGGCTGCTGCTGCTGCTGCTAGAGCTCGTGGGGATCCGGTCGACGATGACGATCGCATGTATATGGATGTCGATGCGATACCACTGCCATCACCCACACATGCGACTGGAGTTGGTACATCTTCTGCGGCGGCTCCTGCACCTGAGGCTGGTCCTTCTCACTCGGCTGATCCTTCTCTTCCACCTTCAGCCATCATGGAGATGCTGCAGGAGATCAGGGATGCTCAGCGCAGATCTAATCTGAGGATGGATGAGCTGTTGGCTGCTCAGCACGCATCAGACGTGCGGATGGGAGAGCTCCTAGAGGTGCAGCGTGCGATTGATCAGAGGATAGCCGGTCTCACTGCTAGTCTCCAGATGACCAAGACCCAAGTGGCCTGGTTGACTAGGGTCTATGATGAGGACTATGACAGAGATCATGAGGCCCCGCCGCCTCCTTCGCCTCCAGCTTCCTGATTTGTACTTTACTTTTCTTCTACTTCAGTAACTGTCCGGGTTGTGGACTGTACTCTACTTTAGCGATGTATATACGTTTTGTTTCTCTCACTCATTGTATGTAACTTGTTTTCCCTTTAATAGATGCATTATTCTCTTTTTAATTTGGTTTCAATCATCACTTGTGCTTACAGTGTGTTTGTATTAAAGCTTTTAATTTATCTTATCTCAGTTCACAATGGTCTTGAATGTGTGTCAGTTCGACGGGCAAGGCCTGAGAGGCTCTGATACCAAGTTGTCACACCCCAATTCCGTACTGTTCAGAATGGTGTGATGAACCGCTAAATAACCAACAGTTCAACCAGGATGTCAAATAGGCTATCCCCGCGTTATCCAAACTTACACGCATCCACATTCATAATCAAAGTAAATACACAATAGCGGAAATCTTATAAATAAATGAACTGAGAACTAAGATGATATTCATAATTTAATAGCAAATTATTCTGTTTCCAACTGAGACATAAATATTTAAATATCAAATACAAGTCTTTATTAAACGCAATAAAAGAAACCTATAAAATATCTAATCAAATACACACGAGTTGCACTCGCAAGAGGAGTCGTGTGTATCATCTTCAGCTCCAGCGTCCATCGCCACTACGTTTCCGTACGCAGACGCATTCACATAGTCTTCAACGGTATAACCTGCATCATCAACTAAAAATATTCGACGTCGAGGGGTGAGCACACAACACGGCTGAGTGAGTAGCCAAAACAATGCAACATTACATATGCATGCAAAAATTCAATTTATATCTTTGGTCTGGTAAATAAGTTTGCAGTATGCTATAGAAAGGTTGAGGTAGCCAAAGGTCGCGTTTATTGACTCCGCCTCTATACACGAGTGTGTGACGTTAACCGAAGATCACGTTTATCGTCAACTCACATGCACCCAATCATGAACAATATATAACAAAGGTTACGTTTATTGCTATATAGTGTCATACCAACACGTAAGCCCCTGTTAGCGAGGGCTGCAAACTGGGCTCGCAACTAACCAATCCTAATGCTTACTTCCTACATTCATTCAACATTCATTCCATGGTCTAGAACCATGTATAATCCATCTAAATAGTTTTCATGCATCCTCCTATGGTTTTCCATCAAAACCTAACCATGGATGGATGGTTTGGGTTCCTCCGAGATCACATTCTCATTAATTACTACCCTAAGGTCTGTAGAAACTCATAGAATTAGTATCCATACCTGAGAAGATTAATCTTTCTCTGTAACTCTTCTCCTTTTTGCTAGGTTCTCTTCCTTGCCTCTCTTCTTCCTCTTTCCTTCTCCTCTCTTTCTCTCAATTCGATTAGGGTTGTGAAAGGAGTGAAAGTGGCTTAGGGACGTCCTTTAAATAGACTAGGAACATCCTAAATAAGTCCCATTGAGATTTGGAAAGAATCCCAATCAAAAAATATAGAAATTTCCTAATTTATTTATTCGGCATAAACCGAGGGTCGATGGGAGGGTCGATGATCCCGTCGACCCTAAGGTCTTAAGCTGTCCGACCCTCCCTTCAAAACTGAGGGTCTGACTTTTTGTTTTGGGAGGTCCGACCCTGCTTAGCTGGGTGTGCGACCCTCCATTAAAATAAAGTGTTTTTGGGTCGATTTGATACCTGGGATCTCGATCTCCTTCATGCCCTTGGTCCATTTGACTCGATCATAATGGGTAAACCTAGTTCAAGGTGGTAAGACCGGATTAGATTGACACGGGTCTTACAACTCCCCCCAACTTATAAAAATTTCGTCCTCGAAATTGTATGTACCTTCTGAATCAAATAAGTGTGGGTACTGCTTTCGCATAGCATTCTCTTCCTCCCATGTAATCTCTTCCATGTCTCTACTTTTCCATATGACCTTAACATAGTAGATATCTCTGTTGCGTAGATGTTGAACCCTACGACTGGTGATTTCCGTTGGTGTTACTTCAAATGTCAAATCATCAGTCAATTCCGGCAAATCTACTGTCAAGACATGCGTTGGGTCTTTCACATACTTCTTCAATAGGGAAATGTGAAATACGTCATGCACACTTGACATAGATGGTGGTAGTGCTAACTGATAAGCCACTTTTCCACGCTTCGCTAGAATTTCATATGGTTCGACATATCTTGGACTTAGTTTTCCATTCTGTCCGAACCTCTTCAATCCTCGCATAGGCGATACCTTCAGAAATACTTTATCACCTACGGCGAACTCTAGATCCCTTCGTCGAGTATCTGCATATTGCTTCTGACGGTTCTGAGCTGTTCTTACTCTTTCCTTGATGATGTCGACCTCTCGACAAGTCTCTTCAATAAATTCCGGTCCAACAATACTACGTTCTCCAACTTCATTCCAAAACAAGGGAGTTCGACACTTCCTGCCATACAGTGCTTCATAAGGTGACATCTGTATAGTAGCCTGATAGCTGTTATTGTAAGTGAACTCGATCAATGGTAACTTTTCGTCCCATGATCCTTTGAAATCAATCACACATGCTCGTAGCATATCTTCTAGAATCTGGATTGTACGTTCTGACTGTCCATCTGTCTGTGGGTGGAATGCAGTACTAAACTTCAATGTCATACCCATAGCCTTTTGCAGTCCTTCCCAAAATTTGGAAGTAAATCGTGGATCTCTATCGGACACAATGCTTTCTGGAACACCATGTAACCGAACAATATTATCCACATACAGCTTTGCTAACCTTTCTAGTGTATATTGGGGTCGTATAGGTATAAAGCGAGCTGTTTTAGTCAGACGGTCCACAATCACCCAAACTGCGTCAACTACTCGAGGAGTCAATGGTAGTCCTGTGACGAAGTCCATAGTGATGCAGTCCCATTTCCATGCTGGTTCTGGTAATGGTTGTAACAGTCCTGCGGGTCTTTGTCGCTCAGCTTTTACTTTATGACAATTTAGGCATTGAGACACGAACTTAGCTACATCTACTTTCATTCCCCTCCACCAATATAATTTCTTCAGATCATGATACATTTTTGTACTTCCAGGATGTATCGAATAGATGGTGGTATGGGCTTCTTTCATCAGTCGGTGTCTAATGTCCATACTTTCTGTTTCAGGTACACATATTCTCCCTTTATATTTCAGTACCTTCTCGTCATCCAAGGTGAACTCAGGGTTGGTCCTACCTTTTTCAATATCTTCTTGTACTGTTCTCAGATAAGGATCTGATTTGATAACTGTCTTCACTTCGACCACTATATCTGGTATAATCTTCAATGCCGTGAACATATTCGAGAACCGATGAATAAACCCTTGGTTGGCTGATTCATCTGTTGTATCTATCACATACTGCTCGTTGTCGTGATTGAACACCATTCCGTTGGTACACATTGCTGCAGTCGTGCTAACTTTTCCTTGAGATTTTATCATTGCTTTTCTGCTCATTGCATCCGCTACCACGTTCGCTTTTCCCGGATGGTACTGGATATCACAATCATAGTGTTTCAATAGTTCCAGCCATCTCCTTTGTCTCATATTCAACTCCTTCTGATTAAATAGATAAGTAAGACTTTTATGGTCCGACTTAATCTGAAATTTCTCCCCGTATAGTTAATGTCTCCATATCTTGACCGCATGTACCACTGCCGCTAGCTCCAGATCATGAGTGGGATAATTTTTCTCATGTACCTTTAACTGTCTTGAAGCATAAGCAATCACTTGCTCTCCTTGCATGAGCACACATCCTAATCCCAATCCCGATGCATCAGTGTATAAGGTAAATGTCTGCCCTGGAACGGGGATGGTCAAAATCGGGGCGGATATCAATCTGGCCTTCAATGTCTGGAAGCTCTTCTCACATTTGTCGGTCCACACAAACTTCTCGCCTTTCTTAGTCAAGCTGGTGAGAGGTACGGCAATTCGAGAATAGTCTTCTACAAATCTCCGATAATAACCAGCTAGACCCAGAAAACTTCTAACTTCTGAAACGCTCTTTGGTGCTTCCTACTTCACAATAGCCTCGATTTTGCTGGGGTCCACTTTGCTTCCTTCAGCGGATACTACATGGCCTAGGAATGCGACTTCATTTAGCCAAAACTCACACTTAGAAAATTTGGCATATAGTTTCTCTTTCCTTAAACGCTGTAGGGCTGCGTTTAGGTTTTTGATATGGGTTTCCTTATCCTTGGAATATACCAATATGTCATCAATAAATACTATAACCGACGTATCCAACATATCGTGGAAAACTCGGTTCATAAGTTCCATGAATGTCGCCGGTGGATTAGTTAATCCGAATGACATAACCAAAAATTCATAATGTCCGTATCTTGTCCTGAAAGCTGTCTTCGGAATGTCACCTTCTTTAATCTTCAGCTGATGATAGCCCGATCGAAGATCGATCTTTGAAAATACTTTTGTTCCTTGTAACTGATCGAACAAGTCATCGATCCTGGGTAGTGGATATCGATTCTTGATTGTCAGTTTGTTCAACTCCCGATAGTCGATACACAATCGAACGCTACCATCCTTCTTTTTCACGAACAGTACCGGTGCTCCCCATGGAGATATACTGGGTCGAATATAACCCTTGTCTAGCAGTTCTTGTAGTTGCACTTTTAATTCCTTCAGTTCAGTAGGAGCCATTCTATAAGGTGCCTTTGATACTAGTGCGGCTCCAGGTATCAGGTCTATTACAAACTCTGTGGCTCGGTCGGGTGGTAATCCGGGTAGTTCCTCCAGAAATACATCGGGATAATCCCGTACGACATCGATATCTTCCATTCGTGGTGCTTCCTTGGTTAGGTCGACCACTGATACTAGATACCCGACTGCTCCCTTCTCAAGGCACTTCTTAGCCTTTAATGCTAAAAGTATGAGCTTGCGTCTCTGGGGAAGTTTAGTTCCCGAGAAACTGAATTCTGCCCCTTCTTTGTCTTTGAATGTTAGCTTCTTTTTGGCGCATAACAAATTTGTAGAATGCCGAGCTAAGCAGTCCATTCCCAAGATGACATCAAAGTCTGTCATCTCAAGTTGTATCAAGGTTGCATCTAAAGTCTGTTTCCCAATGAGAACTGGACATGGTCCATAACCCTTTTCTAGTTCCACTTCTAACCCCATCGGTGACCGTACAAGTAATTTGTAATCTAATGTTTTGATGGGAAAATTGGTCTTCTTTCCAAACGACACAGATATAAATGAATGAGTAGCTCCTGAATCAAAGAGTACTCTGGCGGGTATGCCATTGATAGGTACGATACCTGTGATTCATTTTTACTTAGTCTACATGCTCAATCAATGTAATTAAAATCTTAAAAATTTTGGTCATACCTGTGACCACATCGGGCGATGCGGCAGCATCTTCTGATGTAACAGCATATACCCGTCCTTGATGTAACTGCTTCTTGGGTTTTGGGCACTCTCTTGCCATATGCCCTGGTTGGTTGCAGTTAAAACACTTCAGAACTTCAGAATTTGACTTTGACTGAGGTTGCACTGCTGAAGTGGTCTTGGGTGCAGTAGTAAAGTTCTGAGGACGGAAAGGCTTATACGTCCTGGCATTTCCTCCGTTGTAGGAGTTTCCAGCTGATCTCTTAATGCCTCTGTTCTGGTTCAGATAACTCTCCTTCTGGCTCGATTCAATCACTCGAGCAATCTGGACAACTTCATTATATATTGTCTTTTCTAATCCCAGAACATGTTCCCTGATGCTTCCTCTCAGTCCCGTGACAAACCTACGGGTTTTGGTTTCTTCCTCTTGCATACTCAGTGGTGCGAAGAAAAACAGCTCTTCATAACGTTGTTGGTACGCATCCACCGACATCCGTCCCCCGATAAAGACTCAGGAACTCCTTCTCCATCGAATCCCTGAAGCTTCGTGGAAAATATTTCTCGAAGAAAGCTTCTTTATATATAGCCCAAGTCAGTTGGGCGTGCTTGGTCAATAGATATGTCTTCGTGGATTTCCACCAATGGAGTGCGTCGCCCTAGAGCATGAAGGTGGCACACAATACTTTCTCCTCTTCTGTAATAGTCATCATCAGAAAATTTCTTTCCATCTCGTCTATCCAGTGTGCTGGCCATAATGGATCAGACGGTTTGCCGATGAATTCTCTGGGTTTCATCTTCAAAAACCTCTCGACCAGTCGAGAGTGATCCATCTGGTTTTGATATGCCCCAAACATATGGGATGGGTACTGATAGTTAGCCTGTGCTACTTCCGGGACCTGCACTGGAATTGGTGCAGCCGGTTGTTGAGGTGTCTGTTGAGCTGGGTGGTTACCCACCGGTGCTGCACTAGCTTGCCCAGTGTGCATGGTTGCAGCCTGAGTGGCTTGAAACATAACTCCCATTGCAACCTGCATCTGAGCTTGTGCGTGTTGCATCTGTTGCAGCTGCTGTGCCAGATTAATCACCACTGTTGCTAACTCTGGTGGTGGAGGTGGCAAGTTTGTAGGGTTTACCGGTTCTGGATTTTCCGATACATGGTTATTCCCTTGAGTAGTTTCCTCCACGGGTGGTGGTGGTGGGACTGTGTTTCGGGTCTGTCGGGTCACTCTACGTCCAGACATATTTCCTTCTGAGATGGGTGGTGCCTGAAAATCATCAAAATCAGTGAGAAATCATTTATACTTCATGTAGGCATGCTAACCGATATAAAATTCGAAATCCTCAATTTATTCTGTGAAAAATACTATCTTTTCTATGTAGGGTCAACGGTGAGGGTCGATGGTATGTCCGACCCTTGGTATCCGACCCTGGGAATGACCTGTTCTTCCCGAGAGCTGAGGGTCGATGCGAGGGTCGATGGGTATCCGACCCTCAGTCCGACCCTTGATTTTCTGTCAGATTCTCGAGAGCCGAGGGTCGATTGGAGGGTTGATCCGAAGGTCGATCGTGTCAGCCGAATTGTCCGACCCTCGGACCAAAAATCAGATTTTTAAGATCCGATTTTGGGTCATTTCTCACTATTCCTCCTCCGTTTCGACTCGTCTCTACTCTCTGAGTTGCTACAGTGCCACTCTACTATTTTTGGTCGGTTTAACTCCGGGTTTCGACGTCCACGTCATCCCTACAGGTATGTCTTCCCGTTTTTACCTGTTTTTAGGTTTTCTTTTCGAGGTTTTTGCCTGTTTAACTCCTATTTTTCAAATTAAACTTTTTCCAACTATAGAAATTCGATTTTTGTTGGGGGCTTTTATTATTGGTGTCTCGAGGAACGAAAGCCCTCAAAAATTTCTGAGTTTCATCGGTTGGTCAACGAGAAACTTGAAATTTTCTCTTTTTGCCCTAATTTGTCGTCATTTTTGATTTTTCTTGAATTTCTTCAAATTGGACATCGTCAGTTAAAATTTCCTACTGCATGTGGGTTGTAGGATATGTTTTAACCTACGTAAGTTCTTATGCCCACTTGTATGGTGAGAAATGGGACTTTATGGTCAACTTACGTCGTTATTAAATCAAATTTCAGATTTTTATCCTGCTAACTCCTTGTTTCTTTTCTCCTTCTTATTTTGCAGATACTATGGCCCGTACCAAAGTGCCAAGATTGCATGATCCACTTCGCTTCCGTTCGAATGAAGCCGAGGCACAGTATGCTGACTATGCCCGTAAGAAGATTGAAGGGGGTCGCATGGTGAACTTGGCTGAGCTAGCCTTGTTCAATGTAGAGGGAGCATTTGGTGATATGTGGTGGCTCCCTGTCATCACATACGATGCGTGCACATGTCCAGACTTGGTACGCCAGTTTTCTATTGTAATCTCCGGTGGTGGGGAATTACAAGGACGTTGAGCATGGTCGGGAGTTGCGCATCACCGTTACGTCAAGGGGGTGCACATCTCCTTTGATTATCGGCAACTGGCCGATCTGTTGGGCATTCCCTATGATGGCCCTATGGTGTACTTGTGCGCCTGGGAGAGCCACAGTTTGTTGAGATGGAGATGAGGGCGAAGATCAACAACCGCTTGCTCTGTCCCGATAGATGGCGATGAGAGCTTGCTACTTGCGTCCAGCTCCACGGGTCTTCCGCAAGATTATCCAAAGCATAATCTGATCCCGCAGAGTGGGCACTGTGAGAGGGTGTGTCTCGGCTGACCCAGTTCTTGATCTACAACATCCGCACTCGTCGCCGGGTCTCGCCTTCCTTACATCATCATGTGGACGATGATTAGTGCCACATTGTCCGGTCATAGGGGTAATCTACCCTATGGACGCATGATTACATGTGTTACCGACCCGGCCTGGGGGGTGGATCTGGTAGATGAGATGATCCAGGATAAGACCTTCTCGTCGCCTCTAGATTGGGAGGCTATCTGCAAGATGGGGCTGCGAGATGCAGAGGTTAGCGATGAGGAGAGGAACATGATGGTGCGCCCTCACACTCGGGTCAAGATGGCTGATGCTGAGGCTGCTGCTGCTGCTGCTAGAGCTCGTGGGGATCCGGTCGACGATGACGATTGCATGTATATGGATGTCGATGCGATACCACCGCCATCACCCACACATGCGGCTGGAGTTGGTACATCTTCTGCGGCGGCTCCTGCACCTGAGGCTGGTCCTTCTCACTCGGCCGATCCTTCTCTTCCACCTTCAGCCATGATGGAGATGCTGCAGGAGATCAGGGATGCTCAGCGCAGATCTGATCTGAGGATGGATGAGCTGTTGGCTGCTCAGCACGCATCAGACGCGCGGATGGGAGAGCGCCCAAAGGTGCAGCGTGCGACTGATCAGAGGATAGCCGGTCTCACTACTAGTCTCCAGACGACCCAGACCCAGGTGGCCTGGTTGACTAGGGTCTATGCTGAGGACTATGACAGAGATCATGAGGCCCCGCCTCCTCCTTCGCCTCCAGCTTCCTGATTTGTACTTTACTTTTCTTGTACTACAGAGTAACTGTCCGGGTTGTGGACTGTACTCTACTTTAGCGATGTATATATGTTTTGTTTCTCTCACTCATTGTATGTAACTTGTTTTCCCTTTAATAGATGCATTATTCTCTTTTTAATTTGGTTTCAATCATCACTTGTGCTTACAGTGTGTTTGTATTAAAGCTTTTAATTTATCCTATCTCAGTTCACAATGGTCTTGAATGTGTGTCAGTTCGACGGGCAAGGCCTGAGAGGCTCTGATACCAAGTTGTCACACCCCAATTCCGCACTGTTCAGATTGGTGTGATGAACCGCTATATAACCAACGGTTCAACCAGGATCTCAAATAGGCTAACCCCGCGTTATCCAAACTTACACGCATCCAAATTCATAATCAGAGTAAATACACAATAGCGGAAATCTTATAAATAAATAAACTGAGAACTAAGATGATATTCATAATTTAATAGCAAATTATTCTGTTTCCAACTGAGACATAAATATTTAAATATCAAATACAAGTCTTTATTAAACGCAATAAAAGAAACCTATAAAATATCTAATCAAATACACACGAGTTGCACTCGCAAGAGGAGTCTTGTGTATCATCTTCAGCTCCAGCGTCCATCGCCACTACGTTTTCGTACGCAGACGCATTCACATAGTCTTCAACGGTATATCCTGCATCATCAACTAAAAATATTCGACGTCGAGGGGTGAGCACACAACACGGCTGAGTGAGTAGCCAAAACAATGCAACATTACATATGCATGCAAAAATTCAATTTATATCTTTGGTCTGGTATATAAGTTTGCAGTATGCTATAGAAAGGTTGAGGTAGCCAAAGGTCGCGTTTATTGATTCCGCCTCTATACACGAGTGTGTGACGTTACCCGAAGATCACGTTTATCGTCAACTCACATGCACCCAATCATGAACAATATATAACAAATGTTACGTTTTTTGCTATATAGTGTCATACCAACACGTAAGCCCCTGTTAGCGAGGGCTGCAAACTGGGCTCGCAACTAACCAATCCTAATGCCAAACAGTGTATCCAAGGCCTCACCCCAGCATCCCTCAGAATGTCCATAGAGATAGTGCTAAGGCCCCCCGATAGAGTCAGAGACTACAAGGACTGAGACCACCTCCCCTGATACTCTACGACATAATAGTTCGGCTAAAGTAATGGCGATACGACGATGCCAATGCAGAAAACTTGAGTTAGAGATAGAGCTAAAGTGCTGAGACTCGCCAAAGGTTAACGTTTATTGACGTTCTCATCACACCTCCCCTGATACTCGCTCGGATCAAGCACATCAACCACACACATACAAGCACATTCCTATCATCATCATCATCATCATGTTATAAACAATAAAATAAATATGCATGAACAAGTAATAGAAATATTGGATGGCATGCTGTATGCACATTACAAACATATTCGCATAGAATCAAGCATAGCATAGGACTCAAGAAATTGAAAACAGTTTATTATTAACCAATTTAGTTTGGGGTTAAGGTTCTTCACCTTAGCTTGCTAAAAGATACTTTTCCAAGCTTTAAAATCACCTTTATACTGTTATTATATTGCTAGAAGACCTAACCAAGTCGATAGAATTTAATTAGAATTAATTCAGAATTTAAAAACTATCCTGTTAACTGAGGGTCGATGCTAGGGTCGATGCTAGGGTCGATGGGTCTATCGACCCACCCCTCTTTCTGGACTTCCCGAATGCTGAGGGTCGATGGTCAGAAACACCTAGGGTCTGATGGTCATCGACCCTCGGTGCAACCCTTGGTGCACTCTGGTCCAATTCCCACTTTTAAATCCATTATTCGTGTTTGGGGTCCTATGGCTTGCTTCCTACATTCATTCAATATTCATTCCATGGTCTAGAACCATGTATAATCCATCTAAATAGTTTTCATGCATCCTCCTATGGTTTTCCATGAAAACCTAACCATGGATGGATGGTTTTGGTTCCTCCGAGATCACATTCTCATTAATTACTACCCTAAAGTCTGTAGAAACTCATAGAATTAGTATCCATACCTGAGAAGATTAATCTTTCTCTATAACTCTTCTTCTTTTTGCTAGGTTCTCTTCCTTGCCTCTCTTCTTCCTCTTTCCTTCTCCTCTCTTTCTCTCAATTAGATTAGGGTTGTGAAAGGAGTAAAAGTGGCTTAGGGACGTCCTTTAAATAGACTAGGAACATCCTAAATAAGTCCCATTGAGATTTGGAAAGAATCCCAATTGAAAAATATAGAAATTTCCTAATTTCTATAATCGGCAGAAACCGAGGGTCGATGGGAGGGTCGATGTTCCCGTCGACCCTAGGGTCTTAAGCTGTCCAACCCTCCCTTCAAAACTGAGGGCCTGACTTTCTGTTTTGGGAGGTCCGACCCTGCTTAGCTGGGTGTGCGATCCTCCCTTAAAATAAAGTGTTTTTGGGTCGATTTGATACCTGGGATATCGATCTCCTTAATGCTCTTGGTCCATTTGACTCGACCATGAAGGGTAAACCTAGTTCAAGGTGGTAAGACCGGGTTAGATTGACACGGGTCTTACACATACAGCTTCGCTAACCTTCCAGTGTATACTGAGGTCGTATAGGTATGAAGCGAGCTGTTTTAGTCAGACGGTCCACAATCACCCAAACTGCGTCAACTACTCGAGGAGTCAATGGTAGTCCCGTGACGAAGTCCATAGTGATGCAGTCCCATTTCCATGCTGGTTCCGGTAATGGCTGTAATAGTCCTGTGGGTCTTTGTCGTTTGGCCTTTACTTTCTGACAATTTAGGCATTGAGACACGAACTTGGCTACATCTGCTTTCATTCCCCTCCACCAATATAGTTTCTTTAGGTCATGATACATTTTTGTACTTCCAGGATGTATCGAATAGATGGTGGTATGGGCTTCTTCCATCAGTCGGTGTCTAATGTCCATACTTTCTGTTTCAGGTACACATATTCTTCCTTTGTATTTCAGTACTTTCTCGTCATCCAAGGTGAACTCAGGGTTAGTCCTACCTTTCTTAATATCTTCTTGTACTGTTCTCAGATAAGGATCTGCTTTGATAGATGTCTTCATTTCGTCCACTATATCCGGTCTAATCTTCAATGCCGCGAACATATTTGAAAACCGATGAATAAACCCTTGGTTAGCTGATTCATCCATTGTATCTATCACATACTGCTCGTTGCTGTGATTGAATACCATTCCGGTAGTACACATTGGTGCAGTCGTGCTGACTTCTCCTTGAGATTTGATCATTGCTTTTCTGCTCAATGGATCTACTACCACGTTCGTCTTTCCCAGATGATACTGGATATCACAATCATAATCTTTCAATAATTCCAGCCATCTTCGTTGTCTCATATTCAACTCCTTCTGATTAAATAAATAAGTAAGACTTTTATGGTCCGACTTAATATGAAATTTCTCTCCGTATAGGTAATGTCTCCATATCTTGACAGCATGTACTACTGCCGCTAGCTCCAAATCATGAGTTGGATAATTTTTCTCATGTACCTTCAACTGTCTTGAAGCATAAGCAATTAGTTGCCCTCCTTGCATAAGCACACATCCCAGTCCCAGTCTCGATGTATCAGTGTATAAAGTAAATGTCTGTCCTGGAACGGGAATGGTCAAAATCAGGGCGGATATCAATCTGGCCTTCAATGTCTGGAAGCTCTTCTCACATTTGTCAGTCCACACAAACTTTTCACCTTTCTTAGTCAAATTGGTGAGAGCTACGGCAATCCGAGAATAGTCTTCTACGAATCTCCGATAATAACCAGCTAGACCCAGAAAACTTCTAATTTTTGAAATGCTCTTTGGTGCTTCCCACTTCACAATAGCCTCGATTTTGCTGGGGTCCACTTTGATTCCTTCAGCGGATACTACATGGCCTAGGAATGCAACTTCACTTAGCCAAAACTCACACTTAGAAAATTTGGCATATAGTTTCTCTTTCCTTAAACGCTGTAGGGCTGCGTTTAGGTTCTTGACATGGGTTTCTTTGTCCTTGGAGTATACCAATATATCATCAATAAATACTATAACCGACGTATCCAACATATCGTGGAAAACTCGATTCATAAGTTCCATGAACGTTGCCGGGGCATCGGTTAATCCGAATGACATGACCAAAAATTCATAATGTCCATATCTGGTTCTGAATGTTGTCTTCGGAATATCACCTTCTTTAATCTTCAACTGATGGTAACCCGATCGAAGGTCGATCTTAGAAAATACTTTTGCTCCTTGTAACTGATCGAACAAGTCATCGATCCTGGGTAGTGGATATCGATTCTTGATTGTCAGTTTGTTCAACTCTCGATAGTCGATACATAATCAAACGCTACCATCCTTCTTTTTCACGAACAGTACCGGTGCCCCCCATGGAGATATACTGGGTCGAATATAACCCTTGTCCAGCAGTTCTTGTAATTGCACTTTTAATTCCTTCAGTTCAGTAGGAGCCATTCTATAAGGTGTTTTTGATACTGGTGCGGCTCCAGGTATCAGGTCTATTACAAACTCTGTGGCACGGTCGGGTGGTAATTCGGGTAGTTCCTTCGAAAATACGTCTGGGTAATCCCGCACGACGTCAATGTCTTCCATTCATGGTGCTTCCTTGGTTAGGTCGACCACTGATACTAGATACCCGACTGCTCCCTTCTCAAGGCACTTCTTAGCCTTTACTACTGAAAGTATGAGCTTGCGTCTCCGGGGAAGTTTGGTTCCCGAGAAACTGAACTCTGCCCCTTCCTTGTCTTTGAATGTTAGCTTCTTCTCAGCGCATAACAGATTTGCAGAATGCCGAGCTAACCAATCCATTCCTGAGATGACATCGAAGTCTTCCATCTCAAGTCATATCAATGTTGCATCTAAAATCTGTTCCCCAATGAGAACTGGACATGGTCCATAACCTTTCTCTAGTTCCACTTCTAACCCCATCGGTGACCGTACAAGTAATTTATAGTCTAATGTCTTAATGGGTAAGTTTATCTTCTTTCCAAATGACACAGATATAAATGAATGAGTAGCTCCGGAATCGAAGAGTACTCTGGTAGGTACGCCATTTATAGGTACAATACCTGTGATTTATCTTTACTTAGTCTTCATGCTCATTCAATGAAATTTTAACTTTAAAAATTTCAGTCATACCTGTGACCACATCGGGTGATGCGGCCGCATCCTCGGACTTAACAGCATATACACGTCCCTGATGGAATTGTTTCTTGGGCTTAGGGCACTCCCTTGCCATATGTCCCGGCTGGTTGCAGTTAAAACACTTCGGGGCTTTAGAATTTGGCTTTGGCTGAGGTTGAGCTATTGGGGTAGTCTTGGTTGCAGCATTAAAATTCTGAGGACGGAAAGGCTTATACGTCCTGTTATTGCCTCCGTTGTAGGAGTTTTCGGCTGGCCTTTTGATGCCTTTGTTATGAGTAAAATAACTCTCCTTCTGGCTCGATTCAATCACTCGAGCAATCTGGACAGCTTCGTTGTAAATTTTCTTCTCTAAGCCCAGAACATTTTCTCTGATGCTTCCTCTTAGTCCGGTGACAAACCTACGGGTTTTGGTTTTTTCTTCTTGCATACTTAGTGGTGCGAAGAAAAACAGCTCTTCATAACGCTATTGATACGCATCCACTGACATCTGTCCTTGATAAAGACTCAGGAACTCCTTCTCCATTGAATCTCTGAAGCTTCGTGGAAAATATTTCTCAAAGAAGGCTTCTTTATATATAGCCCATGTCAGTAGGGCGTGCTTGGTCAGTAGATATGTCTTCGTGGATTTCCACCAATGGTGTGCGTCACCTTTGAGCATGAAGGTGGCGCATAGTACTTTTTCTTCCTCTGTAATAGTCATCATGAGGTTTTCTCTCCATCTCGTCTATCCAGTGTGCTGGCCACAATGGATCAGACGGCTTGCCGTTGAATTCTCTGGGTTTCATCTTCAAAAATCTCTCCACTAGTCGGGAGTGGTCCAGCTGATTCTGGGGGTTTGCCCCAAACATATAGGGTGGATGCTGGTAATTTCCTTGAGCTGCTTCCGGTACCTGCACTGGAATCGGTGCCGCCGGTTGTTGAGGTGTCTGAGGGGCTGGTTGGTTACCTACTGGTGCCGCACTAGCTTGTCCGGTGTGCATGGGTGCAGCCTGAGTGGCTTGGAACATAATTCCCATGGCAACCTACATCTGAGCCTGTGCGTGTTGCATCTGCTGCAGCTGTTGTGCCAGATTCATCACCACTGTTGCTAGCTCGGGTGGTGGAGGTGGGAAATTTGTAGGGTTTACCGGTTCTGGATTTCCCGGTGCATGGTTATTCTCTTGACTAGTCTCCTCCACGGGTGGTGGTGGTGGGATTGTGTTTCGGGTCTGTCGGGTCACTCTACATCCGGACATAATTCTTTTCTGTGGTTGGTGGTCCCTGAAAATCATCAAAATAGGTGAGAAGTCATTTATAATTCATGTAGGCACGCTAACCAATAATCGATTCCAATTCTAGCTCATTTTATAAAAAAAATACTGTCTTTTCTATGCAGGGTCGATGGTGAGGGTCGATGGTGTGTCCGACCCTTGGTATCTGACCCTGGGAATGACCTGTTCTTCCCGAGAGCTGAGGGTCGATGTGAGGGTCGATGGGTGTCCGACCCTCAGTTCCGACCCTTAGTTTCCTGACATATCCGAGAGCTGAGGGTCGTTGCGAGGGTCGATGGGTGTCCGACCCTCAGTTCCGACCCTTAGTTTTCTGTCAGGTCCCCGAGAGCCGAGGGTCGATGGGGGGTCGATTCGAGGGTCGATGGATCCAGTCAAATTGTCTGACCCTCGGACCAAAAATCAGATTTTTAAGATCCGATTCTGGGTCATTTCTTATTATTTCCCTCCCGTTTCGACTCGCCTCTCCACTCTGAGTTGCTATAGTGCTACTCTACCGTTTTCGATCGATTTGACTCCGGGTTTCGATGTCCACATCATCCGTACAGGTATGTTCTCTCATTTTTACCTGTTTTTAGGTTTTTTTTTTTCTAGGTTTTTGTCCATTTAACTTGTATTTTTCAAATTAAACTTTTTCCAACCGTAAAAATTTGATTTTTATTGGGGGCTTTTGTTATTGGTGTCTCGAGGAACGAAAGCGCTCAAAAATTTTTGAGTTTCATCGGTTGGTTATCGGGAAACTTGAAATTTTCTCTTATTGCCCTAATTTGTCGACATTTTTTATTTTTCTTGAATTTCTTCAAATTGAGCTTCGTCAGTTAAAATTTCCTACTGTATGTGGGTTGTAGGATATGTTTTAACCTACGTAAGTCCTTATGCCCACTTGTATGGTGAGGAATGGGCTTTATGGTCAACTTACGTCGTTATTAAATCAAGTTTTGGATTTTTATCCTATTAACTCCTTGTTTTCCTTCTCTTTCTTATTTTGCAGATACTGTGGCTCGTACCAAGGTACCCAGAGTGCGTGATCCACTTCGCTTCCATTCGAATGAAGCTGAGGCACAGTATGCTGACTATGCCCGTAAGAAGGTTGAAGGGGGTCGCATGGTGAACTTGGCGGAGCTAGCCTTGTTCAATGTAGAGGGAGCATTTGGCGATATGGGGTGGCTCCCTGTCATCACATATGATGCGTGCACATGTCCAGATTTGGTGCGCCAGTTCTATTGTAATCTCCAGGTGGTAGGGAATTACAATGACGTTGAGCATGGTCAGGAGTTGCGCATAACCAGTTACGTCAAGGGGGTGCACATTTCCTTTGATTATCGGCAGCTGGCCGATCTGTTGGGCATTCCCTATGATGGCCCCATGGTGTACTGTGCGCCGGGAGAGCCACAGTTTGTTGAGATGGAGATGAGAGCAGAGATCGACAACCAGTTGCTCCGTCCTGATCGTTGGCAGATGAGAGCTTGTTATCTGCGTCCAGCTCCACGGGTCTTCTGTAAGATTATCCAGCATAATCTGATCCCGCAGAGTGGGCACTATGAGAGGGTCTCTCAGCTGACACAGTTCTTGATCTATAGCATCTGCACTCGCCAGCCCGTCTGCCTTCCATACATCATCATGCGGACTATGATTAGTGCTACATTGGCCGGGCATAGGGGTAATCTACCCTATGGACGCATGATTACAGTCCTATTTACCCGTCTGGGGATTGATCTGGTAGCTGAGAAGATCCAGGAGAAGACCTTCTCGTCGCCTCTAGATTGGTAGGCTATCTGCAAGATGGGGCTGCGAGATGCTGAGGTTAGTGATGAGGAGAGGAACACGATGGTGTACCCTCACACTCTTGTTGAAATGGCAGATGCTGAGGTTTCTGCTGCTACTGCTAGAGCTCGTGTGGATCCGGTCGACGATGACGATCGTATGTATATGGACGTCGACTCGATACCACCGCCTTCACCTACACATGCGGCTGGAGTTGGTACTTCTTATGCGGCGGCTCCTGCTCCTGAGGCTGGTCCTTCCCATTCGGCTGATCCTTCACTTCCACCTTCAGCCATGATGGAGATGCTACAGGAGGTCAGGGATGCTCAGCGCAGATCTGATCTGAAGATGGATGAGCTGTTGGCTGCTCAGCACGCATCAGACGCGCAGATGGGAGAGCTCCTAGAGGTGCAGCGTGCGACTGATCAGAGGATAGCCGGTCTCACAGCTAGTCTACAAACGACCCAGACTGAGATAGCCTGGTTGACTAGAGTCTATGCTGAGGACTACGACAGAGATCGTGAGGCACCGCCTCTTCCTTCGCCTCTAGCTTCCTGAGTGTACTTTTATTTTCTTGTACTACAGAGTAACTGTCCGGGTTGTAGACTGTACTCTGCTTTAGTTATGTATATACGTTTTTGTTTCTCTCACTCTTTGTATGTAACTTGTTTCCTTTTTATAGATGTATTATTCTATTTTTTAATTTGGTCTCAATCATCACATGTGCTTACAATGTGTTTGTATTAAAACTTTTAGTTTATCCTATCTCAGTTCACAATTTTCTCGAATGTATGTTAGTCGGTGGGCAAGGCCTGAGATGCTCTGATACCAAGTTGTCACACCCCAATTCTGGTCTATTCAGAATGATGTAATGAACCGCTAAATAACCAACGGTTCAACTAGGATCTCAAATAGGCTATCCCCGTGTTATCCAACTTACACACATCTGTAATCATAATCAGAGTAAATACACAATAGCGGAAATCTTACAAATAAATGAACTGAGAACTAAGATGATATCAATAATTTAATAGCAAATTATTCTGTTTCCAACTGAGACATAAATATTTAAACATCAAATACAAGTCTTTAATAAATCCAAATAAAGAAACTTATAAAAATATCTAATCAAATACACACGAGTTGCACTCGCAAGAGGAGTCGTGTGTATCATCTTCAGCTCCAGCTTCCATAGCTGCCACGTTCCCGTACGCAGACGCATTCATATAGTCTTCAACGGTATAACCTGCATCATCAACTAAAAATATTCGACGTCGAGGGGTGAGCACACATCACGGCTCAGCGAGTAGCCAAAACAATGCAACAATACGTATGCATGCAAAAATCAATTTATATCTTTGGTCCGGTTTAAAGTTTCCAGTATGCAATAGAAAGGTTTAGGTAGCCAAAGGTCGCGTTTATTGACTCCACCTCTACACACGAGTGTGTGACGTTACCCGAAGACCACGTTTATCGTCAACTCACATGCACCCAACCATGAACATTATATAACAAAGGTTACGTTTATTGCTATATAGTGTCATACCAACACGTAAGCCCCTGTTAGCGAGGGCTACAAACTGGGCTCGCAACTAACCAATCCTGATGCCAAACAGTGTATCCAAGGCCTCACCCCATCATCCCTCAGAATGTCCATAGAGATAGAGCTAAGGCCCCCCGGTAGAGTCAGAGACTACAAGGACCGAGACCACCTCCCCTGATACTCCACGACATAATAGTTCTGCTAAAGTAATGGCGATACGACGATGTCAATGCACAAGACTTGAGTTAGAGATAGAGCTAAAGTGCTGAGACCCGCCAAAGGTTAACGTTTATTGACGTTCTCATCACACCTCCCCTGATACTCGCTCGCATCAAGCACATCAACCACACACATACAAGCACATGCCTATTCCTATCATCATCATCATCATCATGTTATAAACAATAAAGTAAATATGCATGAACAAGTAATAGAAATATTGGATGGCATGCTATATGCATATTACAAACATATTCGCATAGAATCAAACATAGCATAGGACTCAAGAAATAGAAAATAGTTTATTATTAACCAATTTAGTTTGGGGTTAAGGTTCCTCACCTTAGCTTGCTACAAGATACTTTTCCAAGCTTTATAATCACCTTTATATTGTTATTATATTGCTAGAAGACCTAACAAAATCGATAAAATTTAATTAAAATAAATTCTGAATTTAAAAACCATTCTGTCAACTGAGGGTCGATGCTAGGGTCGATGCTAGGGTCGATGGGTCTATCGACCCTCCCCTCCTTCTAGACTTCCCGAATGCTGAGGGTCAATGGTCAGAAATACCTAGGGTCGGATGGCCTATCGACCCTGGGTGCGACCCTCGGTGCACTCTGGTCCAATTTCCACTTTTTAATCCATTCTTCGTGTTTGGGGTCCTGTGGTTTGCTTCTACATTCCATTAAACATTCATTCCATGGTCTGAAACCATGAATCATCCTCCAAGATGGCTTTCATGCATTCTCTTAGGGTTTTCCATGAAAACCTAACCATGGATGGATGGTTCGGGTTTCTCCGAGATCACTCTCTCTCTAATAACTATCCTAAGGTCTGTAGAAACTTATGGAATTAGTATCCATACCTGAGAAGATTAATATTTCTCTGCAACTCTTCTCCTTTTTGCTAACATCTCTTGCTTGCCTCTCATCTTCCTCTTTTCCTTCTCCTCTCCTTCTCTCAATTCAATTAGGGTTGTGAAAGGAGTGAAAGTGGCTTAGGGACGTCCTTTAAATAGACTAGGAACATCCTAAATAAGTCCCATTGGGATTTGGAAAGAATCACAATCGAAAAATATAGAAATTTCCTAATTTCTATATTCGGCAGAAACCGAGGGTCGATCGGAGGGTCGATGATCCCGTCGACCCTAGGGTCTTAAGCTGTCCGACCCTCCCTCCAAAACCAAGGGTCTGACTTTTTGTTTTGGGAGGTCCGACCCTGCTTAGCTGGGTATGCGACCCTTCCCCTAATTTAAGTGTTTTTGGGTCGATTTGATACCTGGGATCTCGATCTCCTTCACGCCCTTGGTCCATTTGACTCGACGATGATGGGTAAACCTGGTTCAAGGTGGTATGACCGGGTTAGATTGACACGGGTCTTACATTATTTGAATCCAATGTAAGGTCTGGATTAGATTTTCCTTTCTCTAAATCTTCTTGTACAGAATTTAGATACGAATCTAACAGAATTGCTACTTTTACTTCATCCATTAAATTTGAGATGATCTTTAATGCTGCGAATGCAAGCGTGGAATTATTTCTCCCTAAATCATCCATAAGTTCTCACTCAATTGGATCACCACAAGTTTTTATTATATGTTCCTCCTCTTCTAAATCTGAATTTGTTACTACGGAAGACAAGACAACATTTGTACTAGGTCCTCCTTCTGGCTTAATTATTTCCCTTTTTGGTCAAAGCTTTAGTTACTACATTGGCCTTGCTCAAGTGGCATTGAATATCATAGTATTAATCCTTCAGGTGTTCCAACCATCTCCTTTGCCTCATGTTCAACTCTTTCTGGGTGACGAGATAAATAATACTCTTGTAATTCGATTTAATTTGAAATTTCTCTCCGTGTAGATAATGTCTCCAAGTCTCGACTGCATTAATCGCTGCCGCTAACTCCAAATCATGAGTAAGGTAACTCTTCTGATGCTCCTTTAGTTATCTTGAAGCATATGCCATCATTTGTTTACCTTAAATCAACCCGTATCCTAGACTCAATCCGAAAGCATTAGTATATACGGTAAAAGGTTCCCCCTGGTGCCCGAACAATCAAGACGGGAGCTGATATCACCCTTGCTCTTAGAGTCTGGAAACATTCTTTACATTTGTCAATCTAAATAAACTTCTCCCCTTTCTTGGTTAGCTTGGTAAGAGGTATTGCGATCTTAGAGTGATCCTCCATGAATCGACTGTAATAACCAGCTAAACCCAAGAAACATCCAATCTTTGCAATGTTCTTAGGCATTTATCACCATACGATTGCTTCTATCTTACTAGGGTCCACTTTAATCTCTTCTGATGATGATAGGTGATCCAAGAAGATCACTTTATTTAATGAAGTCTCATATTTCTTGGACTTGGCATAAAGGGTTTCCCTTCTCAGCTGTTATGAAGTTGTTCTAAAATTTATTATAGGACTTTCTTCGTCTTTGGAATTAACCAATATATAGTCAATGAAACTATGACCGACGTGTCCAACATATCATGAAACACCCGGTTCATAAGCTCCATAAAATATGCTGGTGCATTGGTTAATCCCAAGGATATACCCAGGAACTCATAGTGCCCATACTTAGTTCTGAAAGTCGTCTTCAGATTGTCACTATCTTTAAATCTTCAATTAATGATACTCCATCCAAGGTCAAGCTTGGAGAATACCTTTGCACTTTGCAACTGATCGGCAAGTCATCAATCTGTAATAATGGACATTAATTCTTTATGGTGAGCTTGTTTAATTCTTGGTAGTCTATATACAGCTGAACACCACCTTCCTTCTTCATGAACCACACTGGTGTTCTCCACGATGAACTACTTGGCTGATTAGAATCTTTGTCCAATTCCTTTTGTACTTGAGTCATCAATTCCTTCAACTACGTAAGAGCTATCTTATAGGGTGCCTTCGACACAGGTGCCAACCCTGGAACAAGTCCATAATGGATTAAGTGACAACTCGGGTAAGTCTCTTGAAAACACCTTAGGGAATTTATGCATCACATCAAAATCTTCCATCTGTAGTGCCTTATTAGTAACATCTACCAAAAATAACATATATCCAAATCCTTTCTTCTCAAGACATCTCTTTGCCTTTAGAGTAGAGGATAAGCTTCTGCTTCCCAGGAAATATGTTTCTCATAAAAATAAATTATGTGCCATCTTTGCCCTTGAATGACAACATCTTCTCTGCACATAACAGCTTGTAAAGTCTTGAGACAACCAGTTCATCCCTAAGACGATGTTAAAGTCTATCATTTCAAGTTGGATTAGGTTGCATCCAAGTTCTATCCATCCATGTGATTTGAACATTGTTCATAACACTCATCTAATACTATATGTAATCCAAAAGGGCTTGAACTAACAAAATCTGGTTTAAAGGTCTTAAGAGTACATCTAGCTCCTTCATTTTTTTTTGTTCAAAGACTATCGTCAATAATCTCATATCCTGAAAAGCTCATTAGCATACATCTATTTTATCACTGCTGCTTTATCATGTTTTCTCTATCATATACCTCGAAAAGTATCTTGTGATTGTTACTCACTTCATATCCCAAGTCTACCTATAAGCATTTGGGTATATGCTTATAATTTCATTAATTCTGCCAAACTCTCTTGGTCTTTTACTTAATCATCTCACTCGACATTGGGATTAACTCAATAATCATTGTACTAATCCAAATACTATCAATGCCATGATTTTTGACTTCATCCGTGTATCCACTTTTAGATATGCTTTTAGAAATCTTTTGCCTTGTCAAAATTCATACTGATATAGCCATCTTTAACTCTACTTGAGTGCTATCTACTCTCTACTGGCTACTCTTGGTAATTATTTCTTCTTGCTCATACACTCTTTTATAGACCATAACTCATCCCATTCATCTAGTAATCTCAAAATAGATTCTCCATTACTTTATTTAAGGTTCTTGGCTATAGAGATTTGTCTAAATCCAATCGTCTTCCCTCCAATGATTCCCTTGTTAACTAACTATCTTTATCAACGGAGGTCGAGGAATGTAAGAATCAGAATGTTCATCCAAAAAAAATTCATTTCCTTTTTTTAAATTCGGTATGATGATGAACACTTATTTTATCTAGTGAACTTGGGTTTAATGGATCATGAGTAAATCTATGGTAACCGAACCAAATACAAAATGAATTGGACCCTTGGTTATTGGTTGCAAGGTGGTCCGAATACATGGAAATAGAGGTCCTATAGCTCCTAGCCTCATGGTTACAGGTTCTATTGAGTATCTAATGCATTGGTCAAGGTACTATAGGATCAAATCTACAGAAAGTTTTGGTACATCAATAAATCAAGTATAAATAAAAAAGATGTACGCTCAACATGATTAAACCTTTAACTGTTCATTCAGTTCACATTTGTATTCTTGTTGTCGATCATGAGAATAGCTTAGATTGGTATAATCAGGACTAATTCTATGAAAACAACATCTATAACCCCAATTGAAAGGTTGAATCAAGAAGGTATCCTGTCAAGGCACGAGAATTTAAAATTAGGTATGTGCATCCTCTATAATCACAAGAGTAAGTCAATGATGTACTGCATCCTATATAAACCTGTCTAGTTATATGCCCACAATAGATTTGATCCCATGCTAAAAATGTCCGAGGCTTCATCTTTAGAAAGCAATTCTCAATCCTTGTCGGATCATTCTGCTATGGGGTAGCTATCCCATACATCGTTGGCTGTTAAGGGTATCCCACCTTGATACACTAGTTATTGTGCACTAAACTTCTACACTGGGGTATGCATTATTGGGACCTACTGTATGGTAGAGATTGTGTTATGGTGAACGAGTGCTGGAGGTACAAAGTTGCTACCAACTAGTATCATACATGGTCTTAGCTGGAGGTGTTGGTATAGCATTGGCAACTTGGGTAGCAATTCCCATGGTAACTTGCATAACCGGTATCATCTGTTGTTGCTCTTGCATTTTACCAAACTAAATTTGTTACAACCGTGGTCGAGGTATTTTGTAATCCAGGTAGATTGGCTGGAGTGGTCTTATTGTTCATCCCCTTTGATTTGCTCCAGTCTGATAATCATTATTTGACATCTACTCAAAAGAATTCCCATTACCCATTCTCGACCCAGATAGTGGTGGGGTCAGGTTACAACCTCTTCTTAATGCTCAGTGGACAATGGATCAATGTATGGCGGATCTTACTCTGAGTCTCTACGTCACCCAGGAGTATAGCTTTATCCTTTTTTATAGTTACTTTTATTTGGTGTATCGCCATGGTTCTCCTATCTCTGTCGGATTCAGTCCAAGATCTTTCCCTTTACCTTTGCAGGGATTTAGGCATTACTAGTCATTTTCCTTCCTTCTCTGTCATACATTGAGTTCCACATCTTGTGAGTATCAACTCGGTATTCCAATGTTCCGCTTTACAGATGCTTCCTTTATGCCACTGTACTATATCCTTTGTATACTCAGGTAATTGTCCCGCTTGTAGACCATACCCTATGTTATTTGTTTATCAGGATATCTTTAGAATTTTTTTTCTTTTGTCAGTATATACATATGGTTCCACCTTTTATACGTACATTATTGTCTTATTTAAGTTCCGTCTCAACTAGCATAGGTGCTTATGGTGTGTTTATATTAAAGCTTTTAATTTATCCTAACTCAGTTCATGGACTTTTGTAGAAGTATTCAGGTTTGATGGGCAAGGCTTGAGAGCTCTAATACCAAGTTTTCACACCCCAATTCTGGACTAACCAATGGTGTGATGAACCGTCATAAGAACCAACAATTAAATCAGGATCTCGTATAGGATATGCCAACTATGTTAAACCAAAACACATTCCACAGTAATAATCAGAGATACTAAAGTAAATAGAGGATGTCTTATTAATAATGAACTGACGTCTATATGATAAATAATTAAATGATCCAATTATCTCCAATTAACCAAAACATAATTAATACATATTACAAGTAACAAAATATGAAAGTTAAACTCTAAGCGTAACCAAGGTGGAAACACTCGCTTGATGAGTCTTGCTCGTCCCCTACAGCTTGCACATCCATAGCCGCTACATGTCCATACGTTGGCGTATCCATGTAGTCTTCAACAGTAACACCAGCAACATCAGAAACTAAAAAGAATTACATGCATGAGGGTCAGCTCTCCAACTTGAGCTCAATGAGTTTATAAAACAATGCAACAAGCATATGCATGCATTCAATTCATGTCTTTGGTCTGGTTTTTAAGTTTGCAATGTGTTATAGAAAGGATTGGTGGCCACCGCACCTGTAACACCCCAATTCCTCACTGTTCAGAACGGTGTGATGAGCCGCTAATAAACCAACGGCTCAACCAGGATCTCAAATAGGCTGTGCCTGTTTACTTAAACCATACACATCCACAACCATAATCAGAGTATATACACAATAGCGGAAGTCTTAATATTAAATAAATTGAGAATCTAAATGTGATAATCATAAATAAAATAACCAATTATCTTCCATTGATTGAGACATAAGTAAATAAAATATCAAATTACATTTTCTTAATAATCCAAATAAAAATCTAATAAAAAATGCATGAGTTGCACTCGCATGACGAGTCATGCGTCTCCACTATATCTTCTGCATCCATCGCCGCAACATGCCCGTATGCGAAAGCATTCATATAATCTTTCATAGTTGTTCCAGCATCATCAACTAAAAATATTTGATTTCAAAAAGGGTCAGCACACATCACGGCTCAGTGTGCAAACAAAACAATGCAACAAACATATGCATGCATTCAATTCATATCTTTGGTCTGGGTCATAAGTTTGCAATGTGCTATAGAAAGGTTCGGTGGCCGCCTCGCCTAGTGTAAGCCCACCCAACGGATCAAACACCTTGTCGTCTACATCTACCCCAACATGGAATAGAGATAGAGCTAAAGTGCTTAGGACCGCACCGCATCACACTTCCCCTTATGCTCTATCCATACCAACACGTAAGCCCCTATTGACAAGGGCTGGTAAACTGGGCTCGCAACTAACCAATCCTAATGTCAAACAGTATATCAAAGGCCTCACCCCAGCATCCCTCAATATGTCCATAGAGATAGAGCTAAGGCCCCCCGACAGAGTCAGAGACTACACGGTCCGAGACCACCTCCCCTGATGCCCTACGACTTAATTGTTCTGCTAAGGTAATGGTGATACGACGATGTCACTGGACAAGACTTGAGTAAAGATAGGGCTAAAGTGCTTAGGACTGCACCGCATCACACTCCCCTGATGCCCCACTCACATCAAGTACACTAACCATAGACAAACATTCACATGCCTATTCCTAGCATCATCATCATCATCATGTTATAAATAAATGGAATTAAATATGCATGAACAGTAATAACAAGAATAGTAGATGACATGTGATATGCACATTACAATCATACAAGCATAGAATCATACATGGTATTGGACTCAATAAACGAAAATAGTTTATTATTAGCCAATTAGTTTAGGTCTTGTTCCCTCACATTTGATTGAGTGTAGATCCTCTTTCAAGCTTTAAAAATCACTTTTATATCACCAGGAGAACCTAGCAAGTCGATAGATTTTAATTTGAATTAATTCCAATAATTTTAAGCTTGCTGTATAGATAGAGTCGCAGGTTGGGTCGCATGTAGGGTAGCAGTTTTCTAAAACCCCAGGGTGTAGGGTCGATCATAGGGTCGGTTATCCATCGACCCTAGGTGCGACCATAGCCTCCCTAGACTTCCCGAGAGCTTGGGGTCGATCTTGTGGTCTGGTAGGATTGGTTACCAATCGACCCTACGTGCTATCACACGTAGTTTGAGTTGACCTTTCATCCTACAGTCCACTCTTCAATGTTTGGATCCTTTGGCTTACTTTAATGGTCCATTCTACGACTGTTCTATGGCTCAAAACAACACGTTACTCACTTTACTTTTTTTACAATGATTCCCTCCATGGATTCCATTGGAATTTACCCACGGATGGATGATTTGGGTTTCTCCTAGATCCGACCCTCTTTATAAAATATTCTAGGGTCTTACACAATTCATGGAGAATGTTTTCATACCTTAGACTTGCTGAATTCAGAGATTCCTTTGAATTTCTTCTCCTTAGCCTTCTTCTCCAACTTTCTTTCTCTTCTCCTTCTCTTCTCTTTCTCTCACTTTCAATTAGGGTTTCAAAAGGAGTGAAAGAGGCTAAGGGACGTCTATTTATAGAAGAAAACCTCCCAAAATCCATCCAAATGAGTTTAGGAAAGGTTCCCTTTGAATTAGGAAAGTTTCCTAATTTTCGGTTTCTGACTGTCTTCCTACGGTCGATGCTAGGGTCGCAGAATCCATCGACCCTAGGACCTAAAAAACCATGGGTTGGATTCTATTGAGGTGGGCGTCGACCCTACTTGTTTAGGCATGCGACCCCACCCTCTATTTTACTATTTTTGGGTCAATTTCATACCTGGTCTTGTGATTTCCTTTATACACTTGGTCCATGTGGCTCGACCATGATAGGTAGACCTGGTACAAGGTGGTAAGACCGATTAGTTTGGTACGGGTCTTACAGCACCTCTATACATGAGTGTGTGAATCCGCCTAATGGATCAAACACTATTGTCGTTCCACATGCACCCACCATGGAAGAGAGATAGAGCTGAAGTGTCCGGATCAAATACGACCAATACTTCCCTTGATGTCCTACCCATACCAACACATAAACCCCTATTGGTAAGGGCTTGTAAACTAGGCTCGCAACTAACCAACCCTAAATGTCATCCAGTGTATGTAAGGCCTTACCCCAGCATCCCTCAATATGTCCATAGAGATAGAGCAAAGGCTCTCGGACAGAGTCGAAGACTACACGGTCCGAGACCACCTCCCCTGATGCCCTACGACGTAATAGTTCTGTTAAGGTAAAGGCGATATGACAATGTCAATGGGCAAGACTTGAGTAGAGAGAGAGATAGAGTCTGGTGACAAGGTTAGAGACCACCATGCCATGTCCTCCCCCTGATGCTCCACTCACATCCAACACACCAACCACACACATACAATTACATACCTATTCTTATCATCATCATCATCATCATCACGTTATAAATAAACAGAATTAAATATGCATGAGCAGTAATAGCAGGAATATTAGATGACATGTGAGATACACATTACAAGCATACAAGCATAGAATCAAGGGTAAATTACACAGACACCCTCTACTGTTATGAAATAAACAGAACTACCCTGCTTTTTCAAAAGTTACACAGAATACCCCTATAATGATGCTATCATACAATGTCACCCCTACCGTTAGTTTCAACTTAACGGCAGAGGCTCACTTTTTTTTTAAGACAAAAATACCCTTACAAAAAGCTGTTATTTAGCCTTACTTCTTAAAAAAGTGTATTCCTCTTTCTTCTCTTCACTTCCGTTTTCTTCTCAAGGTTTTCTTCTCCACGGTTCAGCAAGTTTCTTCTCCAGGTATGCCTTCCTCCATCTCTTCCTTCATCTTAAACCCTAGAATACATCTATCGAACAATAATGCCCTTATTCAAGGTCTTCTCATAGGATTTCTTCTTCACGGCCTTCTGAAAAATTATCGCCTGCAAATCTACTCTTGATGAACCTCCAGAATGGAAATGGAGGTCTCTTTTTGGGATCTTCGCCGTATCTATCTTCTTCACTTTCATTTTCTCTCTCGAATGTACAGAAACAAAAACAGCGACAACCACAGCCATCTCTCCTTCCACTCCCCATCAACAATAAACCTTGCTTACAAAATAGAGGCATCTCGTTCCCTTCGACTAATAGGAAGACCAACGGGAGGAACAGAGAACCAAATCTGACATAAAAAAAATGAAGCCTTTTGTCTCGACAGAATGTTTACTGATCACGTCAACTGATCGGTTGGTTCCGGAGCCTTGTGATCTTCCAGATCAAGTCTTGATTAATGTTATGAAACCATCAGTGGCTTTTAAGAACAAGGAAGTGGAGAAATTTTCAGGGTCAGTTTTCTCTCTGTCTCCTCCTCCTAGTGGTTTGCCTTTGCCCAATTTCTTCTCCCTCAGGTCCAAGCTGAACTGCAATGTGGAAGTGGAAGGAATCGACACTGGGGTGACCGATAATCTCCGATGACTTTTGCGCCTGTGAATCGAGTTACATTTTTTTTTCTTTGGATTGATGATGGATGTATTTGTGTAAATAAAGGCTAACTGAAGGGTTGGTGTTCGATGAAATGCTTTAGACATTTGTGACCTTTGTTTTTAAAAGAGGTGCACAGCAGCAGTAGTGATACATACCTTACAAAAATGGAAGTGCAGAGAAGAAACGGAATTTTCGTGGAGGAGAGAACTGACAAGAAAATGTTTTAGTTATTTTACCCTTATTAAGGGTATTTTTGTCTTTAAAAAAAAGTGAGCCTCTACCATTAGGTTGAAACTACCGGTAGGGATGAGATTGTATGATAGCATCATTATAGGGGTATTCTGTGTAACTTTTGAAAAAGCAGGGTAATGTTGTGTAATTTCACTATTGTAGAGGGGGTGTCTGTGTAATTCACCCTAGAATCAATCATGGCATTGGACTCAATAAGTAAAATAACTTGTTATTAGCTAAATATTTTAGGTCTTGTTCCCTCACCTATTAGCAATACTCGATATCCTTCCAAGCCTTGTAATTCACATTCAATCAATTTAACAACCTAAAAATTATATGAATTTAAGTTAAGGTTCATATGTAGCATGTTATAGTAGTCAAAAATTGAAACAGAGCACTGATAGGTGTCTGATTAGTCCTATGGTCTCATACTGTGTCGACCTTACTGCCTACAGTCAATAGGTCGCACCATATGATTCCTGAATCTTCCCGAATGCCTATGGTCGATCCTCTGATTAGGCTGGTCATCCTATGGTCGACCATAGCTGCGACCTTGAGATTTTTGGTCACAGACTACATGTAATTCGAGTTCTTCTTGGGTAAATCCTCTGCTCTTCAATTGGGTTTATCCTAAGGTCATCCTATGGCCATTATTAGTAGTTTCTTATCTACCCTAATCATCAAACTCATCCCTCATGGTTATCCTTGGGATTTTCTCAAGGAATCACATAGATGATAATAGGTTGATATCTTCTATCTCCATAGAAGTCTTATTCCATAAAGTTTACTTCTCCAGAGATTCGATTCATACCTTTGCTTGTCATAGAGAGCCAATCTCTTCTCAGCAAATTCCTCTCCTTAGCATTTTCTTCTTCTCCTTCTCTTCCTTCTCTTCCCTTGTCTCTCTCTAGGGTTTACTAATATTCCAAAAGAGTGAAAAAGGCTGAGGGTCGTCCTTTATATAGAGAAAAACTCTCCATATAGAGTCCTCTTTTTAATTAAGAAAGAAATCCCTTAGTTTAGGAAAGTTTCCAAAACTCGGAGTCTGATCTGGGGTCTCATAGTCGATGGCTATGGTCGCAGAACCCATCGACCGTGGGGTCAAAATCATCGAACGTAGGGTCCTGGATCTGTGATCTTCATTTTTACAATATGGTCGACCATACCTATCCAGGTATCCGACCATATGCATACAGTTTTGGGTGTTGAGCCAATTTTTATACCTGGTTTGTGATCCATCTTCACAAGCTGGGTCCACTTGATCCAAGAATGATGGGAACACCTGGCACGATAAAATTAAACTAGGTAAATAGAGTGCAGGTCTAACATACACCATCATAACTACTTTGGAGTAGGAGATGGGAAAGAGACTCTCCCTATGTTCTAATTCTTGCCACTTAGGAACTTCCTAGGAGTCCCCATTTAAATTAGGAGTCTAACCCAACTAGGAAACCTTAGATGAATAAAAACCCTATCTTTCACCCTTCTCTGAGTATGTATCACTCTCAGAGAATTCTGATGCGTTCTCAAGAGAAAGGGTGGAAGGCGAAGAAGAGGACAAAGCTCTACAGTACTCGTGTGACAGAAATCACTGATAAAGTTTGTTGTTGATTTGCAACAATTAAACTACTGTCAGTAAAACCTTAACTTTTGTAAACTTTAAGGCAAACCCTAATGTTATATAGAAGGATATGTATATGATGTGACAAATATACACCCCTCATCAATAGTGGGATTAATGTGGGTTGTTGGAAGGGAGAATAGCTCTCCTTAATAACTGTCCTAGTTTAGGTAATCGATTTCATACTTGTTTGGGGGGGGGGGGGTAAATAAGCCTAGGAGGAATCCCATCATTAGACTATATTTGCTTAACAAAAGAAGGAACGAATCATAAGAGGAAACCCCAACTTGTTAAACAGAAAAGTGACCATCAAGAGGAGGCGATCGATTTACTGGACTGTATGGTAAGGACCGGCATAGAGATCTACATATCCCAGAAGGGTTTGGGAGAGTTAGCCGGATGATATCACGGTTGATACTCCGTAACGACTGGTACATCGACCAACAAATGGTAGAAGGTTTAGATAGTCTACTGGACCATAAGCTGGTCGATAGTGTATTGACTGATATATCGACCGGTAAAGCCCAGACTTAGGTAATTCAAAGTGTATCAAGTAGGACTTTTAACTAATAACCCTACATCTTGTATAGGCATAAGAACACCTTGCGAACAGATGTTTTCTAGAGTGGACCACTACTATTATACGATATCAAGTGAGGAACAGAACCTTGACCTAATTTTGATGTGTTTGAATTATATATTGTTGATTGATGCTACTTGCTGGTATTTACATCCAATAACTACCACTTTTGCATGCATGATTTATTGTGATTGTGATATGTGATGCTTGGTAGACTATGGTAAAGGGGTCTAGGACACTTGGATCCAGCCTGCTAGGTAACTTAATTGTCATCTATTGTTCTATATACTAGTGGAGGACAGCATCTTTGGGGGGGGGGCAAAATAGATGGTTTGAAAATCTTATTAGGGTATTGGAAGGGTACATATGATGTCATATAGGACTGGTTAGTAACAGAACCCATGTATGTAACCCTGGCCAGTAGGGGTCGGGTACTGATAGGATAGAGTGATGAAGGGGAATGGTTAACAATATTCGTTAGAGCATTACTGGCCGGACTTGCTGTCCGATCATCATTCTGATTAGGACATCTTGTGGGGCCATCAGGGCTACTGGGTAAGCTGGTAAGTACCCAGCACTCCCGTGCATGGAGGTTATAGTCAACCTTTGGGTGGTGTGGCTAAGCCTTACCTTAGCACAGTGAACATACATTTTATCGGACCCTTGTTGTATGCATAATCTATTCATATGATTGCTTGCTTGTTTGTTTCTCATTGAGCTCAAGTTGGACAGCTCACCCTTGTGATCGAGACTCTTTTTCGTTGTGAGTACAAGTAATGTGGAAGGGAAGCAGGATGTCTTTTTTGCAAAACCAAAGACAAAACACCCTATGGAGGCGGAATGAAAAGGTGATGAACCAGGCCCTAGAAAGTGAATGTAGAGAACCATGCGAAGGGACTGAAGGCCACTCCAGTGGGGATCCATAATTAGTTATATTTTAGTTTATGTTACTTGACTTTTTAAGAGTTTTAGTGCCCATTGTATTAGGGCTATGAAACTATGATATGTTGGTTTGAGACCTGGATAACATTTGAATAGATTTTTAGTAGTATTACGTATTTATAATTAAATCTCAATTTGTTTACTATGCTTTCGCTATTTAAATTACTCATTGATAAAGTTACGGGGAGGTATAATGGTTGGTGATGTTATTAACTGAGCGTGTATCCTAAGTGGACTACGATTAAAATGATCAATGGTCCAGTCTCCCGTCGAAATTTTACATATCGTAAATTCGGGGTGTAACAGGTTTGGTATCAGAGCACTTCAGTAACAATGACCACCTAACATTACCCTAACTCATTTGATAGCAAATTGAGCAATAGGTAATAAAACTCTCAAGATCATAAAATGTGAGGCCCACATCTGGAATCCCTTTACTAACCCAGATTCCTCTTGTGCTAGGTCTCAACACATTGACTAATGGAGCACTTGATGTGGACCCTATGGTGGTATCTGGACCTTAGGTATGTTTTCACTATGTATAGTGGGTATTAAAGGTGTCCTAGCAGAGCTTGGGTGGAAGGGATACGCATCCCAAACCTCCAGGACAAAAAGATGGTCCATAGGGTATGTTTTGGCCCAACCAGTGGAACATACCAGTGTATCGTTCACCCGGTTAAGTTTAACCGATTGAGCTCAAGCTAGTCACTCTCTCTCTCCCTGATTCCCTATAAAATGGGGACTAATCCCTCCTTTTCTCTTTTCTTAAGATTGTAAGAGTGAGAGTGAGGAAAAGAGAAGAAGTGGAAGAAGGAGAAGAGCCCAAGGATCTTAAGCCCTAGCTTATTCACTTGGAGGTAAGTCTCTACCTCCTTCATTCCTTCTCCTTGGTGAATGAATGCTAGAATCATGGTGGTTGGGCACCATTAATGATGACCATCATTAATGACCTAGAAAAACTCAGGTATCATACCTATTAATGGCATACCCATTAGAGTACTCTTTGATTCTGGAGCTATTCATTCTTTAATATCTGTGTCATTTGGAAAGAAGCTAAATCTACCCCTTAGATCTTTAGAGTACAAATTTCTTGTACGATCACCTATGGTATTGGAAGTAGAATTAGAAAAAGGTTATGGACCATGTCCAGTTCTTATCGGCAAAAAGATTTTAGATGCAACCCTGATTCAAATCGAAATGGCAGACTTTGACGTTATCTTGGGAATGGACTAGTTAGCTCGGCATTCTGCAAACATATTATGTGCAGAAAAGAAGCAACATTTAAAGACAAGGAAGGAGTAGAGTTTAGTTTTGCATGAACCAAACTTCCCTGTAAACGAAAACTCATCCTCTCTGAATTAAAGGCTAGAAAATGCCTCTAGAAAGGTGGAGTTGGGTATCTAGTATCCGTGGTCGACCTTACCAAGGAGTACCATGAATGGAGAATATTGATTTTGTGCGTGACTTTCCAGATGTATTTCCTGAAGAACTACCATGACTACCACCCGATCGAACGACAGAGTTCGTTATAGATCTGATACTTGGAGCCGCGGCAGTATCTGAAGCACCCTATCGAATGGCTCTTACTGAACTGAAGGAATTAAATGTACAGTTATAGGAATTATTGGACAAGGGTTATATCACACTTAGCATATCACCATGGGGAGTGCCAGTATTGTTTGTAAAGAAGAAGGATGGTAGCGTTCGACTGTGTATAGACTATTGGGAATTGAATAAGCTTACAATTAAGAATCGGTACCCATTGCCTTGGATCGATGACTTGTTCGATCAGTTGCAAGGTGCCAAGGTGTTCTCCAAGATTGATCTTCGGTCAGGATACCATCAGTTGAAGATTAAAGAAGGTGATATTCCAAAGACAACATTCGGAACAAGATATGGACACTATGAATTTTTAGTCATGTCTTTGGGATTGACTAACGCACCCACAACTTTTATGGAACTCATGAATCGGGTATTCCATGATATGTTGGATACGTCAGTCATTCTGTTTATTGATGATATATTGGTTTACTCCAAGGACAAGGAAAATCATGTCAGGAATCTAAGAGCCGCACTACAGCGATTGAGAAAAGAGAAACTTTACGCCAAATTTACAAAGTGTGAGTTTTGGCTAAATGAGGTCGCTTTCTTAAGCCATGTTGTATCCGCTGAAGGAATTAAAGTGGATCCTAGCAAGATTGAAGCCATTGTGATGTGGGAAGTACCTAAGAGTGTTGCAGAAATTAGAAGTTTCGTAGGTCTAGCTGGGTATTATCGACGATTCATGGAAGACTATTCCAGAATTGTTGTACCTCTCACCAGTTTGACTAAGGAAGAATAAAAATTTGTTTGGACCCACAAATTTGAGAAAACTTTCCCAACATTGAAAGCTAGAATGATATCTGCTCCCATCTTGACTATTCCTATTCCAGAACAACCATTTACCTTATACACTGATGCGTTTGGATTGGGTTTTGGATGTGTACTTATGCAAGGAGAACAAGTAGTTGCATATGCCTCAAGACAACTGAAGACACATGAGAAGAACTATCCCACTCATGACTTGGAATTAGCGATAGTAGTACATGCTGTCAGGATATGAAGACATTATTTGTATGGAGAAAAATTTCAGATTAAATCAGTTCATAAGAGTCTCACTTACCTTTTTAATCAGAAGGAGTTGAACATGAGACAAAGAAGATGGCTGAAATTATTTAAGGATTATGATTGCGATATCCAGTATCATCCAAGAAAAGCTAATGTAGTTGTTGATGCGCTAAGCAGAAAAGCAATGATAAAATCCCAAGGAGAGGTTAACACAACTGCGGCAATGTGTGTTACAGGAAAAGTATTCCATCATGGTATTGAGCAGTTCATGATAGATGCACCGGGTGGAACAACCAACCAAGGGTTTATTCGTCGGTTTTCAAATATGTTCGCAACATTGAAGATTGAAAAAGGTAGGACTATTCTTGAGTTCACCTTGGACTATGAAAAGGTACTGAAGTACGAAGGAAGAATATGTATTCCTGAGACGGAAAACTCAGACATTAGACACAGACTAATGAAGGAAGCTCACAACACCACTTATTCGGTACATCTTGGAAGTGCCAAGATGTATCATGATTTGAAGAAATTATATTGGTGGAGAGGAATGAAAGCAGATGTAGCTAAATTCGTGTCTCAATGCCTAAATTGTCAAAGGGTGAAGGCTGAACGGCAAAGACTTGCAGGATTGTTGCAGCCACTGCCAGAACCAACATGGAAATGGGACTGCATCACTATAGACTTCGTCACTGGGTTACCATTGACTCCCCGAGTAGTTGCCGCTGTCAGGTTGATTGTAGATCATCTGACTAAGACAGCTCGCTTTATAGCTATACGACCACAGCATACCATAGAGAGGTTAGCCAAACTATATGTGGATAATATTGTTAGATTACATGGTGTACCTGAAAGCATTGTGTCCGATAGAGACCCACGCTTTACCTCAAAGTTTTGGGAAGGATTACAGAAGGCTATGGGTACAACGCTGAAATTCAGTACTACATTCCATCCTCAGACAGATGGACAGTTGGATCGTACCATTCAGATCCTAGAAGACATGCTACGAGCCTGTGTTATTGATTTCAAAGGCTCATGGGATGAGAAACTACCATTGAACGAGTTCGCCTATAAAAACAGCTATCAGGCTACTATACAGATGTCACCCTATGAAGCACTGTATGGTAGGAAGTGTCGAACTCCTCTATTTTGGAATGAAGTTGGTGAATGGAGTATTGTTGGACCAGAAATTGTTGAAGAGACTTATCGTGTAGTCGACATTATTAAGAAAAGAGTTAGAACAGCTCAGAATCGTCTGAAACAGTATGCAGATACTCGATGTAGAGACCTTGAATTTGTCGTAGGTGATAAGGAATTCTTGAAAGTATCACCTATGCGAGGTTTAAAATGATTCGGACAGAAAGGGAAGCTAAGTCCGAGATATGTCGGGCCATATGAGATTTCAGCTAAACGTGGAAAAGTGGCTTATCAATTAGCACTACCACCATCTATGTCAAGTGTGTATGATGTATTTCATGTCTCATTATTGAAGAAGTATGTCAGAGATCCAACACACGTTTTGACAGTGGATCCACCAGATCTAACTAATGATTTGACATTCGAAGTAGCACCAACTGAAATCACCAGCCGAAAGGTTCAATGTCTATGCAACCATGACATTTATTATGTTAAGGTCACCTGGAGGAGCCGAAATATAGAAGAGATCACATGGGAAGAAGAGAATGCTATGTAGAAGCAATACCCTTACATTTTTAACTTGGAAGGTATGTGCAAATTTCGAGGATGAAATTTTTAATAAGAGGGGGGAGTTATAAGACCCGTATCAAATTAACCGGTCTTACCACTTTGTACCAGGTCTACCTATCATGGTCGAGCAAATTGGACCAAGTGCGTGAAGAATCCACAAGACCAGGTATGACCCACCCCACCACAAAAGAGTCCAACCCATGACTTTTGGTCGTGGGGTCGCATGATTTAAAAAACATAGGGTCGACAGATTCTGTGACCCTACATCCGACCTTACAAAACCCAGTCAAAAACCGAATTTAGGAAACCTTCCTAATCCAAGGGGGTTCTTTCCTAAATTCATTAGGGCATATTTTTAGGGTTTTCCTCTATAAATAGGTCATCCCTTAGCCACTTTCATCCTTTTAGAACTCCAATTGAAAGTGAGAGAGAGAGAGAAGAAAAGAAAGAGAATGAGAATTGAAGAAGAAGAATAAGGAAGTGAGGAGGAAGTTCAGAGAAACCTCTGAATCTCAACAAACTTAAGGTATGAACCTAATTCCATACATGAATTAAGAGCCTAGAGTAGTTTATGAACCCAAATCATCTATCCATGGATAAATTCCAAGAGAATCCATGGAGAAAATCATTGTAGACAATGGACGATGTATAAAATTATAATGTCGAGCCATAAAACGATCATAGGAAGGACCATGATGATAAGCCAAAGGATCCAAACATGAAGGAATGAAATTTAGAGTGAAAGGTCGACCATAACACGTGTTGTCGCATGTAGGGTCGAATGATATTCGACCCCACGAGACCTACATGATCGACTACATGCCCTCGGGAAGTTACAGGGAAGGTGTAGTCGCACGTAGGGTTGAAGTTTGTTCGACCCCACCTGCAACCCTACACCCTGGGGTCACAGAAATTGAGACCCCAAGTGCAACCCTAGCCTACGACCCTACACCCTGTGGTCGCAGAACTGAGACCCCAGGTGCTACCCCACTTGCGACCCCTCAGTTTTTGTTAGTCTAAACATATTAGAATTAATTCTAATTAAAATCTATTGACTTGTTAGGTTTTTTCAGTGATTTAAAAGTGAATTATAAAGCTTGAATGAGGATCTACTAGCAATCAAAGGTGAGGAAACAAGACCTAAACTAATTGGCTAATAAAAAACTGTTTTATTTATGAGTCCAATGCCATGAATGATTTTATGCTTGTATGCGTATATTGTGTATTTCACATGTCATCCAATATTCCTGCTATTAATGTTTATGCATATTTAATTCAGTTTATTTATAACATGAAGATGATGATGATGCTAGGAATAGGCATGTGAATGTAGGTGTGTGGTTAGTGTACTTGATGCGATTGGAGCATCAGGGGGAGGACGTAACACTGTGGTTCTTCCTGGTCACCAGACTCTAGCTCTGTCTCTACTCATGTCTTGTCCACTGACATCGTTATATCGCCATTACCCTAGCAGAACTATTATGTCGTAGGGCATTAGGGGAGGTGATCTCGGACCGTGTAGTCTCTGACTCAACCGAGGGGCCTTATCTCTATCTCTATGGACATATTGAGGGATGCTGGGGTGAGGCCTTGGATACACTGTTTGACATTAGGATTGGTTAGTTGCGAGTCCAGTTTGCAAGCCCTCGCCAATAGGGGCTTACGTGTTGGTATGGGTAGGGCATCAGGGGAAGTGTGATGCGGTGCAGTCCTAAGCACTTTAGCTCTATCCCTATTCCATGGTGGGGTGGATGTGGACGACAATGGTGTTTGATCCATTGGGTGGGCTTACACAGCCGGGTATAGAGGTGAGGTGGCCACCAAACCTTTCTATTGCACATTGCAAACTTATGAACCAGACCAAAGATATAAATTGAATGCAAGCATATGTTTGTGGCATTGTTTTATTTACTCACTGAGACATGATGTGTGCTCCCCCTTTCGTCGTCGAATATTTTTAGTTGATGATGTAGATATCCCGGTATAAGATTATATAAATGCTCCGGTGTACGGACATGCTGCGGCGATGGATGCAGAAGTTATGATGGATTCGCATGATTCATCGTGTGAGTGTAACTCATGCGTCTTCGATTAGTTTTTATTTGAATTATTCAAACAATGTAATTGATTAAATTATTTATTTTTATGTCCTAGTCCTTTGAAGATAATTAGATAATTTATTTATGTTACCATTGTTAGACTCTCAGTTCACTAGTATAAAGACTTCTGCTATTGTTTATTTACTCTGATTATGGTTGTGGATGTGTATGGCTTAAGCAAGCTGACACAGCCTATTCGAGATCTTGGTTGAATCGTTGGTTTATTGGCAGTTCATCACACCATTCTGAATAGTACGAAATTAGGGTGTTACACCTTCCGAGTAAAAAAGGTGAGGATATTGTTTTTGCATAGCATTCTCTTTTTCCCATGTGATCTCTTCTATATCTTGGCTTTTCCAAATAACCTTAACATAATAAATGTCACGGTTGCATAGATGTTGAAAGTTTTGGCTGGTGATCTCAGTTGGTGCTATTCGAAAGTCAAATCATCAGTTAGACTCGGTGGATCTGCTGTTATAATGTGTGTTGGATCTCTGACGTACTTCTTCAGTAATGAGATATGAAATACGTCATGCACACTTGACATAGATGGGGGTAGTGCTAACTGATACGCCACTTTTCCACGTTTAGCTAGAATCTCATATGGCCCGACATATCTTGGACTTAACTTCCATTTCTGTCCGAATCATTTTAAACCTCGTATAGGTGATACTTTCAAGAATACCTTATCACCTACAATGAATTCAAGGTCTCGACGTCGAGTATCTACATATTGTTTCTGACGATTCTGAGTTGTTTAAACTCTTTCCTTGATAATGTCGACTGCTCGACAAGTCTCTTCAACAAATTATGGTCCAACGATACTCCATTCACCAACTTCATTCCAAAACAAAGGAGTTCGACACTTCATACGATACAGTGCTTCATAGGGTGACAGGTGTATAGTAGCCTGATAGCTAATGTTATAGGCAAACTCGATCAATGGTAGTTTCTCATTCCATGATCCCTTGAAATCAAAAACACAGGCTCGAAGCATGTCTTCTAAAATCAGAATGGTACGCTCGGACTGTCCGTCTGTCTGAGGATGGAATGCAGTACTAAACTTCAACATTGTACCCATAGCCTTCTGTAATCCTTTCCAAAACTTTGAGGTAAAGCGTGAGTCTCTATCGGACACAATGCTTTCAGGTACACCATGTAATCTGACAATATTATCCACATATAGCTTGGCTAACCTCTCTAGGGTATACTGTGGTCGTATAGCTATAAAGCGAGCTGTTTTAGTCAGGCGATCTACAATCACCCAGACCGCATCAACTACTCAGGGAGTCAATGGTAACCCAGTGATGAAGTCCATAGTGATGCAGTCCCATTTCCATGCTGGTTCTGGCAGTGGTTGCAACAATCCTACAGGTCTTTGTTGTTCAGCCTTTACCCTCTAACAATTTAGGCATTGAGACACAAATTTAGCTACATCTGCTTTCATTCCTCTCCACCAATATAATTTATTCAAATCATGGTACATCTTTGTACTTTCAGGATGTACTGAATAAGCGGTGGTGTGAGCTTCCTTCATTAGTCTGTGTCTAATGTCCATGTTTTCCGTTTCAAGAACACATACTCTTCCTTTGTACTTCAGTACCTTTTCAACGTCCAAGGTGAACTCAGGATAGTCCTACCTTTTTCAATGTCTTCTTGCATTGTTCTCAGATAAGGGTCTGATTTAGTAGTGAATTTCACTTCATCTATTATATCAGGTACAATCCTCAATGTTGCGAACATATTTGAAAATCGATGAATAAACCCTTGATTGGTTTATCCACCCGGTGCATCTATCACGAACTGCTCATTACCATGATTGAATACTTTTCCTATAACACACATTGCCGCAGTCGTATTAACCTCTCCTTGAGATTTTATCATTGCTTTTCTGCTTAGCGCATCAGCAACTACATTAGCCTTCCCTAGATGATACTGGGTATCGCAATCATAATCTTTCAATAATTCTAGCCATCTTCTTTGTCTCATGCTCAATTCCTTTTGATTAAAAAGATAAGTAAGACTCCTATGATCTGATTTAATCTAAAATTTCTCTCCATACAAATAATGTCTCTATATCTTGACAGCATGTACTACTGCTGCTAATTCCAAGTCATGAGTGGGATAGTTCTTCTCATGTGTCTTTAGTTATCTAGAGGCATACGCAACTACCTGTTCTCCTTGCATAAGTATACATCCTAAACCCAACCAGACGCATCAGTGTACAAGGTAAATGGTTGTCCTGGAATAAGAATAGTCAAGATGGGAGCGGATATCAATCTAGCCTTCAATGTTTGAAAACCCTCCTCACATTTGTTGGTCCAAACAAACTTTTCTCCTTTCTTAGTCAAACTGGTAAGAGGTACGGCAATTCTGGAGTAATCTTCCATGAATCGTCGGTAATACCCAGCTAGACCTAGGAAACTTCTGATTTCTGCAACACTCTTAGGTGCTTCCCATTTCACAATGGCTTCAATCTTACTAAGATCCACTTTAATTCCTTCAGTGGATACAACATGGCCTAAAAAAGCAATCTCATTTAGCTAAAACTCACACTTTGTAAATTTGGTATAAAGCTTCTCTTTTCTCAATCATTGTAGAGCGGCTCTAGATTCATGACATGAGTTTCCCTGTCCTTGTAGTAGACCAATATATTGTCAATAAACACAATGACTGACGTATCCAACATATCATGGAATACCCGATTCATGAGTTCCATAAAAGATGCGGGTGCGTTAGTCAATCCCAAAGACATGACTAAAAATTCATAGTGTCCATATCTTGTTCTGAATGCTGTCTTTGGAATATCACCTTCCTTAATCTTCAACTGATGGTATCTTGACCGAAGATCAATCTTGGAGAACACCTTGGCACCTTGCAACTGATCGAACAAGTCATCGATCCGAGGCATCAGGTACCGATTCTTGATTGTAAGCTTATTCAATTCTTGATAGTCTATACACAGTCGAACACTACCATCCTTCTTCTTCACAAAAAATATCGGCGCTCCCCATGGTGATATACTGGGTCTGATATAACCCTTGTCCAGTAATTCTTGTAACTATACCTTTAGTTCCTTTAGTTCAGTAGGAGCCATTCGGTAGGGTGCTTTATATACTGGTGCGGCTCTGGGTATCAGATCTATAACGAACTCTGTCGCTCGGTCGGGTGGTAGTCCTAGTAGTTCCTCAGAAAATACATCTGGAAAGTCACGCACAACATCAATATCTTCCATTCGTGGTACTTCCTTGGTGAGATCAACCACGGATACTAGATACCCAACTCCTCCTTTCTCAAGGCATTTTCTAGCCTTTAATGCATAGATGATGAGTTTTCATTTACAGGGTAGTCTGGTTCCTGCAAAACTAAACTCTGCTCCTTCATTGTCTTTAAATGCCAGCTTCTTTTCTGTACATAATAGGTTTGCAGAATGCCGAGCTAACCAATCCATTCCCAAGATATCATCAAAGTCTTCCATCTCGAGTTGAATCAAGGTTACATCCAAAATCTTCTCGCCGATAAGAACTGGACATGGTCCATAACCTTTTTCTAATTCAACTTCTAATCCCATAGGTGATTGTACAAGCAATTTATAGTTTAACGATCTGAGGGGTAGATTTAGCTTCTTTTTAAATGACATAGATATAAACGAATGAGTAGCTCCAGAATCAAAGAGTACTCTAGCGGTTATGCCATTAATAGGTACGATACCTGTGACGACATCAGGCGATGCGGCAGCATCCTCAGATGTAACTGCATAAACCTTTCCTTGCTGTAGCTGCTTCCTGGGCTTAGGACACTCCCTTGAATAATGTCCCATTTGATTGCAGTTATACCATTTTACTCCTTCATTATTTTGCTTTTGTTGAGGTTGGACTATTGGAGTAGTCTTGGATGCAGCATTAAAGCCTTGAGTACGGAAGCGTTTAAATGTCTTTGTGTTCCCTCCGTTATATGAATTTCCATTCGGCCTTTTGATACCTCTATTCTGAGCAAAGTAGCTCTCCCTTTGGCTCGATTATAGTACTCGAGCAATCTGTACGGCTTCATTATAAGCATTCTATTATAGCCCCAAAACATGCTCTCGAATGCTTCCCCTAAGTCCCATGACGAACCTTCGGGTTTTAGTATTTTCCTCCTGCATGCTAGAGGGAGCAAAGAAAAACAGCTCTTCATAACGCTGTTGATACGCATCCACAATCATCTACCCCTGATACAAACTCAGGTACTCTCTTTCCATAGCATCTCTAAAACTTCTGGGAAAATATTTCTCAAAGAATGCCTCCTTATAGATAGCCCAGGTCAATTGGGCGTGCTTGGTTAACAAATAACTCCGAGTAGACTTCCACCAGTGGTGTGCATCGCCTTTCAGCATAAATGTGGCACACAGTACTTTTTCCTCCTCATTAACAGTCTTCATCATAAAATTCCTTTCCATTTCATCGATCCAGTGAGCTGGCCACAAAGGATCTGCTCGCTTGCCATTATATTCCTTAGGCTTCATTTTCAGAAAGCGCTCGATCAGTCGAGAATGGTCCAACTGATACTGAGCATATGCCCCATACATAGGTGGTTGATACTGGTAACTGCCTTGGGCTACCTCAAGGTTCTGTACTGGAGCTTGTTCAACTGGCGTTTGAGGTGCTTGGGGTACCGTATTGCTACCCCCTGGTACTGTGCTAGCTTATTTGGCTGGCATAGGTGTAGTATGTACAGCTGAAAAAACCATTCCCATAGCAGCTTGAATATTGGCTTGTACTTGCTGTATTTGCTGCAGCTGTTGTGCCAGGTTCATAACTGCTGTAGCCAAATCTATAGGTGGGCTGGCAAGTTTATAAGATTTGCCTGGCCATTAGCTCCTGGTGTTGCCATATTCTGATTCCCTTGTCCTTTAGGATTTTCATGGCTATCTTCCTCTACAGGTAATGGTGGTGGAATTGGGTTACGTCCTCGCCTAGTTACTCTTCGCCCAGCCATTTCTTGTTTCGGTGGTGGTAGTGTCTGAAAAATCATAGAACAGGTGAGGCAATCATAATATAAGTCATTGGCATGTCAAAATCAAATTAATCAATGTAAAATTCCAATTTTCCAAGTCATTCAGTCAAAATACTGTATTTTCCATCGTGTGGTCGATGGTGGGGTCGCAATATGTCCGACCACAGGGTATGTGACCCCACAAAACCCTGTCAGCTCACTGAGAGCCTGTGGTCGATCGTGTGGTCGCAATATGTCCGACCATAGGGTCCGACCACACAAGGTCTATCAGCTCACCGAGAGCTTGTGGTCGATCGTGGGGTCGGTCGTGTGGTCGTAGATTTGGTTCAATTTTGCGACCACACGACTCCAAATCAGGTTTTTAAACCTGATTTTTGGAGTCATTTCCCACTTTCTCTTTTTCCTTCAACTCAAGTCGCTTCCACTGTGTTGCTACAGTGTCGACCACTCATGTCTGGTGATTCTTTCCTCCATTCACGACCTCCGATCTGTTCCTTCAGGTATGTTCTCTATTGGCCCTCATTTTTAAGCTTTCAAAACTAGGTTTTTCTCTATTTATAGCATTTTTTCCAAATTAAAATTTTTCTAACCATAAAAATTTGATTTTTATTGGGGGCTTTGGCTATTGGCCACCCAATATATGAAAGCCCTCAAGAAAATTTGAGTTTCATCGGTTAGGTTATGACAAACTTGAAATTCTCCATTTTTGACCTAATTTTTGGGATTTTTTTAAATTATCAAAATTTCTTCAAATTTGATCTTCCTAGTTTAAATTTTCAACTGTATGAACCCAGCAGGATGCTTTGGAACATATGAAAGTCCTCCTGCCCAACTGTTTGGGTGAAAAGTGAGGCTTTTGGCTAAATCATGCCGTTATAATGCCAAAATTTTAAGTTTTTCTCTATATCTAATATCTTGTCTATTTGTCTGTATCCTTACAGATAGCATGGCTCGCACCAAAGTTTCCAGAGCTCATGATCCTATCCGCTTCCGGCCTAATGAAGCAGAGGCTCAGTATGCTCGTTATGAGCCTAAAAAAGTAGAAGGGGGTCATTGTGTAAACTTGGCTAATTTAGCCTTGTTTAATGTAGATGGTGCTTTTGGTGACATGGGTTGGCTCTCCGTGATATTATATGAGGCTTGCACCTGTCCTGCTCTAGTGAACCAGTTTTATTGCAATCTTCAGGTAGTGGGTGATCCGAATGATACAGACAAGGGTAGAGAGCACTAGATCACCAGTTATGTTAAAGGGGTGGAGATCTCCTTTAACTGCCAGGAGTTGGCTCATCTCCTAGGTATTTCAAATGATGGCCCCTTGGTATACTGTACACCTAAGGAACCCTAGTTCCTATCTTTGATGATGCATGCAGAGATTGACCACCACCTTCTTAGAGATGATCACTGTGAAATGAAGACAATCAACCTACGGCCGGAACCTCGGGTGTACTGCAAGATTATTTAGCACAACCTGATTCCTCAGAGTGGCCATTATGAGTAGATTTTCCAGTTGACACAGTATCTCTTGTACTGCATCTGCATTAGGCAGCCCGTCTGCATTCCATACATTATTATCAGGATAATGTGCCATGCTGCGATGCCTGGTCAGATAGGCAACCTTCCCTATGGGTGTTGGATCACTACCCTGCTCACTCACCTACATGTCGACTTAGTGGATGAGATGATTCATGAGGATACCTTCTCCTTTAACCTTGACTGGGAGGCCATCTATAAGATGGGGATGCGGGATGCACAGGTCAGTGACGATGAGAGGAACACTATGGTACATCCCCGTACTTGGGTCAAGATAGCTGACGCTGAGGCGGCAGCAGTAGCATAGGAGTCCATGAGGGTGATGGTGAGGATGATGATACAAACAGCTAAAGTGTCTGGATCAATTACTGCCAACACTTCCCCTGATTCCCTACCCATACCAATACATAAGCCCCTATTGGCGAGGGCTTGCAAACTGGGCTTGCAACTAACCAATCCTATATGTCACCACAGTAGGCCCTATCCCAGCAGCTCTCTACGGAAGAGAGATAGGGCTCGAGTCTAGTGGCCAGGCCAGAGACCACAGTGCCACTTCCTCCCCATGATACCCTACCCGCACCAAGCATGCTATGACAGAGGCGATACAAAAAGGTGCTAGTGTGAGGAATGATCCCAGACCCCAGGCCCTTCCCATTCCACACACCAACAAAAACAATTACATGCCTAACAATCACATCTTAGCATAGCAAGTATTCATGAACAATATACTAACTGAAAGTAAAAATGACATGCGAGTATGCACAAACACCATTCCCCAGAATCATAATTATTAACAACGTTTTACTGTTATTAAGTTATTAGGGTTTAGGTCCGATTCCCTTACCTGACGCTTGATTGCTAACTTGCTCCACATCATAGAATCCAAACTCGCTATCACAAGGTCCTACACGATGTTAGGGTTAAATTAGAATTAATTTCTTAGGGTTTACATTGGTCGAAAAACCAACTGGATCAAAATATACCCCACACAGTGCAAACCGGTCGCAGGTACCGGTCGTTGCACTGTAGGGAAAGGTGTGACTGATATGGTCAACCGCTCCCCTATAGACCAGCTCCCGAGAGGTACCGGTCGCAGTACCAGTCGCATATGGTGCGACCGCTATGGTCGACCGATATGCCTCTGGAAGACCACCAACTTGGTGTTCGCCTTCTGTCGGTCCTATTGGTTCTAGGGTTTCTCCAATGCATTATAGGCCTGAGCAACGAGTTAGAGTTGTTTCATGTTCCATTTAAGTCCTAGTTTTGATGATCCTCAGCCTAGAATGTGAATCTAGGGTTCATCGAATATATTAGGGTTTGACGCAAAATTTAATGGTTTAAATCAGTACCTCGCCTTACATGGTATTGATCAATTCATGATTAATCATCTATAATGCTTAACTTAGAGAGAAAGTTCAAGCACTTACCATTGGTTTACAACTATGGTGTTCTTCGTCCAACGACGGCTCCTCTCTCACTTTCTTAGTTCCTTCTCCTTCTTCGATCTCTTTCTCCTCTCTAGGGTTTGTGAGGATCAATCAAGGAGTTTTAAGGAGGTTTAAGGGTCCTTAAATAGACTAGGATAGAGTTTAGGAAGTTTCCTTACGTTAAGAAAGTCCCTAGACTCGAGATTGGAAAGAGGGACCCACAAAGATCCGTTTCTGGGTCTAACTAGTCTATCCGCGCAGACATACCGGTCGATTGGTACCATCGACCGGTACCCTAGAGTGGTATGAAAAATATCATACTCTTAGGTCTATTTTCATACCTAGTTGTCATCTGCTCGTCCCGTCTGGCCCGATGATGATTGGAAAACCTGTTACTACATGAATTAGAGGATTAGATCGGGTTCATGGAGTGCGGGTCTTACAACAACCCTAGGAGGTGTTCCAATAGTTAGCTAAGTGTTAGACTAAGAAATACCTTCGAGCACAACTAGTTAGTTGTGTGGTTGCATCAGTGGTCGATCACTGAGTGACCAGTGAGCGACCACAGACTCCTAGGGAAGTTACACTAGGTTGTGTGCTCGCATCAGTAGAAGCATGATGTGCCACCACACAGTCGACCACACAATTTCAGAAAGCATATTTTGAGTCCAAACTAGATGTTAGACTATTGTAACCTAATACCATCAAACCCTAATCTAAATTCATAAATTTCCTAGGTTGTCAACTAGTACAAATAAATTTTCAAATCTTAGAAGAGATCGATACTATGATCAAAGGTAAGGAAACAAGACCTAAACTAATTGATTAATAATAAACAATTCTTTCTTTTATTTTTTGTCAATTGATATGATGCCATGCTTGTGTGATTGGTTGTGCATCTCACATGTCATCCAATATTATTGCTATTCCTATTCATGTATATTTATCTTATTGTTGATGATGTTAGGAATAGGCATATGCTTGTGCGTGGTTGATATGTTGGATTATCTGGAGTATCTGGGGGAGTATAGTAGTGTGTGATCCATGAGGCTCTAGTTTTATCTCTATCCATTCACCACATTGGCATCGTCGTATCGTTGCCACCTTAGCAGAAATAGTACATCGTAGGGCATCAGGGGATGCTCGCGGACCATGTGGTCTTTGACTTTGTCGAGGAACCCTAACTCTATATCTATGGATGTGTTGAGGGATGTTGGGGTAAGGCCTTGGATATATATGGATGACATCTAGGATTGGATTACAAGCCCTCACCAGTAGGGGCATATTTACTGGTATGGGTAATGCATCAGGGGAAGTTTTGGTAGTAAGTGATCTGAATATTTTAGCTCTATCTCTATTCCATGGTGGGTGCATGTGGGATGGTATTGGTGTTTGATCCATTGGGAGGATTCATACACACTTGTGTATAAAGGTGCGGTGGCCCCCAATACTTTCTATAGCACAGTTACAAACTTATACCAGACCAAAGATATTAATTGAACGAATGCATATATTTCTGCATTGTTTTGTTCACTCACTGAGCTCATTTTGGAGAGCTGACCCTCGCATGCGTCATTCTTTTTAGTTTCTGATGTTGCAGGTGTTACTGTAGAAGACTACATGAATGCGCCAACATATAGACACGTGGTGGCTATGGATGTGCAAGCATGACTCGTCAATCGAGTAACCCACCATGTTTATGCTTACTATTTTTTTTCCATATTTGACTTATGGGATTTGTAATAATTGTTATATTTATGTTTTGGTCACATGGAGATAATTGGTTAATTATTTAACTATCACATTAGACACTCAGTTCATTATTAATATAGTTTTTGTTATTTAATTTATTTAATCTGATTATGTGAGCTGTATGGTTTGGATTGTTGGCATAGTCTTAAGAGATCTTGGCTTGAACCGTTGATTCTTATGACGGTTCATCACACTTTTGGTTCATCCAGAATTGGGGTGTGATAATTTTTGTAAGAAATTATATGAACTAACCACCACCTGTGGCAGACCTATGGACGTATGCACCATTGTTTTCAATTTGAGTGATAAATGATAGCGCACATGAGATTGACTGGTGGTTAAGATGATCCATGAATGTTAAAAACCCTGATAGGACCTTAGGAATCCCAGGACTAAGATTTGATACCAGATCCGAAAGAGGAAAATCGAATCTGAGAGGAATAAAACCAGAACTGAGATCTCGGTAGTATGCCGAATTAAAATGGTATCCATAACTATACATAAAAGAGGATTATTGAAACCAAACTCAGTGTATAGACCCTTAAGAATGTTAGAAACATGTCAAAAGATATTCAGAGTCCAGATGGCAATGATCTAACGTACGGTCTATGATATTCCGCACCCCATTCAAACATCAGAAGTCGACTAAACTTGACCATAGTCTTCCTGATAATTTACTAGATTTTATTGAAGGACCAGAATTCTGAAACAAGTATGTTTCAATGCGAAAATATATCGCACACCATGTAGATTTTATTGAAGGACTAGGAACCAACCCTATAGAGGTTAGGAAAGTTCTGTAAAGTTGACAGAGCCAAAGGGCCATGGTTTGGTGTGTGGCCGACCTAGTGCCGCACACCTTGTGGCCAGTGACGGTGCGGTAGACTACGTGCCACACGTGGTACTGAGCTCTATTAATTACCATTTTTGGTCAGTGACCCTACAGGAATTACATGAGAATGCCCATAAGTTTAAATGTCAAAAAATCAAATGCTCATAGTGTTATGTTAGAGGTTTCAACTTGTTACACCATAATGTAACTTGCTATTTAATATTACGATAGTTAATAACCGTTGACATCATGTAAGAAACTTTAGGAATAAGAAACTAGAACCCCTGACTTCATAATTAGAAGTCCTTCTTAGTATTAAGGCATCCAGAAGGAAAACCTTGCCAGCAAGTGTGCCTTCTCATGGAGGATTGGTGCGGATAGCAGTAGATTCCCCAGGGACAGAAGGCTTACTTCAAGTGTAAATGTGCCCAAGAGTGGTGAATAGTGCCAAGTGAATCTAGTAATGAAACCCTAGATGCTAAAGCATGATAAGTAGATAATAAATGGAAGGTACTAAACATTAGATGAGCTACTAAGCCACGAACACCCTAGAAGTGAGCTAAAAGAGAAGTTTAACTAATTCTATCGAATAATATATTAACAAATATTATTGTTTGTAATTTTGAATCCTTAGCTATGAGAACTCTGGTAGACTACAACTTGAATGACTTGCTGAGGACTACTCTCCAAGTAACAGTAAGGGAACTAAACCTTTGTGTGTTAGGTGATGTTATGAGATTGATAACATACCTTGTGTGTGATAACATGCCATCCAATAAAACTATATTGTTTTCTCATCCATATACATTCTATTGTATGTGATCTGTGATACCCTTAGTGGTGTAGAAGCGGGGTAGAATGGGATGCCTCGTAACCTCCCCATGAAGGGTTGAGCTGGTCTTGTTGTTTCAAGAAGTTTGGTTAAGTCATTAAGGAGGAAGGTGGGTGGAATGGGACGCTTGCACCACTTGTCACACCCCATTTCTGCACCATTCAGAACGGTGTGATGAACCGCTATAAATCAACGGTTCAACCAGGATCTCTAATAGGCGGTATCCATTAAAAATAAAACCATGCACATCCACAACCATAATCAGAATAAATACACAATAGCGGAAGTCATATAGTAAATGAACTGAGCATTCTAAATGTAATAATCATAATTAAAAATATCAAATTATTGTTGTATCAACTGACATAAATAAATAAAATATCAATTACATCTTTTATAAATCCAAATAAAATCCTAATAGAACACGCATGAGTTGCACTCGCATGAGGGGTCATGCGTATCCTCTAAGTCTTCAGCCTTCATTGCAGCAACACGCGCATACACCGAATCATTTATATAATCTACAACTGTGGTACCTGCATCATCAACTAAAAATATTCAACGTGAGCACACATCATGGTTCAGTGAGCAAACAAAATAATGCAACAAACATATGCATGCATTCAATTCATATCTTTGGTCTGGTAAATAAGTTTTCAATGTGCTATAGAAAGGAAAGGCGGCCAAAGAGCACGTTTATTGACACCGCACCTCTATTTACAAGTGTGTGAAGCCGCCCAAAGGTAACGTTTATTGCTGACTCACATGCACCCAACCATGGACAATGTACACAAAAAGGTCACGTTTAATGTTGTACCCGTTGCCCATACCAACACGCAAGCCCCTGATGGCAAGGGATCGCAAACTGGGCTCGCAACTAACCAATCCTAATGTCAATCAGTGTATCCAAGGCCTCACCCCAGCATCCCTCAATAAGTCCATAGAGACAGGGCTAAGGCCCCCCGGCAGAGTCAGAGACTACACGGTCCGAGATCACCTCCCCTCATACCCTATGACGTAATAGTTTTGCTAAGGTAATGGTGATACGACGATGTCAGTGGACAAGACTTGAGTTAGAGATAGAGCTAGAGTGCTGAGGCACCGCCTATGTTACCTCCCCCTGATACTCGCTCGCATCAACCACACCAACCACACACATACATCCACATGCCTATTCCTATCATCATCATCATCATCATTATCATAAACAATAAATAAATATGCATGAACAGTAATAATAAAAATATTGGATGACATGTTGAATGCACATAACAATCATACACGCATAAAATCATGCATGGCATTGGACTCAAGAATAAAAATAGTTTATTATTAACCAATTAGTTTAGGTCTTGTTCCTTCACCTTTACATGATCGTAGGTCCTCTTTCAAGCTTTAAGAATCAACTATATATTGATATTATTTCACTAGAGGACCTAACCAAGCCGATAGAATTTAATTAGAATTAATTCTGATTTTAAAAAGCATGCTGTTAACTGGGGGTTGATGCTAGGGTCGGAGGTTTCATCGACCCTGGGTGCGACCACCCATATTCTTGACTTCCCGAACACTGGGGGTCGATGATCAGGGTCTGGTAGGGTCGATTGGCCATCAACCCCCTGTGCGACCCCCTATGGGTTTAGTCAATTTTTCATCCTACAGTCCATTCTTCGTGTTTGGGGTCCTATGGCTTGCTTCTACAATCCATTCCACACATGTTCTATGGCCTAGAACCGTGGTTCATTCACCTAGATGGCTTTCATGATTTTCCCCATGGTTTTCTATGAAAACCTAACTATGGGTGGATGATTTGGGTTTCCCCTAGATCATTCCCTCTTCTTTATCTATCCAAAGGTCTGTAGAATTTCATGGGGATAGTATCCATACCTGAGAATTAGGCTTGTTTCTTTGAAGCCTTCTCCTTAATCTTCTTCTCCACTTTCCTTCTCTTCTCTTTCTCTTCTCCTTCTCTACTCTTTCTCTCAATCCAATTAGGGTTCTAAAAGGAGTGAAAGAATCTTAGGGACGTCCTATTTATTGACCAGAAACTCCCAAAATAAGTCCCATTGAGATTAGGAAGGAATCTCGTTGAAATTACAAAAGTTTCCTAATTTTTGGTTCGTGTTGTTTTTATCGGTTACCAGGGGTCGATGGGGGGGGTCAGAGATCCCGTCGACCCCTGGTTCTTAAAATGTCCGACCCTCGGTATAAAACTGGGGTTTGACTTTTATACTGGGGGGTTCCGACCCTCCCTTGCAGGGTATGCGACCCTCCCCCTATTTGTAGTGTTTTTGGATTAGTTTAATACTTGGGATCGTGATCTCCTTCACGCACTTGATCCGTTTGGTTCGACCATGATGGGTAGACCTGGTTCAAGGTGGTAAGACCGGGTTAGTTCGATACGGGTCGTACAACTCCCCCCTACTTATAAAAATTTCATCCTCGAAATTGTACATACCTTCTGAGTCGAATAAGTGAGGGTATTACTTTCGCATAGCATTCTCTTCTTCCCATGTAATTTCTTCCTTGTCTCTACTTCTCCAGGTGACCTTAACATAATAGATATCTCGATTGCGTAGTCGTTGAACCTTTCGGCTGGTGATTTCAGATGGTGTTACATCAAATGTTAAATCATCAGTAAAATCAGGTAAGTCTATTGCCAAAACGTGTATTGGATCCTTGACAAACTTCTTCAATAAGGAAATGTGAAATACGTCAAGCACACTTGACATAGATGGTGGTAGTGCTAACTGGTAAGCCACTTTCCCACGCTTAGCTAGAATCTCATATGGCCCGACATATCTTGGACTTAATTTCCCTTTCTGTCCGAACCGTTTCAATCCTCGCATAGGCGATACTTTTAAGAATACTTTATCACCCACGACGAACTCAAGGTCTCGGCGTCGGGTATCGACATACTGCTTCAGACGATTCTGAGCTGTTCTCACTCTTTCTTTGATAATGTCGACCACTCGACAAGTCTCTTCAACAAATTCCGGTCCAACAATACTACGTTCCCCGACTTTGTTTCAAAACAAAGGAGTTCGACACTTTCTGCCATAAAGTGCTTCATAGGGTGACATCTGTATAGTAGCCTGATAGCTATTATTATAAGAGAACTCAATCAGTGGTAACTTTTCATCCCATGATCCTTTGAAGTCAATTACACATGCTCGAAGCATATCTTCTAGAATCTGAATTATACGCTCCGACTGTCCATCTGTCTATGGATGGAATGCAGTACTAAACTTCAATGTTGTACCCATAGCCTTTTGCAATCCTTCCCAAAACTTTGAAGTAAATCGTGGATCTATATCGGACACAATACTTTCAGGTACACCATGTAATCGCACAATGTTATCCACATACAACTTAGCTAACCTCTCCAGTGTATACTGGGGTCGTATAGGTATAAAGCGAGCTGTTTTAGTCAGGCGGTCTATAATCACCCAAATTGCATCAACTACTCGAGGAGTCAGTGGTAATCCTGTGACGAAGTCCATAGTGATGCAGTCCCATTTCCATGCTGGTTCCGGTAACGGCTGTAACAGTCCTGCCGGTCTTTGTCGATCAGCCTTTACTTTCTGCCAATTTAGGCATTGAGATACGAACTTAGCTACATCTGCTTTCATTCCTCTCCACCAATATAGTTTCATTAGATCATGATACATCTTAGTGCTTCTAGGATGTATCGAATAGATGGTGGTATGGGCTTCTTTCATCAATCGGTGTCTAATGTCCACACTTTCTGTTTCGGGTACACATATTCTTCCTTTGTACTTCAATAACTTTTCTTCGTCCAAGGTGAACTCAGGGTTAGTTCTACCTTTTTTGATGTCTTCTTGTACTGTTATCAGCTAAGGGTCTGATTTGATAGCTGTCTTCACTTCATCAACTATATCTTGTATAATTTTCAATGCGGCGAACATATTTGAAAATCGATGAATAACCCCTTGGTTGGCTGATCCATCTGGTGCATCTATCACAAACTGCTCGTTACCGTGCTTGAATCACTTTCTGGTAGTACACATTGCGGCAGTTGTGCTAACCTCTCCCTGAGATTTTATCATTGCCTTTCTGCTCAATGCATCGGCTACTACATTAGCTTTCCCTGGATGATACTGGATATCACAATCATAGGCTTTCAATAGTTCCAGCCATTTACTTTGTCTCATATTCAGCTCCTTCTGATTAAATAGATAAGTAAGACTTTTATGGTCTGATTTAATCTGAAACTTCTCCCCGTACAGATAATGTCTCCATATTTTGACAACATGTACTACTGTCGCTAGTTCCAAATCATGAGTGGGGTAGTTCTTTTCATGTGTCTTCAGTTGTCTTGAGGCATATGCAATTACTTGTTCTCCTTGCATAAGTACACATCCTAATCCTAGTCCTGACACATTGATGTACAAGAGAATGGTTGTCCTGGAATCGGGATGGTCAAGATTGGAGCTGATATCAATCTAGCTTTCAAGGTTTGGTCGCATTTGTCCGTCCAGACAAACTTCTCGCCCTTCTTAGTCAAACTGGTAAGAGATACGGCAATTCGGGAATAGTCTTCCACAATTCGTCGATAATACCCCGCTAGACCCAGAAACCTTCTAATTTCCGCAATGCTTGTAAGCACTCCATTTTTGCCATCATAGCTAAACAAAGTCCTGCTGGTGTGTGGACAACAAAGGAAGAAAGGTGATTGAAAGTTTGGATATTTGACTATGAATTTGATAAAGTTTTCAATGGGTCCCACAGCAAGGTCACGGGTTATAATTTTTCTTGGATGCCTAGGTCATAGAATTATCTTCAAAATGAGACCAGAATTGCTCGATTCTGACATCAAATGAAGAAGATATGATCATTTTAATCGGATGATACGTACAAGGGAGGCTTCTGAAATTATCATAAGTAATTCCAGGGGCTTTCATGCAAATTATCGTAAGTAGGATTGTTTGAATTTCAAATCATCATATCTTGATCATTCGACATCTGAATCATATGGTTTAAGTACCATTATTCCATATTTTTAGTCTTCTTCAAAGTGAACGTAAAGGATTTCCGGTAGAAGTCACCAGTGGGCCCCATGCAAGCTTGCATGCAAAGTTATCGTTAGAACTTTAAAGCTTCATATCTTTTCTGTTTTATGACGGATTCAGATGATTCCAAAGCCATTATTCTTCATTTGTGATGTCCTACAAAGTGGACGTTGAAAATCTTGGGTAGAAGTCTCCAGAGGGTCCCATGCAAAATTACATATGGAAATGGTCATTTAATCTTCAAAAATTCATATTTTGATCATTCCATATCCAAATGAGGAAATTTCAGTTTCAGTATGTTCCATTTTTAGTACTCTACAAAGTGGACGTAAAGGATTTCCGATAGAAGTCTCCGAAGGATCCCATACAGAATGATCAGCTAAATTATCGATAATTGGTCAGCTTAAACTTTAAAAATTCATAAGTTGACCATTTTACTTCCAAATGAGGTGATCAAGTTCCTATATTCCTCATTTTTAATGTTCTACAAAATGAATGCAAAAAAATTAGAATAGAGGCCATCGAAAAATTTCATGCGGGATGACAGTGGAAATGACCCATGAAATGACAAGGAGAGAAAACCCAGTTAATTCCAGTCAATCTAGTCAACTCAGCTCAACCCAAGCCAGTCTTGGCCCAACCCAGTTAATTCAAGTCATTCTTAGTCCAACCCAGCTCAGTTTAAGTCATTCCAGTCCAATCAACTCAAGTCAAACTAGTCTAAACCAAGTTCGTTTAACCCATGTGCAAGAATTTTATGATATTGCATATATATATAGAAGATTCGGTTCAACTGGAAAGGAAACTTGAGAGGGAGGATCTAAAAGAGAGAATCGGAACCAAGATGAGAAAGGAAAAGGAGAGGAGGGCGGTGGAGAGAAAGGTAAAAAATAAAAAAAATCAAAGAGGAGAAGATCGGGGAGAGAGAGAGCGATGAGAATCCGAGAATAAAAAAATAAATAAATAAAAAGATGAAAAAAGAGAGAGGACGGTAAAGATTGAAGAAAGAATCGAGGAGAAGATAAAAAAGGAAAAAAAATAATAAAAAAGAAGGAAAATTTGAGAGAGAATCGAAAGAGAGAGTGAGTGGAGAGAAAGAATAAAGAAAAAGAAAAAAAACAGAAAAGAGAGGGGAAGACCGGGAAGAAGGAGGAGGGGGAGAGGAGAAGAAAAAAACAAAAAGAGAGAAGAAAATCGGGAAAAAAAGAAAAAAAATAAGGAAGGGAGGATGGAGAAGAGGGGGTCTTGTTCGGTTTTGGAGAAAAAAAAACAAAGGGAGAGAGAGAGATTAAAATGGAGAGAGGAAAACCAAGAAGAAAAGATGGAGAGAGAAGAATCTGGATCAGAAACGGGAGCAGGAGATAGAAGAAGAACAAAAGAAAGGAGCTGGAGAAAAAACTCTCTGCGCAGCTCAGGTAAACTTTCTTTATTCTTTGTTTTTTTTTATAAGTACTGATTAACCGATCTGCTCACCATCATCCATCCCAACCCTCCACATCGACTAACCTCACTATAGAACTCCACTGACCGCAAGCCACCATAACCATTTGCTTCATCCCTCTATACCATCTATCATCACTACCTTTCCTTCATCTGTCTCCCATGCTTGAACCTGCACTACAACCTGCTGCCCATATCTTCAACCCACCTACCACTCACACATGCAATATGTCCATTACGGAATAAACACCGACCATCTCCTTAGCAAGCCCAACTGATTATCTATACACCTACTCCCTGATTACCTTCATCATTCAACACCTCATGATCCTATTCTACAACACCATTCGGTAGTCCAACCAACATCTGTCCATACATCGAACACCAATATACCTTGCTATCCACCCGTGCAACTTCAATCCCCTTCATTGATACATGCCCGTATCAAACCCAAGCACCTTATCATGCCTCATCAACTCCCATGTCATGCACCATCACCTGTACCCCCATCACCAGTAATTTGCCTAGCTACATCCAATTATCCAGCCACCAAAACTAATTGCAGCTACCGCTAGCATACCCATGTACCATTGGAAAAATCCCTGACTATCTGAGTCAACAACACCTGACCATCCCCTTTAACCATCTCATTAACCAAGCCCGAACCTAATGCCTCATCTCCTTTGCAGTCACTATCCCAACCTGCTACCCCATATCCATTGCAACCTCCCTGATCCATAAATTTTTATCACCTAATCCTCTCTCCCATGAAATTGAGCTATCGGATGATTAATTTTTGTTAGATCATGTGATGCCATGTAATTGAAATGTTGGATGATTAATTTTGTTAGATCATGTGATGCCATGAAATTGAACTGTTGGATGATCAATTGATTTCTGATTATGTGATGATATTAAATTTGAACCATTGGATTCCATGTTGATATGTCCACCATCTTGATGCTTACATGATTCTTGTTGTTTTGGAATGCTACACATGCTTATTGCCATATTTGTCTGCTACACATGCTCACGTGCCATATTGGATGATTACTGCCACGTTTGGATGCACACTTACCATGTTTGTATTGATTCACATGCTCACTTACCATCTTTGACTGTTTTGTTGCTAAATTTTAATATATTTCCAACATGCTATATTTGGATGCTTACACTGCTATATTTAAGCTCACATTGCTATGTTAGATTGTTTTCATTGTACAACAACTAGGGCAAGATACACCCTAAAATGGAAAGAATTGAACAATTAGGGTAGTGAAACCCTAAAAATGGAAAGAATAATTAGGGCAAAATAAACCCTAAAATAAAGAGAATAATTAGGGTATGAAACCCTAAAAAATGAAAATCACAATGAAAAGGGATAGGAAACCCTAAAAACCTAAAAATAGAAATAACAAAAATAGAAAGAAATGGTACACATCTCAAATCTGAATGATAGGAATCTAGGTCTCATCCCTAGATCCTATTGGCAAAAATGGAAACAATAAAAATGGTAGGAATCTAGGTCTCATCCCTAGGTCCTATTGACAAAAATGTAAACAAATAAAAATGGTAGGAATTTAGGTCTCCTCCCTAGATCCTATTAACAAAAATAGAAAGAATTTGGTACACATCTCAAATACAAATGGTAGGAATTTAGGTCTCATCCCTAGATCCTATTGACAAAAATGGAAGGAATTTGGTACACATTCCAAATCCGACTCTCACAAAAATTTCGAACTACGTTGTACCTGATTTCTAGGGCACACCCTAGAATACGTAGGCAATTTGGGAATCCCAAATATGGTACAAAGCCACCCATCAACCATACATCCAGCATAAACTTCAACTTGAACAACAAAGAATCTAATTGAAGCAAATGCATAAATCACTTCCATAATCATTAATCAGACAAACCATTTCGAACTACGTTTTTGGACTTGATTTCCAGGACTGGAATACGTAGGCAGTTTGAGATGTCTTAGACATCTCAGATTCAGTCCAAGACCGAACCATCTTTGGTCCGGTTCACTGTATAATATTGTACATTACATTTGCTTGTTTATTTGCTTTAAAACATGATTGGCTGAACCCTAGGTTAGAATAACTTAGCAACTTGGTTTAGGACATCCCCCATTGAACCCTAGTCATCCAGTTGACCAAGCACAGTAAAAATTAGAATTTAACAAAAGTTTAGGAGGCCGATATTGATCGGGCGGTTTGGGTGCCTAACACCTTCCCATAACCGTACCCTGAATACTTACCCGATCTCTTGCAGACCAAAGAACCGATACATTGGGTCACGAGTCAATAGAAGTCTTACCTTAGGGTGAGGCTACATTTTTAGAGCTCCTAGACCTTAACCTAGGTGGTAACTCCAACAGAACAAATCGATCTTCATCGATACAGGATACACATTTATCCAGAGGAGGATCATCGATTTCCCATTGTCCTCACAATGGCGACTCCGCTGGGGATGAATATTCAGACTCCTAGGATACTTTCCTTATATTGATTTGCTTGACATTTGATGCTAGATCTAGGTACTATATTTATTGTTTGTACATATTGTTTTATGGGGAATGGGTTCAGTCGCACTTTCGTGCGAGTAGTCGAACTGGGTCCCATGCATGTGGGGCAGCCCGCTAGGCGAAACACAAAGCCTTGGCCTGTACTTTGTGAGACCACGACCGGCGAGCAGCCTCTAATGAGCGTTTCTTGGGTCCGCCTGGGAATGCGTTATGCTACTCCACATCGCTTGGATCCTTGCAACATAGTATATAAAGGGAATGGGGGCCCATTATTCATTGAGCATTCGGTGATAGGTTACCCCGTCCTCGTCAAGGTGGCCTTTTCTTTACTAACCCAGTTTGAGCCATATGTATGTTATTTTTGGTCCATCATTGAACCAACATGGTAAAATTTACTTGATCATAATATTTACATCTGAGACGTCGAAGTTCTGCCCATTTTTGTCCTTGACTTGTCAACATGTTTGGATCCACACTTGAGTATTATTGTCTCTCACTTGTTGGGAGCGTGAGGGTTACGTATACCCGCATACACATTAGTGTGGGCGGTCTGTACACGCCCTCCATCGTAGAAAGCTCATTGTGTTGATCTGTTCAATATTGATACGTCAATCTCAAAAAATGATCGAAAAATCTTCATCACGGTATAGATATTGTGATAAAGTAGAAATTTACCGATTTTTTCAATCATGAACCGCTTTTGTCATCCATCATGAAAACTACAAATAAGCATATCCGTTTAAATTTCTTGAAATTTGATAAACCACATGGTGGAACCTTGGTGCTACAATGATCCATTCGGAATCTTGAGGCCCCAAGACCAATCATGGGGTTATTCAAATACAAATAAATTATTACAGATGATGTCTAATGGTCGATTTTCATGAAGGAGCTAACTTTGTTTGATCGAGTCAGCTTGTATGTGTATGTGCATCCTTCTTGTGTCCAGTCACTTCTGAGTCTTAACCTTCATTTATTGTTTATATAAAATTAAAATTAAAAAAAAAAAAAAAAAAAAAAAAAAAAAAAAAAAAAAAAAAAAAAAAAAAAAAAAGAAAGAAAGGTTGAACTAAGGAGGATATAATTGTCTAGACTTGGGACGAGGAGGGACAAAGCATCCACTCTTATTACATCCTCTATAAGAAATGTAAGTCCCGTGCAATCTACCCGCATACCACCTTAACCCGGGTTTACCCATCATGGCATTGGACCAAGGGCATGAAGGAGATCGAGATCCCAGGTATCAAATCGACCCAAAAACACTTTATTTTAAGGGAGGGTTGCACACCCAGCTAAGCAGGGTCGGACCTCCCAAAACAGAAAGTGAGACCCTCAGTTTTGAAGGGAGGGTCGGACAGCTTAAGACCCTAGGGTCGACGGGATCATCGACCCTCCCATCGACCCTCGGATCCTGCCGAAAATAGAAAATAGGAAACTTTGAGATTTTTGATTGGATTCCTTCCTAATCTCAAAGGGGCTTATTTTAGGATGTTTATAGCCTATTTAAAGGACGTCCCTAAGCCACTTTCACTCCTTTCACAACCCTAATTGAATTGAGAGAAAAAGAGGAGAAGGAAAAGAGGAAGAAGAGAGGCAAGGAAGAGAACCTAGCAAAAAGGAAGAGAATTTCAGAGGAAAAGTAATCTTCTCAGGTATGGATACTAATTCCATGAGTTTCTATAGACCTTAGGATAATTATTGAAGAGAGAGTAATCTCGGAGAAACCCAAACCATTAAGCTATGGTTAGGTTTTCATGGAGAACCATAGGAGGATGCACGAAAACTATTTAGATGGTTTATACATGGTTCTAGACCATGGAATGAATGTTGAGTGAATGTAGGATGCAAGCCATAGGACCCCAAACATGAAGAATGGATTAAAAGTGGAAATTGGACCAGAGTGCACCGAGGGTCGCACCGAGGGTCGATAGACCATCCGACCCTAGGTGTTTATGACCATCGACCCTCAGCATTCGGGAAGTCCAGAAAGAGGGGAGGGTCGATAGACCCATCAACCCTAGCATCGACCCTAGCATCGACCCTCAGTTGATAGAATAGTTTTTAAATTCTGAATTAATTCTAATTAAATTCTATCGACTTTGTTAAGTTTTCTAGCAATATAATAACAGTATAAAGGTGATTTTAAAGCTTGGAAAAGTATCTTTTAGCAAGCTAAGGTGAGGAACCTTAACCCCAAACTAAATTAGTTAATAATAAACTATTTTCTCTTTTCTTGAGTTCAATGCCATGTTTGATTCTATGCGAATATGTTGTAATGTGCATATAGCATGCCATCCAATATTTCTATTACTTGTTCATGCATATTTATTTTATTGTTTATAACATGATGATGATGATGATGATAGGAATAGGCATGTGCTTGTATGTGTGTGGTTGATGTGCTTGATGCGAGCGAGTATCAGGGGAGGTGTGATGAGGACGTCAATAAACGTTAACCTTTGGCGGGTCTCAGCACTTTAGCTCTATCTCTAACTCAAGTCTTGTGCATTGACATCGTCGTATCGCCATTACCTTAGCAGAACTATTGTGTCGTAGGGTATCAGGGGAGGTGGTCTCGGTCCTTGTAGTCTCTGACTCTACCGGGGGGCCTTAGCTCTATCTCTATGGACATTCTGAGGGATGCTGGGGTGAGGCCTTGGATACACTGTTTGGCATTAGGATTGGTTAGTAGCGAGCCCAGTTTGCAAGCCCTCGCTAACAGGGGCTTACGTGTTGGTATAGCATTATATAGCAATAAACGTTAACCTTTGTTGTGTAATGTTATGGTAGGGTGGATGGGGACGACGATAAACGTTAACCTTCGGGCGGACTTCCACACCCTGTGTATAGAGGCGGTGTCAATAAACGTTAACCTTTGACCACCCAACCTTTCTATTGCGCATTGTAAACTATAAACCAGACCAAAGAGATAAATGAATGTGCATGCATATGTAATGTTGCATTGTTTTGGCTACTCATTGAGCCGTATTGTGTGCTCACCCCTCGACGTCGAATATTTTTAGTTGATGATGCAGGTTACACAGTTGAAGATTACATGAATGCGCCTATGTACGGGAACGTAGCAGCAATGGACGCTGGAGCTGAAGATGATACACACGACTCCTCTTGCGAGTGCAACTCGTGTGTATTTGATTAGATATTTTATAGGTTTCTTTCATTGGATTTATTAAGACATGTATTTGGTATTTTAATATTTATATCTCAGTTGAATACAGAATAATTTTCTATTAAATTACTGATATCATCTTAGTTCTCAGTTCATTTATTTATAAGATTTTCGCTATTGTGTATTTACTCTGATTATGATTGTGGATGCGTGTAAGTTTGGATAACGCGGGGATAGCCTATTAGAGATTCTGGTTGAACCGTTGGTTATTTAGCGGTTCATCACACCATTCTGAATAGTATGGAATTGGGGTGTGACAACTTGGTATCAGAGCATCTCAGGACTTGGCCGCCGAACTAACACACATTCAAGACCATTGTGAACTGAGATAGGATAAATTAAAAGCTTTAATACAAACACTGTAAGCACAAGGATGATTGAAACCAAATTAAAAAGAGAATAATGCATCTATTAAAGGGAAAACAAGTTACATACAATGAGTAAAAGAAACAAAACGTATATACATCGCTAAAGCAGAGTACAGTCCACAACCCGGACAGTTACTCTATAGCACAAGAAAAGTAAAGTACAAATCAAGAAGCTGGAGGTGAAGGAGGAGGCGGGGCCTCACGATCTCTGTCATAGTCCTCAGCATAGACCCTAGTCAACCAGGCCACCTGGGTCTGGGTCGTCTGGAGACTAGCTGTGAGACCGGCGAATCCTCTGATCAGTCGCACGCTGCACCTCTAGGAGCTCTCCCATCCGAGCGTCTGATGCGTGCTGAGCAGCCAACAGCTCATCCATCCTCAAATCAGACATGCGCTGAGCATCCCTGAGCTCACGCAATATCTCCATCATATCAGAAGGTGGATGAGAAGGACCGGCCTCAGGTGCAGGAGCCGTCGTAGAAGATGTACCAACTCCAGCCATATGCGTGGGTGATGGCGGGGGTATCGCGTCGACATCCATATACATGCGATCGCCATCGTCGACCGGATCCCCACGAGCTCTAGCAGCAGTAGTAGCAGCCTCAGCATCAGCCATCTCAACCCAAGTGTGAGGGCGCACCATCGCGTTTCTCTCCTCATCGCTAACCTCTGCATCTCGTAGCCCCATCTTGCAGATAGCCTCCCAATCTAGAGGCGACGAGAAGGTCTTCTCCTGGATCTTCTCATCTACCAGATCCACCCCCAGACGGGTCAGTAACACTGTAATCATGCGTCCATAGGGTAGATTACCCCTATGACCGGACAATGTGGTGCTAATCATCGTCCGCATGATGATGTAAGGAAGGCAGACCGGTTGACGAGTGCAGATGCTGTAGATCAAGAACTGGGTCAGCTGAGACACCCTCTCGTAGTGCCCACTCTGCGGGATCAGATTATGCTGGATAATCTTGCAGAAGACCCATGGAGCTGGACGCAAGTAGCAAGCTCTCATCTGCCATCTATTGGGACGGAGCAACTGGTTGTCGATCTCTGCCCTCATCTCCATCTCAACAAACTATGGCTCTCCCGGCGCACAGTACACCATAGGGCCATCATAGGGAATGCCCAACAGATCGGCCAGTTGCCGATAATCAAAAGAAATGTGCACCCCCTTGACGTAGCTGGTGATGCGCAACTCCTGACCGTGTTCAATATCATTGTAATTCTCCACCACCTGGAGATTACAATAGAACTGGCGCACCAAGTCTGGACATGTGCACGCGTCGTATGTGATGACAGGGAGCCACCCCATATCACCAAACGCTCCCTCTACATTGAACAAGGCTAGCTCAGCCAAGTTCACCATGCGACCCCCTTCCACTTTCTTACGGGCATAGTCAGCATACTGTACCTCGGCTTCATTCGAACGGAAGCAAAGTGGATCACGCAATCTTGGCACTTTGGTACGGGCCATAGTATCTGCAAAACAAGAAAGAGAAAAGAAACAAGGAGTTAGCAGGATAAAAAAAATCCAAAATTTGATTTAATAACGACGTAAGTTGACCATAAAGCCCCATTTCTCGCCATACAAGTGGGCATAAGAACTTACGTAGGTTAAAACATATCCTACAACCCACATGCAGTAGGAAATTTTAACTGACGATGTCCAATTTGAAGAAATTCAAGAAAAATAAAAAATGTCGACAAATTATGGCAAAAAGAGAAAATTTCAAGTTTCTCGATGACCAACCAATGAAACTCAGAAATTTTTGAGGGATTTCGTTCCTCGAGACACCAATAATAAAAGCCCCCAACAAAAATCAAATTTTTACGGTTGGAAAAAGTTTAATTTGAAAAAATACAAGTTAAATGAGCAAAAACCTAGAAATAAAAACCTAAAAACAGGTAAAGTTGGGAAAGTATACCTGTAGAGGTGATGTGGATGTCGAAACTCGGACTAAGAATGATCCACAACAGTGAAGTAGCACTATAGCAACTCAGAGTGTAGAGACGAGTCAAAACGGAGGAGGACTAGTGAGAAATGACCCAAAATCGGATCTTAAAAATCTGATTTTTGGTCCGAGGGTCGGACAATTCGACTGACACCATCGACCCTCGGATCGACCCTCCAATCGACCCTCGGCTCTCGGGAATCTAACAGAAAATCAAGGGTCGGACTGAGGGTCGGATACCCATCGACCCTCGCATCGACCCTCAGCTCTCGGGAAGAACAGGTCATTCCCAGGGTCGGATACCAAGGGTCGGACATACCATCGACCCTCACCATCGACCCTACAAAGAAAAGACAGTATTTATTTACAGAATGAATTGGGGATTTTGAATTTTATATCGGTTAGCATGTCTACATGAAGTATAAATGATTTCTCATTGATTTTGATGATTTTCAGGCACCACCCATCTCAAAAGGAAATATGTCAGGACGTAGAGTGACCCGACAGACCCAAAACACAGTCCCACCACCACCACCCGTGGAGGAGACTAGTCAAGAGAATAACCATGTACCGAAAAATCCAGAACCGGTAAACCCTACAAACTTGCCACCTCCACCACCAGAGCTAGCAACAGTGGTGATAAATCTGGCACAGCAGCTGTAATAGATGCAACACGCACAAGCTCAAATGCAGGTTGCAATGGGAGTTATGTTTCAAGCCATCAGGCTGCAACCATGCACACTGGGCAAGCTAGTGCAGCACCGGTGGGTAACCACCCAGCTCAACAGACACCTCAACAACCGGCTGCACCAATTCCAGTGCAGGTCTCGGAAGCAGCACTGGCTAACTATCAGTACCCACTCCATATGTTTGGGGCATACCAAAATCAACTGGATCACTCCTGGCTAGTGGAGAGATTTTTAAAGATGAAACCCAGAGAATTCAACGGAAAACCGTCTGATCCACTATGGCCAGCACACTGGATAGACGAGATGGAAAGGAACTTCCTTATGATGACTATCACCGAGGAAGAGAAAGTACTATGCGCCACCTTCATGCTCAAAGGCGACGCACACCATTGGTGGAAATCTACAAAGACGTACTTATTGACCAAGCACGCCCTACTGACATGGGCTATATATAAAGAAGCGTTCTTCGAGAAGTATTTCCCAAGAAGCTTCAGAGATTCAATGGAGAAAGAGTTCTTAAGTCTGTACCAGGGGCAGATGTCCGTAGACTCGTATCAACAGTGCTATGAAGAGCTGTTTTTCTTCGCACCGGCTAGTATGCAGGAAGAAGATACCAAAACCCGTAGGTTTGTCGCGGGACTAAGAGGAAGCATAAGAGAAAATGTTCTGGGCTTAGAGAAGAAAATCTACAACGAAGCTGTCCAGATTGCTCGAGTAATCGAATCGAGCCAGAAGGAGAGTTATTTCTCCCAGAACATAGGCATCAAGAGACCAGCCGGAAACTCCTACAACGGAGGCAATAATAGGACGTATAAACCTTTTCGTCCTCAGAATTTTGCTACTGCACCAAAGTCTACTTCCGCAGCTCAACCACAGCCAAAGCCAAATTCTGAAGCCCCAAAGTGCTATAACTGCAACCAACCAGGGCATATGGCAAGAGAGTGCCCAAAGCCCAAGAAGCAATTCCATCAGGGACGGGTATATGCTGTTACGTCCGAAGATGCGGCCGCATCCCCCGATGTGGTCACAGGTATGACTGAAACTTTTAAAGTTATAATTACATTGAATGAGCATGTAGATTAAGTAAAGATAAATCACAGGTATTGTACCTATAAATGGCGTACCCGCCGAGTACTCTTCGATTCCGGAGCTACTCATTCATTTATATCTGTGTCATTTGGAAAGAAGATAAACTTACCCATCAAGACATTAGACTACAAATTACTTGTACGGTCACCGATGGGGTTAGAAGTGGAACTAGAGAAAGGTTATGGACCATGTCCAGTTCTCATAGGGAAACAGACTTTAGATGCAACCTTGATACAACTTGAGATGGCGAGACTTTGATGTCATCTTGGGAATGGACTGGTTAGCTCGGCATTCTGCAAATTTGTTATGCGCCGAAAAGAAGCTAACATTCAAAGACAAAGAAGGGGCAGAATTCAGTTTCTCGGGAACCAAACTTCCCCGGAGACGCAAGCTCATACTTTCAGCATTAAAGGCTAAGAAGTGCCTTGAGAAGGGAGCAGTCGGGTATCTAGTATCAGTGGTCGACCTAACCAAGGAAGCACCACGAATGGAAGATATCGATGTCGTACGGGATTACCCCCGACGTATTTCCCGAGGGAACTACCCGGATTACCACCCGACCGTGCCACGAGTTTGTAATAGACCTGATACCGGAGCCGCACCGGTATCAAAGGCACCTTATAGAATGGCTCCTACCGAACCGAAGGAATTAAAAGTGCAACTACAAGAACTGCTAGACAAGGGTTATATTCGACCCAATATATCTCCATGGGGAGCACCGGTACTGTTCGTGAAAAAGAAGGATGGTAGCGTTCGATTATGTATCGACTATCGAGAGTTGAATAAACTGACCATCAAGAATCGATACCCCCTACCCAGGATCGATGACTTGTTCGATCAGTTACAAGGAGCAAAAGTATTTTCTAAGATCGATCTTCGATCGGGCTATCATCAGCTGAACAGCAAAGAAGGTGATATTCCGAAGACAGCATTCAGGACCAGATATGGACATTATGAATTTTTGGTGATGTCTTTCGGATTAACTAATGCACCGGCGACGTTCATTGAACTTATGAATCGAGTTTTCCACGATATGTTGGATACGTCGGTGATAGTATTTATTGATGATATATTGGTATACTCCAAGGACAAGGAAACCCATATCAAGAACCTAAACGCAGCATTACAGCGGTTAAGGAAAGAGAAGCTATATGCCAAATTTTCTAAGTGTGAGTTTTGGCTAAGTGAAGTCACATTCCTAGGCCACGTGGTATCCGCAGAAGGAATCAAAGTGGACCCCAACAAAATCAAGGCTATTGTGAAGTGGGAAGCACCAAAGAGCGTTTCAAAAATTAGAAGCTTTCTGGGTCTAGTTGGTTATTATCGGAGATTCGTAGAAGACTATTCTCGGATTGCCGTACCTCTCACCAGTTTGACCAAGAAAGGTGAAAAATTTGTATGGACGGATAAGTGTGAAAAGAGTTTTCAAACACTGAAGACCAGATTGATATCCGCTGTGATTTTGACCATTCCCGTTCTAGGACAGACATTTACCTTATACACTGATGCATCGGGATTGGGATTAGGATGTGTGCTTATGCAAGGAGAGCAAGTGATTGCTTATGCTTCAAGACAGTTAAAGGTACATGAGAAAAATTATCCCACTCATGATTTGGAGTTAGCGGCAGTAGTACATGCGGTCAAGATATGGAGACATTACCTATACGGGGAGAAATTTCAGATTAAGTCAAACCATAAAAGTCTTACTTATCTATTTAATCAGAAGGAGTTGAATATGAGACAAAGAAGATGGCTGGAACTATTGAAAGACTATGATTGTGATATCCAGTATCATCCGGGAAAAGCGAACGTGGTAGCGGATGCATTGAGCAGAAAAGCAATGATAAAATCTCAAGGAGAAGTTAGCACGACTGCAGCAATGTGTACCAACGGAATGGTGTTCAATCACGGCAACGAGCAGTATGTGATAGATACAGTAGATGAATCAGCCAACCAAGGGTTTATTCATCGGTTCTCGAATATGTTTGCGGCATTGAAGATTATACCGGATATAGTGGACGAAGTGAAGACAGTTATCAAATCAGATCCTTATCTGAGAACGGTACAAGAAGATATGGAGAAAGGTAGGACCAACCCTAAGTTCACCTTGGATGACGAGAAGGTACTAAAATATAAAGGGAGAATATGTGTACCTAAAACAAGAAGTATGGACATTAGACACCGACTGATGAAAGAAGCCCATACCACCATCTATTCGATACATCCTGGAAGTACAAAAATGTATCATGATCTGAAGAAATTATATTGGTGGAGGGGAATGAAAGCAGATGTAGCTAAGTTCGTGTCTCAATGCCTAAATTGTCAAAAAGTAAAAGCTGAACGACAAAGACTCGCAGGACTATTACAACCATTACCAGAACCAGCATGGAAATGGGACTGCATCACTATGGACTTCGTCACAGAACTACCATTGACTCCTCGAGTAGTTGACGCAGTTTGGGTGATTGTGGACCGTCTGACTAAAACAGCTCGCTTCATACCGATACGACCCCAATATACACTAGAAAGGTTAGCAAAGCTGTATGTGGATAATATTGTTCGGTTACATGGTGTTCCAGAAAGCATTGTGTCCGATAGAGATCCATGATTTACTTCCAAATTTTGGGAAGGACTGCAAAAGGCTATGGGTACGACATTGAAGTTTAGTACTGCATTCCACCCACAGACGGATGGATAGTCGAACGCATAATCCAGATTCTAGAAGATATGCTACGAGCATGTGTGATTGATTTCAAAGGATCATGGGACGAAAATTTACCATTGATCGAAGTTCGCTTACAATAACACTATCGGGCTACTATACGGATGTCACCTTATGAAGCACCGTATGGCGGGAAGTGTCGAACTCTCTTGTTTTGGAATGAAGTTGGAGAACGTAGTATTGTTGGACCGGAATTTGTTGAAGAGACTTGTCGAAAGTGATCGACATCATCAAGGAAAGAGTAAGAACAGCTCGGAACCGTCGGAAGCAATATGCGGATACTCGATGAAGGGATCTAGAGTTCGCCGTAGGTGATAAAGTATTTCTGAAGGTATCGCCTATGCGAGGATTGAAGAGGTTCGGGCAGAAAGGAAAACTAAGTCCAAGATATGTCGGACCATATGAAATTCTAGCTAAGCGTGGAAAAGTGGCTTATCAGTTAGCACTACCACCATCTATGTCAAGTGTGCATGACGTATTTCACATTTCCCTATTGAAGAAGTATGTCAAAGACCCAACGCATGTCTTGACAATAGATTTGCCAGAATTGACTGATGATTTGACATTCGAAGTAACACCAACGGAAATCACCAGTCGAAAGGTTCAACGCTCTACGCAAATGTAGATATCTACTATGTTAAGGTCATATGGAAAAGTAGAGACATGGAAGAAATTACATGGGAAGAAGAAAATGCTATGCGGAAACAATACCCACACTTATTTGATTCAGAAGGTACGTACAATTTCGAGGACGAAATTTTTATAAGTTGGGGGGAGTTGTAAGACCCGTGTCAATCTAACCCGGTCTTACCACCTTGAACCAGGTTTACCCATCATGGTCGAGTCAAATGGACCAAGGGCATGAAGGAGATCGAGATCCCAGGTATCAAATCGACCCAAAAACACTTTATTTTAAGGGAGGGTTGCACACCCAGCTAAGCAGGGTCGGACCTCCCAAAACAAAAAGTCAGACCCTCAGTTTTGAAGGGAGGGTCGGACAGCTTAAGACCCTAGGGTCGACGGGATCATCGACCCTCCCATCGACCCTCGGATCCTGCCGAAAATTGAAAATAGGAAACTTCGAGATTTTCGATTGGATTCCTTCCTAATCTCAAAGGGGCTTATTTTAGGATGTTTATAGCCTATTTAAAGGACGTCCCTAAGCCACTTTCACTCCTTTCACAACCCTAATTGAATTGAGAGAAAGAGAGGAGAAGGAAAAGAGGAAGAAGAGAGGCAAGGAAGAGAACCTAGCAAAAAGGAAGAGAATTTCAGAGGAAAAGTAATCTTCTCAGGTATGGATACTAATTCCATGAGTTTCTATAAACCTTAGGATAATTATTGAAGAGAGAGTAATCTCGGAGAAACCCAAACCATTAAGCTATGGTTAGGTTTTCATGGAAAACCATAGGAGGATGCACGAAAACTATTTAGATGGTTTATACATGGTTCTAGACCATGGAATGAATGTTGAGTGAATGTAGGAAGCAAGCCATCGGACCCCAAACACGAAGAATGGATTAAAAGTAGAAATTGGACCAGAGTGCACCGAGGGTCGCACCGAGGGTCGATAGACCATCCGACCCTAGGTGTTTATGACCATCGACCCTCAGCATTCGGGAAGTCCAGAAAGAGGGGAGGGTCGATAGACCCATCGACCCTAGCATCGACCCTCAGTTGACAAAATGGTTTTTAAATTCTGAATTAATTCTAATTAAATTCTATCGACTTTGTTAGGTCTTCTAGAAATATAATAACAGTATAAAGGTGATTTTAAAGCTTGAAAAAGTATCTTTTAGCAATCTAAGGTGAGGAACCTTAACCCCAAACTAAATTGGTTAATAATAAACTATTTTCTCTTTTCTTGAGTCCAATGCCATGTTTGATTCTATGCAAATATGTTGTAATGTGCATACAACATGCCATCCAATATTTCTATTACTTGTTCATGCATATTTATTTTATTGTTTATAACATGATGATGATGATGATGATAGGAATAGGCATGTGCTTGTATGTGTGTGGTTGATGTGCTTGATGCGAGCGAGTATCAGGGGAGGTGTGATGAGGACGTCAATAAACGTTAACCTTTGGCGGGTCTCAGCACTTTAGCTCTATCTCTAACTCAAGTCTTGTGCATTGACATCGTCGTATCGCCATTACCTTAGCAGAACTATTGTGTCGTAGGGTATCAGGGGAGGTGGTCTCGGTCCTTGTAGTCTCGACTTTACCGGGGGCCTTAGCTCTATCTCTATGGACATTCTAAGGGATGCTGGGGTGAGGCCTTGGATACATTGTTTGGCATTAGGATTGGTTAGTAGCGAGCCCAGTTTGCAAGCCCTCGCTAACAGGGGCTTACGTGTTGGTATAGCATTATATAGCAATAAACGTTAACCTTTGTTGTATAATGTTATGGTAGGGTGGATGGGGACGACGATAAACGTTAACCTTCGGGCGGACTTCCAAACCCTGTGTATAGAGGCGGTGTCAATAAACGTTAACCTTTGACCACCCAACCTTTCTATTGCACATTGCAAACTATAAACCAGACCAAAGAGATAAATGAATGTGCATGCATATGTAATGTTGCATTGTTTTGGTTACTCACTGAGCCGTGTTGTGTGCTCACCCCTCGACGTCGAATATTTTTAGTTGATGATGCAGGTTACACAGTTGAAGATTACAAGAATGCATCTATGTACGGGAACGTAGCAGCAATGGACGCTGGAGCTGAAGATGATACACACGACTCCTCTTGCGAGTGCAACTCGTGTGTATTTGATTAGATATTTTATAGGTTTCTTTTTTATTAAGACATGTATTTGGTATTTTAATATTTATGTTTCAGTTGAATACAGAATAATTTGCTATTAAATTACTGATATCATCTTAGTTTTCAGTTCATTTATTTATAAGATTTCCGCTATTGTGTATTTACTCTGATTATGATTGTGGATGCGTGTAAGTTTGGATAACACGGGGATAGCCTATTAGAGATCCTGGTTGAACCATTGGTTATTTAGCGGTTCATCACACCATTCTGAATAGTGCGGAATTGGGGTGTGACAAGAAGGTCTCATCATCACCGGTTCATGTCTCGGTTCATGTTCATAAGGAGGACTTTTGTACCTCAAAGTGTTGGAATGGTTGGAAGACAGTATATTGAGAGCCCAAATATTACAAAGCGGAATTGAAATTCCAAGATCGGAGTTAAGGAATCCAAGAGATTAGAAAGCTGAATCATAGATTCTGAGAGATTACATGTTTCTTTCCCATGTTAGCATACCTGCCAATTTTAAATGGAAAAACTAAGATTAGAAAGCATTTCGTTCACCCGATTGAGCCACTTTGACTGACAGAGTTGGTTCTTAACTACGAAATTACATTCATCATCCAAGGTGACCATGACTCAAATGAGTAGTCCTCGAACCTTCAAGAATGGCCCACCCACCTCCCAAAATCCAGGATGAAAAGGAAGACCATGTGGTCAATTATATCCCAAAATTAAGGTAGCCTGAAAATGAACTTCATGTGCAGCCTAAACTGGGGCAAAACCAAAATGTCAGTATACCCTAAATTGGGGCACAACAAAAATATTAGTGCACCCTAAACTGGGGCATAATTAAAATGTTAATGGATTCAAAATGGGTCAAACCAAAAAGGTGATTGACCAACAAGGGTATAGGTCAGAGTTTCATGACATCCAAACTGGGGCATAAGATTGGAATACATTTACCCCAAATTGAGGCATTGGCCAGGTGAATGTCAAACCCGAATTGGGGCATAAATCAAAATGGTAATAGACCCAAGAGGGGTTTATCTCAAGATGGAAAGGGTCAAACACATGTCGATAGATAGGAATAATGAGCCTTACTAGCGAAAGTCTGAACGGAGATTCGGTCCTACAACCAATCATAAGTTGGCGTCAATGATGTCGTATCCAATTGGGGTAACTCGGTGAATTACTTGTCTAAACTGGCTACCATTGGTGTCTGATAGGTCATCTATGTTTGGGCTCGAGTCCGATGTGTCAGTAAACGGTCCAGTCCAAAATGCTCTAAAAAAAAAAATAATAATCCCATTTGAAACATCAACAATAGTGCTTTACTACTTCCAATCCATTCCTTCCCAGTTTGATATTTCTTCCTCTTCCATGTCCGTTGCTAATTCTGATTCTGAGGACGATTGAGGATGATGAGCCACAACCTGAACTTCTACTTCACCGGCCTTTAGAGAAATGAAAGTGCAACACACATGTGAAAGTTACAAATGATTAAGTTAAAGTCATGGAAGCATTCTCAAAGATACAAGTTGGTACATCAAAATGTCATCCCATTTGGTCAATTTACAGAAATAATTTTTTTTGGGATATTCCTTGAAAGTAGAGATCATTTATAGACTCATACAGGTGGTTCGTTCAGTTTTGTAAAAATGGGTCTATAGACAAGGACCATTCAAGTGATTAAGTATTCTACAAGTGCATGACATCTACACACATGAAGTATGTTACAGATCAACCTCAAAGTCAAATATGAGTTCAAAAAAAAAGAAGAAAAAAAAAAAAGAAGAAAAAAAATGAGTTATACAAAATAATGGGGTTGGTTAGCATACTACATTGGAACAATGATGGTGGACAAGTTCAACTACGGTGCATAGACATGGAGCAACTACTTTGAAACACTAATGATGAGTGAGTTCGATTACAAGGCATGTACATGGGGCAACTCCTTTGGAGCCCTGCTGATGGACAAGTTCAGTTATAAAGCAATAAGACAATTGGTTCTCGTACAATGACATATAGACATCATTTCTTAGAACCTGATTGGAGAGCTGATCATTTGTCGTGATTCACGTTGTGTGTTGAGCTGGATTTTTTATTTTGGTCACTACATCCCGCCCATACAGGGGGTGGTCTCATCACTTTGTTGTCATCAGAGGTTTTTTCTTTTCGACTAAAGACTCTCTCTCCCGTCCATCAATCTGACGGTCTTCCACAGAGTCTACATTACATGCCCTTACTTCAAATGTCACAAAATTTTATGGTATCATTTCTTGTGAACATGTCGTCTTGTTATGCATAAATATTGTTCAATAAATCTGACTGGAATATCTATCTGTCGTTCATCATTTCGACGACATCCAAGAATTTCATAGTCTTTTGTTGCTAGCCAATAAAATGGAATCGCCTAGTGGAGATCAAGCCATTCTACATAAACAACCAAACACTCTCCCAATGGCAGACCCATTGGATAGTTTCTTATCTGTCCATTTGGACCTTCGTTGTCATACTTGTATATAGACTTAAAGGATTTGGGCCCAAACGTGGTTATAACCGATTCAGCATATGAGCATAGCTTGTTGAAATTTGTTTTCTATCTAAATGATACCGAGAGGAGAAAGCATTCTTTGACGTTTTCTCTAAAGAATAGTATAGGGTTGCATCTCCTTAAGGTTATTTCTATTGATGACTCAAAAGTCACCTGCCTATCAATGTGTGCAGACTTGAACTTAGACATTGGGGCAAAATCACCCATTTATCCAAACATCATGAGTTTAGTTGAGCCCCCAGTTTGAAACTCTAGCTGAGTTTATTTGAATGTAAGAGAAAGATGACTCATACAAATTTAAAAAAAAATGAAATAAAATTGAATCATTGTCATCATTTGCCCCTCATCAAAAAGACTTGATTGCCCTTTAATCAAAGTGAAACCCATATAAATTTGGCAGGAATGCAAAACATACCAAGATTTTCCTCTAAAGAAAAGAAACATGTTTCTCTCAGTCTAGAGTAAGTCAATTCAAGGAAAGTCGATCAAATTATGATCTCCAGTTCCTCTTGGATTTCGAGCAATGTTAGTGGACAAAGTGCTGATGCTGAGCCCCATGTGGCTACCTCAATATTTATGGAAAGTTCAACCCACTGTGGGAATGAAGAAAGATGAAGAAAGAAATTGAAAAGAATAAGAAAAAGAAAAAAGACAAATGAAAAAAAAAAAAAACACACACACACACAACAACTGGCCCGAACTACGCGGAACCTGATTCTGGAGGGACGGAAGTCCCAAAGGATACGTAGGCAATTTGGGACACTCCAAATTCGGTCCAAAGGCTACACATCCAAAGACTATATATTCAAAGGCTACATAGCCAAAAGGCTATACATCCAGAGGCTATAAATCTAGAACACAAAACACAGTTACAGTTACATCATGAGCAGTCTTGAGCTAAAGTAACAGACCTGATGAGGTCGCTACTCAAGAAGCTTGACAGTTACAATTACATCATGAGCGGTCTTGAGCCAAAGCCACAGACCTGATGAGGTCGCTACTCAAGAAGCCTGACGGTTATAGTTACATCATAAGCGGTCTTGAGCCAAAGTCACAAACCTGATGGGGTCGCTACTCAAGAAGCTTGACGGTTACAGTTACATCATGAGTGGTCTTGAGCCAAATTCAGAGACCTAATGAGGTCGCTACTCAAGAAGCTTGATAGTTATAGTTACATCATGAGAGGTCTGGAGCCAAAGTCACAGACCTGATAAGGTCGCTACTCAAGGAGCTTGACATCTATAGTTTTTGTTGTACAGTGTCAAAAAAAAAAGTTTACAGCATCAATTCAAGGGAGCAATGTAGAATTCGGATCAAGTGCAGAATAATGCAAAAATGGGCTACTTTTGTCTTCGACCTTAATTGCCCATAATCTCGGCCGAAGAGGGGCATATGTAAGCACCCCATTTTTGCCATCCCATCTAAACAAATTCCTGCTGGTGTGTGGACAACAAAAGGAAGAAAGGTGATTGAAAGTTTGGATTTTTTACTGTGAATTTGATGAAGTTTTCAATGGGTCCCACAACAAGGTCACGTGTTATAATTTTGCATGGATGCCTAGGTCATAGAATTATCTTCAAAATGAGACTAGAATTGCTCGATTCTGACATCAAATGAAGAAGATATGATCATTTTAATCGGATGATACGTACAAGGGAGGCTTCTGAAATTATCATAAATAATCTCAGGGGCTTTCATGCAAATTATCGTAAGTTGGATTGTTTGAATTTCAAATCATCATATCTTGATCATCCGACATCTGAATCATATGGTTTAAGTATCATTATTCCTTATTTTTAGTCTTCTTCAAAGTGAACGTAAAGGATTTCCGGTAGAAGTCACCAGTGGGCCCCATGCAAGCATGCATGCAAAGTTATCATTAGAACTTTAAAGCTTCAAAGGTTTCCGTTTTACGACGGATTTAGATGATTCCAAAGCCATTATTCTTCATTTGTGATGTCCTACAAAGTGGACGTGGAAAATCTTGGGTAGAAGTCTCCAGAGGGTCCCATGCAAAATTACATATGGAAATGGTCATTTAATCTTCAAAAATTCATATTTTGATCATTCCATATCCAAATGAAGTTGGACGTAAAGGATTTCCGACAGAAGTCTCTAAAGGATCCCATGCAGAATGGTCAACTAAATTATCGATAATTGGTCCGCTTAAACTTCAAAAATTCATAAGTTGACCATTTTATTTCCAAATGAGGTGATTCAAGGTTCCTATATTCCTCATTTTTAATGTTCTACATAATAAACGCAAAAGAATTGGAATAGAGGCCATCGGAAAATTCCATGCGGGATGACAGCGAAAATGACCCATGAAATGACAAGGAGAGAAAACCCAGTTAATTCTAGTCAATCCAGTCAACTCAGCTCAACCCAAGCCAGTCTTGGCCCAACCCAGTTAATTCAAGTCATTCTTAGTCCAACCCAACTCAGTTTAAGTCAGTCCAGTCCAATCAACTCAAGTCAAACTAGTCTAGACCAAGTTCGTTTAACCCATGTGCAAGAATTTTATGATATTGCATATATCAAGGTTATATATATATGAGTGGAAGATTCGGTTCAACTGGAAAAGAAACTCGAGAGGGAGGATCTAAAAGAGAGAATTGGAACCAAGAATAGAAAGGAAAAAGAGAGGAGGGCGGTGGAGAGAAAGGAAAAAAATAAAAAAAATCAAAGAGGAGAAGATCAGGGGGAGAGAGAGAGCGGTGAGAATCCAAGAATAAAAAAATAGATGAAAAAAGGGAGAGGGCAGTAAAGATTGAAGAGAGAATCGAGGAGAAGATAAAAAAGGAAAATAATAATAAAAATATTAAAGAGAGAATCGAGAGAGAATCGAGTAGAAGATAAAAAAGGAAAAAATTAATAAAAAAGAAGGAAGATTTGAGAGAGAATCGAGAGAGAATCGAGAGAGAGAGTGAGTGGAGAGAAAGAATAAAGAGAAAGAAAAAAAAAACAGAAAAGAGAGGGGAAGACCGAGAAGAAGGAGGAGGGGGAGAGGAGAAGAAAAAAACAAAAAAAAGAGAAGAAAACCGAGAAAAAAAGAAAAAAATAAGGAAGGGAGGATGGAGAAGAGGGGGTCTTGTTCGGTTTTGGAGAAAAAAAACAAAGGGAGAGAGAGAGATTAAAATGGAGAGAGGAAAACCAAGAAGAGAAGATGGAGAGAGAAGAATCTGGATCAGAAACGGGAGGAGGAGATAGAAGAAGAACAAAAGAAAGGAGCTGGAGAAAAAACTCTCTGCGCAGCTCAGGTAAACTTTCTTTATTCTTTGTTTTTTTTTTATATGTATCGATTAACTGATCTGCTCACCATCAACCTTCCCAACCCTCCACATCGACTTACCTCACTACAAAACTCCACTCACCGCACGCCACCATAACCATTTGCTTCATCCCTCTATACCATTTATCATCACTACCTTTCCTTCATCTGTCTCCCATGCTTGAACCTGCACTACAAACCTGCTGCCCATATCTTCAACCCACCTACCACTCACACATGCAATCTGTCCATTACGGAATAAACACCTACCATCTCCTTAGCAAGCCCAACTGATTATCTATACACCTACTCCCTGATTACCTTCATCATTCAACACCTCATGATCCTATTCTACAACACCATTCGGTAGTCCACCAACATCTGTCCATACATCGAACACCAATATACCTTGCTATCCACCCGTGCACCTTCAATCCCCTTTATTGATACATGCCCGTATCAAACCCAAGCACCTTATCATGCCTCATCAACTCCCATGTCATGCGCCATCACCTGTACCCCCATCACCACTAATTTTCCCAGCTACATCCAATTATCCAGCAACCAAAACTGATTGCAGCTACCGCTTGCATACCCATGTACCATTGGAAAAATCCCTGACTATCTGAGTCAACAACACCTGACCATCCCCTTTAACCATCTCATTAACCAAGGCCGAACCTATTGCCTCATCTCCATTGCAGTCATTTTCCCAACCTGCTACCCCATATCCATTGCAACCCCCCTGATCCGTAAATTTTTATCACCTAATCCACTCTCCCATGAAATTGAGCTATCGGATGGTTAATTTTTGTTAGATCATGTGATGCCATGAAATTGAACTGTTGGATGATTAATTTTGTTAGATCATGTGATGCCATGAAATTGGACTGTTTGATGATCAATTGATTTCTGATTATGTGATGATATTAAATTTGAACCATTGGATTCCATGTTAATATGTCCACCATCTTGATGCTTACATGATTCTTGTTGTTTTGGAATGCTACACATGCTTATTGCCATATTTGTCTGTTACACATGCTCACATGCAATATTGGATGATTACTGTCATGTTTGGATGCACACTTACCATGTTTGTATTGATTCACATGCTCACTTGCCATCTTTGACTGATTTGTTGCTAAATTTGAATATATTTCCAACATGCTATATTTGGATGCTTACACTGCTATATTTAAGCTCACATTGCTACGTTAGATTGTTTACATTGTACAACAACTAGGGCAAGATACACCCTAAAATGGAATGAATTGAATAATTAGGGTAGTGAAACCCTAAAAAATGGAAAGAATAATTAGGGCAAAATAAACCCTAAAATAAAGAGAATAATTAGGGTATGAAACCCTAAAAAATAAAAATCACAATGAAAAGGGATAGGAAACCCTAAAAACCTAAAAATAGAAATAACAAAAATAGAAAGAATTCGGTACACATCCCAAATCTGAATGATAGGAATCTAGGTCTCATCCCTAGATCCTATTGACAAAAATCGAAACAATAAAAATGGTAGGAATCTAGGTCTCATCCCTAGATCCTATTGACAAAAATGGAAACAAATAAAAATGGTAGGAAATTAGGTCTCATCCCTAGATCCTATTAACAAAAATAGAAAGAATTTGATACACATCCCAAATAAAAATAATAGGAATTTAGGTCTCATCCCTAGATCCTATTGACAAAAATGGAAGGAATTTGGTACACATTCCAAATCCGACTCTCACAAAAATTTTGAACTACGTTGTACCTGATTTCTAGGGCATACCCTAGAATACGTAGGTAATTTGGGAATCCCAAATACGGTACAAAGCCACCCATCAACCATACATCCAGCATAAACTTCAACTTGAACAATAAAAAATCTAATTAAAGCGAATGCATAAATCACTTCCATAATCATTAATCATACAAACCATTTCGAACTACGTTTTTGGACTTGATTTCCAAGATTGGAATACGTAGGCAGTTTGAGATGTCTTATACATCTCAGATTCAGTCCAAGACCGAACCATCTTTGGTCCGGTTCACTATATAATATTGTACATTACATTTGTTTGTTTATTTGCTTTAAAACATGATTGGATGAACCCTAGGATAGAATAACTTAGCAACTTGGTTTAGGACATCCCCCATTGAACCCTAGTCATCTAGTTGACCAAGCACAGTCAAAATTATAATTTAAGAAAAGTTTAGGAGGTCGATATTGATCGGGCGGTTTGGGTGCCTAATACCTTCCCATAATCATACCCTGAATACTTACCCAATCTCTTGCAGACCAAAGAACCGATACATTGGGTCACGAGTCAATAGAATTCTTAAATTAGGGTGAGGCTACATTTTTAGAGGTCCTAGACCTTAATCTAGGTGGTGACTCCAACAGAACAAATCGATCTTCATCGATACAGGATACACATTTATCCAGAGGAGGATCATCGATTTCCCATTGTCCTCCCAATGCTCTTCGGTGCTTCCCACTTTACAATAGCCTCGATCTTGCTGGGATCCACTTTAATTCCTTCCACGGATACTACATGGCCAAGAAATGCGACTTCCTTTAGTCAAAACTCGCACTTTGTAAATTTGGCGTAGACCTTTTCCCTTCGTAGTCGCTGCAGAGTGGAGTTTAGATTCCTGACATGAGTTTCCTCGTCTTTGGAGTAGACTAATATATCATCAATGAATAAAATAATCGACATATCCAACATGTCGTGGAAAACCCGATTCATAAGTTCCATAATGGTTGCTGGTGCGTTTGTCAACCCAAAAGACATGACCAAAAATTCATAATGTCCATATCTGGTCCTGAATATTGTTTTGGGGATATCACCATCCTTAATCTTCAGCTGATGGTAGCCTGACCGAAGATCAATCTTTGAGAACACTTTGGCACCTTGCAACTGATCGAACAGGTCATCGATCCAAGGCAATGGATACCGATTCTTGATTGTCAGTTTATTCAGTTCTTGGTAGTCTATACACAAGCAAACGCTACCGTCCATTTTCTTCATGAGTAATACTGGCGCTCCCCATGGTGATATGTTAGGGTGAATGTAACCCTTGTCCAGCAGTTCCTATAGTTGTACTTTTAATTCCTTCAGTTCAGTAGTAGCCATTCGATAAGGTGCTTTCGATACTGGTGTGGCTCCAGGTATAAGATCTATAACGAACTCTGTAGCTCGGTCGGGTGGTAATCCTGGTAATTCTTTAGAAAATACGTCTGATAGTCATGCATGACATCAATATCTTCCATTCATGGTGCTTCCTTGGTAATGTCAACCACAGATACTAAATAACCGACTGCTCCTTTCTCAAGGCACTTCTTAGCCTTTAGCGTCGAGAGTATGAACTTTCATTTCGGGGAAGTTTCGTTCCTATAAAACTGAACTCAGCTCCTTCCTTGTCTTTAAATGCCATCTTCTTTTTGGCACACAATAGGTTTGCAGAATGCCGAACTAACCAGTCCATTCCCAAGATGACGTCAAAGTCTGCCATCTAAAGTTGGATCAAGGTTGCATCCAAGGTCTTTTCATCAATAAGAACTGGACATGGTCCATAACCTTTTTCTAACTCCACTTCTAATCCCATAGGTGATCGTACAAGTAGTTTGTAGTTTAAGGATTTAAGGGGTTGATTTAACTTCTTTCCAAACGTCACAGATATAAAGGAATGAGTAGCTCCTGAATCAAAGAGTACTCTGGCGGGAATGCCATTAATAGGTACGATACCTGTGATTTGTTTTGGTTTAGTCTACATGCTCATACAATGTAATACAACTAACAAAAATGTAAGTCATACATGTAACCACATCAGGCGATGCGGCAGCATCCTCGGATGTAACCGCATAAACTCGTCCTTGATGTAGCTGCTTCTCGGGCTTAGGACATTCCTTTGCTATATGTCCCACTTGGTTGTAGTTAAAATATTTTATCCCTTCAGCAATTGGCTTCTGTTGCTGTTGAACTACGGGGATAGTCTTGGTCCCAGCGGTAAAGCTTTAAACACGGAAGGGTTTGAATGTCTTGTTATTCCCTCCGTTATAAGAATTTCCAGCTGGCCTTTTTATACCTCTGTTTTGCATGAAATAACTCTCCTTCTGGCTCGATTCTATAACTCGAGTAATTTGTGCTCCTTCATTATAGATTTTCTTTTCATGTCCCATAACATGCTCACGGATGCTTCCCCAAAGTCCCATGATGAACCTTCGGGTCTTTGTGTTTTCCTTTTTGCATACTAGTGGATGCAAAGAAGAACAGCTCTTCATAACGTTGTTGAAACGCATCCACGGTCATCTGTCCCTGATATAAACTCAGAAATTCTCTTTCCATAGAATCTCTGAAACTTCTTGGAAAGTACTTCTCAAAGAACGCCTCTTTAAAAATATCCCAAGTCAGTTGAGCGTGCTATGTAAGTAAATACATCCTGCTAGACCTCCACCAATGGTGTGCATCTCCTTTCAGCATAAAGGTGGCACACATCACTTTCTCTTCTTCATTTAATGTCATCATCCTAAAGTTTCTTTCCATTTCGTCAACCTAGTGTGCCAGCCATAAAGGATCTACTGGCTTGCCATTGAATTCTCTGGGCTTCAATTTTAGAAAATGCTCCACCAGTCTAGAGTGGTCTAGTGGCTGCGGAACTACGCTTCCATATATAGGTGGATGGTATTGATATCCACCATGAGCTATTTCAGGATTCGGTACTTGAGCCTACATGATTGGAGTCTGAGGTGCATGGGGTACTGTGTTACTTCCCCCGGGTGCTGTTCTTGCCTGTCCAGCTGGCATTGGAGGTGTTTGTGCAGCTGGAAGAGTTATGCCTATGGCCGCTTGGATAATAGCTTGTGCCTGTGGCATCTGTTGCAGCTGTTGGGCTAAGTTCATTACGACTGTGGCCAAGTCTGTAGGTGGAGCTGGCAGATTGGTAGGATTTGCCTACCCATTTATGACGGATGGTGCCGTGTTCCTATCCCCCTGTGGTTCCGGGTGTGTCTGGTTATCTTCCCCCACAGGTGGTGGTGGTGGGATAGAGTTACGGCTCTGTCTGGTTGCTCTGCGTCCTGTCATTAATTAATCTGCTAGTAGGATTGCCTGAAATCATTGAACACGAGAGACAATCATTAAATAGTTCATTCTCATATTTTAAATCTACTAACAAATGCAAATTTCAAATTTTTCACATCATTCTGTCAAAAATGTTGTGTTTTCACTGTAGGGTCGATGGTGGGGGTCGATGGGTGTCCGACCATCAGCATTCGACCCTGGGAAATCACCCATTCTTCCCGAGAGCCGGGGGTCAATGGGGGGGGGGGGTCAGAGTATGTCCGACCCAGGGTGCGAACCCTGGTTCTCTGTCAGGTTCCCGAGAGCCGAGGGTCGATCCGGGGGTTGATTGATTTAAACAAATTTTCCGACCCCCGGACAAAAAATCTGATTTTTAAGTCCGATTCAAAGTCCATTTCTCATTATTTCTTCTCCGCTTTGACTTAGCTCGTCCCTCTGAGTTGCTACAGTGCCCATTCCGATCCGTTGGTGGTTTACACTCCTCGTTTCATCGTCTACACCTCCGCTATAGGTATTTCTTCTACCTTTTTACGTTTTTAGGGTTCTTAACCTAGGTTTTTGCTCGTTTATCTCGTATTTTTTAAATTAAACTTTTTCCAACCGTAAAAATTTGATTTTTATTGGGGCTTTTGTTGTTGGTGACTCGAGCAACGAAAGCCCTAAAAAATATTTGAGTTTCATCGGTTGGTTATCGAGAAACTCAAAATTTTCACTTTTTTCCCTAATTTTGTCGAAATTTTGAATTTCTTGAAATTTCTTGCAATTCAATCTAATTAGTTGAAATTTTCGACTGTTTGAGTCTCACAAGATAGTTTAGGATCTATGTAAGTCCTCCTGCCCACGTGTATGGGTGAAAAGTGAGATTTTTGACCCAGTTACCTCGTTATTACATCGAAATCTTGGGTTTTTCCTCTCTACTAACCCATTATTGATTTTTCTTTCTTATTTGTAGATACTATGGCTCGTACCAAGTTACCCAGAGTTTGCGACCGTCTTCGCTTCCATTCCAACTAAGCCAAGACACATTATGCCCACTACGCTCGCAAGAAAGTAAAGGGAGGCCACAAAATGGACTAGGCTAAGTTAGCCTTGTTCAATGTGGAGAGAGCCTTTGGTGATATGGGATGGCTCCCTATCATCACTTATGACGCATGTACCCGTCCTGACTTGGTACGCCAGTTCTACTGTAATCTCCAGGTGGTGGGGGATTACAATGATGTGGAGAGGGGTGATGAGCTTCGCATCACGAGCTACGTCAAGGGGGTTAACCTTTCATTCCATTATCGGCAGCTGGCTGACTTGTTGGGCATTTCCTATGCTAGCCCCATGGTGTTCTGTGCTCCTGGAGAGCCCCAGTTCTTTTCTCTACAGATGAGGGCTGAGATCGATAGCCAACTCATACGACCTGATCGCTGGCAGATGAAAGTGAGTTGTCTGTGCTCAAATCCATGGGTATATTGCAAGATCAATCAGCATAACCTGATACCACAGAGTGGTCATTACGAGAGGATCTCCTAGTTGACCCAGTATCTTTTATACTGTATATGCACTAGGCAGCCCGTCTGCCTTCAATACATCATCATGCATACCTTGATCAGTGCAATGTTGCCCAGTCACACTGGCAACCTTCCTTACGGATGCATGATCACTACCTTGCTTACCCACCTGGGGGTTGACTTGGTGGATGAGAAGATTCAGGAGAAATCCTTCTCATCGCCTCTAGATTGGGAAGCTATTTGCAAGATGGGCATACGGGATGCCCAGGTCAGTGATGAGGAGAGGAACGCAATGGTAAGCCCTCGCACTCGAGTGGAGATGGCTGATGCTAAGGCCGCAGCAGCAGCCGCTGGAGCAGGGGTTCCTGGGGATGACGACGATCGGCAGTACATGGATGAAGATACCATACCCCCTCCATCACCTACTCATGCTACTGGAGCTGGTCCGTCTTCTTCAGCTGGCCCTTCGCATGCAGCTGGTCCTTCGTATACTCCATCTGATGACATGATGAGGATATTACATGAGATACGAGAGGCTCAGCGTATGTCTGACCTGAGGATGGGAGAGCATCTAGAGGCTCAGCGTGTGACTGACCAATGGGTGGTAGATCTCACAGCTAGTCTCCAGACGAGCCAGACTCAGCTAGCTTGGTCGACCAGGGTCTACACTGAGGACTATGATAGAAACCGTGAGGCACCACCTCCCCCATCACCTTCAGCTTCTTGATGTACTCCTTTTATTTTTCTTTTTGTACTTCAGAGTAACTGTCCGGACTATGGACTGTACTCTGCTTTAATCATATATATATATAAACGTTTATTCTTCCTTTTGGTTGTATATATCTTTGTTTCTCATTTAATAGATGCATTATTCTCTTTTAGTATAGTCTCAAACAACACAGATGCTTATGGTGTGTTATTATTATGTCTTTTATATTTTTATCCTATCTCAGTTCAAACACTTTTTATGGAAGTATATGGTTTCACAGATAAAGCCTGAGATGCTATGATACCAACTTGTCACACCCCATTTCTGTACCATTCAGAACGGTGTGATGAACCACTATAAACCAACGGTTCAACCACGATCTCTAATAGGTGGAATCCATTAAAAATTAAACCATGCACATCCACAACCATAATCATAATAAATACACAATAGCGGAAGTCTTATAGTAAATGAACTGAGCATTCTAAATGTAATAATCATAATTAAAAATATCAAATTATTGTTGTATCAACTGAGACATAAATAAATAAAATATCAATTACATCTTTTATAAATCCAAATAAATACCTAATAGAACATGCATGAGTAGCACTCGCATGAGGGGTCATGCGTATCCTCTAAGTCTTCAGCCTCCATTGCAGCAACTCGTGCATACACCGAATCATTTATATAATCTACAACTGTGGTACCTGCATCATCAACTAAAAATAATAGACGTCGAGAGGGTGAGCACACATCATGGCTCAGTGAACAAACAATACAATGCAACATACATATGCATGCATTCAATTCATATCTTTGGTCCGGTAAATAAGTTTGCAATGTGCTATAGAAAGGATAGGTGGCCAAAGATCACGTTTATTGACGCCGCACCTCTATAGACAAGTGTATGAAGCCGCCCAAAGGTAACATTTATTGCCGACTCACATGCACCCAACCATGGACAATGTATACACAATGATCACGTTTATTACTGTACCCGTTGCCCATACCAACACGTAAGCCCCTGCTGGCGAGGGCTCACAAACTGGGCTCACAACTAACCAATCCTAACGCCAATCATTGTATCCAAGGCCTCACCCCAGCATCCCTCAATACGTCCATAGAGATAGGGCTAAGGCCCCCCGGCAGAGTCAGAGACTACACGGTCCGAGACCACCTCCCCTCAAACCCTATGACATAATAGTTCTGCTAAGGTAATGGCGATACGACGATGTCAGTGGACAAGACTTGAGTTGGAGATAGAGCTAGAGTTCTGAGGCCCCACCTATGACACCTCCCCTTGATACTCGCTCGTATCAAGCACACCAACCACACACATACATCCACATGCCTATTCCTATAATCATCATCATCATCATCATCATAAATAATAAATAAATATGCATGAACAGTAATAATAGAAATATTGGATGACATGCTGAATGCACATAACAATCATACATGCATAAAATCATGCATGGCATTAGACTCAAGAATAAAAATAGTTTATTATTAACCAATTAGTTGAGGTCTTGTTCCCTCACCTTTACTTGATCGTAGGTCCTCTTTCAAGCTTTAAGAATCAACTATATATTGATATTATATCACTAGAAGACCTAACCAAGCCGATAGACTTTAATTAGAATTAATTCTGATTTTAAAAAGCATGCTGATAACTGGGGGTCGATGCTAGGATCGGAGGTTTCATCGACCCTGGGTGCGACCACGCCTATTCTTAACTTCCCGAACACTGGGGGTCGATGATCAGGGTCTGATAGGGTCGATTGGCATCGACCCCCCCGTGCGACCCCCTGTGGGTTTAGTCAATTTTTCATCCTACAGTCCATTCTTCGTGTTTGGGGTCCTATGGCTTGCTTCTACAATCCATTCCACACATGTTCTATGGCCTAGAACCGTGGTTCATTCACCTAGATGGCTTTCATGATTTTCCCCATGGTTTTCCATGAAAACCTAACCATGGGTGGATGATTTGGGTTTCTCCTAGATCATTCCCTCTTCTTTATCTATCCTAAGGTCTATAGAATTTCATGGGGATAGTATCCATACCTGAGAATTAGGCTTGTTTCTTTGAAGCCTTCTCCTTAATCTTCTTCTCCACTTTCCTTCTCCTCTCTATCTTTTCTCCTTCTCTTCTCTTTCTCTCAATCGAATTAGGGTTCTAAAAGGAGTGAAAGAGGCTTAGGGACGTCCTATTTATAGAGTAGAAACTCCCAAAATAAGTCCCATTGAGATTAGGAAGGAATCCCATTGAAATTAAGAAAGTTTCCTATTTTTTTATTCGTGCTGTTTTTACCGGTTACTAGGGGTCGATGGGGGGGGGGGTCGGAGATCCCGTCGATCCTTGGTTCTTAAAATGTCCAACCCGTGGTATAAAACTGGGGGTCTAACTTTTATACTGGGGGGTTTCGACCCTCCCTTGCTGGGTATGCGACCCTTTCCCTATTTTTAGTGTTTTTGGGTCAGTTTAATACCTGGGATTGTGATCTCCTTTACGCACTTGATCCGTTTGGTTCGAACATGATGGGTAGACCTGGTTCAAGGTGGTAAGACCGGGTTAGTTTGATACGGGTCTTATAACTCCCCCCTACTTACAAAAATTTCATCCTCAAAATTGTACATACCTTCTGAGTCGAATAAGTGAGGGTATTGTTTTCGCATATAATTCTCTTCTTCCCATGTAATTTCTTTCATGTCTCTACTTCTCCGTGTGACCTTAACATAATAGATATCTCGATTGCGTAGTCGTTGAACCTTTCGACTGGTGATTTCAGATGGTGTTACTTCAAATGTGAAATCATCAGTCAAATCAGGCAAGTCTATTGTCAAAACGTATGTTGGATCCTTGACATACTTCTTCAATAAGAAAATGTGAAATAGTCATGCACACTTGACATAGATAGTGGTAGTGCTAACTGGTAAGCCACTTTCCCACGCTTAGCTAGAATCTCATATGGCCTAACATATCTTGGACTTAATTCCCTTTCTGTCCGAAAAGTTTCAATCCTCGCATAGGCGATACTTTTAAGAATACTTTATCACCCACAACGAACTCATGGTCTCGGCATCGGGTATCGGCATACTGCTTCTGACAATTCCAAGCTGTTCTCACTCTTTCTTTGATAATGTCGACCACTCGACAAGTCTCTTCAAAAAATTCCGGTCCAACAATACTACGTTCCCCACTTTGTTCCAAAACAAGGAGTTCGACACTTTCTGCCATACAGTGCTTCATAGGGTGACATCTGTATAGTAGTCTGATAGCTATTATTATAAGCGAACTCAATCAGTGGTAACTTTTCATCCCATGATCCTTTGAAGTCAATTACACATGCTCGAAGCATATCTTCTAGAATCTGAATTGCACGCTCTGACTGTCCATCTGTCTGTGGATGAAATGCAGTACTAAACTTCAATGTTGTACCCATAGCCTTTTGCAATCCTTTACAAAACTTTGAAGTAAATCGTGGATCTCTATCGGACACAATACTTTCAGGTACACCGTGTAATTGCATAATGTTATGCACATACAGCTTAGCTAACCTCTCTAGTGTATATTGGGGTCGTATAGGTATAAAGCGAGCTATTTTAGTCAGGCGGTCTACAATCACCCAAACTGCATCACCTAATCGAGGAGTCAGTGGTAATCCTGTGACGAAGTCCATAGTGATGCAGTCCCATTTCCATGCTGGTTTCGATAACGACTGTAACAGTCATGTCGGTCTTTGTCGTTCAGCCTTTACTTTCTGACAATTTAGGCATTGAGACACGAACATAGCTACATCTGCTTTCATTCCTCTCCACCAATATAGTTTCTTTAGATCATGATACATCTTAGTGCTTCTAGGATGTATCGAATAGATGGTGGTATGGGCTTCTTTCATCAATCGATGTCTAATGTCCACATTTTATGTTTCGGGTACACATATTCTTCCTTTGTACTTCAATACCTTTTCTTCGTCTAAGGTAAACTCAGGGTTAGTTCTACCTTTTTCGATGTCTTCTTGTACTGTTCTCAGGTAAGGGTCTGATTTGATAGCTATCTTCACTTCATCAACTATATATGGTATAATTTTCTATGCGGTGAACATATTTGAAAATCGATGAATAAACCCTTGGTTGGCTGATCCATCTAGTGCATCAATCACAAACTGCTCGTTATCGTGCTTGAATACCTTTCTGGTAGTACACATTGCGGCAGTTGTGCTAACCCCTCCCTGAGATTTTATCATTGCCTTTCTGCTCAACGCATCGGCTACTACATTAGCTTTCCCTGGATGATACTGGATATCACAATCATAGTCTTTCAATAGTTCCAGCCATCTTCTTTGTCTCATATTCAGCTCCTTCTGATTAAATAGATAAGTAAGACTTTTATGGTCTGTTTTAATCTGAAACTTCTTCCCGTATAGATAATGTCTCCATATTTTGACAGCATGTACTACTGCCGCTAGTTCCAAATCATGAGTGGGGTAGTTCTTTTCATGTGTCTTCAGTTGTCTTGAGGCATATGCAATTACTTGTTCTCCTTGCATAAGTACACATCCTAATCCCAGTCCTGACGCATCGGTGTACAAGATGAATGGTTATCCAGGAATCGGGATGGTCAAGATTGGAGCTGATATCAATCTAGATTTCAAGGTTTGGAAACTCTTCTCGCATTTGTCCGTTCAGACAAACTTCTCGCCCTTCTTAGTCAAACTGGTAAGAGGTACGGAAATTCGGGAATAGTCTTCCACAATTTGTCGATAATACCCAGCTAGACCCAGAAACCTTTTAATTTCCGCAACGCTCTTCGGTGCTTCCCACTTTACAATAGCCTCGATCATGTTGGGATCCACTTTAATTCCTTCCGCGAATACTACATGGCCTAGAAATGCGACTTCTTTTAGCCAAAACTCACACTTTGTAAATTTGGCGTAGAGATTTTCCCTTCGTAGTCGCTGCAGAGCAGCGTTTAGATTCTTAACATGAGTTTCCTTGTCTTTGGAGTAGACTAATATATCATCAATGAATACAATAACTGATGTATCCAACATGTCGTGGAAAACCCGATTCATAAGTTCCATAAAGGTTGCTGGTGCGTTTGTCAACCCAAAAGACATGACTAAAAATTCATAATGTCTATATCTGGTCCTGAATGCTGTCTTGGGATATCACCATCCTTAATCTTCAGCTGATGGTAGCCTGACCGAAGATCAATCTTTGAGAACACTTTGGCACCTCGCAACTGATCGAACAGGTCATCGATCCGAGGTACTGGATACCGATTTTTGATTGTTAGTTTATTCAGTTCTCGATAGTCTATACACAAGCGAACGCTACCGTCCTTTTTCTTCATGAATAATACTGGCGCTCCCCATGGTTATATGCTAGGGCGAATGTAACCCTTGTCTAGCAGTTCTTGTAGTTGTACTTTCAATTCCTTCAGTTCAGTAGGAGCCCTTCGATAAGGTGCTTTCGATACTGCTGCGGCTCCAGGTATAAGATCTATAACGAACTCTGTAGCTCGATCGGGTGGTAATCCTGGTAATTCTTCAGGAAATATATCTGGATAGTCATGCACGACATCAATATCTTCCATTCGTGGTGCTTCCTTGGTAATGTCAACCACAGATATTAAATAACCGACTGGTCCTTTCTCAAGTCACTTCTTAGCCTTTAGCGCCGAGAGTATGAGCTTTCATTTTCAGGGAAGTTTCATTCCTGTAAAACTAAACTCGGCTCCTTCCTTGCCTTTAAATGTCAGCTTCTTTTTGGCACACAATAGGTTTGCAGAATGCCAAACTAAGCAGTCCATTCCCAAGATGACGTCAAAGTTTGCCATCTCATGTTGGATCAAGATTGCTTCCAAGGTCTTTTTATCAATAAGAACTAGACATGGTCCATAACCTTTTTCTGACTCCACTTCTAATCCCATAGGTGATCGTACAAGTAGTTTGTAGTCTAAGGATTTAAGGGGTAGATTTAACTTCTTTCCAAATGTCACAGATATAAAGGAATGAGTAGCTCCTGAATCAAAGAGTACTCTGGCGGGAATGCCATTAATAGGTACGATACCTGTGATTTATTTTGGTTTAGTCTACATGCTCATACAATGTAATACAACAAACAAAAATGTAAGTCATACCTATAACCACATCAGGCGATGTGGCAGCATCCTCGGATGTAACCACGTAAACTCGTCCTTGATGTAGCTGCTTCTTGGGCTTAGGACATTCCCTTGCTATATGTCCCACTTGGTTGCAGTTAAAACATTTTATCCCTTCAGTAATTGGCTTCTGTTGCTGTTGAACTACGGCAATAGTCTTGGTCTCAGTGGTAAAGCCTTGAGCACGGAAGGATTTGAATGTCTTGTTATTCCCTCTGTTATAAGAATTTCCAGCTGGCCTTTTTATACCTCTGTTTTCCATGAAATAACCCTCCTTCTGGCTCGATTTTATAACTCGAGCAATTTGTGCTGCTTCGTTATAGATTTTCTTTTCATGACCCAGAACATGCTCGCGGATGCTTTCCCTAAGTCCCATGACGAACCTTCGGGTCTTTGTGTTTTCCTCTTGCATACTAGTGGGTGCAAAGAAGAACAACTCTTCATAACGCTGTTGATACGCATCCAAGGTCATCTGTCCCTGAAATAAACTCAGGAACTCTCTTTCGATAGAATCTCTGAAACTTCTTGGAAAGTACTTCTTAAAGAACGCCTCTTTAAAAATATCCCAAGTCAGTTGGCCGTGCTTTGTAAGTAAATACGTCCTAGTAGACCTCCACCAATGGTGTGCATCTCCTTTCAGCATAAAGGAGGCACATAACACTTTCTCTTCTTCATTTAATGTCATCATCATAAAGTTTCATTCCATTTCGTCAACCCAGTGTGCCGACCATAAAGGATCTGCTGGCTTGCCATTGAATTCTCTGGGCTTTAATTTCAGAAAACACTCCACCAGTTTGGAGTGGTCTAGTGGCTCCGAGACATACACTCCATATATAGGTGGTTGGTATTGATATCCACCATGAGCTATTTCAGGATTCGATACTTGAGCCTGCATGATAGGAGTCTGAGGTGCGTGGGGTACTGTGTTACTTCCCCCAGGTGCTATGCTTGCCTATCCAGCTGGCATTGGAGGTGTTTGTGCAGCTAGAAGAGTTATGCCTATGGCCGCTTGGATAGTAGCTTGTGCCTGTTGCATCTGTTGCAGCTGTTGGGCCAAGTTCATTACGATTGTGGCCAAGTCTGTAGGTGGAGCTAGCAGATTAGTAGGATTTGCCTGCCCATTTATGACGGATGGTGCCGTGTTCCTGTCCCCCTGTGGTTCCGAGTGTGTCTGGTTATCTTCCCCCATAGGTGGTGGTGGTGGGATAGAGTTACGACTCTGTCTGGTTGCTCTGCGTCCCGCCATTAATTAATCTGCTATTAGGATTGCCTGAAATCATTGAACACGATAGACAATCATTAAATACTTCATTCTCATATTTTAAATCCACTAAAAAAATGCAAATTTCAAATTTTTTAGATCATTCTGTCGAAAATGTTGTGTTTTCGCTGTAGGGTCGATGGTGGGGGTCGTTGGGTGTCCGACCCTCAGTATTCGACCCTGGGAAATCACCCATTCTTCCCGAGAGCCGGGGGTCGATGGGGGGGTCGGAGTATGTCCGACCCAGGGTGCGACCCCTGGTTCTCTATCAAGTTCCCAAGAGCCGAGGGTCGATGCGGGGGTCGATTCGGGGGTCGATTGTTTTAATCGAATTTTTCGACCCCCGGACAAAAAATCTGATTTTTAAGTCCGATTCAAAGTCCATTTCTCATTCTTTCTTCTCCGCTTCGACTCAGCTCATCCCTCTAACTTGATACAGTACCCATTCTGATCCGTTGGTGGTTTGCACTCCTCGTTTCGTCGTCTACACCTCCGCTACAAGTATTTCTTCTACCTTTTTATGTTGTTAGGGTTCTTAACCTAGGTTTTTTCTCGTTTATCTCGTATTTTTCAAATTAAACTTTTTTCAATCGTAAAAATTCGATTTTTATTGGGAGCTTTTGTTGTTGGTGACTCGAGGAATGAAAGCCCTCAAAAATATTTGAGTTTCATCGGTTGGTTATCGAGAAACTCAAAATTTTCACTTTTTGCCCTAATTTTGTCGAAATTTTGAATTTCTTGAAATTTCTTGCAATTCAATCTAATTAGCTGAAATTTCTGACTGTTTGAGTCTCACAAGATAGTTTAGGATCTATGTAAGTCCTCCTACCCACGTGTATGGGTGAAAAGTGAGGTTTTTGACCCATTTACCTCGTTATTACGTCGAAATCTTGGCTTTTTCCTCTCTACTAACCCATTATTTATTTTTTCTTTCTTATTTGTAGATACTATGGCTCGTACCAAGGTACCTAGAGTTCGCGACCGTCTTCGCTTCCGTTCCAACGAAGCCGAGACATATTATGCCCACTACGCTCGCAAGAAAGTAGAGGGAGGCTGCAAAGTGGACTTGGCTGAGTTAGCCTTGTTCAATGTAGAGAGAGCATTTGGTGATATGGGATGGATCCCTATCATCACTTATGATACGTGTACCTGTCCTGACTTGGTATGCCAGTTCCACTGTAATCTCCATGTGGTGGGAGATTACAATGATGTGGAGCGAGGTGATGAGCTTCGCATCACGAGCTACGTCAAGGGGGTTGACGTTTCATTTAATTATCGGCAGCTGGCCGACTTGTTGGGCATTTCCTATGCTGGCCCCATGATGTTCTGTGCTCCTGGAGAGCCCCAGTTCTTTTCTTTACAGATGATGGCTGAGATCGATAGCCAGCTCATTCGACCTGATCGCTGGCAGATGAAAGCAAGTTATCAGCACTCAGATCCACAGGTATATTGCAAGATCATTCAGCATAACCTGATACTGCAGAGTGGTCATTACGAGAGGATCTCCCGATTGACCCGGTATCTATTATATCGGATATGCACTAGGCAGCCCGTCTGCCTTCCATACATCATCATGCGTACCATAATCAGTGCCACGTTGCCCAGTCACACTGGCAACCTTCCTTACGGATGCATGATCACTACCTTGCTTACCCGCCTGGGGTTGACTTAGTGGATGAGAAGATTCAGGAGAAATTCTTCTCATCGCCTCTGGATTGGGAGGCTAATTGCAAGATGGCCATGCGAGATGCCCAGGTTAGTGATGAGGAGAGGAACGCGATGGTGCGCCCCGCACTCGAGTAGAGATGGCTGATGCAGAGGCCACAGCAGTAGCCGCTGGAGCAGGGGTTCCTGGGGATGATGACGATCGGCTGTACATGGATGTAGATACCATACCCCCTCCATCACCTACTCATGTTACTAGAGCTAGTCTATCTTCTTCAGCTGGTCCTTCGCATGCAGCTGGTCCTTCGTATACTCTATTTGATGACATGATGAGGATATCACATGAAATACGAGAGGCTCAACGTATGTCTGACCTGAGGATGGGAGAGCTTCTAGAGGCTCAGCATGTGACTGACTGGTGGGTGGCTGATCTCACAGCTAGTCTCCAGACGAGCCAAACTCAGCTAGCTTGGTTGACCAGGGTCTACGTTGAGGACTATGATAGAGACCGTGAGGCACCACCTCCCCCATCACATCCAACTTCTTGATGTACTCCTTCTATTTCTCTTTTTGTACTTCAGAGTAACTGCCTGGACTGTGGACTATACTCTGCTTTAATCATATATATATAAACGTTTGTTCTTCCTTTTGGTTATATATCTCTTTGTTTCTCATTTAATAGATGCATTATTCTCTTTCAGTTTAGTCTCAAACAACACCGATCCTTATGGTGTGTTATTACTATGTCTTTTATATTTTATCCTATCTCAGTTCACACCCTTTTTGTGGAAGTATATGGTTTCACAGATAAAGCCTGAGATGCTCTAATACCAAGTTGTCACACCCCATTTCTATACCATTCAGAACGGTGTGATGAACCACTATAAACCAACGGTTCAACCAGGATCTCTAATAGGCGGTATCCATTAAAAATAAAACCATGCACATCCACAACCATAATCAGAATAAATACACAATAGCGAAAGTCTTATAGTAAATGAACTGAGCATTCTAAGTGTAATAATAATAATTAAAAATATCAAATTATTGTTGTATCAACTGAGTCATAAATAAATAAAATATCAATTACAACTTTTATAAATCCAAATAAAATCCTAATAGAACATGCATGAGTTGCACTCGCATGAGGGGTCATGCGTATCCTCTAAGTCTTCAGCCTTCATTGCAGCAACACGCGTGTACATCGAATCATTTATATAATCTGCAACAGTGGTACCTGAATCATCAACTAAAAATAGTCGACGTCGAGAGGGTGAGCACACATCATGGCTCAGTGAGCAAACAAAACAATGCAATAAACATATGCATGCATTCAATTCATATCTTTGGTCTGGAAAATAAGTTTGCAATGTGCTATGGAAAGGATAGGTGGCCAAAGATCACGTTTATTGACGCCGTAACTCTATACACAAGTGTATGAAGCCGCCCAAAGGTAACGTTTATTACCGACTCACATGCACCCAACCATGGGCAATGTACACAGAAAGGTCACGTTTATTGTTGTACCCGTTGCCCATACCAACACGTAAGCCCCTGCTGGCGAGGGCTCACAAACTGGGCAAGCAACTAACCAATCCTGATGCCAATCAGTGTATCCAAGGCCTCACCCCAGCATCCCTCAATACGTCCATAGAGATAGGGCTAAGGCCCCCCGGCCGAGTCAGAGACTACACAGTCCGAGACCACCTCCCCTCATACCCTATGACGTAATAGTTTTGATAAGATAATGGCGATACGATGATGTCAGTGGACAAGACTTGAGTTAGAGATAGATCTTGAGTGTTGAGGCCCCGCCTATGACACCTCCCCCTGATACTCGCTCGCATCAAGCACACCAACCACACACATACATCCACATGCCTATTCCTATCATCATCATCATCTTCATTATCATAAACAATAAATAAATATGCATGAACAGTAATAATAGAAATATTGGATGACATGTTGAATGCACATAACAATCATACACGCATAAAATCATGCATGCCATTGGACTCGAGAATAAAAATAGTTTATTATTAACCAATTAGTTTAGGTCTTGTTCCCTCACCTTTACTTGATCGTTGGTCCTCTTTCAAGCTTTAAGAATCAACTATATATTGATATTATATCACTAGAAGACCTAACCATGCCGATAGAATTTTGTTGGAATTAATTATGATTTTAAAAAGCATGCTGTTAACTGGGGGTCGATGCTAGGGTTGGAGGTTTCATTGACCCTGGGTGCGACTACCCCTATTCTGGAGTTCCCGAACACTGGGGGTCGATGATCAGGGTCTGGTAGGGTCGATTAACCATCGATCCCTTGTACGACCCCCTATGGGTTTAGTTAATTTTTCATCCTACAGTCCATTCTTCGTGTTTGGGGTCCTATGGCTTGCTTCTACAATCCATTCCACACATGTTCTATGGCCTAGAACCGTGGTTCATTCACCTAGATGGCTTTCATATTTTCCCCATGGTTTTCCATGAAAACCTAACCATGGGTGGATAATTTGGGTTTCTCCTAGATCATTCCCTCTTCTCTATCTATCCTAAGGTCTGTAGAATTTCATGGGGATAGTATCCATACCTGAGAATTAGGCTTGTTTCTCTGAAGCCTTCTCCTTAATCTTATTCTCCACATTCCTTCTCTTCTCTTTCTTCTCTCTCAATCCTATTAGGGTTTAAGAGGAGTGAAAGAGGCTTAGGGACATCCTATTTATAGACTAGAAACTCCCAAAATAAGTCCCATTGAGATTAGGGAGGAATCCCATTGAAATTAGGAAAGTTTCCTAATTTTTGGTTCGTGCTGTTTTTACCATTTACCAGGGGTCGATGGGGGGGGTCGGAGATCCCGTCGACCCCTGGTTCTTAAAATGTCCTACCCCCGATGTAAAACTGGGGGTCTGACTTTTATACTGGGGGGTTCCGACCCTCCCTTGCTGGGTATGCAACCCTCCCCCTATTTTTAGTGTTTTTGGGTCAGTTTAATACCTGGGATCGTGATCTCCTTCACACACTTGATCCATTTGGTTCGACCATGATGGGTAGACCTGGTTCAAGGTGGTAAGACCGGGTTTTTTCGATACGGGTCTTACACCACTCCTTAATAACACTACTTTGCAATTAAACATATGTAACCTAGCTAAGTCACAATGTCCTAAGTAGGGACCGGATGGGGTCAGAAGCTTGGCAAAGTTATGGTCCAGTATAATCATTAACTAGGTAAACTAGGTTAGTTGAATTGGAATTACCTTAACAACTGTACCCTTAGCCATTAGACGGTTATGTAGTAGCACGGGTTCAACGAAAAGGTAGTATGAACATAGCTACGATGCTCCCTATAGCTGATGTGATGGGATGGGATGGCGAGTCGACTAATGGGATTACCATCTCCTCAAGTGCGTAATGGATTGTGGAGTTGGGATGAGTTGGGTGTAGGCAGCCGACGAAAAAATGGATTTGCATTTTAGAATTATTGATAGAACTTCATTTCTTCATATCTTGGTCTTTTTACGTTCAATTCAGATGATTCAAGGGCCATTATTCCTCATTTTTAGTGCTCTACAAAGTGGATGTGAAGGATTTTAGGTAGAGGTCTCCGAAGCATCCCATGCAGAGTCGTTAGCTGAATTATCGTAAATTTGCCTATTTAAACTTTAGAAATTCATAATTATTTCCAAATGAGGTGATTCAAGTTATAGTATTTCTCATTTTTAGTGTTCTACAAAGTGGACATGGAAAATTTGGGGTAGAGGCTATCAAAAAAATGCATGCAGAATGACGACAAAAATGGCCTATGAAATGATCGAGAGAGAAAAATTAATTTTGGCCTAACCTAGCTCAACACAACTTAGTCCAACTCAGCCCGGCCCAAGTCAAACTAGTCTAGACCAAATCGGATCAACCCATATGCATGCATATTATGCATTATACTATATTTTGCATATTGTATTATATATATTATACTATATATTATATGCATTATGCATCATATATGTAAAGTGTGATATATCTATATATGAAGGAAGGAGGCAGCCATGTGTCGACTAGATAGAACGAGAATTGGAACGGTGATGGATAAGGTTCCATGAGAAAGGAAAGAAGAATATTAAGGCAAGAAGAGGGTTGGCCGATAAAGAGAAATGGAAAGAGAGAGAGTGTGAGCTGGCCATGGCTATATAGGAAAGAATGGGGCTGCTATGTGTCAAATTGACCCAACATGGAAAGTTGGGATTGGTGGGGAGGTAACTTAGGAAGGAATAAAGAGAGAACCGAGAGAGAGATTGAGCAAGATCCAGTGGGGACCCGTTTGTGGATGGAAAGAAAGTGGGAGAGACTAAGGTGGAAAGAAAAGATCGGGAGAGGGAGAAGAAGGAAAGAAGAACAGAAAAAAATAAAAGGAAAGAGGAGAGACAGACAGATGGAGAAGGAGAAGAAGGAAAGAAGAACAAAAAAAAAAGAAAAGGAAATTGAGAGTGAGTCGGACGGGTGGAGGGAGGGAGAGATTGAGTGAAGAAAAAAGGGAAGATTGAAAGGAGAAGATAAAAAAGGGGAGAGGAGATGTGAGGAAGATTGATTTTCTGTTTTGGGGAGTGAGAGAGAGATTGAGTGGAGAAAAAAGGGAAGATTGAAAGGAAAAGATAAAAAATGAGAGAGGAGACGCGAGGAAGATTGATTTTCTGTTTTGGGGAGTGAGAGAGAGATTGAGTGGAGAAAAAAGGGAAGATTGAAAGGAGAGGATAAAAAAGGAGAGAGGAGACATGAGGAAGGGGGATTTTCTGTTTTGGGGAGTGAGAGAGAGATCGAGTGGAGAAAGAGAAAAAACAGAAAGAGGTGAGATCTGAAGGAGAGAAGAAGAATTGGGATTAAGAGAGAAATCAGAAGGGGAAAAGAGGAAGAAGAAGATCAAAAGTGGGTGAGAGAGGGAGAAGACTAGAGAAGAAAAGAGAGCGATGGAATGAAGAGAGGGGCAGAGAAAGAAGAAAGAGGGAGCACGGAGAGAGGAGAAGAAGTTGGAGGAGGAAGGGCTGAGTTCTTTACAACTCAGGTAAGCTGCTCCCTCTCCTTTGTTTTCTTTTTATTTTTTACTGCCTTCTTTACCTGATATTCCCATTATTTGCCTACTCATAGAACGAGATCTACGAACTCGCGCAACACATCTCCCACACTTGATCATCCCCCACTTGTGGCATAACCATGTAAACTGCCATCATCCTTTATTAATCACCCTAATATTCGTCTCGTGCTTTATCTCCATGACCCAGCACCTAACCAACCAACCTAATGAACATCCTTCGAACCACAACTCCCAATAGATTCTGTCATCCCTCACCAATGCACCAACCAACACTACATCTCCACCACTATGACTTGCAAAACATCTGGCGCACTCCAAACACCTATCCAGGCATGCTCACAATACCTAATCCATGTAAACCCCTCCTTGTTACATACCATATTGTGACCACTCCACCGAATACCCTTTACGCCTGTCCAACTCCGTACTCACTTAAACCCAAAGGCACCACCTACCATCAACTTTACCCATCCTCTTCCACTGACATAGCAGCTTCCTATAACTTGATCAACTATCTTATCTACCCACATCATCCTCTTTTCTAGCCTATCTTACACCTGACTGCAAGCAAATCCCACCTGTACAGCGTTACAATCTCACTCACTTCCCCATTGCCTTGCTGTCCACTACCCCCAAATTTGCTGCACACAATTCACCACTTGTCTCTACTAATACATCCCAGCCAAAATCTGTAACAACCAAATATAAACCCTCCATTGACACCTATTATTTCCTAGCACTCCATCCTAATCTGCTGCAACACAAGTCAATGTCCATGCACTACATCTGTTCATCAGTGGCCCAAATGCTACCATACCACTCCACCTCACCCTTGCAACACAAACCACGACCATAACACTGCCCGATTTCCTATACCTGCCCGACTACCTACCACCTTACCCACATCAGATAACCATTATCTCCATCATCCTCATGGCCACAGTAGCCCCTCCACCCAGCAACCTACCAAAACCTTTGTCGTAGAACCGATAATCTAATGCATAGCACCATCCACCACACATTTCTCCAAACCCCGCAGACCAATCACTCACCAATCGTAAACCCTAATCAAAACCCAGCCCTTCTGTCCTTTGATCATCCAGCACCAGTTGATCAGCCAATCACCTTCTGACATGTCCATTACCATTGATTTGAATTAGCCCCTGATCTTTCCATAAAATATGGGCCATTGATTGAACCTATGATCATGATATGCTTGAATGAAATCTAAATTTTAATTTTTTATCATGTTGCTATGATGCTTAGTCAAAATCTGATCCATTGAATGTGAAATTTGTTTTGGGATGAAAGTCTATCCATTGATATTGAATTATTATTTGAATGAACGAATTTGACTCATTTGAGCAAGTGCTTTTTAATGTCAATTTAATCTGAACTGTTGATCTTTAAGATCTAATCATGTGGATGGTTGATTAATTAATTTGAACCATTGATTTCAATATGATGATGATTTAATGATGAGTTCATTTGAGACATTAAAGTCTGATTTACTAATGTTAATATGATCTGAACTGTTGACTTAAGATCTTGAGTGAATCTTAACCATCGATCAAATATGATATTGGTCACATTGTTGATGATCAATGCTTGATTAATGCTCTCACGTGCTTACTATTATATTCGGAATGCTCTCAAATGCTGTATCTGGATTGCTCACATATATTTGATGTTATATTCTCACATGATTTGAATGCTCTCACATGCTTACTGCTATGATTAGATGCTTACTGCCATGTTTGGATGCACACTGCTATATTTGGAATGCTATGACTGCTATAGTTGGAATGCTTTCATCTATCATATTTGATTTTTGAAAGAAATAAAAATTAAAAGAACAATTAGGGTAGGAAACCCTAAAAATGGAAAGAATAATTAGGGCACGATAAACCCTAAAACAGAAGATTGAACAAATAGGGCAAGATAAACCCTAAAAATGGAAAGAACAATTAGGGCAAGATAAACCCTAGAATGGAAAGAACAGATTTGGAAAGTGAAACCCTGAAAATGAAAAGAACAGATATGGACAGATAAACCCTAGAAATGAAAGAACAATTAGGGAAAGATAAACCCTATAATTGAAAAGATAGAGAGAAAGGGAAGGAAACCCTAAAAATGGATATCACACCCAAAGAGATAGGAAACCCTAGAAACCTAAAATGGAAATACAATAATGGTAGGAGTTTAGGTCTCATCCCTAAATCCTATTGACAAAAATGGAAATAATTTGGTACACAATCCAAATCTGACTCCCACAATCCTTTCGAACTACGTTGTACCTGATTTCAAGGCAAACCCTAGAATACGTAGGCAATTTCAGAGTCCCAAATATGGTATGAAGCCATCCATCCACCATTCATCAAGCATAAACTTCAACTTGAACAAAGAATATAATTGAAGCACATGTATAAATCACTTCCATAATCTTTAATCACACGACCCATATTCGAACTATGTTTTGGACTTGATTTCCAAGATTGGAATACATAGGCAGTTTGTGTCACACCCCAATTCTGCACCAACTAGAATGGTGTGATGAACCGTTAATAAACCAACGGTTCAACTAGGATCTCGTATAGGCTATGCCCACATTGTTAAATCAAAACATATTTTCACATTAATTAGAGGTAATAAAGTAAATAGCAGAAGTCTTACAGATAATGAACTGAGGTCTAGTCATGATAAATAATTAATATTCCATTTATCTCCAAGTAATCAAAACCTAATTTAATATATATTACAAATATTCAAATACGAAAATTTAAAATCAAGAGTATCCACAGTGAAACGCTCACTTAACGAATCATAATAGTCCTACACAGCTTGCTCATCATAGCCGCCACCCGTTTACATGTTCGCTTGTTGACATAATCTTCAACCGTAATACCTGCAACATCAGAAACTAAAAGATTTGTGTGCACGAGGGTCAACTCTCCAACTTGAGCTCAGTGAGAAAACAAAACAATGCAACAAACATATGCATGCATTCAATTCATATCTATGGTCTGATTTATAAGTTTGCAATGTGCTATAGAAAGGTTCAGTGGCTGCCTCACCTCTATACATGAGTGTGTAAAACCGCCCAATGAAAACGGCACTGTTGACCCCACATGCACCCACCATGGACAATATACACCCCATGAAAACGGGATGGCTATACCGGCTGCCCAAACCAACATGTAAGCCCCTGCTGGCGAGGGCTTACAAACTGGGCTCATAACTAACCAATCCCAATGTTAAACAGTGTATCCAAGGCCTCACCCCAGCATCCCTCAATACATCCATAGAGATAGAGCTAAGGCCCCCCAGCAGAGCCGAAGACTATACGGTCTGAAACCACCTCCCCTGATAACCTACGACGTAATAGTTCTGCTAAGGAAATGGGGATACGACGATGTCAGTGGACATGAGTTGAGTAGAACCAGGGCACAATATACACCCCATGAAAACAGCATGGCTGTACCGGTTGATACCATCCCCTACCCACACCATGTACACTAACCACACACATACATTCACATGCCTATTCCTAGCATCATCATCATCATCATGTTATAAATAAACAGAATTAAATATGCATGAACAGTAATAACAAGAATATTAGATGACATATTGAATGCACATACAAGCATATATGCATAGAATCAGTCATGGCATTGGACTCAAGAAATAAAAATAGTTTATTATTAGCCAATTAGTTTAGGTCTTGTTCCCTCACCTTTGCTTGAGTGTAGATCCTCTTTCAAGCTTTAAGAATCACTTTTATACCAATAGGAAAACCTAACAAGTCAATAGATTTTAGTTACAAGTCATTTCGATAATTTTAAGCTTATTTTTAAGCACGGGTCGCAGGTAGGGTCGTAGGTTTCTGTGACCCCCAGGGGTAGGGTCGATGCCAGGGTCGGATGTTCCATGGATCCTGGGTGCGACCACCGCATCCCTAGACTTCCCCAATGTTGGGGGTCGATCCTGTGGTCTAGTAGGGTCGATTCCCAATCGACCCCACATGCGACCCCCCATAGTTTGAGTCGAATTTTCCATTGTACAGTCCATTCTTTCATGTTTGGGTCCTTTGGCTTACTTTTATAGTCCATTATATGATTGTTCTATGACTTAAAACTCTAAGTTACTCACCTTTCATAGTTTTCCATGATTTCCATTGGAATTCATCCATGGATGGATGGTATTAGGGTTTCTCCTAACCTAAGTTCCTCATAATCTATTCTAAGCTTTCAATTCAGATAGGGATTGAGGTTCATACCTTTTGTAGTCTGAGTTTCAAAGATATCTCTGAGCTTCTTCTTCTTCCTTAGCCTTTTCTTCAAGTTTTCCTTCTCTTCTTCTCTTCATTCTCTTCTCTTCATTCTCTTCTCTTTCTCTCGCTTCCAATTAGGGTTCTAAAAGGAGTGAAAGAGGCTTAGGGACGTCATATTTATAGAGGAAAACCTCTCAAAATATGTCCCATTGAGTTTAGAGAAGGTCCCAATCGAAATTAGGAAAGTTTCCTAATTTTCGATTTGTGCTGTTTTTTGATGTTTTTCGGGGGTCAATGCTAGGGGGTCGATGGGGGGTCGGAAAATCCGAGACCCCTGTGACCCCCCTGACCAAAAGTCAGGGTTGGACTTCTTTTGAGGTGTGGGTGGACCCTGCCTGTTTGGGCATGCGACCCCACCCTCATTTTAACTGTTTTTTAGTATAATTTCGTATTGGGTCTTGGTTTTCTTCACACACTTGGTCCACTTGGCTCGACCATAACATGTAGACTGGTCACGACACGAAATGTAAGGTTCGACCAGGTTCGTGGCATGCGGGTCTTACAACTCCACCACCCTTAAAAGAAATTTCGTCCTCAAAATTTGAACGTACGGATCTTACAACTCCCCCATCCTTAAAATAAATTTTGTCCTCAAAATTTGAATTTAGATGCGAATTCTATTTTCGCATTGCATCTTCTTCTTTCCATGCAATCTTCTCCACGTCTCGTCTTTGCCAGATTATCTTTATATAATAATTATCCTAATTTTTGAGATGTTGTACCTTCCAACTAGTGAACTAGGCTGGTACCACTTCGAGAGTTAAATCTTCTATCTAATCTAGTGGATCAGTGGTCAATACCTTTGATATGGATCTCCAACATACTCCTTCAATAGAGATACGTGAAATACGCCATGCACACTAGACATGGACAGCGGTAACGCTATTTGATATACTACTTTTCTACGTCTCTCCAATTTTATGAGGTCCAAAACATATATTGGATTCAACTTTCCCTTCTCGTTGAATTGTTTTTAATCTGTGCATAAGTGATATCTTCAAGAACACTTTATCACTTATGGTGAACTCGATGTCTTGGTGTCCCTTTTGAGAAACTTGAGCTATCTTGGCCCTTTGCTTTGATCTTGTCTGCTACTCGACAAGTTTCTTCAACAGACTCAGGTCTTACCATTCCTTATTCACCAACTTTATTCCAAAACAAAAGAATTTGACATTTCTACCTTACCATGCTTTATAGGTGACATCTACATAGTAGGTTGATAGAAAATTCAATCAACATATAGCTTAGTTAGCCGCTCCAAAGCATACCAAGGTCGTATAGCAATGGAATGAGTTATCTCCCTAAGGTGATCAACAATCACCCAAACTGCGTCAACCGTTTTAGGAGTCAGTGGCAAATCATTGACATATTTCATTGTACTGCAGTTTCACTTCCAGACTGGCTCCGATAGTGGTTATGGTAAGCCATGTTGGTCTTTGTCTTTCAGCCTTTACTTGCTAATAATTCAGACACTGAAACATGCATCTAGCCATAACTACTTCCATTCTTTTCTATCAAAATAATCTCTTCATGTTTTGGTATATATTATACTTCTAGAACCTATCCAATACGGAATAGAATAGGCTTTTAACCTTATCTTATATCTTATGATCAGTATTTTTCACTTCAGGTATACATAATCATCCTCTGTATCATAGGACCTTTTTCGCATCCGGAGTAAGTCAGGGTTTGGTTTTCCTTTCTCTAAATCTGCTTACACCATTTCTTATATACAGATCTAACAAAATTACTACCTTTACTTCGTCTATCAATTCAGAGATGATCTTTAATATTGTGAACGCAAGCGAGGAACTATTGCTCCATAAGTTCATCCATAAGTTCTCACTCAATTAGATCCTCATGAGTTTCTATTATATTTTACTATCCTTTTAAATCAGAATCTATTGCTGCGAAACATAAGGCAGCATTCATACTGGTTCCTTCCTTGGACTTCCTAATTCCCTTTTTCTTTAAGGCCTTAGCTACTACATTATCCTTGCTCGGGTGACACTCAATATCACAGTTTAAATCCTTCGACAATTCCAGCCATTTTCTTATCCTCATGTTCAACTCTTTCTGATGAAGAGATAAATAATACTCTTGTGTTCCCATTTAATTTGAAATTCTTCTCTGTATAGATAATGTCTCTAAGTGTTGATTGCATAATTCATCACTGGTAATTCCAAGTCATGAGTAGGGTAACTCTTCTCATGCTCCTTTAGTTTTCTTGAAGCATATACAATCGCTTATTTACCTTGCATCAACCCCACATCCTAGATCCAATCTGAAAGTTTCAATGTATAGGGTTAAAGGTTTTCCTATTATCGGAACGATCATGATGGAAGCGGATATCAACCTTGTTTTTAAAGTTTGGAAACATTCTTCACACTTGTCAGTCCAATTAAACTCCTCTCCTTTGCTAGTTAGCTTGGTAAGAGGTTTTACGATCTTAGAGTGGTCCTCTACAAATCGTCTGTAATAAGCAACTAAACCTAAGGAACTTCTGATCTTCACAATGTTCTTAGGCATTTCTCACCATACAATTGCTTCTATCTTAATAGGGTCTACTTTAATCCCTTTTTACGATGCTATGTGATCTAAGAAGATCACTTTGTTTAATTAGGTCTCATATTTCTGGGACTTGGCATAAAGATTTTCCCTTCTCAGTTGTTGTGAAGCTGTTCTAAGATTCGTTGTATGAATTGCTTCATTCTTGGAATAAACCAAAATATCATCTATGAAAACTATGACCGACGTGTCCAACATGTCATGAAACACCTAGTTAATCAGCTCCATAAAAGATGTAGGGGCATTGGTTAATCCTAATGTCATAATCGAGAACTCATAATGTCCAATCCTGATTCTAAAGGTATCTTCGAGATATCGCTGTCCAAATTCTTCAGCAGTTGATACCTTGATCGAAGATCAATCTTAAAAATTTCCTTTGCTCTTTGCAACTGTTTAAACAAGTCATCGATCCGAGGTGATAGATCTCGATTCTTGATCGTGAGCTTGTTCGATTCTCGGTAGTCTATACGCAGACAATACTATCATCCTTCTTCTTCACGAATTGCATTGGCACTTCCCGTGATGCAATACTTAGCCTATTAGGACCTTAGTCTAATAACTCTTGTAGTTGAGTCTCAATCCCTTCAACTACATAGGAACTACTCTGTAGGTGCCTTTGACACAAGTATCATCCTTGGTAACAAGTCGATTACGAACTCGGTCGTATGATCAGATGATAACCCAGGTAAGTCTCTTGGAAACACATCGGGAAATTTATGCATCACATCAATATCTTCCATTTGTGGTGCTTCTTTGGTAACGTATACCACAGATATCATGTATCCAACTTCTTTCTATTCAAAGCATCTCTTTGCCTTTAGCATAGAGAGGATTAGCCTTCACTTCTTGGGAAACTTACTTCCAATAAAACTAAATTATATGTCGTCTTTATTCTTGAATGATAACCTCTTCTATGCACACAATAACTTTGTAGAGTGTTGAGATAACCAGTCTATTCCCAAGATAACGTCAAAGTCTGCCATCTCAAGTCGATTTAGGTTGCATCCAAATTCTGTCCATCCATACAATTCGAACATTGCTCATAACACTCATCTAATACAACATCTAGTCCAAAAGGGTTTGAACTAGCAAAATCTGGTATAAGATCTTAAGAGCTTGTGTAGTTCCTTCATCTCTTAATATTTCAAAGACTATTGCTTAAAATTTCATATATCCCAAAAATTTTATTAGCTTACACCTTCTTTTATCATTCTATCATATATCTCGAAAAGCATATTCTGATTATTTACTCATTACATATCCCAAGTCTAAGCATTAGGGTATATGCTCAAAATTTCATTAGTTCTGCTAAACTATCTTGGTCATTCTTAATCATCTCACCCGACATTGGGCATAACTCAATGTTACTTGTACTAATCTGAATACTATCAATGCCACCATTGTCAATTTCATCCTTGTATCCACTCTTAGATATGCTTTTAGAAACCTTCTTCCTTGTCAATCTCTATATCGAGATAACCATCTTTAACTTTACTTGAGTGCTATCTACTCTGCCTAGTTAATCTTGATAGTTTTCACTTTTTGCCCATGCATTCTTTTATAGACATGGCTCATATCCATCAAATTAGTAATCTTAAAATAGATTCTCCATTACTTCATCTGAGGTTCATTGGCCATAGCATTCAATCTGTATCCAATCATCTTTCTTTCATTAATTCCATTATCACTAAACATCTTATCAATAGATGTCGAGAAATGTAAGAATCAAAATATTTATCTAAAATAATTCATTTCCTTCTTTCAATTTAGCATAATGACAAACACTTGCTTTATCTAATGAACTTAAGTTTAAAGATCAGGAGTAAACCTGTGGTAATCCAATCGGCATTAAAGGTCATCAAGTTCCACGGTGGTCCAAATATATGAAAATAGAGGTCTTACAACTCTTAACCTCATGGTTGCAAGTTGTATTGAGTATATATAATGCCATTGGTCAAGGCACTATAGAAATAAATCTGGAGAAAATTTTTGTACATCGGTAAATCAGGTAAAATCAAAAAGATGTACGCTCGACATGATGAAACATTTAACTGTTTATTCAGTTCATATCTCTGTTCATATTGTCGATCATGAGAGTGTCTCAGTCTGGTAGAATCAAGACTAATACTAAAGAAACAGTATCTATAACTCCAATTGATAGGTTAAATCAAGAAGGTATCCTGCCAAGGCACGAGAAATTAAAATCTGGTATGTGCATCCTCTATAATAATAAGAGTAAGTCAATAATGCACCGCATCCTATATAAACCTATCTATTTATAAGGCCAAAATAGATTTGATCCTTTACTAAAATGTTTGAGGCTTCATCTTCAGGAAACATTCTATAATCCTTGTTGGATCATTCTGTCATGATGCAGCTATTCCATACATCGATGGCTGATAAGGGTAACCACCTTGATACACTGCTTGTTGTGCACCAAACTTCTGCACTGGGGTGTGCTTTATTGGGACTTGCTGTATGGTAGACACTGTATTACAGCTAACAGGTGTTGGGGATACAGTGTTGCTACCAATTAGTACTGTACATGCCCTGACTCGGAGGTGTTGATGTAACATTGGCAACTTGTGTAGTCCCAGTGATTGGCTGGAGTGGCCTGGTTGTTCACCTTCGTTGATTTGCTCCAATCTGATTATCTTTATTTAGCATCTGCTCAAATGAGTTTTTACTACTCGTTCTCGACCCAGATAGTGTTGGGGTCAAGTTACAACTTCTACTTAATGCTCAGCGGGTAATGGATCAGCTTGTGGTGGATCTCATTCTGAGTCTCCATGTCACCCAGGAGTATAGCTTTATCTTCTTGTAGTTACTCTTATTCTTAATGTATGGCCATTATTCTTTTATCTCTATTGGATTTAGTCCGAGATCTTTCCCTTTATCTCTATAGGGATTTTGGCATTACTAGCCATTTTCCTTCTTCCTCTGTCATACATCGAGTTTCACATCTTGTGAGTACAAACTCAATATTCCAATATCCTGCTTTATAGATGTTTCCTTCTTTCTACTATATTATATCCTTTGTATACTTAGGTAATTTCCCGACTTATAGATAGTACCCTATATTATTTGTTTATCAGGATAAATTTTGGTCTTCTCTTTCTGTTTGAGTGTATATATATGGTTTCACCTTTTATATATATATTATTGTCTTGTTTAAGTTCGGTCTCAACCAACATAGGTGCTTATATGGGTTTTTATTAAAGCTTTTAATTATCCTAACTCAGTTCATGGACTCCAGTGAAATTATTCAGGTTTAATGGGAAGGCCTGAGAGCTCTGATACCAAGTTATCACACCCCAATTCTGCACCAACTATAATGGTGTGATGAACCGTCAATAAACCAACGGTTTAACCAGGATCCCGTATAGGCTATGCCCACGTTGTTAAACCAAAACACATTTTCACATTAATCAGAGGTAATAAAGTAAATAGCAGAAGTCTTACAGACAATGAACTGAGGTCTAGTCATGATAAAGAATTAATATTCCATTTTATCTCTAAGTAACTAAAACATAATTTAATACATATTACAAATATTCAAATACGAAAATTTAAAATGAAGAGTATCCACAATGAAATTCTCGCTTAACGAATCATAATAGTCCTCCATAGCTAGCTCATTATAGCCGCCACCCGTTTACATGATGGCTTGTTGACATAATCATCAAACGTAATACCTGCAACATCAGAAACTAAAAGATTTGTGCACACGAGGGTCAACTCTCCAACTTGAGCTCAGTGAGAAAACAAAACAATGCAACAAAAATATCCATGCATTCAATTCATATCTGTGGTCTGGTTTATAAGTTTACAATGTGCTATAGAAAGGTTCGGTGGCCGCCTCACCTCTATCCACGAGTGTGTGAAACCGTCCAATGAAAATGACACTATCGACCCCACATGCATCCACCATGGACAATATACACCCCATGAAAATGGTATGGCTGTACCGGCTTCCCATACCAACATGTAAGCCCCTGCTGGTGAGGGCTTGCAAACTGGGCTCATAACTAACCAATCCTAATGTCAAACAGTGTATCCAAGGCCTCACCCTAGCATCCCTCAATACATCCATAGAGATAGAGCTGAGGTCCCTCGAGAGAGTCGAAGACTACACCGTCCAAGACCACCTCCCCTGATACCCTAGGATGTAAGAGTTCTGCTAAGGTAATGGCGATACGACGATGTCAGTGGACACGACTTGAGTAGATTCAGGATGGCTGTACCGGTTGATACCATCCCCTACCCGCACCATGTACACTAACCACACTCATACATTCACATGCCTATTCTTAGCATCATCATCGTCATCATGTTATAAATCAACAGAATTAAATATGCATGAACAGTAATAGCAGGAATATTGGATGACATATTGAATGCACATACAAGCATATACGCATAGAATCAGTCAAGACATTGGACTCAAGAAATAAAAATAGTTTATTATTAGTCAATTAATTTATGTCTTGTTCCCTCACCTTTGCTTGAGTGTAGATCTTCTTTCAAGCTTTAAGAATCACTTTTATACCAATAGGAAAACCTACGAAGTCGATTGAATTTAGTTAGAAGTCATTCTGACAATTTTAGGCTTATTTTTAAGCACGGGTCGCAGGACGGGTCGCAGGTAGGGTCGCATGTTTCTGCGACCCCCAGGGGTAGGGTCGATGCCAGGGTCGGATGTTCCATTGACCCTGGGTGCGACCACTGCATCCCTGGACTTCCCCAATGTTGGGGGTCGATCCTGTGGTCTAGTAGGGTCGATTCCCAATCGACCCCACGTGCGACCCCCCATGGTTTGAGTCGAATTTTCCATTGTACAGTCCATTCTTTCATGTTTGGGTCTTTTCACTTACTTTTATAGTCCATTATATGATTGTTCTATGACTTAAAAGTCTAAGTTACTCACCTTTCATAGTTTTCCATGATTTCCATTGGAATTCATCCATGGATGGATGGTATTAGGGTTTCTCCTAACCTAAGTTCATCATAATCTATTCTAAGCTTTCAATTCAGATAGGGATTGAGGTTCATACCTTTTGTAGTCTGAGTTTCAAAGATATCTCTGAGCTTCTTCTTCTTCCTTAGCCTTTTCTTCAAGTTTTCCTTCTCTTCTTCTCTTCATTCTCTTCTCTTTCTCTCGCTTCCAATTAGGGTTCTAAAAGGAGTGAAAGAGGCTTAGGGACGTCATATTTATAGAGGAAAACCTCTCAAAATATGTCCCATTGAGTTTAGAGAAGGTCCCAATCGAAATTAGGAAAGTTTCCTAATTTTCGGTTTGTGCTGTTTTTTGCTGTTTTCCAAGGGTCGATGCTAGGGGGTCGATGGGGGGGGCGGGGTTCGGACAATCCGAGACCCCTGTGACCCCCCTAACCAAAAGTCAGGGTTGAACTTCTTTTGAGGTGGGGGTTGACCCTGCCTGTTCTGGCATGAGACCCCACCCTCATTTTAACTGTTTTTTATTACAATTTCATATTAGATCTTGGTTTTCTTCACACACTTGGTCCACTTGGCTCGACCATGATATGTAGACTGGTCATGACATGAAATGTAAGGTTAGACCAGGTTCGTGGCATACGGGTCTTACAGTTTGAGATGTCTTACACGTCTCAGATTCAGTACAAGACTGAACGATCTTTGGTCCGGTTCACTGTATGGTACTATACTTATTGCTTGTTTATTTGATCTAAAACATGATTGGTTGAACCCAAGGTTAGAATAACTTAGAAACTTGGTTTAGGACATCCCCCATTGAACCTTAGTCATCTAGTTGACCAAGCACAGTCAAAATTAGAGTTTAAGAAAAGTTTAGGAGGTCGATATTAATCGAGCGGTTTGGGTGTCTAATACCTTCCCATAATCATACCTTGAATACTTACCCGATCTCTTGTAAATCAAAGAACTGATACATTGGGTTATGAGTCAATAGAAGTCTTACCTTAGGGTGAGGCTACATTTTTAGAGGTCCTTGACCTTAATCTAGGTGGCAACCCCAACTAGAAGATTGGTCTTCACTTGTATTTATGGTTGGTGTGTTGGATGTGAGTGGAGCATCAGGGGGTGGACATGGTACTATGGTCTGGGCCCTAGCCACCAGACTCTAGCTCTATCTCTATTCTATCCTACACACTGATATCGTAGTATTGCCATTACCTTAGCAGAACTAGTATGCCATAAGGTATTAGGGGGAGGATACGGTAATAGGGTCTTTGGCCTGACCACTAGGCTTTTGCTCTATCTCTGTGCGCATATTAAGTGATGCTGGGATAAGGCCTACAACTTTTGATGACATCTAGCATTGGTTAGTCATGAGCCCAGTCTGCAAGCCCTTGCCAGTAGGGGCATACGTACTGGTATGGGTAGGGTATCAGGGGGGTTCTAACGGTGTGTGATCCGGGAACTCTAGCTCTATCTTTATTTCATGGAGAGTGATGTGGGTAAGCAACATTGTGTGATCAATTGGGCATGCTCACACTCTCGTGCATGGAGGTGCGGTGGACACCTATCCTTACCATAGCACATTTGCAAACTTATACCAGACAAAATATATGAATTTGACTGGATGCATATGTTTGCACATTATTTTATTTTCTCACTGAGCTAGGGTGTGAGCTCACCCCACAGTACCGTTTTCTTTTTAGTTTCTAATCGTGCAGGAAGGTAATAACATTAATGATTATAGGAATATGCCGTTGTAAGGAATGTGGTGGCTATGGACAAGCAAACTGTGGAGGATCAATATGACTCATCAAGTAAGTGTTTCAACTATGTTTGAGCTTAGTGTTTAATTTTCATATTTTGGTATTTGTAATAGTTTGTTCAAAATAACTAGTTCATTATTTACTTATCATTATGGACACTTAACTCATTATTAATAAAGAACTTCGCTATTTATTTTATTATCTCTGATTGTGATATGGAATGTGTTTGGTTTAGACTGTTGGCACGATCTTACGAGATCCTAGCGTGAACCGTTGGTTTGTATGGTGGCTCATTTACACTTTTATTTAGTCCAGAATTGGGGTGTGATAGTTGAGCTCCCTTGTGGATGATTGAGGTATTAATCTTTCTTCCTGTCTCTAAAGCTTTGAGGAAAGAAAGTCCTGTTGAAGGCCTCCTTGAAAATCTGCTAAGTGACTGACTTCTCCATGTCTTTTCACTAGGGTGGGCTGGATTTCCTTCCAACAATCATTGGGCACACCTTCTAGTTGGAAAGTGGTACAAAATAGTTTTTGTGCTTCAGTGCACATTAGCATTTCAAGAGTCTTTTCCATGGCTTAGATCCATAAAACTGGCAGCATGGGGTTGTTCCCAACTCCAGTGAACATCAATGGGTGCATGCGTTGAAAATTACTCATAACTTTCGACGCATCTACCTGTGAATGCAATATTATCCCAACCACATTTGGATGTATTTAAACTTAAGGCAAGGGTACCTCTACAGTTGGAGTTGGTGGTACACCACCACCTGGTGCTTGTCCTTGAGCTAGTGGGATTTTGGGGTGCCCTTTGGATAGCTTTTATTAGTCCAATGAAAGCTGCAGTTGCTGTCCATTATTCCTCTTCCAGGTTCCTTACCAAACCTCCCATAATAGCTGTCATATCAGCATGTGGTGGGGGCTGCGAAGGTGCATGTGGTAGAGAGTTAAAACTACCAAGCCCAACGCTTTCCTCATCCTCTTGTGGACTGGGCAAATTCACATGGGGCACTCTAAACTCTCTCTTGGAGGCATTTCTCAACATTATTGGCAGGGCAAAAATCTATAAATGCCCGCACATTAGTACTCTTCATATCCAAACAAATGATGAGTAGGAGAAACGAATCATTGGCTGGCTATAACAATACATAAGCCACGAAAACCTATAAGATTTTTTTTCCATACATAACAACATAATTAGCTGAACTATTCCATCATCACAAAACAGTCCAAAATCATCAACTTAGTCCAATAACATTAATATGGCAGCAGAAACAATCACACCCCAATTTTGGACAAACTAGTAGTGTGATGAACCGTCACTAAAACCAACGGTTCAAACTAGGATCTCGTATAGGCCGTACCCACCATATTAAACCAAACACATTCCACAATAATAATCAGAGATAATAATTAAATAGCAGAAGTCTTAATAATGAACTGACGTCTAACAATGATAAATAAATAATTAAATCCAATTATCTTCAAATGAAAAGACATAAAGTTAATAATTAATTACATGTCCAACTTCTCAATATAAATAAACTAATAAAAAAATACATTGATTGCATTTGCATGACGGATCATGCGCATCCTCCATAGCTTTCACATCCAAAGCCGTTATGTGTCCTTACGTCGACGCATTCATATAATCTTCCATAGTAGGACCTACATCATTAACTAAAAATATTCGATGTTAAAAGGGTGAACACACATCACGGCTTTGTGAGCAAACAAACAATGTGCAAACATATCCATGCACTCAATTCATATCTTTGGTCGGATTTGTAAGTTTACAACTGTGCTATAGAAAGGATTGGTGGCCACCACACCTCTATTCACGAGTGTGTAAATCTGGCCAATGGATCAAACACCATTGTAGTCCCACATACACACCATGGAATAGAAATAGAGCTAAAGTGTCCAGATCATACACTGCCAACACTTCCCCTGATGCCCTACTCATACCAACACGTAGGCCCCTACTGGCGAGGACATTCAAACTAGGCTTGCAACTAACCAATCCTAATGCCATCCATATGTATCCAAGGGCTTACCCCAGCATCCCTCAACACGTCCATGGTGATAGAGCTAAGGCCTCTCAGCAGAGTCAAAGACCACACAGTCTAAGACCACCTCTCCTGATGCCCTACAAAGTACTAGTTCTGCTAAAGTAATGGCGATATGACGGTGTCAGTGGGTAAGACTGAGGAGAGAAAGAGCTAGAGTCTGGCGGCCAGGCTGAACCACAGTGCCACATCCTCCCATCATTCTCCACTCACATCTAGCATACCAATTATACACACATTTACATGTCTATTCCTAGAATCATCATCATGTTATAAATAGATAGAAGTTAAAATGCATCAAGAGATATATAACAAGTATTGGATGACATGTGAGATACATAAATGAGCATACAATGTAAGACCCACACTCCACTAACCTGGTTTAACCGTGTCATGCCAGGTCTTCGCATCATTGCTAGACTAAGTGGACCGACCTTGTGAAGTAGGATCACAAACCAGGTATAAAAAATTGACTCAACACTCTAAAAACTATGCGTATGGTCAAATACCTGGGCAGGTATGGTCGACCATACAGTAAGAAACTAAGATCACAGACCAATGACCCTAAGGTCAATGTTTTCAACCCGATGGTTGACGGATTCTACAACCGTATGTCCGACCGTCGGACCCAAAATCAGACTCTAAATTTGGAAACTTTCCTAATTTGAGGAGGATCTCTTTCCTATTGTTAGAGAACTCTATGTGGAGCTTTTTGCTCTATATAAAGGACGTCTCTCAACCATTTTTTACTCTTTTAGAACATTAGTAACCCTAGAGGAAGAGAAGGAAGAGAAGGAGAAGGAGAGAAGGCTAAGGAGAAGGTATTGCTGAGAAGATTTTAGTTCTCTACCATAGTTAAAGGTATGAACCTAATCTTTGAAGATGTAAATTCTATGGAATAAGGTTTCTATGGAGGATTAGAGATGTCAACCTATTATAATCCATGTGATTCCTTGAGTAAATCCCAAGGATAAGCATGAGGGATAAGTTTGGTGATAACGATTGATGAGAAACTACTAATGATGACCATGGGATAACCTTAGTATGAACCCAAGAGAAAAGCGGAGGAGTTGACCCAAGAAGAACCCGGATCGAATGTAGTTTGTGACCAAAAATCATAAGGTCACAGCTACGGTCAACCATGGCAAGGCCGTAGCATGATTAAAGTATCGACCATCAGCATTCGGGAAGAATTCAAAAACCATATGGTCGTAGGGTATGGTCGCATATTGTGAGGACAATGAAAAATGATGAACCTCCTCGGAATAAAAAATATCCGTATCAATGAAGACCAATCTTCTAGTTGGAGTCCTCACCTAGATTAGGGTCTAGGACCTCTAAAAATGTAGCCTCACCTTAAGGTAAGACTTCTATTGACTCATAACCCAATGTATCAGTTCTTTGGTCAACAAGAGATCGGGTAAGTATTCAAGGTACGATTATGGGAAGGTATTGGACAACCAAACTGCGCGATCAATATCGACCTCCTAAACTTTCCTTAAACTCTAATTTTGACTGTGCTTGGTTAACTGGATGACTAGGGATCAATGGGGGATGTCCTAAATCAAGTTGCTAAGTTATTCTAACCTAGGGTTCAACCAATCATGTTTTAGAGAAAAATAAACAAGCAATGAGTATAATATGATACCGTGAACTGGACCAAAGATGGTTCGGTCTTGGACTGAATCTGAGACGTGTAAGACATCTCAAACTGCCTACGTATTCCAATCCTTGAAATCAAGTCCAAAACATAGTTTGAATATGGGTTGTGTGATTAAAGATTATGGAAGTGATTTATGCTTGTGCTTCAATTAGATTCTTTGTTCAAGGTGAAGTTTATGTTGGATGAATGGTGGATGGATGGCATCGTACCGTATTTGGGAACCCCAAATTTCCTACGTATTCTAGGGTTTCCCTAGAAATTAGGTACGACATAGATCGAAAGGATTCTGGGAGTCAGATTTGGAATGTCTACCAAATACTTTTCATTTTTGTTAGGATCTAGGGATGAGACCTAAACTCCTACCATTTTTTTCAATAGGATCTAGGGATGAGACCTAAACTCCTACCATTGTTGTATTTCCATTTTAGGTTTTTAGGGTTTCTTATCCCTTTGGGTGTGATTTCCATTTTTAGGGTTTCTTACCCTTTATCTCTATCTTTTCAATTTTAGGGTTTATCTTTCCCTAATTATTCTTTCTATTCTAGTGTTTATCTGTCCATATCAGTTCTTTTCATTTTTAGGGTTTCACTTTCCCAATCTGTTCTTTCTATTCTAGGGTTTATCTTGCCCTGATTGTTCTTTCCATTTTTAGGATATATCTTGCCTTCAATCTTCTATTTTAGGGTTTATCTTGCCCTAATTATTCTTTCCATTTTTAGGGTTTTTTACACTAATTGTTCTTTCCATTTTTATTTCTTTCAAAAATCAAATATGGTAGGTGAAAGCATTCCAACTATAGTAGTGATAGCATTCCAAATATAGCAATGTGCATCCAAACATGGCAGTAAGCATCTAATCATAGCAGTAAGCATGTGAGAGCATTCAAAGCATGTGAGAATATAGCATAAAATATATGTGAGCAATCCAAATATAGCATTTGAGAGCATTCCAAATATAACAGTAAGCATGTGAAAGCATTAATCAAGCATCGATCATCAATAATGTAACCAAGGTCATATTTGATCGATTGTTCAGATTCACTCAAGATCTTATGTCAATAGTTCAGATCATATTAACATCAGTAAATCAGACTTTAATGGCTCAAATTAACTCATCATTAAATCATCATCAAATTGAAATCAACGGTTCAAATTAATTAATCAACCATCCACATGATTAGATCTTAAAGATCAACGGTTCAGATTAAATTGACATTAAAAATCAGTTTCTCAAATTAGTCAAACTCATTCATTCAAATATTAATTCAATATCAATGGATAGACTTTCATCGCAAAACAAATTCCACATTCAATGCATCAGATTTTGACTAAGCATCATAGCAACATGAAAAAAAATTAAAATTTAGATTTCATTCAAGCATATCCTGATCATAGGTTCGATCAATGGCCCGTATTTGATGGGAAGATCAGGGACTAATTCAAATCAATGGTCATGGACCTGTCAAAAGGTGATTGACTGATCAAGTGGTGCTAGCTGATCAAAGGACAGACGGGTTGGGTTTTGATTAGGGTTTACGATTGGTGAGTGATTGGTCTGCAAGGTTTGGAGAAGTGAGTAGTGGATGGTGCTATGCAATAGATTATCGGTTCTACAACAAAGGTTTAGGTAGGTTATTGGGTGGAGGGGCTGCTGTGGCCATGTGAATGATGGAGATAATGGTGATCTGATGTGGGTAAGGTGGTAGGTAGTCAGGCATGTATAGGAAATTGGGTAGTGTTATGGTCGTGGTTTGTATTGCAAGGGTGAGGTGGAGTGCTATGGTAGCATTTGGGCCAGTGATGAATAGATGTGGTGCACGGCCATTGACTTGTGTTGCATCAGATTAGGATGGAGTGCTAGGAAATAATAGGTGTCAATGGAGGGTTTACATTTGGTTGCTGCAGATTTTGGCTGGGATGTATTAGTAGAGACAAGTGGTGAATTGTGTGCAGCAAATTTGGGGGTAGTGGACAGCAAGGCATTGGGGAAGTGAGTGAGATTGTAACGTTGTACAGGTGGTATTTGCTTGCAGTTAGGTGTAAGTTAGGCTAGAAAAGAGCATGATGTGGGTAGATAAGATAGTGGATCAAGTTACGGGAAGCTTCTGTGTCGGTGGAAGAGGTTGGGTAAAGTTGATGGTAGGTGGTGCCGTTGGGTTTAAGTGAGTATGGAGTTGAACAGGTGTAAAGGGTATTCGGTGGAGTGGCCACAATATGGTATGTAACAAGGAGGGGTTTAGATGGATTAGTTGTTGTGACCATGGCTGAACAGGTCTTTGGTCATTCAGTACCTAGGGAAAGTGCGCCAGATGTTTTGCAAGTCATGGTGGTGGAGGTGTAGTGTTGGTCGTTGCATTGGTGAGGGATGACAAAATCTATTGGGAGTTGTGGTTCGATGGATGTTCATTAGGTTGGTTGGTTAGGTGCTGGGTCATGGAGATAAAGCACGAGATGGATATCAGGGTGATAAATAAAGGATGATGGCAGTTTACATGGTTGTGCCACAAGTGGGGGATGATCAAGTGTGGGAGATGTGTTGCGCAGGTTAGTAGATCTGGTTCTATGAGTAGGCAAATAATGGGAATACCAGGTAAAGAAGGTAGTAAAAAATAAAAAGAAAACAAAGGAGGAGAGCGGCTTACCTGAGTTATAGAGAACTCTGCCCTTCCTCCTCCAACTTCTTCTCCTCTCTCCGTGCTCCCACTTTCTTCTTTCTCTGCCCCTCTCTTCATTTCATCTCTCTCTTTTCTTCTCTGGTCTTCTCCCTCTCTCTCCCACTTCCGATCTTCTTCTTCCTCTTTTCCCTTTCTGATTTCTCTCAATCCCAATTCTTCTTTTCTCCTTCAGATCTCACCCCTTTCTGATTTTTCTCTTTCACCACTCGATCTCTCACTCACTCCCCAAAACAGAAAATCCCCCTTCCTCACGTCTCCTCTCTACTTGTTTATCTTCTCCTTTCAATCTTCCCTTTTTTCTCCACTCAATCTCTCTCTCACTCCCCAAAACAGAAAATCAATCTTCCTCACGTCTCCTCTCTCCCTTTTTATCTTCTCCTTTCAATCATCCCTTTTTTCTCCACTCAATCTCTCTCCCACTCCCCAAAACAGAAAATCAATCTTCCTCACGTCTCCTCTCTCCTTTTTTATCTTCTCCTTTCAATCTTCCCTTTTTTTCCACTCATCTCTCCCTTCCTCAATCATTCCGTCTCTCTCTCTCAATTTCCTTTTTTTTTGTTCTTCTTTCCTTCTTCTTCTTCTCCATCTGTCTGTCTCTTCTCTTTCCTTTTCTTTTTTTCTGTTCTTCTTTCCTTCTTCTCCCTCTCCCGATCTTTTGTTTCCACCTTAGTCTCTCTCACTTTCTTTCCATCCACAAACCAGTCCCGACCGGAACTTGCTTAATCTCTCTCTTGGATCTCTCTTTATTCCTTCCTAAGTTACCTCCCCACCAATCCCAACTTTCCATGTTGGGTCAATTTGACACATAGCAGCCCCATTCTTTCCTATATAGCCACAGCCAGCTCACACTCTCTCTCTTTCCATTTTCTCGTAGACGGCCAGCCCTCTTCTTGCCTTAATCTTCTTCTTTCCATTCTCATGGAACCTAATCCATCACCTTTCCAATCCTCAATCTATCTAGTCGACACATGGCTGTCCTCCTTCCTTCATATATAGATATATCACATTTTACATATATGATGCATAATGCATATAATATATAGTATAATATATATAATACAATATGCAAAATATAGTATAATGCATAATATGCATGCACATGGGTTGATACGATTTGGTCTAGACTGGTTTGACTAGGGGTGGGCTAAGTGGACTAACTTGGGTTGAGCTGGGTTAGGCCAAAATTGGTTTTTTTCTCTTTATCATTTCATAGGCCATTTTCGCCGTCATTCCGCATGAAATTTTTCGACAACCTCTATCCTAAATTTTCCACGTTCACTTTGTAGAACACTAAAAATGAGAAATACTGGAGCTTGAATCACCTCATTTGGAAATAAAATGGCCAACTTATGAATTTTTGAAGTTTAAACAGGCCAATTTATGATTATTCTGCTAACGACTCTGCATGGGATGCTTCGGAGACCTCTGCCTAAAATCCTTCATGTTTACTTTGTAGAGCACTAAAAATGAGGAATAATGGCCCTTGAATCATCTGAATCGGATGTAGAACGGCCAAGATATGAAGAAATAAAGTTCTATCAATAATTCTACATGCAAGTTTGCATGTGACCTACTGATGGCCTCTACCAGGGATTCTTCACATCCACTTTGAAAAGGACTAAAAATAAGAAATATTGGTAGTTAAACCATATGATTCAGATATCGGATGATCAAGATATGATGATTTGAACTTTAATTAATCTAACTTACGATAATTTGCATCAAACCCCCTAGGATTTTAATATTATTTTTAAAAAACCCTCTCGTATGTATCATTTGACTAAATGATCATCTCTTCTTCATTTGATATTGGAATTAAGAAATTCTAGTCCCATTTTGAAGATAATTCCATGACCTATGCATCCATGCAGATTACAGCCTGTGACCTTGTTATGGGACCCACTGAAAACTACCTCGAGGTCATAGTCAAAAACCTAAATTTTCACTCATCTCCCTTCCTTTGTTGTCCACACACCAGTAGGACTTTGTTCAGCTGGAAATTGCAAAAATAGGGTGCTTACAGATGCCCCTCTTCGGCTGAGATTGTGAACAATTGAGGCTGAAGATAAAAGCGGCCCATTTTTGCATTGCTCTACACGAAATTTGGATTCTACCATTGTTTTCTTGACCTGATGTTGTAACTACTCTCTCTTTTTTTCTTTTTTTTTCCTTTTTCACACTGTACAACAAATAACTGTAGATGTCAAGCTCCTTGAGTAGCGACCTCATCAGGTCTATGACTTTAGCTCAAGATAACTTGTAATGTAACTGTAACTGTCAAGCTTCTTGAGTAGCGACGTTATCAGGTCTGTGACTTTAGCTCAAGACTGCTCATGATGTAACTGTAACTATGATTTATGCTCTGGATTTGTAGCCTCTGGATGTGTAGCCTCTGGACCAAATTTGGGGTGTCCCAAATTGCCTACATATCCTTTGGGACCTCCATCCCTCTGGAATCAGGTTACGCGTAGTTCGGGTGACTGTTTTTTTATTTTTTTTATATCATGTAGTGTTCCATCTGTAAACTATTCGATTGTGAGCACATCACCGAAGGATACCTATAAAGGTGCAAATCCATAACGACATAAGTCATGTGCATGTCCAACGGGTTTTCTTAGGTCGTAATTAGTCAGACTCGTTCTGACCACACTTCTGTTAATGCACATACTTATAAAGATATTGTACTACCATGTCTGGGCTTAAATTTTTGAGCCAACTGACAGTGTGAGAGAAAGCATTGGCCTGGATAGGCTGATAAGAAACTGTTCCAAATGGGTCAGCCACCTGGGAGAGTATTTGGTTGTTTATGTGGAATGGCCTGATGCCCACTAGAAGATGCCATTTTGGCTTACAAAGGATGGACCACTAGAACTCTCGGACACCATTTGGATTGATGAACGGCCAATGTAAGTTTTGGTCAGAGTTGTTATGATTATTATTCAGAGTGGCATGCTCACAAGAGTCATGTCAGAGATGTAAAACATGGGCTTGATGTGAAACTCTAGAAAAAACCATCGGATTGTTGGACGGGAGATAGAGTTCTTGCCAAAAATCAGGAATTCCTTTCCCTAACAATTGATGAACTGATGTATTATCCCTTTATGATGAAAGTTGTTGTCTCGTCTGAGAATCTTGTCCAACCTTATTGTGAGACCAAACACATGGCTATGTCAGCTTGCCCCAAGCCTGTCCACATTCCCTTTTTTTTTTTTTGTTGGTATGTAGGCTATACGTAATACCACTTTACTTGATCCAGATTTGTCAAATATTGTAATTCATCTTCATTCAGATCAGTCAGACGAATAGCCTTCCCTAGTAATATCTCCATGACGATGTATGGTCCACTCCAGTTTAAATGAAACTTGCCTCTTGGATCATGTGTTGGTGCTCTCTGCTCCTTCAGCACTAAATCACCAACTGCTAAATGATGGATTCGGACTTTCTTATTGAATGTATTTGCTATTCTCTGCTGGTACTTCTTTATGTTGTCTGCCGCCCTGATTCTTCTTTCATCTATGAGGCTCAATTCGTCGTACCTAGCTTGAAGCCATTCTGTCTCGGGGATCTTGCATTTCATCGCTAACCTTAGTGATTGCACCTCTAATTCAACATGGAGTACTACTTCCATGCCATAGACCAGGGTGTAAGGTGTTGCCCCAGTAGATGTTCTGATTGAGTTTCTATAAGCCCAACGTGCATATGGGAGCTTATCTGCCCAATCAGCATTGGTTTGTGCCATCTTTTGTAAAATAAATTTTATGTTCTTATTGGCCGCTTCGACTGCCCCATTTGTCTGTGGTCTATATGGAGAGGATCTATGTCTCTTGATGTGGAATTTGTCACACAGTTTCTCCACTTTACCCCTGAAGTGTTGTCCTTGGTCAGAAATAAGAGCTTGAGGCACCTTGTGTCGATAGATGATCTGCTTTTATAGGAATTTTGCCACTTTGCTTGCTGTGAGCTTTACATATGCCTGAGCTTCCACCCATTTTGTAAAGTAATCAATGGCTACCAAGATAAACTCCTATCCACTTGAAGATTTAGGATGTATCTTGCCTATCACATCAATGCCCCAAGTCGAAAAAGGCCATGGGGAGCTCAGTGTGTGCAGTTCTGTCAGAGGTACATGTATCAAATTGGCAAATACTTGGCATTTGTGGCACTTCTTCACATATCCTACACAGTCTGCCTCCATTGTGTTCCAGAAGTACCCTAGTCGAAGGATCTTCTTTGCAAGCATTCTAGCATTCATATGTGGACCACACACTCCTTGGTGTACTTGCTCAATGACATTTTGTGCTTGCTCTTCATCAACATAGACTAGTTGTATTACTTCATAAAATTTCTTGTACAAGATGTTTTTGCACAACACAAATTGAGAGGCATATCGTCTCAAGAATTTCTTGTCTCCTACCGAAGCATCGATGGGGTACTTTCCTTCTTTGATGAAGTCCACAATTGGCACAAACCAAGGGCGACCATCGACTGTCAAGGCATTGACCTCATCCATGTGTGCAGGCTGTTTTCTTCTTTCAATTATCAGAGGTTTGATCTTCTCTACTGGATCATCCCCAATCATTGATGCTAGGGTGGCCAATGCATTAGTGTATGTATTAGTATCTTTGGTGAGTAGTCAAACTCTATCTGTTCAAAGCTCTGAACCAATGCCATTGCACATTCCTTGTAGGGTATCAACTTTTCATCCTTGGTCCTCCAATCTTCTCTAACTTGATAAATGACAATAGAGGAATCACCATATACTTTCAATTACTTGACGCTAATGGCTAATGCCGCTTTCAAACCCATTATGCATGCTTCATATTCTGCAATATTGTTTGTGCAATCAAACTCCAAATGGAAGGCAAATGGTATAAATACACTATCTGGGCCTATGAATAGAACTCCTGCATCGTATCCTCTGTGATTGGTTGCTCCATCAAAGAACATAAGCCATGTATCTATTTGTCTATCTTCTTGAGTCACATGTACCTCCTCATTTGGAAACACATCTTCTAAGTCTTGGAAACTAACTTCTACTGGATGTGCAGACAAATGTTCAGCTATCGCACTCCCTTTTATGGACTTCTGGGTGGTGTATGTGTTGTCAAACTCTGATAAAAGTAGTAACCATCTGACCATTCTTCCTGTGAGGGTAGGCTTTTCGAATAATTATTTCAATGGATCCATCTGAGAGATTAGTATGATATGATATGAGAGCATGTAATGCCTCAATCTCTTTGTTACCCAAACTAAAGCAGTACATGTCTTCTCCAAGGAGGTGTAATTGGCTTCATATCCGGTGAACTTTTTGCTGAAGTAGTAGATGGCTTTTTCTATCCACCCATCTGAGTCAAGTTGTGCAAGCATTGTTCCCATGGAATTGTCCAATACTTACAAGTATATAAGTAGGGGCCTCCCAGGCACTGGCGGTACGGGGACCGGTGGATTCATCAAATATGTCTTGATCTTCTCGAACGCCATTTGACATTGAGGGTTCCAGGTCTTTGGCTGATCCTTCCTCAACAGCTTAAATATTGGCCCACATGTGGCTGTGAGGTGTGCAATGAATCCGTTTATGTACTGTAATCTTCCTAAAAACCCCCTTATATCTTTTTCAGTCCTTGGTGGTGGCATCTCTGTTATAGCTTTGATTTTTGATGGATCTATCTCAATGCCTCTGTGGCTAATCATGAAGCCCAACATCATCCTTGCTGTCACTCTGAACGCACAGTTTTACGGGTTCAGTCTCAGCTTGTATTGTTTAATCCTCTCAAAGAATGCTCTGAGTGGAAGTATGTGGCCTTCACGGGTAACAGATTCTACAATCATATCATCAACATACACCTCAATCTCTTTATTGATCAGATCATGTAATATGGCTATGGCCATTCTTTGATATCTCACCCCAGCTTTCTTCAACTCGAATGGCATTACAGTATAACAGTAGGTGCCCCAGTCCGTGGTGAATACAGTCTTGGCTTTATCTTCTGGCACCATCTTTATTTGGTTGTACCCTGAGAATCCACCATAAACGATAATAGTGCATGTCCCCACCAAAATGTCAATATTGGGTAGCGGGAAATCATCCATAGGGCTTGCTTTGTTTAGGTTTCGATAATCCATGCATACCCTCAACCATCCGTCTTTCTTTGGTACAATCACAATGTTTTCCAACCACTCAGGGTACCTGGTTACTTCTAAGAATCCTGGATTCAATTGCTTCATTATGTCCTCTTTGACCTTCAGTGTTCATTCAGGTCATAGCCTTCTCAACTTCTGTTTATGTGGCTTTGCTTCCTGGAACAAAGGTATCTTGTGTTGCACAACTTTAGGATCAATGACAGGCATGTCCTCATATAACCAAGCAAACAATTCTTGGTACTCTATTTGCAATTCTGTCATCAGGGCTGCCTCTTCTTCAATTAGGGTAGCACCAATCTTGATCTCACAGGCTCCTCAACTGTACCTAGATTGATCATTAGGAAGTCTTCGCCAGCAGGTTGGGCCTTCTTCTCTTCTGAGATTTCAACTTGTCGTTGTATTTCAATAGGGATTTCATCATGTTCACCATTGTTAGAGTTAGAGCTTAAAATTGGAATGGAAGATGTAGACACAATGTAATAAGAAATATCATCTTTATTAATCATGGACAATAGTGGTACAGAAGATGTGGCTCCTAATGGAGCATATACTCAAAGCTGGAAAAGGACTCATCCCTATTTATTGACTCTTTTATTATGGGCCCAGACATGGCCATACTAGGAACACATGACTCAGCATTGGTGTAGACAAAACTATCTAAGCAGCTCCAGTTCGGGATCACACCGTTGAAGTGATAGATCAATTGTTGTGGATTTGGATCTACATTTTGGTTTCCTCCGATGAGTGTCATCAGTTGATCTTCCTTGAACAAGTTACCAATGTCAACTGTATCTGCCTCAGATTGTAGCTCTCCTCTTTTCTCTTTTGTCCGTGTCTTCTCAGCGTCTTCCCAATCAATGGTACAGTCAAAGAAAATCTCAAAACCAGGCCACCGTCTCTGGAATCGCCCATCAAACCATGGTTTGGAGAAACCATGGAAAGGTGAGTCATCTCCTTCATTGATGAAATACCCATTCAGAGTTTTGTAGTATGGAGTATTTTCTTCACTGTACAACCCTTCAGTCAATACTTGATTAATTTGCCCATCCGTTCTCTGTTGTTGCCATTCTCCTCTGCTGATGCTTGTAGCCTTTATTGTACTACTACTATTATATGCATTACAATTTTTGTATTTCTTCTTCTCGAGCCTCAAAAATCTCTGATCGGCTCCCCACTGTTTTCGCTCTATCAACTCTAAATCATGTCCGTTGGGTATATACCCCAGTCCAAATCTATGCTCATTAATTAACATGGATAAGACTTCAATATTACCTTGTTGATGTAAGCTGAGGCCCATGCCTAGAAAATAAGACATATTTAGCAATTGACAAAAAGGAAAGGACAAGTGCGTACCTATGGAATCTACCCCTGTGATAGCCAAGATGTTGTCTATTTTAAAGCCGCCAAGATGGACAGTATTAGATGATCCCTCATCATATTCAAAGCCCGTTCTCCCTGTAGCCAGTGCATTGACCATTTCTGAATCTGCATTGATGGTTATGATGACGTTCCCATGTATGAATTTGATTTCTGATGCAGGGTGGACACAACTGCATTGGCTGCATGCAACCATGGTCGACACAATAGTATATTAAATGTAGCCTGGATATCGATGACTTGAAAGTCTGTATCAAATATAGCCGAACCAACTTGGATAGGCACTGTGAAGACACCTTGGATGGCCCTACAGGTGTTATCATAAGCCGTGATGATCAGGTCTGATGGCTTCATCTCTTCATCTTTGAATCCCAAGTACCTGAATGTTCTGAGGGGAAATACATTTAGGGCTGACCCATTATCAATTAATACTTGTGAGACAACCTTTTCTCTGCAACCAATAGTGATGTGTAGTGCTTTGATGTGTTTGGCTCCTTCACTAGGGAGGTCTGCATCACTAAATATAATTGAATTTACCGCATAACGACCGCCGACCAGATCCGCTAGTTCATTGGAATCCATTATTACAGGGACTTGTATGTTTGTCAAGGATTTCAGCACACCGTCCCTATGAAATTTTGATGCCATCAGTAACTCCCAGATGGAGACATTCACCTGCGTCTTCTGCAATTGCTTGAGAACAGGGTTGGATGGTTCAGGTTGGCTAGATTGCCCCTGTTCCTTTTCTTTAGCCAACTGGGCTGGGTTCTCTGCTGCTAAATGTGCTGGCTTATATCCTTTGCTTGTATGGGTCTCTGCCACATTCCTATCTGTGAGGACAATGGGAAATCGACGTGATCCTCCTCCTCTGGATGGAAATGTGTATCCTGTATCGATGAAGATCGATTTGTTCTATTGGAGTCGCCACCTAAATTAAGGTCTAGGACCTCTAAAAATGTAGCCTCACCCTAAGGTAAGACTTCTATTGACTCATGACCCAATGTATCAGTTCTTTGGTCTGCCAGAGATCGGATAAGTATTCAGGGTACGGTTATGGGAAGGTGTTAGGCACCCAAACCGCCCGATCAATATCGGCCTCCTAAACTTTCCTTAAATTCTAATTTTGACTGTGCTTGGTCAACTGGATGACTAGGGTTCAATGGGGGATGTCCTAAACCAAGTTGCTAAGTTATTCTAACCTAGGGTTCAGCCAATCATGTTTTAAAGCAAATAAACAAGCAAATGTAATGTACAATATTTTACAGTGAACCGAACCAAAGATGGTTCGGTCTTGAACTGAATCTGAGATGTGTAAGACATCTCAAACTGCCTATGTATTCCAATCCTGGAAATCAAGTCCAAAAACGTAGTTCGAAAATGGGTTGTGTGATTAAAGATTATGGAAGTGATTTATGCATGTGTTCAATTAGATTTTTTTGTTCAAGTTGAAGTTTATGCTGGATGTATGGTTGATGGGTGGCTTTGTACCGTATTTGGGATTCCCAAATTGCCTACGTATTCTAGGGTTTGCCCTAGAAATCAGGTACGACGTAGTTCGAAATTTCTGAGAGTCGGATTTGGAATGTGTACCAAAATCCTTCCATTTTTTGTCAATAGGATCTAGGGATGAGACCTAAATTCCTACCATTTTTATTTGGGATGTGTACCAAATTCTTTTTATTTTTGTTAATAGGATCTAGGGATGAGACCTAAATTCCTACCATTTTATTTGGGATGTGTACCAAATTATTTTTATCTTTGTCAATAGGATCTAGGGATGAGACCTAAATTCCTACCATTTTTATTATTTCCATTTTTGTTAATAGGATCTAGGGATGAGATCTAAATTCCTATCATTTTTATTTGGGATGTGTACCAAATTATTTCTATTTTTGTCAATAGGATCTAGGGATGAGACCTAAATTACTACCATTTTTAATTGTTTCCATTTTTAGGTTTCTAGGGTTTCCTATCCCTTTTACTGAATTTTTTCCATTTTTAGGGTTTCCTACTTTCTCTCTATCTTTCCAGTTCTAGGGTTTCTTATCCTAATTGCTGAATTTTTTCCATTTTTAGGGTTTCAGTTTCCATAATTTTTATGTTTTTTCTATTTTTTTTTGGGGTTTCACTTTCCTTAATTGTTCTTTCTATTCTAGGGTTTATCTTTCCCTATCATTTCATTCTTTCAGTTTAGGGATCTCTTACCCTAATTATTGTATTCAAAGATAACAATGTAAGCAATCCAACATAGCAGTGTGAGCTCAAATATAGCAGTGTATGCATCCAAATATGGCAGTAAGTATTCAATATAGCATGTGAGTATGTGGCAGACAAATATAGCAATGAGCATGTGTAGCAGACAGATGTAGCAAACATGTGAGAATCAAACAAAGCATTTGAGAATCAATCAAAGTATGTGAGAATCAATCAAAGCATCTGAGTTAAGCTAAGCATGTGAGTCAATGTATTAAAATATACTTTCAGACTTATGGACTAGATTCAACGCATCGATCATCAACAACGTGACCAAGATCAAATTTGATCGACTACTCAGACTTGATGTAATCCATCATCATCAATGTGATCAAGATCACATTTGGTCGATGATTTAAATTAATTCAAGATCTTAAGTCAACAGTTCAGATTATATCAACATCAGTAAATCAAGCTTTAATGGCTCAGATTAATTTTAACTTCACATCACATCATCAGATTAATGGCTCAAATTAATTTTAACTTCACATCACATCATCATCAAAAATAGATTCAAAATTAATAGCTATGATGGGACAGATCAGATGGCAATGATGCTAATCGTCGGATCAGTGGTGATGATGATGATCAATGGATCAAATCAGATGGCTTGAGGGTAAGGTTAGATCAATGGCTAAGATTGAAGATAATGTCAGATCAATGGCTATATCTTAAACATCTATCAACCAAGATCAATGGCCAAAATTTATCAATCATCACATATATTGATCAATGGTAAGAAAATTATCATTCATCGCATTAACATTAGCAATTTAACTTTTGATGGGCTGGTTAGATCTAAGGATTGAGAGATATGCTGATCAAGTATGCAGGAGAGTAACTGGTTGCAGCAAGATTGGGGTATGATAGGAGATGGCCACGGTTGATGGTAGATTTTTAGAGATGAGGTTTAGCAGGTTGCGTGGGGATTGAAGTCCAGGTCGAGGGCAAAGATTTTAGGGAGGTATGGTCCTTGTGAGGTGGAATGTTGGAAACTAGGTGATCTGTGATATGGGGAGAGTTTCGGTGGGAGTTAGGTAGTGCAAAAGGTGTATGGGAGTGAAGTGGGTAGGCTTTGATAAGGTCTGCTGGAGGTGTATTAGGTGATAGGTGGACTGCAGGTGGTTGTATAGGTGGTTTCAGGTTGGCTTAGATATCGGTGAGATGAGGTGTTGGGATGGAGATGTGGTTGGGTATAGGTGCAGCAGGTTTTTGGACAGATGGCTGCAGCATAAGACTATGAGATGGAGGGTATCTGCAGGTCAGGGTGGACTGGTTGTAGGTCGGTGGCGATCTGGTGGCAAGGTGGAAGCACAGGGTTGAAGAGATAGGAAACTAAAAATACATAGCAGGATGGAGGAATAGGCTTACTTGGTTCTTTTCTTCATCAATCCTCTCCCGGTCTGCTACTGCTTCATTCCTCTCTTCTTTCTCGATCTCCTTCAACTTCTTTTTTCCTCTCGTATACTTCCTCTCTCTGTGTGTTTTCTTCTCTTATGTTCCCTTCTTCTTCTTCTCCTTTCTGCTCCCGCTTCTTCTCTCTGTTTATTTTTTTTTTTCTGGTTCTCTCTTCCTCTCTCGATTCTCTCTGATCGGTCTCTCTCTCAATTCCCCCTTCTGATTTCTTTTGGTTCCTTCTCTTATTATTTTTTTTCTTTTTCTCTCACCGCCCCCCACTCTCTTTCTCCTCCTCTCCGTTCTTTTTCTCTTTTTTCTATTTTTTCTTTCTTTATCTCTCACATTTTCTCTCTCTCACTCACGTTTCTCTCTCTCACCCACGTTCCCCTCTCTCTTTCCTCTTCTCCTCCTCTCGGTTCTTCTTTCTTTTTCTATTTTTATCTCGGTCCCCGCAATCTCTCCATCTCCTTTTTTTATTCTCGGTCTCCCTCTTCTTTCCTTCTTTCTTTTATTTTCTAGATCTCCTCGATCTTCTCCTCTTTTTTCTTCTTTCGGTCTTCCTTTCTTCTTTTATTTTCTTTTTTTTACTTATTTTTCCATCTTTGGCAATCTCTACCTACTCCCTTTTTTATTCGGATCTTATTTGCTCTTTTTTTATATATAAAACATATATATAACTATATAATATATTAATATATTAATATATATAATATAGTATACATATAAGACATATGTATATATTATATGATATATTATAATATATTATACATTATATAATGAAATACATGCATTTGTACCAACATGAATTGATCCGGATTGACAAGGATTGATTGGATTGGGTCAATACTGGCTTGGGTTGAGCTGAGTTGACTGGATTGACTGGGTTGGGCCAAGACTGACTTGGGTTGAGCTGAGTTGACTGGATTGACTGGAATTCACTGGGTTTTCTCTCTCTATCGTTTCATGAGCCATTTCCACTGTTATTTCGCACGAAATTTTCGCTAGCCTCTATTCCAAATTTTCTATGTTCACTTTGTAGAACACTAAAAATGGAACATAACGAGACTGGAATCACCTGATTTGGATATGGGATGATCAAAATATGAATTTTTAAATATTAAATGATCATTTCCATATGTAATTTTGCATGGGACCCTCCGGAGACTTTTACCTGAGATTTTTCACGTCCACTTTGTAGGACATCACAAATGAAGAACAATGGCCTTGGAATCGTCTGAATCCGACGTAGAACGGAAAAGATATGAAGCTTTGAAGTTCTAACGATAATTTTGCATGCAAGCTTGCATGGGACCCACTGGTGACTCCTACCCGGGATTTTTTACGTCCACTTTGTAGAACATCATGAATGAAGAATAATGGTCTTGGAATCATCTGAATCCGATGTCGGATGATCAAGATATGATGATTTGAAATTCAAACAATCCAACTTAGGATAATTTGCATGAAGGCCCCTAGGATTATTTATAATAATTTCATAAACCTCCCTCATATGTATCATCTGACTAAAATGGTCATATCTTCCTCATTTGATATCGAAATTGAGCAATTCTGGTCTCGTTTCGAAGATAATTCTATGACCTACGCATCCATGCAAAATTATAATCCATGACCTTGCTGTGGACCCATTGAAAACTTCCTCAAATTCACAGACCCATTGAAAACTTCCTCAAATTCGCAGTCAAAAATCCAAACTTTCGATCATCTTTTTCCTTTTGTTGTCCACACGCCCGCAGGGCTTTGTTTAGCTGGGATGGCAAAAATGGGGTGCTTACACTATCTTCTCCTCGGATGTAGATGCCATAATCATCAAACTGTTCATCCAAATGATTGACTTCCTATCCTTCACCAGGTATATAGATTCCAAATTCATCAAATTGTTCATTCAGCTGAGTAATTTCTTGTTCTTCATTGGGTATGTGGACAATGTAATGCTCCTCTGACTCTACGGTGATTACATAATGTCTATAGTACCAGGGATAAGTAAGATCAAACTCTTGATCCAAATTGTCACGTATCATGCAAACTTCGCTCTCTAGAACCTTTTCCTTCGACTCCGGCATCTCCCATTCTATGAAATTCACATTATGATATGGGAGTGGGTTATTGTTGATTGATGCCTGATTGGTTCTTCCATGTACTTTGAATGCCCCTGAATCAATTAAGTCTTGTACGACATTCTTGAGGTTCCAACAATATTACGTATCATGACCTGCTTAATTGTGGAACTTATAGAATTTCTCTGCACGATAAGAGGTTGGTGGTGGGTTTGGCACATTCATGGGTGGTGGTGGCTTTAATTTTCCAACCCTCATCAATCTCTCCATCAACACCTCCCTTGGTAATGATAGCTCTCTATACAGCCTAAAAATCCTTTCTCGTGGAGCTGGTGGCACATAGTTACTTGGTGTCGGTGCAACAATTGTATTCGTACCTGCTACTTCTTTGTGAGATTGGGAATTGTTATACTTGGGTTGATAGGATCTCCAGCTTGGACCTGCTTTCGACTTTTCCATTTTCATTAGGACTTCATCTCCATAGTTATTGGCATCTTCTACTTGTTGTCCAAATATATATGTTTTGTATGCCTTATTGAGCCCCTTCATCATCATTTGGACCTGGTCCATCTCTAATGGTCGATCCCAAAGTTGTGTGGCCACTTTCATAAACCTGGTCAAGTATTCTATGAAGCCTTGATCAGACTTTTGTACCATAGTCTCTAATTGCCTCCTATGAGTCTCGATCTCAGTACTGTAGGAGTAATGATTAGTGAAGGCTCTGGTGATATCAGTCCAAGAGTGGACTTGTGAGGGATTCATATTCATTAGCCATCTATGTGCCCCTCCAGTTAATGAGAATTGGAACGCTTGCCCTAGTTGTTCGTCAGTAAACCCATGCCCTTGCCATAATAGTTCTGTGAATGATCCCAGATGTGTTTTGGGGTCCCCTTTCCCATCAAATTTTTCAGTAGTCCATTTAATTTTTTCTGGTAGTTTGGCTTTTGGGAAGAAACACAGTCCCTCAAAATCAATGATCTAGCTTTCTACACCCTTCAGGCCCCTCAGTATCTGTTCAACATGACTTAATCGGTTCCCATATGGATCTTCAGTTTCCTTTGGCTTCTTGATTGAAGGAGCCTTCTAGATGATCGACGGTTTCTTGTAGACAACCTCTCCCTCTTCCTCAAAAGCGGGGTTTGAGAACACAATCGGATTATTCTTGCTAGGGGTATCTTCCTTTGATGCGGAGGGTGTGTCCTCTTTTCCCATTAGTAACTTATGGACATTCCGCCGCATGACATCCATCTCGGTTACAGTATCCTCTATCTTGGTCACTCGGTCCTCTAATGAATTCTGATCTTGATCACGATTAGCCATAGCTTCAATTGGTTTTTCAAGAATAGGCCCGACCGGTTTAGTGATAGGTACTATAGACAGCTTATTAGTGATAGGATTTCTTACCCTAAGGGTAGCAATGCTTGAAGATTGGCTTGACAGTCACTTGGTATTGTAATAGATCAACGGATTAGGATTTGGAAATGACTGGACACGTGAAGGTTTTACATGCACACACAAGTTGACTCGACCAATACAAATGTTAGCTCCCTTATGAAATCCATTGAATAAATATTATCCAAGTCAATTTAATTGTTTTGACTGATCCTCTTATTGGTCTTGGGCCTCATGACCCAAATGGTTCATTAAACAACAAGATCCGACCACTTAGTTCATCAAATTTAATGAAATTAAAATGGATATGCTTATTTGTAACATTCATATGGGATGGTTAGAAAAAGCGGTTCATGACTGAACAAACCGATAAATGACCGCTTAATCAAGGTACCTATGCAGTGACAGGGAATTTCCAATCATTTTTTGAAACCGATGTTTAACAATGATAGATCTGATGCATTGAGCTCATTGATAGATAGTGTATAGTGGCCGTCTACTATGACATGGAACAGGTTTATATTATCCTCCCGCTCTCAACAAGTGAGAGTTCAAGATGCTCCTCGTGTGAGATCAAACATGTCAACAAATCGAGAGTAAAAATGGGCAGAACTTCGATGTTACGGGCATGGACATTGTGATTGAATGGATTTTAACATGTCAGTTCAGGGATAGACCAAAAAATAACATACATGTGGCTCAAACTAGGATAGGACAGAAAATGCCACCTTGACAAGGAGGGGTAACCTATCACCGAATGCACGATGAATAATGGGCCCCTAATCCCTTTATATACTATTATGCAAGAATCAAGCGACGTAGATTAGCATAACGCATTCCCAAGCAGACCCAAGAAACACTCATTAGAGGATGCTTGCCGGTCGTGATCTCACAAAGTATAGGCCAAGGTTGTGTTTTTTGCCTAACGGGCTACCCCATATGCATGGGACCCAGTTCGACTACTCCCACGAATGTGGACTGAACCCATACCCCCCCCCAAAGCAATATGTACAAACAATAAATATAGTACCCTTGATCTAGCATCAAATGTCAAGCTATCAATATAAGGAAAGTATCCTAGGAGTCTGAATATTATTCCCCAACAGAGTCTCCACTGTGAGGACTATGAGAAATGATGATCCTCCTCAGGATAAAAAAATATATCATATAAATAGTAGAAATAAAAAGAAAAGGTGGCTTGTTATTAGCCTTTTAGTTTAGGTCATGTTTTCTCACCTGTGATTGATGTTTGTTCCTCTTCCAAGCATTGAAAATTACTTTGAACTAGTTAGAAACCAAAACAATTAATGTATTTAGGTTAGATGTTAATTTTCTCAAGTTATAGTAGTCGAAAACCATGTCTGGTCTCCAAAATATGCTTCCTGTTATTGACTGGTCGACTCTGTGGTCGACTAAGTGGTCTCAATATATGTCGACCACACATTTTGTGGTCAATTCTAAGGTCGCATATACTGTCGACCACACAAGAAAACGCATAAATCCTTGTCACTTCCCGAGAGTCTGTGGTTGACTCACTAGTTGCACTGTGGTCTACCAGTACTGCAACCACACAACCATCAGGTGATGATTCAAGCTTAGGCTTTGATCCAATCCTTTGGCTTGATAATGGGATCCATCCTATGTTCATTCTACGACCATTATCCATTATTTAATTCATTCATTATAGCCTTAATCATTATAGCCCTCATTATCAATTTATAACGAACATGTTAGGATTGAAAGCATAGTTTAGATCTAATTTCCTTGCAACAAAAATTTTAAATCCATAATTCTATTGTAACCTAGCCTTCTACAAAGTCGAGGTACTTACCATTGATCCTTGCTACGATAGGTTGAAGTTCCAATGGAAACTCCTCTGCCCGCAACTCCCTTTCTCCTTCCTTGAAGCTTTCTTTCTCTCCAAGTCTCCTCCTTCTTCTCCTCTCTTTTTCTCTCTTAGTTCTAGGGTTTGGGAATAAGAAAAAGAGTAAAATAGAGTAGAGGATGTCCTTTATATATAGGAAAAACTTTCATATAGAGTCTTCTCTCAATTAGGAGAGAGACCTCCTCAAATTAGGAAAGTTTTCTAAACATGGAGTCGGTTCTAGGTTTGATCGATCGACTCTATGATTGCATAGTCTGTAGACCACACAAATCCAAAATAGTCAACCACACAATGTGTAGTATACTCACTGATCGACCATGTAGACGACCACACAAACTAATTTTATTGGTTTGATTGTTTTAACTGGTTGCTTTTACACAAACTAAAATAGTCAACCACACAAACTAAATTTAACTTATTGCTTACTTGGTCTTCTAGTTTCTTCATACAATTGGTTCACTTAAGCTGGTTATGATGGGAAGACCTATTACAACACAAGAACATAAGGTTAGACTAGGTTCGTGGTGTGTGATTCTTACAACTCTGCCACCCTTAAAATAAATTTAGTCCTCAAAATTTGTACGTGTGGATATTATAACTCCCCCACCCTCAAAAGAAATTTTGTCCTCGAAATTTGACTGTACTTCAGAGTTGAATATGTGGGAATACTGTTTCCGGATGGCATTTTCCTCTTCCCATGTAACTCTTCCACGTTTCTTCAGATCACTTTAACAAAATATATATATCCCAGTTCTAGAGATGATGTACTCTCTGACTAATAAGTTTGATTGGCACCACTTTGAGAGTTAAGTCTTCTATCAAATTCGATGGATTTGTGGTCAATACCCTGTGACGGATCTCTAATGTACTTCTTCTGTAAGACCCGCACTACATAAACCCGGTCTAAACCTTGATTTCATGTCGTGGCAGGTCTTCCGACGATCACCGGGCCAGACGGGACGAGCGGATGACAAACAGGTACGAAATCGGATCAAAGACGGTCAAATAAGTGTCATTTTATGTTGACCGGTCGATGGTACCGGTCTTAGTACCGGTCGACCGGTCAGCTCTGCGCAGCTGACTACAGAGATCCAGAATTTGATGTTTGCGGATCCCACTTTCCTAAACCCTAATACCTGGACCTTCCAAATCCTAATAGGGTTACTAAACCCTAATCCTAGCCTATATAAACACCTCTAAACCTCCTCAAATCCTTTCCTTTCTCTCACGATCCCTAAAGAGGAGAAGGAGGTTAGAGAAGGAGAAGAAGCTAGAAGGAAGAAAGAAGTGCTGCCATTACCGTTCGACGACGCTCACCTTATGCCAGTCGACGGTAAGTGTTTTAATCATTCTTCTTACTCTATGACTCTAGGATAGTTGTATGGGTGGATCAATACCATGCAAAGCAGGTATTGATCTAAAACCCTAATTGGCCATTAAACCCTAAATTGTCGTAAAACCCTAGATTCGAGTTCAAGGATGATTATCGTCGAAACTAGACTTGAATGAGTTGGAGATAACTCTAACTCAAAGCTCAGATTTAGAATGGATAGGAGAAACCCTGGAAATCCATGGAGAATGATCGACGGCAGTCGAAAAACCCAAAGTATGGTCTTTCGGAGACATACCGGTCGACTATACGGGTTGCACCCTGTGTGACCGGTATGTTGCCACCGGTACCTTCTGGGGGGCTGGTCTGTGGGGACTGGCTGACCATACCAGTCGCCAGTCTTCCCCATAGAGCTGCGACCGGTACATGCCACCGGTCAGCTCTGTGAGTGTATTTTTGTAACCTCGTTGGTTTTCTGACCAACATAAAACCCTAAAAAATTATTCTAACAAAACCCTAATAATATTGTAGGACTCTGTGATAGTACGTTTGGATTTTGTGTCGTGGAGCGAGCTAACAAACGAGCGTCAGGTAAGGGAATCTGACCTAAACCCTAATAATTAATGGACAGTAAATCGTTGTTAATAACCCTGAATATATATGATGTGATGTTTGTGCTTATTCACATACCATCCTTTACTTTCAGTTATTATTATTGATCATGCATGATAGGATGTGATTGTTAGGCATGTGATTGTTTTCGTTGGTGTGTGGAGTGGGGCATGGGCCTGGGATCATTCCTCACACTGGCACTTTTGTAGTATTCTATTTTAACATACTTGGTACGGGTGGGGCATCAGAAGAAGGTCATGGTACGGTGGTCTCTGATGTTGATGTTGGCCTGGCCATGGTTATGTGGCACTGTGGTCTCCGATGCCAATGCTGGCTTGTCCACGATGCTTTAGCTCTATCTCTATGCCGTAGGGAGTTATGTTGGGATAGGGTCTACCTACACATTGTTCTATCCTAGTGGGTTAGTTGCGGATAGGGTATCAGGGGATGTACGGGGATACCTTAGCTCTATCTCTATGCCGTAGACGGCTATGCTGGGATAGAGCCTACATTGATGACATATAGGATTAGTTAGTTGCGAGCCCAGTTTGCAAGCCCTGGCCAGTAGGGGCTTAGGTACTGGTATGGGTAGAGTATCAAGGAAGGCACAGGGATATCTTAGCTATATCTCTATTCCATGATGGGTGTATGTGGGCCGGTGGTGCTGTGATCTACTATGTGGTGCCACACACTCGTGTATAGAGGTGCGGGGACCACCAAACCTTTCTATAGCACATTGCAAACTTAAACCAGACCATAACATAAAATGATTATTACTCATGCATAATATTGTGAAACTGTCTGATTGTCTTACTGAGCTAAGTTGTGAGCTCACCCTTTGTACGTACATTGTTTTTAGATGTTGATGCAGGTCGCACGGTGGACGACTATATGAACGCTCTGACGTATGGTGGTGCTGCTGCTTTGGGTGTGCAGGTAGGAGAGGATGAGCATGACGCTTCATGCGAGTGTCCTTTCTGCGTGTACCTTTGATTTGATTTCTATTTATTTTCAGTTATTTTTAGTTGGATTAAGTGGATGTAAGGATATTATATTTTTTGTTTGAATTTGAATAATTGGATATTTTATTTAAGTTTATCAATAGATTCTTAGTTCATTTATTTAAAGACTTCCGCTGTACTATTTATATTCTGATGTGGTTTTGTGCAATGGTTTGTATGAGTGGACACGGTCTATTCGAGATCCCGGTGTGAACCGTTGGTTCAATGACGGTTCACTCACACCATTCTGGTTGGTTCAAAATTAGGGTGTGACAACTTGGTATCTGAGCTCTTAGGCTCTGTCCAACAGACCATATTGCACTTAACTAAGTCGATCAACTGAGTTAGGAAAAATTAAAAAATTTTAATATAGACACACCCTAAGCATTGTTTGATACCTGAGACGGACTAAGAAAGACATAATATACTATATTAAATATGAAATTTAGTAATGCACATGCTCTAGTTAGAAAGAACCATAAAACTTCTATTTAAGATTAAGAGTGATAAAGTTAAAAGTGCTACAAGGTACGGTTCATAAATCGGACAGTTACCCTGTTATATAAAATTTCAAGAGAGAGAAAATATGAGGACTATCATGGGGTAGGGGGCCTAGGAGGAATAGGGTCCGCTATGTCATAATCCCGCTCGTAAGCGACCCTAAGGCAGTGCACCTGGTCCTGTGTGATCCGTAGGCTACGAGCCAGACGTCCCAACTCCTGACCCATCTCTCGCTGAGACTCTAGGATGATCCTCTGGGTATCCCTAATCTCCGTGAACATGCTCAACACTGGGTCCGGAGGGGGATGAGACGGTCTAGCTGTAGATGTAGGCTGTGGTGCTGCAGGTATAGGCTGGGAAGCTGGCACTGATACATCCTCTGCCCTATCATCGTCATCCCTATCATCACTCTCAGCCTCTGCTGCATATGCCGCATTAGCTGCTACTGCTGCTGCTGCTGCGGCTGCTACCCTCCTGAGTGGGCCAGGGCGAGCCTCCATCTCATCATCAGTAATAGGCAGATTATCCATCTGCATCCTAAGGATGTCATCCCAGTCGTTGTCAGAGGTCATGGTATCCTCAATAGCCACCTCACCCCTCATGCTCACTCGTAGGCGCCGCAGAAGAGTAGTGATGAGACGGCCATATGGGAGGTTACTGGCCTGATCGGCCAGAGTCGCCTGATGCATAGTCCGAATGATGAGGTAAGGGAGAGAGACCCGCTTCCCTATGCAGACGTAGTAGGTAATATACTCGGTGAGCTAGGATAACTTACTGTATTGACCAATCTGGTATATCAAATGGAAGCTCAGCAGAAAGCATTCCTGAGCGAGATGTTAAAGATGTTCAGGCCACTGGGTCATGTTTCCACTGAAGGTACGCCTGGGTCTGGAGGGAATAATACTACACTGCCGATGCATGGTAGTCCAGGGCCGATGGGCCAAGCACAGAATGTACCACCACCGCACCAGTTTCCATCGTCTTCTGCTTATCAGGGAGCCTATCCGTATCCACCACCATGGTACAGGATGAATACACAGGGATAGCACGATCTGAGTCAGGTGGTGGACAGATTTTTAAAGTTAAAGCCTTCTTCATTCACGGGTAAGACCGGAAAACCATTGTGGCCAGCACAGTGGGTTGCAGAAATGGAGAAGAATTTTTGCCTGATGACTTGTATAGAGGAGGAGAAGGTTCTGTTTGCCACTCATATGTTGAAGGAAGATGCGAATGCTTGGTGGAATTCTACACGGGCATATCTGGAGACAAAGCATACACATGCAGATTGGGAAGTGTTCAAGGTAGCCTTCTTTGATAAATATTTTCTGAAGAGTTTCAGAGATCAGATGGAAAAGGAATTCCTTAATCTACAGCAGTCTCAGTCGACTGTGGATGCTTACCACCAGAGGTATGAAGAATTATTTTTCTTTGCACCAACAAGTATGCAAGAGGAAGAGACCAAGACACGTAGGTTCACCATGGGACTGCGTGGAAGCATCAGAGAGCACATATTGGGGCTGGACAAGAAAATTTATAATGAGGCTGTACAGGTTGCAAGAGTTACAGAATCCAGTAAGAGGGACAGCTTCTTCGCTCAGAATAGGGGAGTGAAGAGACCCACTACTGAGATTTCAAGTGGCGGTAACAATACACCTTTCTGCCCATACAGGGCTCAGTCCGCTACAATGCCTGCAAGAAACAATACGGCACCACCTGTGCCACAGTTCGCTGGACACAACCCGAACATTAAATGTTTCAACTGTCAGCAAGTGGGCTATGTTGCAAGGACCTGCACTCTACCTAGGAAACAACCCCCATAGCAAGGAAAAGTATTTGCTGTCACCACCGAAGAGGCAGCCGCATCACCTGATGTGGTCACTGGTTTGATTCTACCCCTTACTATTTAGCTTACTATTTCATTGTGTGTATGAGCATGTAGGACTAAGGGACAATAAAATTTCAGGAATTGTAAATGTAGCTGCTATACCTGCCAGAGTACACTTTGACTCTGGGGCCACGCATTCCTTTGTTTCTATTTCCTTTGAAAAGCGAATGGAGTTACCGATCAAGCACTTGAACCCAAGCTTGATAGTTCGCTCTCCGCCAAGAGTCGAACTGGCTTTGACTGAATATTATGGGCCGTGTATAATATGTATTGAGGGCCGAGACTTAGAAGAAAGTCTGGTACTACTCGAGATGGCAGACTTTGATGTCATCTTGGGAATGGATTGGCTAGGCCATCATTCAGCTATCCTATTATGTGGTGGAAGGAAGCTTGTGCTTATAGACAAAAATGGAAAAGAGTATAGCTTCATTGGGACCAAGTTACCTAAGAAGCGGAAGCTGATCCTCTCCGCCCTAAAAGCTAAGAGATGCTTAGAGAAGGGGGGAGTGGGGTACCTAGTATCTGTAGTCAACATCACTGTGGAGTCACAAAAGATGGAGGATATAGATGTGGTACGAGAATTCCCAGATGTATTTCCTGAGGATCTTCCAGGTCTACCATCGGACAGGCTACAGAGTTTGTGATAGACCTCATGCCAGGTTCGGTGCTGGTGTCTAAAGCACCATACAGGATGGCCCCTACCGAGTTAAAGGAGTTGAAGACCCAGTTATAAGAATTGTTAGATAAGGGTTTCATACGACCTAGCATATCACCTAGGGAAGCACCTGTATTATTTGTCAAGAAGAAAGATGGAAGTGTACGACTGTGCATCGACTACCGTGAGCTGAACAAGTTAACGATCAAGAATCAGTATCCTTTGCCTAGGATCGATGACATGTTCGATCAGTTACAGGGTGCAAAGGTTTTCTCAAAGATTGATCTTCGATTGGGGTATCACCAACTAAAGATCAAGGCCGGAGATATTCCGAAGACTGCTTTCAGGACGAGGTATGGGCATTATGAGTTTCTAGTTATGTCATTCGGTTTGACCAATGCCCCAGCGTCGTTCATGGAACTGATGAACCAAGTGTTTCATGATATGTTGGACACTTCGGTCATCGTATTCATCGATGACATATTGGTCTACTCAAAGGACATGGAGGCTCATACAACACATTTGAGGGCAGCCCTACAACGGCTGAGAAAGGAGAAGCTTTATGCTATGTTCAAGAAGTGTGAGTTTTGGCTGAAGGAAGTGGCTTTCTTGCGCCATGTAGTATCTGAAGACGGTATCAAGGTTGATCCAAGTAAGATAGCTGCTATAGTAGGATGGGAAGCACCAAAATCTGTTGCGGAAATTCATAGTTTCCTTGGGTTGGCTGGTTATTATAGAAGATTCATGGAAGACTACTCCAGGATCGCTGTTCCACTCACCAGATTGACCTAGAAGGGAGAGAAATTCATATGGACAGATGAGTGCGAGAGGTGTTTTCAGACTTTGAAGCCAAGACTAGTCTCTGCACCTATTTTGACAATCCCATAACCAAGCGTACCGTTTACCTTATATACGGATGCTTCAGGGTTGGGTATTGGGTGCGTATTGATGCAAGGAGAATAGGTGATTGCTTACGCATCAAGACAGTTAAAAGAGCATGAGAAGAACTATCCTACGCATGATTTGGAGTTAGCGGCAGTTATACATGCAATCAAGACTTGGTGACACTACTTGTACGGTGAAAAGTTTCAAATTAAGTCAGATCACAAGAACTTAACTTATCTTTTCAGTCAAAATGATCTGAATATGAGATAGAGGAGATGGCTGGAGTTATTAAAAGATTATGATTGTGACATTCAGTACCATCCGGGTAAAGCAAATGTTGTGGTTGACGCCTTAAGCAGAAAGTGGGCATCGAAACCTGAGGCCGGGCAAAGTACAAATGCTGCATTGTGTGCTGCAACCTCAAGTTCAATTGAAGGCGATGAAGAGTATATAATAGAGACTGCAGAAGATCGAGTCGAGCAAGGATTAATTCATAAGTTCACCATGATGTTCGCTGCTTTGAAGATCTCACCGGATCTTGTTGATGAAGTCAAGGTAGCAATCCTACAGGATCCACATCTCAAGACAGTGCAAGAAGACTTAGAGAAGGGTACGAGCAATCCTGACTTTACCTTGAATTTAGATAAGGTACTCAGATATCGTGGATGGTTATGTATACCTGAGAGTGAAGACTGCAATATCAGAGATCGAGTTATGATTGAAGCTCATTACACACCATATTCGGTACATCTAGGAAGTACCAAAATGTACCATGATTTAAGAAGACTATATTGGTGGAGGGGTATGAAAGCAGATATAGCTCGTTTCGTGTTCCAATGTTTGAATTATCAACAAGTTAAAGCAGAAAAGAAGAGACATGTAGGTTTGCTTCAACCACTCCCAGAGCTTGCGTGGAAGTGGGATTGCATCATTATGGATTTCGTCACTGGCCTACCTTTGACACCAAGGTCAGTGGATGCAGTTTGGGTAATAGTCGATTGACTCACCAAGACAGCACGATTCATTGCGGTCAGACCTCAGTATACCATGGAGAAGCTGGCCAAGCTATATGTAGATAATATAGTCAGACTCCATGGTGTCCCAGAAAGTATAGTATCTGACAGAGACCCTCGTTTTACATCAAAGTTTTGGGAAAGATTACAGAAAGCTATGGGAACAAAGTTGAAGTTTAGTACAGTTTTCCACCCTCAGATGGACGGGCAGTCAGAAAGGACCATTCAAATTTTAGAAGATATGCTCTGAGCTTGTGCAATAGATTTCAAGGGAGCTTGGGACGAGAAGCTATCACTTATCGAGTTTGCTTATAACAACAGCTATCAGGCTACAACCAGATGGCTCCATATGAAGCACTCTATGGGAAAAAGTGTCGAACACCTCTGTTATGGAACGAGGTGGGAGAAAGAAGAATTGTAGGACCGGAGTTTGTTGAAGAAACTTGTCGAGTGATTGATCAAGTCAAGGAGAGAGTAAAGACAGCTCAAGTTCGACAGAAGCGCTATGCGGATAATCGACGTCGAGATCTAGAGTTTGCAGTGGGTGACAAAGTATTCTTGAAGATATCACTGGTGCGAGGTCTGAAATGGTTTGGTAAGAAGGGGAAGCTATGCCCCAGGTATGTGGGATCATACGAGATATTGACTAGACAAGGTAATGTAGCATATTAATTGGCTCTACCACCATCTATGTCAAGCGTTCATAATGTGTTCCATGTATCGTTATTGAAGAAGTATGTCAGGGATCCATTGAACATCTTGACAGTAGACCCCCCCAGCCTTGACTAAAGACTTAACATTTGAAGTGGTGTTTGTGATGCTCTCAAGCCAAAAGGTACAGCAACTTCGAACCAAGGATATCCATTATGTGAAGGTGCATTGGAAAAGCCGAGATGTCAAAGAAATTACTTGGGAAGAGGAGAGCGCGATGAGGAAGGAGTACCCTAACCTTTTCGACGATCAAGGTACGTTCAAATTTTGGGGTCAAAATTTCTTTTAAGGGTGGGGGAGTTGTGAAACCTGCATACAAATTTCAGGGACGAAATTTCTTTTAAGGGTGGGGGAGTTGTAAGACCCGCACTCCATAAACCCGGTCTAAACCTTGATTTCATGTCATGGCAAGTCTTTCGATCATCACCGGGCCAGACAGGATGAGTGGATGACAAATAGGTACGAAATTGGATCAAAGACAGTCAAATAAGTGTCATTTTATGTTGACCGATCGGTGGTACCGGTCTTCGTACCGGTCGACCGGTCAGCTCTGCGCAGCTGATTACGGAGATCCAAAATTAGATCTCTATGGGTCCCACTTTCCTAAACCCTAATACCTGGACCTTCCTAATCCTAATAGGGTTACTAAACCATAATCCTAGCCTATATAAACACCTCTAAACCTCCTCAAATCCTTTCCATTGTCTCTCACGAACCCTAGAGAGGAGAAGGAGGTTGGAGAAGGAGAATAAGCTAGGAAGAAAAAGGATGTGCTGCCATTACCATTCGACGACGCTCACCTTACGCCAGTCAATGGTAAGTGTTTTAATCATTCTTCTTACTCTATGACTCTAGGATAGTTGTATGGGTGGATCAATACCATGCAAAGCAGGTATTGATCGAAAACCCTAATTGGCCATTAAACCCTAAATTGCCGTAAAACCCTAGATTTGAGTTCTAGGATGATTATCGTCGAAACTACACTTGAATGAGTTGGAGATAACTCTAACTCAAAGCTCAGATTTAAAATGAATAGGAGAAACCCTGGAAATCCATGGAGAATGATCGATGGTAACCCAAAGTATGATCTTATGGAGACATACCGGTTGCACCCTGTGTGACCGGTATGTTGCCACCGGTAGCTTCTGGGGGGCTAGTCTGTGGGGACCGGCTGACCATTCCGGTTGCCAGTCTTCCCCACAGAGCTGCGACCGGTACATGCCACCGGTCAGCTCTGTGAGTGTATTTTTGTAACCTCGTTGGTTTTCCGACCAACGTAAAACCCTAAGAAACTATTCTAACAAAACCCTAATAATATTGTAGGACTCTGTGATAGTACGTTTGGATCTTGTGTCGTGGAGCGAGCTATCAAACGAGCGTCAGGTAAGGGAATCTCACCTAAACCCTAATAATTAATGGACAGTAAATCATTGTTAATAACCCTGAATATATATGATGTGATGTTTGTGCATATTCACATGCCATCCTTTACTTTCAGTTATTACTATTGATCATGCATGATAGGATGTGATTGTTAGGCATGTGATTATTTTCGTTGGTGTGTGGAGTGGGGCATGGGCCTGGGATCATTCCTCACACTGGCACTTTTGTAGTATTCTATTTTAACATGCTTGGTACGGGTGGGGCATCAGGGGAAGGTCATGGTACGGTGGTCTCAGATGTTGATGTTGGCCTGGCCATGGTTATGTGGCATTGTGGTCTCCGATGCCGACGCTGGCTTGTCCACGATGCTTTAGCTCTATCTTTATGTCGTAGGGAGTTATGTTGGGATAGGGTCTACCTGCATATTGTTCTCTCCTAGTGGGTTAGTTGCGGATAGGGTATCAGGGGAGGTTCGGGGATACCTTAGCTCTATCTCTATGCCATAGACGGCTGTGCTGGGATAGTGCCTACATTGATGACATATAGGATTGGTTAGTTGCGAGCCCAGTTTGCAAGCCCTGGCCAGTAGGGGCTAAGGTACTGGTATGGGTAGAGTATCAGGGAAGGTACGGGGATATCTTAGCTCTATTTCTATTCCATGATGGATGCATGTGGGCCGGTGGTGGTGTGATCTACTATGCGGTGCCACACACTCGTGTATAAAGGTGCGGGGGCCACCAAACCTTTCTATAGCACATTGCAAACTTAAACCAGACCACAGCATAAAATGATTGTTACTCATGCATAATATTGTGAAACTGTCTGATTGTCTTACTGAGCTAAGTTGTGAGCTCACCCTTTGTACGTACATTGTTTTTAGATGTTGATGAAGGTCGCACGGTAGACGACTATATGAATGCTCCGACGTATGGTGGTGCTGCTGCTTTGGGTGTGCAGGCAGGAGAGAACGAGCATGACGCTTCATGTGAGTGGCCTTTCTGCGTGTACCTTTGATTTGAATTTTATTTATTTTCAGTTATTTTCTGTTGGTTTAAGTGGATGTAAGGATATTATATTTTTTGTTTGAATTTGAATAATTGAATATTTTATTTAAATTTATCAATAGATTCTCAGTTCATTTATTTAAAGACTTCCGCTGTACTATTTATATTCCGATTGTGGTTTTGTGCAATGGTTTGTATGAGTGGACACGGTCTATTCGAGATCCTGGTGTGAACCGTTGGTTCAATGACGGTTCACTCACACCATTCTGGTTGGTTCATAGTGACAAATGAAATATGTTGTGTCACACCCCAATTCTGGACTAACCAGAATGATGTGATGAACAGTCAATAAACCAACGGTTCAACCAGGATCTTACAATAGGCTATCCCACATATGATAAATCAAAACACATTCCACATTAATCAGAGATAATAAAGTAAATAGCAAAAGTCTTATAGATAATGAACTGAGGTCTAATCATGATAAATAGTTAACATTCCATTTATTTCCAATTAACCAAAACATAATTTAATACATATTACCATATCCAAACACAAAAACTAAACACTAAACGTATCCATCGCTGAAACGCTCGCTTAACGAACCATGTTCGTTCTCCACAGCTTGCTCATTCATAGCCTCCATCCGTTCATATGTTGGCGTGTCGACATAATCTTCAATCATAGTACCTGCAACATCATAAACTAAAAAGAATTGCGCGTGCGAGGGTCAGCTCTCCAACTTGTGCTCAGTGAGTAAACAAAACAATGCAACAATACATATGCATGCAGTCAATTCATAACTTTGGTCTGGTTTATAGTTTGCAATGCGCAATAGAAAGGTTGGGAGGTCAAAGGTTAACGTTTATTGACCCCGCCTCTATACACAGGGTGTGAAAGTCCGCCCGAAGGTGAATGTTTATCGTCGTCCCCATCCACCCTAATCATGATCATTATATAACAAAGGTTAACGTTTATTGCTATATAGTGTCATACCAACACGTAAGCCACTGTTGGCGAGGGCTTACAAACTAGGCTCGCTACTAACCAATCTTAATGCCAAACAGTGTATCCAAGGCCTCACCCCAGCATCCCTCAGAATGTCCATAGAGATAGAGCTAAGGCCCCTCGGTAGAGTCAGAGACTACAAGGGCCGAGACCACCTCCCCTGATACTCTACGACATAATAGTTCTGCTAAAGTAATGGCGATACGACGATGCTAATGCACAAGACTTGATTTAGAGATAGAGCTAAAGTGTTGAGACCCGCCAAAGGTTAACGTTTATTGACGTTCTCATCACACCTCCCCTGATACTCGCTCGCATCAAGTACACCAACCACACAGATACAATCACATGCCTATTCCTATCATCATCATCATCATCATGTTATAAACAATAAAGTAATATGCATAAACAAATAATAGAAATATTGGATGACATGTTGTATGCACATTACAAACATATTCACATAGAATCAAGCATCGCATTGGACTCAAGAAAAGAAAAATAGTTTGTTATTAACCAATTAGTTTAGAGTTCTGTTTCCTCACCTTAGCTTGTTAATAGATCCTCTTCCAAGGTTTAGAATCTCCTTTATAATGTTATTATATTGCTAGAAGACCTAACAAAGTTGATAGAATTTAATTAGAATAAATTCTGAATTTAAAAACCATGATGTTAACTGAGGGTCGGAGGTAGGGTCGGAGTCATGATCGACCCTTGGTGCGACCCTCCCCCTAATCTAAACATCCCGAACACTGAAGGTCGATGCTAGGGTCGGATCTGCCATCGACCCTAGGTGCGACCCTCCATGGTTTGAGTCAAAAATATCAGATTTCGTTCTCTCTTTCATGGTTGTGTCCTATGGCTTACTTCCACAATCCATTCTATACATGTTATATGGTTTAGAACTATACTTTATTCACCTACATGGTTTTAATGATCTCCTCCATGGTTTCCATTGAAACGAAACCATGGATGGATGATTTGGGTTTCTTCTAAGTCATACCCTTTCATAAACCATTATAAAGTCTTAAATAAATCATGGGAAATATATTGATACTTTAGGTTTGCTGAGATTCAGAGTTCCTCTGAATTTCCTCTTCTTTCTTAGCCTTTTCTTCAAGTTTTCCTTCTCTTCTTCTCTTCCTTCTCTTCTCTTTCTCTCAATCCAATTAGGGCTGTAAAAGGAGTGAAAGAGGCTTAGGGACATCCTATTTATAGGGAAAAACCTCCCAAAATAAGTCTCATTGAGTTTAGGAAAGGTTCCAATCGAAATTAGGAAGGTTTCCTAATTTTTGGTTCGTGCTGTTTTTCCCAAAAACCGAGGGTCGATGGGAGGGTCGATGGGAGGGTCGGACAACTCATAGACCCTGCGACCCGTGGTTGAGGGTCGATGGTGAGGGTCGATGGCAGGGTCGGACCTGCCTGTTAAAATCTACGACCCTACCCTCATTTTGACTGTTTTTGGGTAAATTTTCATATTGGGTCTTGGTTTTTCTTCACACATTTGGTCCACTTGGCTCGACCATGATATGTAGACGGGTCTCGACACAAAATAAAAGGTTAGGCAGGGTTCGTGGTGTGCGGGTCTTACAACTCCACCACCCTTAAAAGAAATTTCGTCCTCGAAATTTGAAAGTACGGATCTTACAACTCCCCCATCCTTAAAATAAATTTTGTCCTCAAAATTTGAACGTACGGATCTTACAACTCCCCCATCCTTAAAATAAATTTTGTCCTCAAATTTTTTAATTTACTTTGGAGTCAATAGGTGGAAATTCTATTTCCGCATTGCATCTTCTTCCTCCTATGCACTCTTCTCCACGTCTTGTCTTTGTCAGATTATCTTCGTATAATTGATACCAAGTTTTTAAGGTGTTGTACCTTTCAACTAGTGAAATAGGCTGGTACCACTTCAATAGTTAAATCTTCTATTTAATCCAGTGATTCCGTAGTCAATACTTTTGATATGGATCTCCCATGTACTTCTTCAATAGAGACACACGAAACACATCATGCACAGTAGACATGGATAGCTGAAACGCTAATTGATATGAAACTTTTCTACGTCTCTCCAAAGTTTATAAGATCCAACACATATATAAAACATGACTTTCCCTTCTGGTCTAATCGTTTCAAACTACGCATAAGTGATATCCTCAAGAACACTTTGTCACTTATGGCGAACTCAAGGTCTTGGTGTCTCTTTTGACAACTTGAGCTATCCTGCCCCTTTTCTCTGATCTTGCCTGCCACTCGACTGGTTTCTGCAATTAACTCACGTATTACAATTTTTTTATTCCCCGACTTTATTCCAAAATAGAGGGGTTTGACATTTCTACCATATCATGCTTTATAGGTAACATTTACATGGTAGCTTAATAAAAACTTCAATTCACGGTGACTTCTCAACTCAAGCTCCTTGAAATCAATTTCACAAGCTTGGGGCATATCTCTTAGGATTTGTATAGTCCGCTCCGACTGTCCATCGGTTTGAGGTAAAATATGGTACTAAACTTCAACTTTGTCCCCATTGTCTCCTATAGATCCTTCCAAAACTTCAAGATAAAGCATGAGCTTCTGGCCGACACTAAGCTCTCATGCATACCATTCAATCTGACAATACTATCCATATATAGCTTAGTTAGTCGCTCCAAAGCATACCGAGGTCGTATAGCAATGGAATGAGCTATCTTCATAAGGCGATCAACAATCACCCATACTACGTCAACCGATCTAGGAGTCAGTGGTAAATCAGTGACATAGTTCATTGTAATGCAGTTTCACTTCCAGACTGGCTTTGATAGTTATTGTTGTAGCCATGTTGGTCTTTGTCTTTCAGCCTTTACTTACTGATAATTCAATTACTAAAACATGCATCTAAACTACATTTGTTATCATTCCTCTTTACTAGTACAATCTCTTCAGGTCATAAAACATATTGGTACTCCAGGATATACTGAATATTGAGTACAATGGACTCTTATCATTATCCTCTTCATAATATCCGAGTCTTTATCTTTATGTATTCAGAATCTACCTCTGTATCTGGGTACCGTCTCCGCATCCAAAGTAACTCAGGGTTGGGTTTTTAGTTTTCTAAATTTGCTTACACCGTTCTTATTTACGGATCTCACAAAATTGCTACTCTTACTTCATCCATCAACTTAAAATGATCATTAATGCCGCAAGTGCAACTTATGAACTATTGCTCCATAAGTTCATCCATAAATTCTCGCTCAATTGGATCGTCACGAGTTTCTATTATATGTTACTCTTCTTCCAAATCTGAATCTATTGCTGCGAAACATTAGGCAGCATTTATACTGAGTCCTTCCTTGGACTTCATAATTCCTTCTTTTTTTTGCTCAAGGCTTAGCTACTACATTAGCCTTGCTCGGGTGACACTGAATATCACAGTCTTAATCTTTAGGCAATTTTCAGCTATTTTATCCTCATGTTCAGCTTTTTCTGGTGAAGAGATAAATAAACTCTTGTATTCCCATTAAATCTAACATTCTTCTCCGTATAGATAATGTCTCCAAGTTTTGATTGCATAATTCCTCATCAATAATTCCAAGTCATGAGTAGGGTAACTCTTCTCATGCTCTTTCGGTTTTCGTAAAGCATATGAAATCACTTAATTACCTTGCCTTATCTCGCATCTTAGATCCAATCCGAAAGCTTCAATGTATAGGGTAAAAGGTTCCCTTGGTACCGAAATGATCAAGATGGCAGTTGCTATCAACCTTACCTTAGAATCTGGAAACATTCTTCACACTTATAGGTCCAAATAAATTCCTCTCCCTTCCTGGTTAGCTTGGTAAGAGGTTTTGTGATCTTTGGGTGGTCCTCCAAGCATCGTCTGTAATAATCAGCTAAACCCAAGAAACTTCTTATCTTTGCAATATCCCATACAATTACTTCTATCTGAATAGGGTCCACTTTAATCCCTTTATATGATGCTACGTGATCTAAGAAGATCATTTTGTTTAATCATGTCTCATATTTTTTGGACTTGACATGAAGCTTTTCACTTCTCAGCTATTGTGAAGCTATTCTAACATCCGTTGTATGAGTTTCTTCATTCTTCGAATAAACCAAATATCATCTATGAAAACTATGACCGACGTGTCCAACATGTCATGAAACACCCAGTTCATCAATTCCATAAAAGACGTAAGGGCATTGGTTAATCCAAACTCATAATCGAAAACCCATAATGTCCAATCCCGATTCTAAAAGCTATCTTCGAGATATTTCTATCCAAAATTCTTCTGCTGATGATATCTTGACTGAAGCAAATACCATTGCTCCTTGCAACTGTTTAAACAAGTCATCGATCTAAGGTAACAGATATCGATTCTTAACTGCAAGCTTGTTTAGTTCCTGGTAGTCAATACACAAACAACACTACCATCCTTCTTCTTCATGAATCGCATTGGCACTTCCCATGATGCAATACATAGCCAATTAGAACCCTTGTTTAATAACTGTTGTAGTTACGTTTCAATCCCTTTAACTCCATAGAAGCTACTCTACAGGTGCCTTTGACACGAGTATCGTCCTTGGTAACAAGTCAATGACGAACTCGGTCGCACGATCAGGTGATAACCCGGTAAGTCTCCTAGAAACACATCAGAGAATTTATGCATCACATCAATAACTGACATATGTGGTGCTTCTTTGATAACGTATACCACAGATACCATATATCCAACTCATTTCTCTTCAAAGCATCTCTTCGCCTTTAGCATAGAGCGGATCAGCTTTCACCTCCTAGGCAACATACTCCCAATGATACTAAATCATATGCCATTTTTATTCTTGAATGATAACCTCTTCTATGCACATAATCACTTGTAGAGTGTTGAGACAACCAGTCTATTTCCAAGATGACGTCAAAGTCTACCATCTCAAGTCGACTCATGTTGAATCCAAATTCTGTTCATCCATAAGATTTGGACGTTGTTCGTAACACTCATCCAATACAACACCTAGTCCAAAAAGGGCTTGAACTAGCAAAATCTGGTGAAACGGTCTAAGGAGCTTGTCTAGTTCCTTTATCTCTTATGATTTCTCGAAGACTATCGTCAAAACCTCATATTGCACTTATTAGCTTGTATTTCTTTTATCCTTGCTGTTCTACCTTGCTCTCTCTTCCATATACCTCGAAAAATATCTTGTGATTGTTACTTCATATCCCAAGTCTATCTATAAGCATTAGGGTATATGCTTATAATTTCATTAATTCAGCCAAACTATTTTGGTCTTTACTTAATCATATCCCTCAACATTGGGCATAACTCAATTATCATTGTATTAAATTGAGTACTACTTATGCCATGACTTATCCGGGTATCCATTCTTAAATTTGCCTTTAGGAATCTTCTACCTTATCAAAATTCATACCGATATAACCCCCTTTAACTCTACTTGAGTGCTATCTATTTCGTTACTGGCTACTCTTGATAGTTCTCATTTTTGCTCATGCACTCTTTTATAGACATGACTCATATCCATCCATTTAGCAATCTCAAAATAGATTCTCCATTACTTCATCTGAGGTTCATTGGCTATAGTATTTAATCTGAATCCAATCATCTTTCTTCCAATAATTCCATTATCACTAAACATCTTATCAATGGATGTCAAAAAATGTAAGAATCAGAATGCTTATCCAACACAATTCATTTTCTTCTTTCAAATTCAGTATGATAAAGAACACTTGCTTTATCTAGTGAACTTAGGTTTAAAGATCAGGAGTAAATTTGTGGTAATCCAACCGGCATCCAAAGGTCGTTAGGTTGCACGGTGGTTCAAATACATGGAATAGAGGTTTTTCAGTTCTTATCCTCATGGTTACAGGTTCTATCGAATATATAATGCCATTGGTCGAGGCACTACAGGAGTAAATCTGGAGAAAGATTTTGCACATCAGTAAATCAGGTATAATCTGGAGAAAAATTTTGTACATCAATAAATCAGGTGTAAATCAAAAAGATGTACACTCAACATGATTAAACATTTAACTATTCGTTCAGTTCACATCTCTGTTCATTTGGTCGATCATGAGAGTGGCTAAGATTGGTATAATGAGGACTACTACTAAATAAACAATATCTATGACTTCAATTGACAGGTTAAATCAAGACGGTATCCTATCAAGGTACGAGAATTAAAATCTGGTATGTGCATCCTCTATAATCATAAGAGTAAATCAATAATGCACCACATTCTATATAAACTATCTTGCCATATGGCCACAATATATTTGATCCTTGCTGAAAATGTTTAAGGCTTCATCTTCAGAAGATATTCCTCAACCTTGTTGGATCATTCTGCCATGATGCAATTGTCCCATATTTTGATGACTGATAAGGGTAACCACCTTGATACCTTGCTTGTTGTGCACCAAAGTTCTGTAGTGAGGTGTGCATTACTAGGACTTGCTGTATGGTAGGTAGTGTGTGCTAGCATGTACTGTGGTACAGTGTTGCTACTAGTTGGTACCGTACTTGGTTTGACCCGAAGGTGTTGATGTAGCATCGTTAACATGGGTAGTGATTTACATAGCCACTTGCATAGTCGGTCTCATCTGTTATTGCTCTTGTATCTTTATTGGGCCAAGTTTATTACAACCATAGCCAAGGTATTTGGTAGTCCAAGTAGATTAGCTGGAGTGGCCTGGTTGTTCACCTCCTCTCATTTGCTCTAATCTGATTATCTTTATTTAGTATCTACTCATATGAGTTTTCATTACCCATTCTCGACCCAGATAGTGGTGGGGTCAAGTTTCAACCTCTTCTTAATGCTCAGCGGGTAATGGATTAGCTTGTGGTGGATCACTCCCTGAGTCTCCACGTCACCCAGGAGTATAGCTTAAGCTTCTTTATTGTTGCTCTTAATCTTAATGTTTGGCCATTATTCTCTTATCTCTGTTGGATTTAGCCTGAGATCTTTTTCTTTATCTCCACAGGGATTTAGGCAATACTAGCCATTTTTCTTCTTTCTCTATCATGCATTGAGTTTCAAATCTTGTGAGTACCAACTCGGTATTCTAAATTTTCTGCTTTACAGAAACTCCCGTCTTGCTACTGTACTTTATCCGTTGTATTTCTAGATAACTGTTCGACTTATAGATAATACCCTATATCATTTGTTTATAAGGATAATTTTTTGTCCTCTCTTTCTGTTTGAGTGTATATATATATGGTTCCACCTCTTATATGTATGTTATTGTCTTGTTTAAGTTCTGTCTCAACCAACACAGATGCTTATGGTTTGTTTGTATTGAAGCTTTTAATTTATCCTAACTCAGTTCATGGACTCCAGTGGTAGTATTTCAGTTTAATGGGTAAGGCCTACGAGAGCTCTGATACTAAGTTATCACACCCCAATTCCGGACTAACAAGAATGATGTGATGAACCGTCAATAAACCAACAGTTCAACTAGGATCTCACAATAGGCTATCCAACATATGATAAACCAAAACACATTCCACATTAATCAGAGGTAATAAAGTAAATAGCAGAAGTCTTATAGATAATGAACTGAGGTCTAATCATGATAAATAGTTAACATTCCATTTATTTCCAATTAACCAAAACATAATTTAATACATATTACCATATCCAAATACGAAAACTAAATAATAAACGTATCCATCGCTGAAGCGCTCGCTTAACGAACCATGTTCGTTCTCCACAGCTTGCTCATTCATAGCCTCTACCTGTTCATATGTTGGCGTGTCGACATAATCTTCAATCATAGTACCTGCAACATCATAAACTAAAAAGAATTACGCACGCGAGGGTCAGCTCTCCAACTTGAGCTCAGTGAGTAAACAAAACAATGCAACAATACATATGCATGCTGTCAATTCATATCTTTGGTCTGGTTTATAGTTTGCAATGCGCATAAGAAAGGTTGGGTGGTCAAAGGTTAACGTTTATTGACCCCGCCTCTATACACAGGGTGTGGAAGTCCGCCCAAAGGTTAACGTTTATCGTCATCCCCATCCACCCTAATCATGAACATTATATAACAAAGGTTAACGTTTATTGCTATATAGTGCCATACCAACACGTAAGCCCCTATTGGCGAGAGCTTGCAAACTGGGCTCGCAACTAACCAATCCTAATGCCAAACAGTGTATCCAAGGCCTCACCCTAGCATCCCTCAGAATGTCCATAGAGATAGAGCTAAGGCCCCCCGGTAGAGTCAGAGACTACAAGGACCGAGACCACCTTCCCTGATACTCTACGACATAATAGTTCTGCTAAAGTAATGGCGATACGACGATGCTAATGCACAAGACTTGAGTTAGAGACAGAGCTAAAGTGCTGAGACCCGCCAAAGGTTAACGTTTATTGACGTTCTCATCACACCTCCCTTGATACTCGCTCGCATCAAGTACACCAACCACACACATACAATCACATGCCTATTCCTATCATCATCATCATCATCATCATGTTATAAACAATAAAGTAAATATGCATGAACAAATAATAGAAATATTGGATGACATGTTGTATGCACATTACAAACATATTCACATAGAATCAAGCATCGCATTGGACTCAAGAAAAGAAAAATAGTTTGTTATTAACCAATTAGTTTAGAGTTCTGTTTCCTCACCTTAGCTTGTTAATAGATCCTCTTCCAAGCTTTAGAATCTCCTTTATAATGTTATTATATTGCTAGAAGACCTAACAAAGTTGATAGAATTTAATTAGAATAAATTCTGAATTTAAAAACCATGATGTTAACTGAGGGTCGGAGGTAGGGTCGGAGTCATGATCGACCCTTGGTGCGACCCTCCCCATAATCTAAACATCCCGAACACTGAAGGTCGATGCTAGGGTCGGATCTGCCATCGACCCTAGGTGCGACCCTCCATGGTTTGAGTCGAAAATATCAGATTTCGTTCTCTCTTTCATGGTTGTGTCCTATGGCTTACTTCCACAATCCATTCTATACATGTTCTATGGTTTAGAACTATACTTTATTCACCTACATGGTTTTAATGATCTCCTCCATGGTTTCCATTGAAACGAAACCATGGATGGATGATTTGGGTTTCTTCTAAGTCATACCCTTTCATAAACCATTATAAAGTCTTAAATAAATCATGGGAAATATATTGATACTTTAGGTTTGCTGAGATTCAGAGTTCCTCTGAATTTCCTCTTCTTTCTTAGCCTTTTCTTCAAGTTTTCCTTCTCTTCTTCTCTTCCTTCTCTTCTCTTTCTCTCAATCCAATTAGGGCTGTAAAAGGAGTGAAAGAGGCTTAGGGACATCCTATTTATAGGGAAAAACCTCCCAAAATAAGTCTCATTGAGTTTAGGAAAGGTTCCAATCGAAATTAGGAAGGTTTCCTAATTTTCGGTTCGTGCTGTTTTTCCCAAAAACCGAGGGTCGATGGGAGGGTCGATGGGAGGGTCGGACAACTCATAGACCCTGCGACCCGTGGTTGAGGATCGATGGTGAGGGTCGATGGCAGGGTCGGACCTGCCTGTTAAAATCTACGACCCTACCCTCATTTTGACTGTTTTTGGGTAAATTTTCATATTGGGTCTTGGTTTTTCTTCACACATTTGGTCCACTTGGCTCGACCATGATATGTAGACGGGTCTCGACACAAAATAAAAGGTTAGGCAGGGTTCGTGGTGTGCGGGTCTTACAACTCCACCACCCTTAAAAGAAATTTCGTCCTCGAAATTTGAAAGTACGGATCTTACAACTCCCCCTCTTTTTGAAATTTGAAAGATGGAAATCTTTTAGAAGTAGCCACCTAGATTTAGGTCTAGGACCTTAGAAATGTGAAATCTCACCCCAAGGTAAGACTTTAATTGACTCATGACCCTTAGATTGGATTTCTGGTCCATCAGAGATTGGGTAAGTATCAAGTTACGGTTATGGGAAGGGGTTAGGCACCCAAACCGCCCGATCGAAATCGATCTCCTATACCTTTCCTATGCTAGACTCTATCTGTTAAACCAAACCAAACCAAGTGGTTTGATATCATTGAACCGAATCTGTATCCATCAGATTGCCTACGTATCACAGAATTATTTCGAAAATCAGGTTCACCATCGTAGTTCAGTTGTGATTAAAGTTTATGGATGTGATTTATGCTTGTGCATGATTAAGTTTATTTGTTCAAGTTGAAATTTATGCTTGAATGGTTGAGAAATCCTATGGGTTAGGATCTGGATAGTCCATGTGGACTGATAGATAGTCCTAGTGGATCTAAGAATAACCCTATTTGGGTTGAAATGTGAATAACCCTATCTGGGTCAAAATATGGGTAAATATCCTAGTGGATCTATGGATAGTCTAAGTGGACTAAGGTTTGGATAACCCTTTTTGGGTTGAAATATGGATAGATATCCTAGTGGATCTATGGATAGTCCGAGTGGACTATGGTGTGGGTAAATATCCTAGTGGATCTATGGATAGTCCGAGTGGACTAAGGTGTGGATCCGAATTTGGGTTTCTCCCAAATGGCCTACGTATCCTAAGGTTTGCCTTAGGAATCAGAATCCGCGTAGTTCGGGCTATAACCTGTTCTAGGTTAGAAAGTGAGAACCTGTTCTAGGTTTGGGATTGAGAACCTATTCTAGGTTTAGGGTTTAGAACCTATTCTAGGTTTAGGGTTTGCCAAGGGGCAAATCGCCCTAAATTACCCTTTTCATTCTAAATTCTAATTTTGGAAGGTTTGGCAAAGTATTTTTCTTTCTTTATTAAGATTTTTATCATTCCCATTATGCCCTTCCCAAGAATGTGGGTGCCTAAATGCACGTCCCCACACCTAGATTGTCTTCTAGAAGTGTGCATATATGGCAGTTCGACTAAGGTGTTGCATAAAATAAGTTATTGCCAAAAAAAATAGAATATTTTATCTAAATATGGCACATAAAACATTTATGACAAGAAATTCACATACAATAAGATTGTTTAAAAATCTTTCAAATATGGCATGTATTGCAAATAAGGCAAGAGCCTACATGGCATGATCTAGTATGCTATTTTCTACCTTAATTGTTATTTTCTTTCCATTTTAGGATTTTCTACCCTAATTATTATTTTATTTTTATTTTTTAGGGTTTTCTACCCTAATTGTTACATTCTTTCCATTTTAGGGTTTTCTACCCTAATTGTTATTTTATTTCTATTTTTTAGGGTTTTCTACCCTAATTGTTACATTCTTTCCATTTTAGGGTTTTCTACCCTAATTATTATTTTATTTCTATTTTTTAGGGTTTTCTACCCTAATTATTATTTTTGTTTCCATTTTTTACAATTTTCTACCCTAATTATTATTTTATTTCCATTTTTTAGGGTTTTCTACCCTAACTGTTACTTTCTTTCCATTTTAGAGTTTTCTACCCTAATTATTATTTTCTTTCCATCTTATGGTTTTCTACCCTAAATGTTACTTTCTTTCTATTTTAGGGTTTTCTACCCTAATTGTTATTTTCTTTCCATTTTTTAGGGTTTTCTACCCTAATTGTTATTTTCTTTCTATTTTAGGGTTTTCTACCCTAATTGTTATTCTTTCCATTTTTTAGGGTTTTCTACCCTAATTGTTATTTTATTTCTATTTTTTAGGGTTTTCCACCCTAATTGTTATTTTTTTTCCATTTTAGGGTTTTCTACCCTAATTGTGACAATAAGCATTTAATATAGCATGTAAGCAAGTGTAGCAGACAAATATGGCAATAAACATGTGTAGCATTCCAATCATGGCAATGTGATTATTCTAATTATGGCAGTGTGATCATTCCAATTATGGCAGTGTGTGCATATAAGCATATAAACATCATAAATATTGGATCAAATCCTCAATCTAATGGTCGGATCTCTTCAAAACATGATAATCATGATCAACGACTCGAAATTCATCAAATCAACCAAAATCAATGGCTCGATTCATCTAATCAACTCATGATGATCATCCAACGGTTCAAATCACTTACAATAATAATCTAACCGTCAAGGTTCATTTAAATCATTCTTGAAGACAATCCAATGGTTTAGATCATCCAAAATGATAATCTAACCGTTAAGATACATTTATATCAGTCTTGAAGACAATCCAACGGTCCAGATTTATCTAATCAACTCATAAATGACCATCTAATGGTTTAGATCCAAAATAAACATCCAATGGCCCATATCATCACACGATCGGAATAAAAAATCAATCATCCTATGGTCCTTATTTTCATATCATCACATGATCAAAATTCATGGTTGATGGCTCGATTTTCAACTCATCAAAAAATCCAAATCAAAGGGCCATATTAACTTCATATCGAAATTCTAAATCAAATGACCATATTTTTATTCTCATGAAATTCAAGATCAAAGGCTATATCACAAGGTTCAAAATCGATGGCCATGATTTAATCACATTCAAAATTCATCCAATGCCCATAACATCACATGATCCAAGTCATCGAACGGCTCATATCTATTATCATAACATGATCAAAATCAATGGTTCAAATTCAGTCAATATTACATAAACAAGTCAATGATTCAAATTTAATAATCAGAATTATCATGGTTTAACTGTTCGGATCAAACATCAAGATTATCAAATTGTTAAGGTTTCTATTCAGACTTAATTAATGATGTTGATCGGGTGGTTCTGATCATATAGGGAAGAGATCAATGATGCAGGTGATATGGGATGGAGATGTGATAGTTGCAGCAGTGAAGTGTATTGGGTTTGATTGGGACTGCAAGGTGGAGGTGCATGGTTGATCAGACATGGCTCATTGGTTGTGAGATTGAGGAAATTGGTTTGCAGGTTGGGGGTATGGTAAGGTAATGAATCGGTGACCAGGTGGTAGGAGGTTGGGGCAATAGGATATGAAGAAGAAGAAAATAAAATAAAAAAAAGGGGCAGTGGTTTACCTGTTGCAGATCCATTACCTTCTCCTTCTTCCTCTTCTTCATCTTCTCGTTATGCTTCTCTCCATTCTCCCTTAAAATCGAGATCCCTCTTTTCTGATTTTTTTGTTTTTTTTTTCTCCTCTCCACCGGCCTCCTTCTTCACGGTCCTCTCCCCTTCTTTTTTCTGATTTTTTTTTCTCTCCACCTCCTCCTTCTTCTCGGTCTTCTCCCCTTCTTTTCTGATTTTTTTTTTGTTTTTTTTTTTCTCCTTTCCACCTCCTCCTTCTTCTCGGTCCTCTCCCCTTCTTTTCTGATTTTTTCTTTTTCCTCTCTACCTCATGCTTCTTCCTTTTCTTCCTCTCTCTCTTCTCGGTTTCTTTCCACCTCCTCCTTTCTCTCTTCTTCTCAATGCCCCAGCTCCTACTTCCTCCTTTTCTCCTCTTCTCCTCGATCTCCTCCCCCTTTTTTGGTCTCTTTCTTTTTTTCTTTTCTTTTTTTCCCTTTTCTTCTTTTCGGTCTCTCTCCCTCCTCTTCTTTTATTCTGATTTTTTTTTTGCTCCCTCCTTTTCGGCCTCTCTCCCTCCTTCCTCCTCCTTTCGGATACGGCTCCCCCAACTCTCTTTTATTCTTTTTTTTTTCTCTCTCGATCCCATGCCCTTATCTTCTCGATTCTCTCTCTCCCCCCGATTTGTTTCCTTTTCGGATTCCCTCTCTCTCTTCGGGATCTTCTCCTTTATTTTTTTCTTTTTTTGGTTCTTCCTCCACCTCCCGGATCTCCTCCTTCTTTCCTTTTTTTATAGTTTTTTTTTCTTCCATATCTTCTCCCCTCTTTTTTCTCTCGGGTCTCCTCTTTCTCCTCAATCTTTCCTTCTTCGTTGAAACGAATGTATATATATATATATATATATATATATATATATATATATATATATATATATATATAACCTTGATATTATAAATTTCTTGCACATGGGTTAAACGGACTTGGTCCAGGCTGGTCCGACTTGAGTTGATTGGGCAGGACTGACTTGAACTGAGCTGGGTTGATTGGGTTGGGTCCAAAACTGGTTTGAACTGAGTTGACTGGACTGATTGGGATTAATTGGGTTTTCTCTCCTTGTCATTTCACGGGTCATTTCCGCTGTCATCCCGCATGGAATTTTTCGATGGCCTCTATTCCAAATTTTTTGCGTTCATTTTGTAGAACATTAAAAATGAGGAATATAGGAACTTGAATCACCTCATTTGGAAGTAAAATGGTCAACTTATGAATTTTTGAAGTTTAAGCGGACTAATTATCAATAATTTGGCTGACCATTCTGCATGAGATCCTTCGGAGGCTTTTACCGAAAATATTTTACGTCCACTTTGTAGAGCACTAAAAATGGAACATCATGAGACTGGAATCACCTGAATCCGATGTAGAACGGAAAAGATATGCAGCTTTGAAGTTCTGACGATAATTTTGCATGCAAGCATGCATGGGACCCACTGGTGACTTCTACTTGGGATTTTTTTTCATCCACTTTGTAGAACATCATGAATGAAGAATAATGGTCTTGGAATCATCTGAATCCGATGTAGAACGGGAAAGATATGAAGCTTTGAAGTTCTAACGATCATTTTGCATGCAAGTTTGCATGGGACCCACTGGTGACTTCTACCCGGGATTTTTTACGTCCACTTTGTAGAACATCATGAATGAAGAATAATGGTCTTGGAATCATCTGAATCCGATGTCGGATGATCAAGATATGATGATTTGAAATTCAAACGATCCGACTTAGGATAATTTGCATGAAGGCCCCTGGGATTATTTATAATAATTTCAGAAACCTCCTTTATATGTATCATCCGACTAAAATGGTCATATCTTCCTCATTTGATATCGGAATTGAGCAATTCTGGTCTCGTTTCGAAGATAATTCCATGACCTATGCATCTATGCAGATAATAGCCCATGACCCTGCTGTGGGGATCAGTAGAGAATTACAAATCTTTGGGTTAAAGGTCAGAAACCTGCCATATTGGTTCACTTATGCCGAGGGTGGAAAAAATGGGGTGCTTACAGATGCCCCTCTTTAGCCGAGATTGTTATCAGTTGAAGGCTAAAGATAAAAGAACCACATTTTTGGGGTATGAGTGATATTGTTTATTGGGCTGCACTTAGGGTAATTCTTCCTAAACTGCCTACGTATTCTAAGGGTGTCCTAGAAATCAAGCCCAGAACGTAGTTCGACTGGCGAGAAGGTTTGCTCTTCTTGGAAGATTGGTGACTGCTTTTCTTGTATGAAGCTAGACTGTGAATACAAGGCTCATTTGTAGGCTGGGAACCTCTTCTTGCCGAGGTGGAACTCATGATGCAAGGTACGCGTAGCTTGGACCCGGCTTGATCCATTTGTAGGCTGATAAACCTCTTCTTGTATGAAGCTAGGCTGTGAATACAAGGCTCATTTGTAGGCTGGGAACCTCTTCTTGCTGAGGTGACTCATGATGCAAGGTATGTGCGGGCTTGGACCCGGCTTGATCCATTTATAGGCTGATAAACCTCTTCTTGTATGGAGCTAGGCTGTGAATACAAGGCTCATTTGTAGGCTGGGAACCTCTTCTTGCTGAGGTGGAACTCAATGCAAGGTATGTGCGGGCTTGGACCCGGCTTGATCCATTTATAGGCTGATAAACCTCTTCTTGTATGGAGCTAGGCTGTGAATACAAGGCTCATTTGTAGGCTGGGAACCTCTTCTTGCTGAGATGGAACTCAATGCAAGGTATGTGCGGGCTTGGACCCGGCTTGATCCATTTGTAGGCTGATAAACCTCTTCTTGTATGAAGCTAGGCTGTGAATACAAGGCTGATTGCATGAGCTTGGGCTCGGCTTTGATTTGGATGGAAAACTTGATGTCTTCTCTTTGATTGAGTTGAGGCTCTATTGATTGAAATTCTAAGATTGATTTCCTGAATAAGCTAGGGCTCTGCATTTGATTCACTTATCGGCTTGATTTTTGAATGAGCTACAGTTTTACATTTGATTCCCATATAGGCTGAGATTGACTTGATCTTTGAATGAGCTAGGGCTCTACATTTGATTTACTTATAGACTGAGATTGATTTGAAATTTGGATGAGCTAGGGCTCTGCATTTGATTCACCAATAATCTGAGATTGATTTGATCCTTAGATGAGCTAGGGCTCCACATTTGATTCACTAATAATCTAAGATTGATTTGATCTTTGGATGAGCTAGGGCTCCACATTTGATTCTGAAATGAGCAAGGACTCAGAAATTCACTTATAGGGTGAGGAATTTGCTATTGATTCTAAAATGAGCAAGAACTCAGAAGGTCACTTATAGGGTGATACTGAATGACTCATCTTGGCAGTTCCTACCAGCTTTGGACCTTCGGGATTGAAAATAGGATTATCCTTCTTGGAAGCTCTATGGCTATGAACCTTTAGGATGCTTGAAAGTGACCCATACATAAAGGCTTTGTTAACTTTGAACCTTTAGGGTTGAAGTCTGACCCATCTTGGAAGTCTATTGACTTTGAACCTATAGAGTGCTGGACATATTTGAAATGATGGTGAATTCCTTGGCAGTTTTCCGATTTTTTTGCTCCTGCTTTATTGGTGAAGGCACAAAACATGACATCGATGGAAATGGTGTCATGGACTTCGCTGGCATGATACCTAGATTTGAAATTTTCCATTTATGATCTGGTACTGAAAGTTTGACTCAATTTCAGCATGGTAGGGATGACTTGGTTACTCCCTTTGAAGGGTTCCATGTAATTTGAAGGTGATGATTTTCTTTAGCCAACATTGATGTTGTTGGATTTTGGATTGAAAGAAACTCTAGCGAGGATTTTGAACAAGAATGAGGGGAGCTTGACAGTCTCTAACCAAAGTGATCTTATTGATTGACCTTGGTGTTAAACTATCGAGGGGCATCTAGTCAACTAAATTCTTTGACTGTGCATTATGGTAGACCAAATTGGTAGAACAGCCAAGTGGCGATGAAATGTGACATGGTTTGGCCATTGATCTAGGCTCATGAAAAGCTCAGGGCTTTGCAATATTGTTGTGCCAATTTTGAAAGATTAATGAATCATGGCCCCAAAGTAGGCATGAGGAGCAAAGGATTTGAAGTGTTCCTTCAGAGAATTTGGTGACTAAATCCTAACAGGTGATCGACCACATTGGATTTTCTTCATCAACAGGATTGGGAGAACTGAGAAATTGGCAAAAACCAACTTGGATGGGCCTACTTCTGTTGACTATGAAAGTAGTGACTTCAGACTAGACAATGGATCCTTGATGTAATGCTCATGATCAAGTTCGATTCCTCTACATAGGGTATATCTATGCCCCAATGTCTGCATGTTGTGACAGACCACTACTGTAGTGTGCTAGGGCAAGATAGAAGGAAACAGGCAATCTAACAGAGTTAGAACTAGGTTGAATCTGGATTGCATCCAGAATTTGATCATGCTTCCAAGGTCAAGGGAAGATTGATAGATTGATTGCAGAAAGTGACTTCTTTGATAAACCCTTCTTGAATTTTGAAAAATGAAGGAACTGATGATTTGAATGAATTTGGCTACATCTGTAACCAGGCCATGAGAATTTGCTCTCTCCCTAACATGACCAACATGATTTGAAGATAGAATTTTGTTGAAAGGCAATGCTATGGAGCCCAACAGATGATGGTTTGTTCAACTCCTCCGAGTATGATTCACTGGAGAGCAAGAGGGGTTCCTTTCCTTATGGAGGGTAGACTGGTATGACACTTGTCTACATGAACCACTGAATTTTTCTATAAAGGGCCAATGAGGGCAATGCTTTAGGGTTGCATCAGGTCACCTATCCCCACTGAGGTATTATGGGTTGCCCATTGAGGTTTTAATCGGGTTGCCTTTCCCTGCTGAGGTTTCTTTTCTTCCCTTTATTTTTTTTATTTTTTCTTTTTGCAAAACCCATCTTGGGTTGAATAAAGAGTCCTGATATGGTGAGGATATTGCCAAAACTATGGTCTTATCCAATGGTCTGAAACCCTTAGGGGAAATCCGAATGGCACGATTTTCATGATAAATGGGTAGCCATGCCCCACTGTTTAAGTTGACACCTACATGCATTGATAGGCGGGCAATTATTTGAATCATCACTAAAAGCGATCTTAGGGAAATGCAGTCCCACACCAAATTTGAAAATGGTGCCAAATTATGTTTTCCTTTCTTGGAGATGTTCAGATGGAACACGTGTCCCAACAAGCTATATCGAGATTCTGAATCAGTCACGATCATATCTGGGCCTGAAACCTTTAGGTTTGTTGACAAGTATTGATGTTGAAGGTCCAAGAGGACGGATGTGAAACTGTCCACATGGGTCCACCATTGGGAGAGTGTTTGGTTGTTTATGTAGAATGGGTTTATCTTACCGAGAAGATCCCATTTTATTGGCTTGAGAAATGAAGGGCTTATGGGAACCTTTGGGAAGCCGTTGGATGTAATGAACGACAGATGAGAGTTCCAGCCAGATTCATGAATTTGTACATAAAATGATGACATGATCATGAGATACAATGCCATAAAAATTGATAATCAAAAGAAGGGCTTGTGATAGAGACTCCTTAGAAAGCCGTCAGATTGATAGACGGGAGAGAGAGTCTAATGCCGATGAGAAATGTTTCTCTGATGATGAAAAAGTGATGAGATCATCTCCTGTAAAGGCGGGATGTAATTGGCCTAAATCAAAAGTCCGGTCCAACATGCTGTGAATCTTGAAGAACGATCGAACTTGCTATCAGGCTTTGATTGAAATTACCAATCTTCTTGAAGTGAGAGGGACAATTGGCCTACTGTCGAGCTCCAATGCCATTCAACATCTTGCTATTTTCTTTTCTTCTCTTTTTTTTCTTTTTTTTTTTTTTTTTTTTTTTTTTTTTTTTGGATGTGAAGGCCACATAATGCAGTGCTTCGCTTGATCGCGAAATTGATTCCTGACTTTCAATATTAGATTTGAATCTTCTTCTTCCAAACATTTCCAATCAAATACAACGTCTTTGCCCCAACTAGCACTCTGATCTTCTATAAACTTTATGAGCATTTATGACTGCTCATATAGTATCTGATTTTATCTGAACGGTGAATCCGTATGCTGTCCTCTAGAAGTTACTCATCACCTTCTATCTGATGTGACTGCCTTCCCATTATTGATGTAGATAAAACATAGGCTTGAATTTTCTTTTTCTTTTTTCTCTTTTTTTTTTTTTTTTTTTTTTTGGGTATCCCAATGACCTTATTCTTTGATTTTGAGATTGATCATTCATCATGTATCTCTTGCTTGCAGATGATATACTTTGTAAGAACTTTGGTATTTTCATCTTCTTGGTGGCACATCTGTCCTCCACTCATTTGTACTGATTGGCTGACCTGTTGATATGATCTGTTATTATGTAATGCTTTCCTTGGAATCTTTTCACTGATAGAACAAATGGCAGCTTCTCCAATACATGTTTCTTGAGACTACTCTTGTGTCTCCCGATTGATCATTTAAAGCTTTCCCAGATGGGTTGGACCTTTCTTTCTCAAGAGGCCGGGTGGCGTAGAATTTCAGGAGACGGCTCATCTTTTCAATCATCTTCAGAGTCAGAATTGACTGCGCACGTAGAATAGGAGGATGTATGAAACTGGGAGGAAATGTATGGAAGAGACAAGGCACAGAGTTTGAAATCCCAAACGGGGTGATTTTCTTTTACTTGCACGGCAGATTGGACTAGACTTGTCAACAAGCATATTGATCTTGGACCCAGACATGGATGACCTATCAAATACCGATAATAGAAAGTTGAAACAACTAGTTCGTCCAAGCGGCTCCAGTTGGGCATAACGCCTTCGACGACCACCTTCAGTCGTTGCGGGAATAAGTCTTCCTTCAGATCTCTAATAGCAAGACTCATCATGCGCCTCTATCAATAGGTGCAAGATACCTACCTTTTCCATATAATTCTCCCTCTTTTTTTTCAGTTTGGGATCCATTCATAACTGGACTATTGCTTTTTAAGCACAAGGTTACTCTGGTTCATGCCCCAGTTTGGGGTTCAGTGGATTCATCGATAGACCACTTCTAGCTGAATTCAGATCATTTTGGCTTATGCCCCAGCTTGGGGAGCAAGGGGTATCACCATTGCACTACACCATATTGAGTCCAAGATTAGACTAGTTTATGCCTTGGCTTGGGGGGTTCAATGGATTTCTTTGTTAGACCACTCTCAATTTGGGTCTAAGGTCAATTTGGTCCATGCCCCAGTTTAGGGCATAATGGTTTTCCTCATTAGACCGCATTCAATTTGGGTCCAAAATCAATCTGGTTTATGACCAGCTTAGGGCTCATGACTTTCCTCATTGAACCATACCCAATTCAGGCCCAAGGTCAATCCGGTTCATGCCCCAGTTTTGGGGTCATTGGCTTTCCTCATCAGATCACACTCAATTTGGGTCTAAGTTCAATCTGGTTCATGCCCCAGTTTATGGGTTAAGGGTTTCATCATTGGACCATTCTGGTTCTTATCCTTGCTTGGGGCACATTGGATCTCATCTTTGGTCTACCCTACTGCTTGGGAAAATTCCATTCCTCTCTTTGAATAATAAGAAATATGAGGGCAACTCTTTGGATTCTAGCATTTTCCTGGACAATGGGATAGCACTATCATAGCTGAAGGTTCATGATTTCCTGATGACTCCAGAATCTAGAATTGATCTTTATTGACAAGCAATGGAAAATCCTCCTCGTTCGCCATTCTTGATGAGTGATCCTAACTTGTAGCACTGGGCTATGATAGACATGGATCGGGCTCTAATTGATAGAGCCATAGATTGATTTTGAATCAGTCTCCGATTGATAGAGACAAGATTGACTTTGAATTGGTCTCCGATTGATAGAGACAGAGTTGACTTTGAATTGATCTTCGATTGATAGAGATCAAGATTGATTTTGAATTAGTCTCTGATTGATAGAGATCAAAAATAACTTTGAATTGATCTCTGATTGATAGAGATCAAGATTGACAGTCATGGACTGGGCTCTAGTTGCTAGAGGCAAGGATTGCTTGAGTTGGGCTCCGATTGATAGAGGCCAAGGATGATAATCATGGATTGGACTCTAATTGCTAGAGATGATGGATTGACTGAAATTCTCTTTGATTCCTTTATGAAGTGGAACATGGACCAAAGGTAAAGATTGAACAGGCCTAGAGGCTAACTCATGCTCACATTGAGTTCATATGAATGGAACATTTCTTAGTTCCGACATAATCAGAACCTGAACCACAGTTGATGGTTGGATAAGCCTAGTGGCTAAATGAATTCAGATGAATGGAACTCTTCTTAGTTCCAACATGAATCAGAACTTGAACCACAGTTGATGGTTGGACAAGCCTAGGGGCAATATAAATTTAGATGAATGGAACTTTTCCTAGTTTTGACATGAACTGGAACCCTAACCAAAGTTGATGGTTGGATAAGCCTAGTGGCCAATTGAATTCAGATGAATGGAATTTTTCCTAGTTCCGACATGAATCAGAACCTAAACAGGAGGTGAAGGGTGAAAAAGCCTAGGGGCCGAATGCCTTCTTCATTTTAGCATGATCTGGGAGTGATGATTGAACCTGCCTAAAGGTTAAACCCTTCTTTAATTCTGAGATGAACCAGAAATGGTGGTTGAATCTAGGACTGAATATTTCTTTGATTCTGAGATGAACTGGATGTGATTGAATTTGCCTAGAGGCTGAATCTTTCCTTCATTCTGGATGGACCGAAATGATGATTGGACCTGCCTAGGGGCTGAATCTTTCCTTCAGTTCTGAGATGGACCAGAAATGGTGGTTGGACCTGCCTAGGGGCTGAATATTTTTTTTTAATCTAAGATGTACTAGATGTGAATGAATCTGCATAGGGGCTAAATCTTTCCTTAATTCTAGATGAACCGAAATAATGATTGGACCTGCCCAGGGGCTGAATCTTTCCTTCAGTTCTGAGATGAACCAGAAATGGTGGCTGGACCTGCCTAGGGGCTGAATATTTTTTGATTCTGTGATGAATTGGATGTGATTGAATCTGCCTAGAGGCTGAATCTTTCCTTAATTCTGGATGAACTGAAATGATGATTGGACCTGCCTAGGGGCTGAACCTTTCCTTAATTCAAAGGTGAATAGGGAACAATGATGGATTTGCCTAGGGGCTGAATCTTTCCTTAATTCAAAGGTGAATAGGGAACAATGATTGGATAGGGGCTGGATCTCTCCTTAATTCAGAAATGAATCGAGAACGGTGATTGGATTTGCCTAGGGGCTGGATCTTTTCTTAATTCTAAGGTGAATCGAGAACTATGATTGGATTTGCCTAGGGGCTGAATCTTTCCTTAATTCAAAGGTACATTGAGAACTATGATTGGATTTGCCTAGGGGCTGAATCAATCCTTAATTCAGGGGGCATTGAGAATCATGATTGGATTTGCCTAGGGGCTGAATCTTTCCTTAATTCAGAGGTACATTGAGAATGGTGATTGGATTTTCCTAGGGGCTGAATCTTTCCTTAATTCAGAGATGAATCAGGAATTATGATTGGATTTGCCTAGGGGTTGAATCTTTCCTTAATTCAGAGATGAATCGAGAACGGTGATTGGATTTGCCTAGGGGCTGAATCTTTTCTTAATTTTGAGGTGAATCGAGAACTATGATTGGATTTGTGTAGGGGCTGAATCTTTCCTTAATTCAAAGGTGAATCGGAAACTATGATTGGATTTTCCTAGGGGCTGAATCTTTCCTTCTTTCTTACAAAATTTGATGTTCAATCAAGATCTAGATTCATGACTTCCATTGATTCATTTAGAAAGATAATATGGATGGATCTCAAGGTGGGAGATCAAGACAATTCCCTAATTGTAGGGGCCTCTCACCCTAAAAGGGTGGATATGGTTGCAGTTTGATTTTCTTTTCCAAAGGCATTGAAATCCAATGGGGAAATATTGAGATTCTAGACATCAAGAGGAGTGGAAGAAGTCACATGCACAATCAAGGATGACTCAACCAAACAAGAGTTAGATCCCTCATAAGGGCGATTGGGTAAACATTATCCAAGTCAATTTAATTGAATTTGATTAAGCCATGTGTTCAGTCTTGGGACCTCATGATTCCAAAATGGATAATCAGTGGTACCAAGGTCTGGCCAATTGGATTACCGAATTCGATGAAATTGAAATTGATATATTAATCCGTCGTCCTTATTAGGGATGGTTAGCAAAAGCGGTTCATAGATGAACAAACTAGTAAATTTCTCTTGACCATGGTATCTATGTCTTGACAGAGATTTTCTGCTCCTTTTTTAAAATCGACGTGTTAACAATGAGAGATTCGACACATCGAGCTTACTTAATGGAGGGTGTATAGGACCGTCTACTATGATGTAGAACAGGTGTATACATACCTCATACTCCCAATGGGTGAGAGTTCAAGATGCTCATCGTGTAGAATCTAACATGTTGACCAGTCGAGGACAAAAATGGGCAGAACTTCGACGTCTCGAACATGGATGTCATGGTTAAGACGATTTTACTGGGTCGGTTCAGGGATGAACCAAAAAATAACAAACATTGGGCTACAATCTGGGTTAGGACAGAAAAGGCCACCTTGACGAGGATGGGGTAACCTATCACCAAATGCTCGATGAATAATGGGCCCCCAATCCCTTTATATACTATGTTGCAAGGATCCAAGCGACGTGGAGTAGCATAACGCATTCCCAGGCGGACCCAAGAAACGCTCGTTAGAGGCTGCTCACCGGTCGTGGTCTCACAAAGTACAGGCCAAGGCTGTGTGTTTCTCCTAGCGGGCTGCCCCATATGCATGGGACCCGGTTCGGCTACTCGCACGAATGTGTGACTGAACCCATTCCCCCCAAAGGAATAATATACAAGCATAAATATAGTATCCTGAAATCTAGCATCCAATTCACACAAGAAAAGTTCTCATTTAGGAGTTTGACATTTATATCCCCAGTGGAGTCGCCACTGTGAGGACAAAGATGGAAATCTTTTAGAAGTCGCCACCAAGATTTAGGTCTAGGACCTTAGAAATGTGAAATCTCACCCCAAGGTAAGACTTCGATTGACTCATGACCCTTAGATTGGATTTTTGGTCCATCAGAGATTGGGTAAGTATCAAGTTACGGTTATGGGAAGGGGTTAGGCACCCAAACCGCCCGATCGAAATCGATCTCCTATACCTTTCCTATGCTAGACTCTATCTGTTAAACCAAACCAAACCAAGTGGTTTGATATCATTGAACCGAATCTGTATCCATCAGATTGCCTACGTATCACGGAATTATTCCGAAAATCAGGTTCACCATCGTAGTTCAGGTGTGATTAAAGTTTATGGATGTGATTTATGCTTGTGCATGATTAAGTTTATTTGTTCAAGTTGAAATTTATGCTTGAATGGTTGAGAAATCCTATGGGTTAGGATCTGGATAGTCCATGTGGACTGATAGATAGTCCTAGTGGATCTAAGAATAACCCTATTTGGGTTGAAATGTGAATAACCCTATCTGGGTCAAAATATGGGTAAATATCCTAGTGGATCTATGGATAGTCCAAATGGACTAAGGTTTGGATAACCCTTTTTGGGTTGAAATATGGATAGATATCCTAGTGGATCTATGGATAGTCCGAGTGGACTATGGTGTGGGTAAATATCCTAGTGGATCTATGGATAGTCCGAGTGGACTAAGGTGTGGATCCGAATTTGGGTTTCTCCCAAATGGCCTACGTATCCTAAGGTTTGCCCTAGGAATCAGAATCTGCGTAGTTCGGGCTATAACCTGTTCTAGGTTTGGGATTGAGAACCTATTCTAGGTTTAGGGTTTAGAACCTATTCTAGGTTTAGGGTTTGCCAAGGGGCAAATCGTCCTAAATTACCCTTTTCATTCTGAATTCTAATTTTGGAAGGTTTGGCAAAGTATTTTTCTTTCTTTATTAAGATTTTTATCATTCCCATTATGCCCTTCCCAAGAATGTGGGTGCCTAAATGCACGTCCCCACACCTAGATTGTCTTCTAGAAGTGTGCATATATGGCAGTTAGACTAGGGTGTTGCATAAAATAAGTTATTGCCAAAAAAATAGAATATTTTATCTAAATATGGCATATAAAACATTTATGACAAGAAATTCACATACAATAAGATTGTTTAAAAATCTTTCAAATATGGCATGTATTGCAAATAAGGCAAGAGCCTACATGGCATGATCTAGTATGCTATTTTCTACCTTAATTGTTATTTTCTTTCCATTTTAGGGTTTTCTAACCTAATTATTATTTTATTTTTATTTTTTGGGGTTTTCTACCCTAATTGTTACATTCTTTCCATTTTAGGGTTTTCTACCCTAATTGTTATTTTATTTCTATTTTTAGGGTTTTCTACCCTAATTGTTACATTCTTTCCATTTTAGGGTTTTCTACCCTAATTATTATTTTATTTCCATTTTTTAGGGTTTTCTACCCTAATTATTATTTTTGTTTCCATTTTTTAGGATTTTCTACCCTAATTATTATTTTATTTTCATTTTTTAGGGTTTTCTACCCTAACTGTTACTTTCTTTCCATTTTAGAGTTTTCTACCCTAATTATTATTTTCTTTCCATCTTAGGGTTTTCTACCCTAAATGTTACTTTCTTTCTATTTTAGGGTTTTCTACCCTAATTGTTATTTTCTTTCCATTTTTTAGGGTTTTCTACCCTAATTGTTATTTTCTTTCTATTTTAGGGTTTTCTACCCTAATTGTTATTCCTTCCATTTTTTAGGGTTTTCTACCCTAATTGTTATTTTATTTCTATTTTTTAGGGTTTTCCACCCTAATTGTTATTTTTTTTCCATTTTAGGGTTTTCTACCCTAATTGTGACAATAAGCATTTAATATAGCATGTGAGCAAGTGTAGCAGACAAATATGGCAATAAACATGTGTAGCATTCCAATCATGGCAATGTGATTATTCTAATTATGGCAGTGTGATCATTCCAATTATGGCAGTGTGTGCATATAAGCATATAAACATCATAAATATTGGCTCAAATCCTCAATCTAATGGTCGGATCTCTTCAAAACATGATAATCATGATCAACGACTCAGAATTCATCAAACCAACCAAAATCAATGGCTCAGATTCATCTAATCAACTCATGATGATCATCCAACGGTTCAAATCACTTACAATAATAATCTAACCGTCAAGGTTCATTTAAATCATTCTTGAAGACAATCCAATGGTTTAGATCATCCAAAATGATAATCTAACCGTTAAGATACATTTATATCAGTCTTGAAGACAATCCAACGGTCCAGATTTATCTAATCAACTCATAAATGACCATCTAATGGTTTAGATCCAAAATAAACATCCAATGGCCCATATCATCACACGATCGGAATAAAAAATCAATCATCCTATGGTCCTTATTTTCATATCATCACATGATCAAAATTCATGGTTGATGGCTCGATTTTCAACTCATCAAAAAATCCAAATCAAAGGGCCATATTAACTTCATATCGAAATTCTAAATCAAATGACCATATTTTTATTCTCATGAAATTCAAGATCAAAGGCTATATCACAAGGTTCAAAATCGATGGCCATGATTTAATCACATTCAAAATTCATCCAATGCCCATAACATCACATGATCCAAGTCATCGAACGGCTCATATTAATTATCATAACATGATCAAAATCAATGGTTCAAATTCAGTCAATATTACATAAACAAGCCAATGATTCAAATTTAATAATCAGAATTATCATGGTTTAACTGTTCGGATCAAACATCAAGATTATCAAATTGTTAAGGTTTCTATTCAGACTTAATTAATGATGTTGATCGGGTGGTTCTGATCATATAGGGAAGAGATCAATGATGCAGGTGATATGGGATGGAGATGTGATAGTTGCAGCAGTGAAGTGTATTGGGTTTGATTGGGACTGCAAGGTGGAGGTGCATGGTTGATCAGACATGGCTCATTGGTTGTGAGATTGAGGAAATTGGTTTGCAGGTTGGGGGTATGGTAAGGTAATGAATCGGTGACCAGGTGGTAGGAGGTTGGGGCAATAGGATATGAAGAAGAAGAAAATAAAAAAAAAAAAAAAGGGGCAGTGGTTTTACCCGTTGCAGATCCATTACCTTCTCCTTCTTCCTCTTCTTCATCTTCTCGTTATGCTTCTCTCCATTCTCCCTTAAAATCGAGATCCCTCTTTTCTGATTTTTTTGTTTTTTTTTCTCCTCTCCACCGGCCTCCTCCTTCTTCTCGGTCCTCTCCCCTTCTTTTTTCTGATTTTTTTTTCTCTCCACCTCCTCCTTCTTCTCGGTCTTCTCCCCTTCTTTTCTGAATTTTTTGTTGTTTTTTTTTCTCCTTTCCACCTCCTCCTTCTTCTCGGTCCTCTCCCCTTGTTTTCTGATTTTTTCTTTTTCCTCTCCACCTCATGCTTCTTCCTTTTCTTCCTCTCTCTCTTCTCGGTTTCTTTCCACCTCCTCCTTTCTCTCTTCTTCTCAATGCCCCAGCTCCTACTTCCTCCTTTTCTCCTCTTCTCCTCGATCTCCTCCCCCTCTCTTGGTCTCTTTCTTTTTTTCTTTTCTTTTTTTCCCTTTTCTTCTTTTCGGTCTCTCTCCCTCCTCTTCTTTTATTCTGATTTTTTTTTGCTCCCTCCTTTTCGGCCTCTCTCCCTCCTTCCTCCTCCTTTCGGATACGGCTCCCCCAGCTCTCTTTTATTCTTTTTTTTTCTCTCTCGATCCCACGCCCTTATCTTCTCGATTCTCTCTCTCCCCCCGATTTGTTTCCTTTTCGGATTCCCTCTCTCTCTTCGGGATCTTCTCCTTTATTTTTTTCTTTTTTTGGTTCTTCCTCCACCTCCCGGATCTCCTCCTTCTTTCCTTTTTTTATAGTTTTTTTTTCTTCCATATCTTCTCCCCTCTTTTTTTCTCTCGGGTCTCCTCTTTCTCCTCAATCTTTCCTTCTTCGTTGAAATGAATGTATATATATATATATATATATATATATATATATATATATATATATATAACCTTGATATTATAAAATTCTTGCACATGGGTTAAACGGACTTGGTCCAGGTTGGTCTGACTTGAGTTGATTGGGCTTGGACCGACTTGAACCGAGCCGGGTTGGTCGGTTGGGTCCAAAACTGGTTTGAACTGAGTTGACTGGACTGATTGGGATTAACTGGGTTTTCTCTCCTTGTCATTTCATGGGTCATTTCCGCTGTCATCCCGCATGGAATTTTTCGATGGCCTCTATTCCAAATTTTTTGCATTCATTTTGTAGAACATTAAAATTGAGGAATATAGGAACTTGAATCACCTCATTTGGAAGTAAAATGGTCAACTTATGAATTTTTGAAGTTTAAGCGGACTAATTATCAATAATTTGGCTGACCATTCTGCATGAGATCCTTCGGAGGCTTTTACCGAAAATATTTTATGTCCACTTTGTAGAGCACTAAAAATGGAACATCATGAGACTGGAATCACTCGAATCCGATGTAGAACGGAAAAGATATGCGACTTTGAAGTTCTGACGATAATTTTGCATGCAAGCATGCATGGGACCCACTGGTGACTTCTACCCGGGATTTTTTTTCGTCCACTTTGTAGAACATCATGAATGAAGAATAATGGTCTTGGAATCATCTGAATCCGATGTAGAACGGGAAAGATATGAAGCTTTGAAGTTCTAACGATCATTTTGCATGCAAGTTTGCATGGGACCCACTGGTGACTTCTACCTGGGATTTTTTACGTCCACTTTGTAGAACATCATGAATGAAGAATAATGGTCTTGGAATCATCTGAATCCGATGTCGGATGATCAAGATATGATGATTTGAAATTCAAACGATCCGACTTAGGATAATTTGCATGAAGGCCCCTGGGATTATTTATAATAATTTCAGAAACCTCCCTTATATGTATCATCCGACTAAAATGGTCATATCTTCCTCATTTGATATCGGAATTGAGCAATTCTGGTCTCGTTTCGAAGATAATTCCATGACCTATGCATCTATGCAGATAATAGCCCATGACCCTGCTGTGGGGATCAGTAGAGAATTACAAATCTTTGGGTTAAAGGTCAGAAACCTGCCATATTGGTTCACTTATGCCGAGGGTGGCAAAAATGGGGTGCTTACAGTTCTATGGTTTAGAACTACACTTTATTCACCTACATGGTTTTAATAATCTCCTTCATGGTTTCCATTGAAACGAAACCATAGATGGATGATTTGGGTTACTTCTAAGTCATACCCTTTCATAAACCATTCTAAAGTCTTAAATAAATCATGGAAAATATATTCATACCTTAGGTTTGCTGAGATTCAGAGTTCCTTTGAATTTCCTCTTCTTCCTTAGCTTTTTCTTCAAGTTTTCCTTCTCTTCATCTCTTCCTTCTCTTCTCTTTCTCTCAATCTAATTAGGGTTGTAAAAGGAGTGAAAGAGGCTTATGGACGTCCTATTTATAGGGCAAAACCTCCCAAAATAAGTCCCATTGAGTTTAGGAAAGGTTTCAATCGAAATTAGGAAGGTTTCCTAATTTTTGGTTCGTGCTGTTTTTCCCGAATACCAAGGGTCGATGGGAGGGTCGATTGGAAGGTCGGACAACTCATAGACCCTGCGGCCCATGGTTGAGGGTCGATGGTGAGGGTCGATGGGAGGGTCGGACATGCCTGTTAAAATCTACGACCCTACCCTCATTTTGACTGTTTTTGGGTAAATTTTCATATTGGGTCTTGGTTTTTCTTAACACATTTGGTCCACTTGGCTCGACCATGATACGTAGACGGGTCCCGACACAAAATATAAGGTTAGGCCGGGTTCGTGGTGTGCGGGTCTTACAACTCCACCACCCTTAAAAGAAATTTCATCCTCAAAATTTGAAAATACGGATCTTACAACTCCCCCATCCTTAAAATAAATTTTGTCCTCAAAATTTGAACGTACGGATCTTACAACTCCCCCATCCTTAAAATAAATTTTGTCCTCAAATTTTTGAATTTACTTCGGAGTCAATAGGTGGAAATTCTATTTCCGCATTGCATCTTCTTCCTCCTATGCACTCTTCTCCACGTCTTGTCTTTGTCAGATTATCTTCGTATAATTGATACCAAGTTTTTAAGGTGTTGTACCTTTCAACTAGTGAACTAGGCTGGTACCACTTCAATAGTTAAATCTCCAATTTAATCTAGTGATTCCGTGCTCAATACTTTTGATATGGATCTCCAATGTACTTCTTCAATAGAGACACACGAAATACATCATGCACACTAGACATGGATAGCGGTAACGCTAATTGATATGCAACTTTTCTACGTCTCTCCAAAGTTTATAAGACCCAACACATATATAAAACATGACTTTCCCTTCTGGTCTAATCATTTCAAACTACGCATAAGTGATATCTTAATGAACACTTTGTCACTTATGGCGAACTCAATGTCTTGGTGTCTCTTTTGACAACTTGAGCTATCCTGCCCCTTTTCTTTGATCTTGTCTGCCACTCGATAGGTTTCTGCAATTAACTCAGGTATTACAATTTTTTTTATTCCCCGACTTTATTCCAAAATAGAGGGTTTTGACATTTCTACCATATCATGCTTCATAGGTAACATTTACATGGTAGCTTAATAAAAACTTCAATTCACGGTGACTTTTCAACTCAAGCTCCTTGAAATCAATTTCACAAGCTCGGGGCATATCTCTTAGGATCTGTATAGTCTGCTCCGACTGTCCATCGGTTTGAGGTAAAATATGGTACTAAACTTTAACTTTGTCCCCATTGTCTCCCATAGATCCTTCCAAAACATCAAGATAAAGCATGAGCTTCTGGCCGACACTAAGCTCTCATGCATACCATTCAATCTGACAATACTATCCATATATAGCTTAGTTAGTCGCTCCAAAGCATACCGAGGTCGTATAGCAATGGAATGAGCTATCTTCATAAGGCAATCAACAATCACCCATACTGCGTCAACCGATCTAGGAGTCAGTGGCAAATCAGTGACATAGTTCATTGTAATGCAGTTTCACTTCTAGACTGGCTTTAATAGTTATTGTTGTAGCCATGTTGGTCTTTGTCTTTCAGCCTTTACTTACTAATAATTCAATTACTGAAACATGCATCTAAACTACATTTGTTATCATTCCTCTTTACTAGTACAATCTCTTCAGGTCATGAAACATATTGGTACTCTAGGATATACTGAATTGAGTACAATGGACTCTTATCATTATCCTCTTCATAATATCCGAGTCTTTATCTTTATGTATTCAGAATCTACCTCTATATCAGGGTACCGTCTCCGCATCCAAAGTAACTCAGGGTTGGGTTTTTAGTTTTCTAAATCTGCTTACACCGTTCTTATTTACGGATCTCACAAAATTGCTACTCTTACTTCATCCATCAACTTAAAATGATCATTAATGCCGCAAGTGCAACTTATGAACTATTGCTCCATAAGTTCATCCATAAATTCTCGCTCAATTGGATCGTCACGAGTTTCTATTATATGTTACTCTTTTCCAAATCTGAATCTATTGCTATGAAACATAAGGCAGCATTTATACTGAGTCCTTCCTTGGACTTCATAATTCCTTTTTTTTTTTTTTCCTTAAGGCTTAGCTACTACATTAGCCTTGCTCGGGTGACACTGAATATCACAGTCTTAATCTTTGGGCAATTTCAGCTATTTTATCCTCATGTTCAACTCTTTCTGGTGAAGAGATAAATAAACTCTTGTATTCCCATTAAATCTATCATTCTTCTCCGTATAGATAATGTCTCCAAGTTTTGATTGCCTAATTCCTCATCGATAATTCCAAGTAATGAGTAGGGTAACTCTTCTCATGCTGTTTCAGTTTTTGTAAAGCATATGAAAGCACTTATTTACCTTGCATTATCTCGCATCTTAGATCCAATCCGAAAGCTTCAATGTATAGGGTAAAAGGTTCCCTTGGTACCGAAATGATCAAGATGGCAGTTGCTATCAACCTTACCTTAGAATCTGGAAACATTCTTTACACTTATATGTCCAAATAAATTCCTCTCCCTTCATGGTTAGCTTGGTAAGAGGTTTTGTGATCTTAGGGTGGTCCTCTAAGCATCGTATGTAATAATCAGCTAAACCCAAGAAACTTCTTATCTTCGCAATATCCCATACAATTACTTCTATCTAATAGGGTCCACTTTAATCCCTTTATATGATGCTACGTGATCTAAGAAGATCATTTTGTTTAATCATGTCTCATATTTCTTGGACTTGACATGAAGCTTTTCACTTCTCAGATGTTGTGAAGCTGTTCTAACATCCGTTTTATGAGTTTCTTCATTCTTGGAATAAACCAAATATCATCTATGAAAACTATGACCGACGTGTCCAACATGTCATGAAACGCCCGGTTCATCAGTTCCATAAAAGACATAAGGGAATTGGTTAATCCAAACGTCATAATCGAAAACTCATAATGTCCAATCCCGATTCTAAAAGCTATCTTCGAGATATTTCTGTCCAAAATTCTTCAGCTGATGATATCTTGACTGAAGCAATTACCTTTTGCTCCTTGCAGCTGTTTAAACAAGTCATCGATCTAAGGTAGTAGATATCGATTCTTGACGATGAGCTTGTTTAGTTCCCGGTAGTCTATACGAAAACAACACTACCATCCTTCTTTTTCATGAATTGCATGGGCACTTCCCATGATGCAATACTTAGCCAATTAGAACCCTTGTCTAATAACTGTTGTAGTTGCGTTTCAATCCCTTTAACTCCATAGAAGCAACTCTACAGGTGCCTTTGACACGAGTATCGTCCTTGGTAACAAGTCGATGACGAACTCGGTCGCACGATCAGGTGATAACCCGGTAAGTCTCCTAGAAACACATCAGGGAATTTATGCATCACATCAATAACTGTCATCTGTGGTGCTTCTTTGATAACGTATACCACAGATACCATATATCCAACTCATTTCTCTTCAAAGCATCTCTTCGCCTTTAGCATAGAGCGGATCAGCTTTCACCTCCTAGGCAACATACTCCCAATGATACTAAATCATATGCCATTTTTATTCTTGAATGATAACCTCTTCTATGCACATAATCACTTGTAGAGTGTTGAGACAACTAGTTTATTTCCAAGACGACGTCAAAGTCTACCATCTCAAGTCGACTCAGGTTGCATCCAAATTCTGTTCATCCATAAGATTTGGACATTGTTCGTAACACTCATCCCATACAACATCTAGTCTAAAAAGGGCTTGAACTAGCAAAATCTGGTGAAACGGTCTAAGCAGCTTGTCTAGTTCATTTATCTCTTATGATTTCTCGAAGACTATCGTTAAAATCTCATATTGTACTTATTAGCTTGTATTTCGTTTATCCTTGCTGTTCTACCTTGCTCTCTCTTCCATATACCTCGAAAAATATCTTGTGATTGTTACTTCATATCCCAAGTCTATCTATAAGCATTAGGGTATATGCTTATAATTTCATTAATTCAGTCAAACTATTTTGGTCTTTACTTAATCATATCCCTCAACATTGGGCATAACTCAATTACCATTGTATTAAATCGAGTACTACTTATGCCATGACTTATCTGGGTATCCATTCTTAAATTTGCCTTTAGGAATCTTCTTCCTTGTCAAAATTCATACCGATATAACCCCCTTTAACTCTACTTGAGTGCTATCTATTTCCTTACTGGCTACTATTGATAGTTTTCATTTTTGCTCATGCACTCTTTTATAGACATGACTCATATCCATCCATTTAGCAATCTCAAAATAGATTCTCCATTACTTCATCTGAGGTTCATTGGCTATAGTATTTGATCTGAATCCAATCATCTTTCTTCCAATAATTCTATTATCACTAAACATCTTATCAATGGATGTCAAAAAATGTAAGAATCAGAATGTTTATCCAACACAATTTATTTTCTTTTTTCAAATTCAGTATGATAAAGAAAACTTGCTTTATCTAGTGAACTTAGGTTTAAAGATCAGGAGTAAATTTGTGGTAATCCAACCGGCATCCAAAAGTCGTTAGGTTGCACGGTGGTCCAAATACATGGAATAGAGGTTTTTCAGTTCTTAACCTCATGGTTACAGGTTCTATCGAATATATAATGCCATTGGTCGAGGCACTACAGGAGTAAATTTAGAGAAAGATTTCGCACATCAGTAAATCAGGTATAACCTGGAGAAAAATTTCGTACATCGATAAATCAGTTGTAAATCGAAAAGATGTACGCTCAACATGATTAAACATTTAACTATTCATTCGGTTCACATCTCTGTTCATTTGGTCGATCATGAGAGTGGCTAAGATTGGTATAATGAGGACTACTACTAAAGAAACAATATCTATGACTTCAATTGACAGGTTAAATCAAGAAGGTATCCTATCAAGGTACGAAAATTAAAATCTGGTATGTGCATCCTCTATAATCATAAGAGTAAATTAATAATGCACCGCATTCTATATAAACTATCTTGCCATATGGCCTCAATATATTCGATCATTGCTGAAAATGTTTAAGGCTTCATCTTCAGAAGATATTCCTCAACCTTGTTGGATCATTCTGCCATGATGCAATTATCCCATATTTCGGTGACTGATAAGGGTAACCACCTTGATACCTTGCTTGTTGTGCACCAAACTTCTGTACTGAGGTGTGCATTACTGGGACTTGCTGTATGGTAGGTACTGTGTGCTAGCATGTACTGGGGTACAGTGTTGCTACTAGTTGGTACCGTACTTGGTTTGACCCGAAGGTGTTGATGTAGCATCGGTAACTTGGGTAGTGATTTACATAGCAACTTGCATAGTCGGTCTCATCTGTTGTTGCTCTTGTATCTTTATTGGGCCAAGTTTATTACAACCATAGCCAAGGTATTTGGTAGTCCTGGTAAATTGGCTGAAGTGGCCTGGTTGTTCACCTCCTCTCATTTGCTCCAATCTGATTATCATTATTTAGTATCTACTCATATGAGTTTTCATTACCCATTCTCGACCCAGTTAGTGGTGGGGTCAAGTTTCAACCTCTTCTTAATGCTCAGCGGGTAATGGATCAGCTCGTGGTGGATCTCACCCTGAGTCTCCACGTCACCCAAGAGTATGGCTTAAGCTTCTTTATAGTTGCTCTTATTCTTAATGTTTGACCATTATTCTCTTACCTCTCTTGGATTTAGCTCGAGATATTTCTCTTTATCTCCACAGGGATTTAGGCAATACTAGCCATTTTTCTTCTTTCTCGATCATGCATCGAGTTTCACATCTTGTGAGTACCAACTCGGTATTCTAATTTTTCTGCTTTACAGAAACTCCCTTCTTGCTACTGTACTTTATCCGTTGTATTTCTAGATAACTGTCCGACTTATAGATAATACCCTATATCATTTGTTTATTAGGATAATTTTTGGTCCTCTCTTTCTGTTTGAGTGTATATATATATGGTTCCACCTCTTATATGTACGTTATTGTCTTGTTTAAGTTCTGTCTCAACCAACACAGATGCTTATGGTTTGTTTGTATTGAAGCTTTTAATTTATCCTAATTCAGTTCATGGACTCCAGTGGTAGTATTTAGGTTTAATAGGTAAGGCCTACGAGAGCTCTGATACCAAGTTGTCACACCCCAATTCTGGACTAACCAGAATGATGTGATGAACTGTCAATAAACCAACGCTTCAACCAGGATCTCACATAGACTATCCCACATATGATAAACCAAAACACATTCCACATTAATCAGAGGTAATAAAGTAAATAGCGAAAGTCATATAGATAATGTACTGAGGTCTAATCATGAAAAATAGTTAACATTCCATTTATTTCCAATTATCCAAAACATAATTTAATACATATTACCATATCCAAATACGAAAACTAAACACTAAACGTATCCATTGCTGAAACGCTCGCTTAACAAACCATGTTCGTTCTCCCCAGCTTGCTCATTCATAGCCTCCACCCGTTCATCTGTTGGCGTGTCGACATAATCTTCAATCATAGTACCTGCAACAATAGAAACTAAAAAGAATTGCACGCGCGAGGGTCAGCTCTCCTACTTGAGCTCAGTGAGTAAACAAAACAATGCAACAATACATATGCATGCAGTCAATTCATATCTTTGGTCTGGTTTATAGTTTGCAATGCGCAATAGAAAGGTTGGGTGGTCAAAGGTTAACGTTTATTGACCCCGCCTCTATATACAGGGTGTGGAAGTCCGCCCAAAGGTTAACGTTTATCGTCGTCCCCATCCACCCTAATCATGAACATTATATAACAAAGGTTAACGTTTATTGCTATATAGTGCCATACCAACACATAAGCTCCTGTTGGCAAGCGCTTGCAAACTGGGCTCGCAACTAACCAATCCTAATGCCAAACAGTGTATCCAAGGCCTCACCCCAGCATCCCTCAGAATGTCCATAGAGATAGACCTAAGGTCCCCCGGTAGAGTCAGAGACTACAAGGACCGAGTCCACCTCCCCTGATACTCTACGACATAATAGTTCTGCTAAAGTAATGGCGATACGAAGATGCTAATGCACAAGACTTGACTTAGAGATAGAGCTAAAGTGCCGTGACCCGCCAAAGGTTAACGTTTATTGATGTTCTCATCACACCTCCCTTGATACTCGCTCGCATCAAGTACACCAACCACACACATACAATCACCTGCCTATTCCTATCATCATCATCATCATCATCATGTTATAAACAATAAAGTAAATATGCATGAACAAATAATATAAATATTGGATGACATGTTGTATGCACATTACAAATAGAATCAAGCATGGCATTGGACTCAAGAAAAGGAAAACAGTTTGTTATTAACCAATTAGTTTAGAGTTCTGTTTCCTCACCTTAGCTTGTTAATAGATCCTCTTCCAAGCTTTAGAATCTCCTTTATAATGTTATTATATTACTAGAAGACCTAACAAAGTCGATAGAATTTAATTAGAATAAATTCTGAATTTAAAAACCATGTTGTTAACTGAGGGTCGGAGTCAAGATCGACCATTGGTGTGACCCTCCCCCTAATCTGAACTTCCCGAACACTGAGGGTCGATGCTAGGGTCGGATCTGCCATCGACCCTAGGTCCGACCCTCCATGGTTTGAGTCAAAAATATCAGATTTCATTCTCTCTTTCATGGTTGGGTCCTATGGCTTACTTCCACAATCCATTCTATACATGTTCTATGGTTTAGAACTAAACTTTATTCACCTACATGGTTATAATGATCTCCTCCATGGTTTCCATTGAAATGAAACCATGGATGGATGATTTGGGTTTCTTCTAAGTCATACCCTTTCATAAACCATTCTAAAGTCTTAAACAAATCATGGGAAATGTATTCATACCTTAGGTTTGCTGAGATTCAGAGTTCCTCTGAATTTCCTCTTCTTCCTTAGTCTTTTCTTCAAGTTTTCCTTCTCTTTTTCTCTTCCTTCTCTTCTCTTTCTCTCAATCCAATTAGGGTTGTAAAAGGAGTGAAAGAGGCTTATGGACGTCCTATTTATAGGGCAAAACCTCCCAAAATAAGTCTCATTGAGGTTAGGAAAGGTTCCAATCGAAATTAGGAAGGTTTCCTAATTTTTGGCTCGTGTTGTTTCTCTCGAATACCGAGGGTCGGACAACTCATAGACCCTACGACCCATGGTTGAGGTTCGATGGTGAGGGTCGATGAGAGGGTCGGACCTGCCTGTTAAAATCTACGACCCTACCCTTATTTTGACTATTTTTGGGTAAATTTTCATATTGGGTCTTGGTTTTACTTCACACATTTGGTCCATTTGGCTCGACCATGATATGTAGACGGGTCCCGACACAAAATATAAGGTTAGGCCGGATTCGTGGTGTCTGGGTCTTACAACTCCACCACCTTTAAATGAAATTTCATCCTCGAAATTTGAAAGTACAGATCTTACAACTCCCCCATCCTTAAAATAAATTTTGTCCTCAAAATTTGAACGTACGGATCTTACAACTCCCCCATCCTTAAAATAAATTTTGTCCTCAAATTTTTGAATTTACTTTGGAGTCAATAGGTGGAAATTCTATTTCCGCATTGCATCTTCTTCCTCCTATGCACTCTTCTCCACGTCTTGTTTTTGTCAGATTATCTTCGTATAATTGATACCAAGTTTTTAAGGTGTTGTACCTTTCAACTAGTGAACTAGGCGGGTACCACTTCAATAGTTAAATCTCCTATTTAATCCAGTGATTCCGTGGTCAATACTTTTGATATGGATCTCCAATGTACTTCTTCAATAGAGACACACGAAATACATCATGCACACAAGACATGGATAGCGATAACGCTAATTGATATGCAACTTTTCTACGTCTCTCCAAAGTTTATAAGATCCAACACATATATAAAACATGACTTTCCCTTCTGGTCTAATCGTTTCAAACTACGCATAAGTGATATCTTCAAGAACACTTTGTCACTTATGGCGAACTCAAGGTCTTGGTGTCTCTTTTGACAACTTGAGCTATCCTGCCCCTTTTCTTTGATCTTGTCTGCCACTTGACAGGTTTCTGCAATTAACTTAGGTATTACAATTTATTTTATTTCCCAAATTTATTCCAAAATAGAGGGGTTTGTCATTTCTACCATATCATGCTTCATAGGTAACATTTACATGGTAGCTTAATAAAAACTTCAATTCACGGTGACTTCTCAACTCAAGCTCCTTGAAATCAATTTCACAAGCTCGGGGCATATCTCTTAGGATCTGTATAGTCCGCTCCGACTGTCCATCGGTTTGGGGTAAAATATGGTACTAAACTTCAACTTTGTCTCCATTGTCTCCTATAGATCCTTCCAAAACATCAAGATAAAGCATGAGCTTCTGGTCGACACTAAGCTCTCATGCATACCATTCAATCTGACAATACTATCCATATATAGCTTAGTTAGCCGCTCCAAAGCATACCGAGGTCGTATAGCAATAGAATGAGCTATCTTTATAAGGCGATCAACAATCACCCATACTGCGTCAACCGATCTAGGAGTCAGTGGTAAATCAGTGACATAGTTCATTGTAATGCAGTTTCACTTCCAGACTGGCTTTGATAGTTATTGTTGTAGCCATGTTGGTCTTTGTCTTTCAGCCTTTACTTACTGATAATTCAATTACTGAAACATGCATCTAAACTACATTTGTTATCATTCCTCTTTACTAGTACAATCTCTTTAGGTCATGAAACATATTGGTACTCCAGGATATACTGAATATTAAGTACAATGGACTCTTATCATTATCCTCTTCATAATATCCGAGTCTTTATCTTTATGTATTCAGAATCTACCTCTGTACCTGGGTACCGTCTCCGCATCCAAAGTAACCCAGGGTTGGGTTTTTAGTTTTCTAAATCTGCTTACACCGTTCTTATTTACGGATCTCAATTGCTACTCTTACTTCATCCATCAACTTAAAATGATCATTAATGCCACAAGTGCAACTTATGAACTATTGCTCTATAAGTTCATCCATAAATTCTTGCTCAATTGGATCGTCACGAGTTTCTATTATATGTTACTCTTTTCCAAATTTGAATCTATTGCTGAGTAACATAAGGCAGCATTTATACTGAGTCCTTCCTTGGACTTCATAATTCCTTTTTTTTTTGCTTAAGGCTTAGCTACTACATTAGCCTTGCTCGGGTGACACTGAATATCACAGTCTTAATCTTTGGGCAATTTTAGCTATTTTATCCTCATGTTCAACTCTTTCTGGTGAAGAGATAAATAAACTCTTGTATTCCCATTAAATCTAACATTCTTCTCCGTATAGATAATGTCTCCAAGTTTTGATTGCATAATTCCTCATCGATAATTCCAAGTCATGAGTAGGGTAACTTTTCTCATGCTGTTTCAGTTTTCGTAAAGCATATGAAATCACTTATTTACCTTGCATTATCTCGCATCTTAGATCCAATCCGAAAGCTTCAATGTATAGGGTAAAAGGTTCCCTTGGTACCGAAATGATCAAGATGGCAGTTGCTATCAACCTTACCTTAGAATCTGGAAACATTCTTCACACTTATATGTCCAAATAAATTCCTCTCCCTTCCTGGTTAGCTTGGTAAGAGGTTTTGTGATCTTAGGGTGGTCCTCCAAGCATCGTATGTAATAATCAGCTAAACCCAAGAAACTTCTTATCTTCGCAATATCCCATACAATTACTTCTATCTGAATAGGGTCCACTTTAATCCCTTTATATGATGCTACGTGATCTAAGAAGATCATTTTGTTTAATCATGTCTCATATTTCTTGGACTTGACATGAAGCTTTTCACTTCTCAGCTGTTGTGAAGCTATTCTAACATCCGTTGTATGAGTTTCTTCATTCTTGGAATAAACCAAATATCATCTATGAAAACTATGACCAACGTGTCCAATATGTCATGAAACACCCGGTTCTTCAGTTCCATAAAAGACGTAAGGGCATTGGTTAATCCAAACGTCATAATCGAGAACTCATAATGTCCAATCCCGATTCTAAAAGTATCTTTGAGATATTTCTGTCCAAAATTCTTCAGCTGATGATATCTTGACTGAAGCAAATACCTTTGCTCCTTGGAACTATTTAAACAAGTCATCGATCTAAGGTAGTAGATATCGATTCTTGAATGTGAGCTTGTTTAGTTCCCGGTAGTCTATATGCAAACAACACTACCATCCTTCTTCTTCATGAATTGCATTGGCACTTCCCATGATGCAATACTTAGCCAATTAGAACCTTTGTCTAATAACTGTTGTAGTTGCGTTTCAATCCCTTTAACTCCATAGAAGCTACTCTACAGGTGCCTTTGACACAAGTATCGTCCTTGGTAACAAGTCGATGACGAACTCAATCGCATGATCAGGTGATAACCCGGTAAGTCTCCTGGAAATACATCAGGGAATTTATGCATCACATCAATAACTGTCATCTGTGGTGCTTCTTTGATAACGTATACCACATATACCTAATATCCAACTCATTTCTCTTCAAAGCATCTCTTCGCCTTTAGCATAGAGCGGATCAGCTTTCACCTCCTAGGCAACATACTCCCAATGATACTAAATCATATGCCGTTTTTATTCTTGAACGATAACCTCTTCTATGCACATAATCACTTGTAGAGTGTTGAGACAACCAGTCTATTTCCAAGATGACGTCAAAATCTACCATCTCAAGTCGACTCAGGTTGCGTCCAAATTTTGTTCATCCATAAGATTTGGACATTGTTCGTAACACTCATCCCATACAACCTCTAGTCCAAAAAGGGCTTGAACTAGCAAAATCTGCTGAAATGGTCTAAGGAGCTTGTCTAGTTCCTTTATCTCTTATGATTTCTCAAAGACTATCGTCAAAATCTCATATTGCACTTATTAGCTTGTATTTCTTTTATTCTTGCTGTTCTACCTTGCTCTCTCTTCCATATACCTCAAAAATATCTTGTGATTGTTACTTCATATCCCAAGTCTATCTATAAGCATTAGGGTATATGCTTATAATTTCATTAATTCAGCCAAACTATTTTGGTCTTTACTTAATCATATCCCTCAACATTGGGCATAACTCAATTATCATTGTATTAAACCGAGTACTACTTATGCCATGACTTATCCGGGTATCCATTCTTAAGTTTGCCTTTAGAAATCTTCTACCTTGTCAAAATTCATACCGATATAACCCCCTTTAGCTCTACTTGAGTGCTATCTATTTCCTTGCTGGCTACTCTTGATAGTTCTCATTTTTGCTCATGCACTCTTTTATAGACATGACTCATATCCATCCATTTAGCAATCTCAAAATAGATTCTCCAATACTTCATCTGAAGTTCATTGGCTATAGTATTTAATCTGAATCCAATCATCTTTCTTCCAATAATTCCATTATCACTAAACATCTTATCAATGGATGTCAAAAAATATAAGAATCAGAATGTTTATCCAACACAATTCATTTTCTTCTTTCAAATTCAGTATGATAAAGAACACTTGCTTTATCTAGTGAACTTAGGTTTAAAGATCAGGAGTAAATTTGTGGTAATCCAACCGGCATCCAAAGGTCGTTAGGTTGCACGGTGGTCCAAATACATGGAATAGAGGTTTTTCAGTTCTTAACCTCATGGTTACAGGTTCTATCGAATATATAATGCCATTGGTCGAGGCACTATAGCAGTAAATCTGGAGAAAGATTTCGCACATCAGTAAATCAGGTATAATCTGGAGAAAAATTTCGTACATCAATAAATCAGGTGTAAATCGAAAAGATGTACGCTCAACATGATTAAACATTTAACTATTCGTTCGGTTCACATCTCTGTTCATTTGGTCGATCATGAGAGTGGCTAAGATTGGTATAATGAGGACTACTACTAAAGAAACAATATCTATGACTTTAATTGACAGGTTAAATCAAGAAGGTATCCTGTCAAGGTACGAGAATTAAAATCTGGTATGTGCATCCTCTATAATCATAAGAGTAAATCAATAATGCACCGCATTCTATATAAACTATCTTGCCATATGGCCACTGTATTTTCGATCCTTGCTGAAAATGTTTAAGGCTTCATCTTTAGAAGATATTCCTCAACCTTGTTGGATCATTCTGCCATGATGCAATTGTCCCATATTTCGGTGATTGATAAGGGTAACCACCTTGATACCTTGCTTGTTGTGCACCAAACTTCTGTACTGAGGTGTGCATTACTGGGACTTGCTGTATGGTAGGTACTGTGTGCTAGCATGTACTGGGGTACAGTGTTGCTACTAGTTGGTATCGTACTGGGTTTGACCCGAAGGTGTTGATGTAGCATCGGTAACTTGGGTAGTGATTTACATAGCAACTTGCATAGTCGGTCTCATCTGTTGTTGCTCTTGTATCTTTATTGGGCCAAGTTTATTACGACCATAGCCAAGGTATTTGGTAGTCCTGGTAGATTGGCTGGAGTGGCGTGGTTGTTCACCTCCTCTCACTTGCTCCAATCTGATTATCATTATTTAGTATCTACTCATATGAGTTTTCACTAACCATTCTCGACCCAGAGAGTGGTGGGGTCATGTTTCAACCTCTTCTTAATTCTCAGCGGGTAATGGATCAGCTGGTAGTGGATCTCACCCTGAGTCTCCACGTCACCCAGGAGTATAGCTTATGCTTCTTTATAGTTGCTCTTATTCTTAATGTTTGGCCATTATTCTCTTATCTCTGTTGGATTTAGCCCGAGATCTTTCTCTTTATCTCCACAGGGATTTAGGCATTACTAGCCATTTTTCTTCTTTCTCGGTCATGCATCGAGTTTCACATCTTGTGAGTACCAACTCGGTATTCTAACTTTTCTGCTCTACAGAAACTCCCTTCTTGCTACTATACTTTATCCGTTGTATTCTAGATAACTGTCCGACTTATAGATAATACCCTATATCATTTGTTTATTAGGATAATATTTGGTCCTCTCTTTCTGTTTGAGTGTATATATATATGGTTCCACCTTTTATATGTACGTTATTGTCTTGTTTAAGTTCTGTCTCAACCAACACAGATGCTTATGGTTTGTTTGTATTGAAGCTTTTAATTTATCCTAACTCAGTTCATGGACTCCAGTGGTAGTATTTAGGTTTAATGGGTAAGGCCTACGAGAGCTCTGATACCAAGTTGTCACACCCCAATTCTGGACTAACCAGAATGATGTGATGAACCGTCAATAAACCAACGGTTCAACCAGGATCTCACAATATGCTATCCCACATATGATAAACCAAAACACATTCCACATTAATCAGAGGTAATAAAGTAAATAGCGGAAGTCTTACAGATAATGAACTGAGGTCTAATCATGATAAATAGTTAACATTCCATTTTTTTCCAATTAACCAAAACATAATTTAATACAAATTACTATTTCCAAACACGAAAACTAAACACTAAACGTATCCATCGCTGAAACGCTCGCTTAACGAACCATGTTCGTTCTCCACAGCTTGCTCATTCATAGCCTCCACCCGTTCATATGTTGACGTGTCGACATAATCTTCAATCATAGTACCTGCAACATCAGAAACTAAAAAGAATTACGCGCGCGAGGGTCAGCTCTCCAACTTGAGCTCAGTGAGTAAACAAAACAATGTAACAATACATATGCATGCAGTCAATTCATATCTTTGGTCTGGTTTATAGTTTGCAATGCATAATAGAAAGGTTGGGTGGTCAAAGGTTAACGTTTATTGACCCCGCCTCTATACACAGGGTGTGGAAGTCCGCCCAAAGGTTAACGTTTATTGTCGTCCCCATCCACCCTATTCATGAACATTATATAACAAAGATTAACATTTATTGCTATATAGTTCCATACCAATAGGTAAGCTCCTGTTGGCGAGGGCTTGCAAACTGGGCTCCCAACTAACCAATCCTAATGCCGAATAGTGTATCCAAGGCCTCACCCCGGCATCCCTCAGAATGTCAATAGAGATAGAGCTAAGGCCCCCCGATAGAGTCAGAGACTACAAGGACCGAGACCACCTCCCCTGATACTCTACGACATAATAGTTCTGCTAAAGTAATGGCGATACGACGATGCTAATGCACAAGACTTGAGTTAGAGATAGAGCTAAAGTGCAGAGACCCACCAAAGGTTAACGTTTATTGACGTTCTCATCACACCTCCCCTGATAATCGCTCGCATCAAGTACACCAACCACACACATACAATTACATGCCTATTCCTATCATCATCATCATCATCATGTTATAAACAATAAAGTAAATATGCATGAACAAATAATAAAAATATTGGATGACATGTTGTATGCACATTACAAACATATTCGCATAGAATCAAGCGTGGCATTGGACTCAAGAAAAGGAAAATAGTTTGTTATTAACCAATTAGTTTAGAGTTCTGTTTCCTCACCTTAGCTTGTTAATAGATCCTCTTCCAAGCTTTAGAATCACCTTTATAATGTTATTATATTGCTAGAAGACCTAACAAAGTCGATAGAATTTAATTAGAATAAATTCTAAATTTAAAAATCATGTTGTTAATTGAGGGTCGGAGTCAAGATCGACCATTGGTGCGACCCTCCCCTTAATCTGAACTTCCCGAACATTGAGGGTCGATGCTAGGGTCGGATCTACCATCAACCCTAGGTGTGACCCTCCATGGTTTGATTCAAAAATCAGATTTCGTTCTCTCTTTCATAGTTGGGTCATATGGCTTACTTCCACAATCCATTCTATACATGTTCTATGGGTTAGAACTATACTTTATTCACCTACATGGTTTTAATGATCTCCTCCATGGTTTCCATTGAAACGAAACCATGGATGGATGATTTGGGTTTCTTCTAAGTCATACCATTTCATAAACCATTCTAAAGTCTTAAATAAATCATGGGAAACATATTCATACCTTAGGTTTGCTGAGATTCAGAGTTCCTCTGAATTTCCTCTTCTTCCTTAGCCTTTTCTTCAAGTTTTCCTTCTCTTCTTCTCTTCCTTCTCTTCTCTTTCTCTCAATCCAATTAGGGTTGTAAAATGAGTGAAAGAGGCTTAAGGACGTCCTATTTATAGGGCAAAACCTCCCAAAATAAGTCCCATTGAGTTTAGGAAAGGTTCCAATCGAAATTAGGAAGGTTTCCTAATTTTCGGTTCGTGCTGTTTTTCCCGAATACCGAGGGTCGATGGGAGGGTCGATGGCAGGGTCGGACAACTCATAGACCTTGCGACCCATGGTTGAGGGTCGATGGTGAGGGTCGATGGGAGGGTCGAACTTGCCTGTTAAAATTTGCGACCCTACCCCCATTTTGACTGTTTTTGGGTAAATTTTCATATTGGGTCTTGGTTTTTCTTCACACATTTGGTCCACTTGGCTCGACCATGATATGTAGACGGGTCCCGACACAAAATATAAGGTTAGGCCGGGTTCGTGGTGTGCGGGTCTTACATGTCGTGCGCACTAGAAATAGATGGCGGTAATGTGAGTTGATATACTACTCTTCCAAGTATCTCTAAAATTTCATAAGGGTCCAACATATCTACAACATCCCATTCTTACCACACCATTTTAAACCATGCATAAGTAATATCCTCAAGAACACTTTGTTACTTGCGACAAAATCGAGGTCTTGGCATCTCTTCTGACAATCCTGAGCTGTCTTGGCCCTTTTTCTTTGATCTTATCTGCCACTCGATAGGTTTCTTTAACAAACTCAGGTCTTACAATTCTTTATTCTCTAACTTTATTGCAAAATAGAGGAGCTCGACATTTCCTACCGTATCATACTTCAGAGTTGACATCTATATAGTAGCATGGTAGCAAAATCGATCAACGATAACTTCTCATCTCAAGCTCCTTCATAATTAATCGCACAGGCTCGAAGCATGTCTTCTAGAATTTGAATGGTCTGCTCTAACTGTCCATCGGTTTGGAAGTTAAAATGCGGTGCTAAACTTTAACTTCATTCCCATTGCCTTTTGTAATCCTTCCCAAAACTTTGAAGTAAAATGTAGGTCTCTATCCGACACAATGCTCTTAGGTACACCATGTAATCAGACGTTATTATCCACATATAGCTTGGCTAGCCACTCAAAGGTATATTGAGGTCGTATGGCAATGAAATGAGCTATCTTAGTCAAACGATCAACAATCACCCAAACTACATCAACGAACCTAGGAGTCAGTGGTAATCCGATGATGAAGTCCAGAGTGATATCATCCCACTTCCATGTTGGCTCTCATAGTGATTGTAGTAAGCAAGCTTGTTTTGTCCTTCAGCCTTTACTTATTGATGATTTAGACACTGAAACATGTGCTTAGCCACGTTCGCTTTCATTCCTCTCCACCAGTATAATCTCTTCAGGTCGTGGTACGTTTTCATACTACCAAGATGTACAGAATATGGTATGGAATGAGCTTCTAGCATTATTCTCTGTCGAAGGTCCAAATCTTATCTTTTAGGTATGCTCAAATGTCCTCTATATCTTAAGACCTTATCGGTATCTAACGTAAAATTAGGATTTAATTTGCCTTTCTTCAAATCTTCTTGTATTGTCCTCAGATACAGATCTAACAGAATTACTACCTTTACTTCATCCATCAAATCAAAGAGGATATTTAACGCTACGAACGCAAGCAAAGAACTATTGCTCCATAAGTTCATCCATAAGTTTTTGCTCAATTGAATCATCACGAGTTTCTATTATATGTTGCTCTTCTACTAAATCCAAACTGTTACTGTAAAACACAAGGTGACATTTGTACTAGGTCCTCTATCTGACTTCATTATTCCCCTTTTTGCTCATAGCCTTAGCTACCACATTAGCCTTGCTCGGGTGACAGAATATCGTAGTCTTAATCTTTCAGGAGTTCCAACCACCTTCTCTGTCTCGTATTCAGCTCTTTTTGGGTGATTCAACTTGATCAAAAATTTCTCACCGTATAAATCGAGTTTCCAAGTCTTGATTGTACAAATCACCACTTCTAGCTCCAAGTCATGAGTCTAGTGATTCTTTTCATGCTCTTTTAGTGGTCTTGAAGCATAGACAATCACTTGTTCTCCATGCATCAACACGCATCCCAAACCTAATTTGGAGCATCAATATATAGGGGAAAAGTTTCCCCTGGTGCAAGAATGATCAAGATGGGAGCTTATATTGACCTTTCTTTTAGAGTCTAGAAACATTTTTTACACTTGTCGGTCCAAATAAACTTCTCTTCCTTCTTAGTTAGCTTGGTAAGAGGTATGACAATTCTAAAGTAGTCCTCCACGAACCGTCGATAATAACCAGCTAATTCCAAGAATCTTCTGATCTCAGCAACGTTCTTAGGTGCTTCCCACCCCACAATAGCTTTTCTTTGCTGGGGTCCATTTTTGTTCCTTTTAACAATACTATGTGACCTAAAGAAGTCACCTTGTTCAACCAAAACTCATATTTCTTGAACTTGGCATAAAGCTTCTCCCTTCTCAGCAGTTGTAAGGCTGCTCTAAGGTTTATTATAGGACTTTCTTCATCTTTGAAATAAACCAATATATCATCTACGAAAACTATGATCGATGTATCCAACATGTCATGAAACATCCGATTCATAAGCTCTATAAAAGATGTAGGGCATTGGTTAATCCCATGTATATAACCAGGAACTCCTAATGTCCGTAACTAGTTTTAAAAGCCATAGTGGAATGTTACTATATTTAATCTTCAATTGATGATATCCTGACCGTAGATCGATCTTGGAGAATACATTTCCACCTTACAACCAGTCGAACAAGTGATCAATCATTAGCAATGGATATCAATTCATTATGGTGAGCTTGTTCAATTCTCTGTAGTCTATATACACCCCAACACTACCGTCCTTCTTCACGAATCACACTGGTATTTTCCAGGCGGTATGCTGGGTCGGATAAAACATTTGTCTAATAACTCCTGTAGTTGAGTCTTCAGTTCCTTCAACTCTGTAGGATCTATTTTATAGGGTGCCTTAGACACATGTGCCATCCCTGGTAACAAGTTGATAACGAACTCGATCACACTACCAGGTGGCAACCCAGGTAGGTCTCCTGAAAACACATCAGAAAATTTACACATCACATCAAAATCTTCTATCTATGGTGCCCCTTTAGTAATGTCTACCACAAATACTAGATATCTAACTCCTTCCTTTTCAAGGCAACTCTTCGCCTTAAGTGTAGGGAGGATAGGCTTTCGCTTCCTAGGCAATACACTTCCAATAAAACAAAATTTTGTGCCATCTTTGCTCTTGAATGACAACCTATTCTATGCACATAACCGCTTGTAGAGTGTTGAGATAACCAGCTCATCCCCAAGATGACGTCAAAGTCTGTCATATCAAGTCAAATTAGGATGCACCAAAATTCTATCCATCCATACTATTCAGACAATGTTCATAACACTCATCTAATACTATATCTATTCCATAAGTGCTTGAACTAGCAAAATCTTGTTTAAATGACTTAATGGCACGTCTAACTCCCTTTTACGTCTTAGTTTTTCAAAGACTATATCTCCAATAATCTCATATTGCACTCATTAGCTTACATCTCTTTTATCACTACTGTTATACCCTAATCTCTCTTTTATACATCCCAAAAAGCATATTTTGATTGTTTACTCGCTACATATCCTAAGTTTACCTATAAGCATTAGGGTATATGCTTATAATTTTATTAATTCTACCAAACTCTCTTAGACTTTACTTAATCATCTCACTGAACATTGGGAATAACTCAATAATAATTGTACTAAACTGAGTACTATTATTGCCACCCTTCTCGAGTCCATCCTTGTATCCATACTTAGGTGTTCTGTTGAAAATATTTTATCTTGTCAAAATTCATACCAATATAACCATTTTTAACTCTGTTCGAGTGCCATCTACTATTTACTAGCTGCTTTTGATAGTTCCCACTTCTTGCTCATGCACTCCTTTATAGATGATGACGTAAATCCATCCATCTAGTAATCTCAAAATTGATTCTCCACTACTTCATCTGAGGTTTCTTGGTTATAGAATCTAATCTGAATTCAATTGTCTTCCCAATAATTCCCTTAGTAACTAAGTATCTTGATCAATGGAGGTTGGAAATGTAAGAATCATAATGTTTATCCATAAATGATTTATCTCTTTAATTCAAATTTAATATGATGTTTAACATTAATTTTATCTAGTGAAATAGATTTTATGGATCAAGAGTAAATCTATGTAACCAAGCCGAATACGAAATGAATTGGACCTGTGGTTGTCGGCTACAAGGTGGTCCAAATACATGGAAATAAAGGTTCCATAGCTCTTAGCCTCATAGTTACAGGTTTCATTGAGTATATAATGCCATTGGTCAAGGCATTATATGAGTAAATCTAGAGAAAATTTTGGTACATCAATAAACTCAAGTATAAAATCAAAAATATGTGCATTCAAAATGATGAAACCTTTAACTGTTCATTCAGTTCATATCTCTATTCATATTGTCGATTATGAAAGTATCTTAGATTGGTATAATCAAAACTAATTCTAAGGAAACAACATCTGTAACTCTAATTGACAGATTAAATAAAAAAGGTATCCTGTCAAGGCACGATAATTTAGAATCAGGTATGTGCATCATAAGGGTAAGTTAATGATGCACTGCATCTTATTTACATGTATCTAGATATATAGCCATAATAGATTTGATCCATTACTGAAAATATCTGGGGCTTCATCTTTAGAAAACATTACTCAACCCTTGTCAGATCATTCTGCCATGATGTAACTATCTCACACATTTGTGGCTGATAAGGGTAACCACCTTGATCTTGATATGTTACTTATTGTGTACCAAGAATCTATACTGGGGTATGTGTTATTGGGACCTACTGTATAGTAGGCACTGTGTTATGGCTAATAGGTATTGGAGATACAGTGTTGCTACCAACTGGTACCATACTTGGTCTGACCTATAGGTGTTGGTGTACCATTGGTAACTAGGGTAATGATTTCCATGGTAACTTACATAGCCGGTATCATCTATTGTTGCTCATGCATTTTGTCAGACCAAGTTCATGACAACCTTGGTCTAGGCACTTGGTGGTCTAGGTAGATTGACGGTAGTGGCCTAGTTGTTTACCCTTTCGATTTGCTCCAGTCTGCTAATCATTGTTTGGTATCTGCTCCAAGGGGTGCTCATTCCCTGCTCTGGACCCAGATAGTGGTGGGGTTGGGTTACGACCATTTTTAACGCTCAGTAGTGATAGAACAATGTGTAGTAGATCTCACTCTTAGTCTCCACGTCACCCAGGAGTATAGCTTTATCTTCTTTTATAGTTACTTTTATTTTTGGTGTATGACCATTGTCCCCCTATCTCTGTTAGATTTGACCTAAGATCTTTCCCTTTACCCCTGCAGGGATATAGGCATTACTAGCCATTTTTCTTTTTCCCCTATCATACATCGTGTTCCACATCTTGTAAGTACCAACTCGATATTCTAATTTTCTGCTTTACAGATGCTCCCTTCTTGCTAGTATACTCTATCCTTTGTGTATTCAGACAAATTTCTGACTTGTAGACCATACCATATATTATTTGTTTATTAGGATACATTTAGATCTTCTTTTTTTCTCTCTATATATATATATGGTTTGACCTTTTATATATACATTATTGTCTTCTTTAAATTCTGTCTCAATTAACACGTGTTTATATTGTGTTTAAATTAAAGCTTTTAAATTTATCCTAACTCAGTTTATAGAAACAATGTGAATGTATTCAGGTTTGATTGGGAGAGCCCAAGCGTTCTGATACCAAGTTGTCACATCCCAATTCTGGACCAACCATAAGTGTAAATAAACCACCATACGAACCAACGATTCACATCAGGATCTCGTAAGACCGTGCCAATAATCTAAACCAAACACATTCCACATCACAATCGGAGAATAAAATAAGTAGCAGAAGTCTTTATTAATAATGAGCTGAGTGTCTACAATGATAAGTAAATAACAAACCAATTATCTCTAATTAACCAAAACATAAATATAACAAACTATTACAAATACCAAAATATGAAAGTTAAACACTAAGTGCAAACATAGTTGAATTACTAGCTTGACGAGTCATATTCATCTTCCACAGCTTGCTTGTCCATAGCCACTACATGTCCTTATGTTGGTGTATTCATGTAGTCTTCAACTGTATTACCTACGCCATTAGAATCTAAAAATAAAAATGTACTATGGGGTGAGCTCAAAACCTAGCTCAGTGAGAAAACAAAACAATGCACAAACATATGCATGTAGTCAAATTCATATCTTTTATCTGGTATGAGTTTGCAAATGTGCTATGGTAAGGATAAGTGGCCACAACACCTCCATGCACGAGAGTGTGAGCACGTCCAATGGATCACACACCGTTGTCCCCCACATCACTCACTATGAAATAGAGATAGAGCTAGAGTTCCTAGATTACACACTGCCAGAACCCTCCATGATACCCTACCCTTAACTATACGTATGCCCCTACTGGCAAGGGCTTGGAAACTAGGCTCCTGATTAACCAGTCTCAGATGTCATCAAAAGTTATAGGCCTTACCCCAGCATCCCTCAATATGCCCATAGAGATAGAGCTAGAGTCTAGCGGTCAGGCTGAAGACCACGATACTGTGTCCTCCCCCTGATACCCTCTGGCATACTAGTTTCACTAAGGTAATGGTGATACTACAATGTCAGTGTGTAAGACATAGTAGAGACAGAGCTAGAGTTTGGTGGCTAGGGCCAAGACCATAATACCACGTCCTCGCCCTGATGCTCCACTCCCATCCAACACACCAACCAGAAACACAGACACATGCCTATTCCTAGTATCATCATCATGTCATAAGTAGACTGAAATAAATATGGATGAGCAGATATATAGTAGATATTGAATGACATGTGAGATGCATAAACAATCATACAAGGCATGGCATCATATTCAATAGCAGAAATAAAAAGAAAAGGTAGCTTGTTATTAGCCTTTTAGTTTAGGTCTCATTCCCTCACCTATGATTGATGTTTGTTCCTCTTCCAAGGTTTGGAAATTACTTTGAACTAGTTGGAATCCTAAACAATTAATGTATTTAAGTTAGGAGTTAATTTTCTCAAGTTACAGTAGTCGAAAACCTTGTCTGGTCTCTAAAATATGCTTCCTGTCATTGACTAGTGGACTCTGTAGTTAACTCAGTGGTCTCAATATATGTAGACCACACACTCTATGGTCGCATATACTGTCGACCACACAAGCAACTGCACAAACCCTGGTCACTTCTTGAGAGTCTGTGGTTGACTCACTAGTCGCACTATGGTCAACCAATGCTGCGACCACACAATGTTCAGGTGATGATTTAGGCTTGGGCTTTGATCATATCCTTTGGCTCGACAATAGGATCCATCCTATGTTCATTCTAGGGTCATTATCCATTATTTAATTTATTCATTATAACCCTAATCATTATAGTCCTCATTATGAATTTATAACGAACATGCTAGGATTGAAAGCATAGTTTAGATCTGATTTCCTTGCAACAAAAATCTTAAATCCATAATTCTGTTGTAACCTAGCCTTCTATGGAGTCAAGGTATTTACTGTTGATCCTCGGTGCAGTAGGTTGAAGTTCCAATGGCAACTCCTCTGCCTGCAACTCCCTTTCTCTTTCCTTTTAAGTTTTCTTTCTCTCCAAGTCTCCTTCTTCTTGTTTTCTCTTTTTCTCTCTTAGTTCTACCGATGGGGAATAAGCAAAACAGTAAAATAAGTAGAGGGATATCATTTATATAGAGGGAAAACTTCGATATAGAGACCTCTCTCAATTAGGAGAATGTCCTCCTCAACTTAGGAATGCTTTCTAAACATGGAGTGGGTTCTGGGCTTGACTGGTTGATTTTGAGGTCACATTAACCATCGCCCACACAAATCTAAAATAGTCGACCACACATTGTGAGGTCCACTCATCGGTCGACCATACAATTAACCACACAGTCGACCACAATGACTAATTTTACAGGTTTGACTATTTTTAGTTATTGCTTCACCACAAACTCAAATTTGTAAGTATAGATTTTACATTAACTATTTTTGTGTATCAACAGAAGTTCAAATAATTATTGTACTTCTCTCCTACTTTTCTGAGGGAGGAAGAACCAAAGCGGAGGCATTTTGTGCAAGGTTTCAAGGGAGATTTAAAGGTTATTGTGGAGTTTATGAGATTGACTGAATATATCAATGTCGTACAAGCGGCCAAGAATGCAGAGAATAGGTATAAATAGAACCATCAGGGCTACAAGAGGGCTATCAGCTATGTGGATTACCACCTTTATACAAATCCTTTCTGTGCTCAATACCCAAGCTCATCCAGCATGGTCTCATCCATTACTCTAGCAGCTAGGCCTACCTTCATTCTATCGACACCCATCCAAAGCAAGCTAATCATGATTGCTCCAAAGGTAATTCTTCCTAGATCTACTGCCTCTAGTTCATCATCTGTGCCCTATGGCTCATGCTACACTTGCGGAAAGATGGGCCACTTTGCTAGGGCATGTCTCAATGCAAAGAAAGCACCGGCACCAGCACAAGGTAGAGTGTTTGCCTTATTTGCAGATGACATTGAGGGTTATCCTGGAGTAGTCACAGGTTTTTTTCAATTATATAGACAGCATAAATTGCTTGGTATGTTGTAACACTTGGTATGTTCTTACATAAATGTATGTGTAGATACACACTCTATTTCTAGTACATCTGTAAGAGTAATATTTGATTCTAGGGCTACACACACTTTTGTATCCCCCGCATCCGCTGTTAAGCTAGGAATGCCATCTCACAAGATGACTTGTGCTCAAGCGGTACATACACCCATGGGATATAACGCTGGCTTAGACACCTACTATGGGCCGTACGAAGTTTTAATAGAGGGTAAACTAATGGAGTCTAATCTAGTAAGCCTCGAGATGAAAGATTTTGATGTAATATTGGGAATGGATTGGTTAGCCAAACACCAAGCCAACTTTTTATGTTCTTGGCATCAATCCTATTCCAACCTATTGATGGCAAAATAATAGTGTTCATGGGTGACAAGATCAATAAGCACCGTAAATAATTCTTAACACCAATTCAATCTTGTAAGCTACTACATCAAGGTTGTGAGAGCTATTTGGTGTCAGTATTTGAAACATAAGCCGAACTATCTAAATTATAGGAAGTACCAGTGGTTTGTGAATTTTAAGATGTATTTCCTGATGAGTTATTGGGTCTACCACCCGATAGAAAAATGGAGTTCGTTATTGATCTCATCATGGGAGTAGCTCTAGCCTCAAAGGCCCCATACCGAATGGCCCCCACTGAGTTAAAGGAATTCAAGGCATAGCTCCATGAATTGCTTGATAAGGGTTTTGCAAGACCCGTGCTCAAATTTCAGTCTTAAGTTGGAAGTTTGGGCTTATAATAGGTCTTACCATGATGAACGGTTTAAACCAAGGTGGACCAGAATATGAAGCATAATGGAGGTAAACAGACTAAACCCTGCAACCTAAAATTTACAATTAGGACTCAAATAGAGGGTCCAGCATGACACCACCATGGTGCGGTCGGTTACGTGCTGCACCCCCTGAAATAGTGTCTGGTTTAGGAAACCAACCCATTTGTACCAATGGTCAGGTTCGATCACGAATTGGATACTTACAACAGACACGTGGCTCTGGACGCAGGTTGACTGCTTCCATCTCCCAATGGTCATCTCGAAGAATCTGATTATCTATTTCTGCATACACCTGTGTAGATAGAAACTGTGGCTCCCTGGTGCATAGTAAACCAACTGACCATCATTGGAAATGCCTAGGAGATCAGCCAATTCCTGACAGTTGAAAGAGATCTGAACCCCTTTCACCCAGTTGGTGATCCGAAGCTCTTTACCCCTGTCAACATCTTCAAAGTCACCCTCAACCTGTAGGTGACAGTAGAACTGCTTGACCAAATCTGGGCGAGTGCAAGCCTCGTACAAGATCATTGGAAGCCAACCCATATCACCAAACGCCCTTTTCACATCAAACAGGGATAAATGGGCTAAGTTCACACACCGATCCCCTTCTACTTTCTTCTGGTCAAACTAAGGATATCGCACCTCTGCTTCAATGGACCTGAAGCATCGTGGGTCATGTACTCGAGGAACCTTAGTGCAAACCATGATAACTGCAAGAGAAGAAAATAAGAAAACAAGTTAGATAAATTTGAAATTTTGATAGCATAATGACGTAAAATGGAAAAAGCCTCACTTTTCACCCAAACATTTAGGCAGGAGGACTTACATAGGTCCCAAACCATCCTGTAGGGCTAATACAATCGGAAATTTAAACTTGGTAGGTCGAATTTGAAGAAATTTTGACAATTAAAAAAAACCCCAAAATTTAGGTCAAAAATGGGAATTTTAAAGTTTCTACTAAATTAACCGATGAAACTCAAATTTTCTTGAGGGCTTTCATCCATTGGGTGGCCAATAGCAAACCCCCCCCAAAAAAAAATTAAATTTTTATGGTCAAAAAAATATTAATTAGAAGAAAACCCTAGGTATGAAAGCTTAAAAATAGAGAAAAGTAGAGAACATACCTCAAGGAATGGAGTGATGGATGTGGATCGATGGAAAAATCACCAAGTTCGTATGATCGACATTGTAGCAACTCACTGGTGGCGAGTTGAGTAGAAACCAAAGGAGGAAGAAGGAGAATGAGTGGGAAATTTTTTCAAAATCAGGTTTAAAAACCTGATTTCGAATCACACGGTCCCACAATTCAACCAAAACCATCGACCGTATGATCGACCATAGGGTCTCGGTAAGTTGCCAGGATTTTGAAGGTCACACCTATGGTTGCACAACATGCGACCGTAGGCCATCGACCATATGAATGACTGTGGTCTGCATTTTGAATCTATTTGAACTTTTGCCTATTAATCTTGTTCTTTTTTCTCGCTTCCATTGTGAGACTAACCCAATACTACCATCATATCTTGTCTCACATGTACAGCCTTTCCATGTACCATTCAACCAAGAGTTTAAATGACTGGATGCAGAGTAAGTAGAAGGAGACAAAATACAAACCCATCTCCCCCACCTATGGAGGCTAATGATAATGAAGGTCAGCAAGGACAGGAAATAAATATTGGAACTCAAAATGCTGCACCTCAGAATGTGCACACCCAAGCCAACCCAACCAACCAACCTGCACCACCTATGGATCTGGCTACTGCGATGATAAATTTAGCATAACAAATACAGCAAATACAGCAAGTGCAAGCCAATAGGCAAGTTGTTATGGGAATTGCTTTCCCAACTGTGAACCCAACACCTTGACCTATAGGACAAGCTAGTACTGCTCCTGGTGGTAGCAACACTGTACCCCCAAGTACTGCAAACACCAGCTGTCACACCCTAATTCTGCACCATTCAGAACAGTGTGATGAACCGCTAATAAACCAACGGTTCAACCAGGATCTCTAATAGGCGGTATCCATTAAAAATAAAACCATGCACATCCACAACCATAATCAGAATAAATACACAATAGCGGAAGTCTTATAGTAAATGAACTGAGAACTCTAACTGTAATAATCATAATTAAAATATCAAGTTATTGTTGTATCAACTGAGACATAAATAAATAAAATATCAATTACATCCCTTTATAAATTCAAATAAAATTCTAATAGAATACGTAGGAGTTGCACTCGCATGAGGGGTCATGCGTATCCACTAAGTCTTCGGCTTCCATTGCAGCAACACGCGCATACACCGGGGCACTCATATAATTCAAATGTAATACCTACATCATCAACTAAAAATATTTGACGTCGAGAGGGTGAGCACATATCATGGCTCAGTGAGCAAACAAAACAATGCAACAAACATATGCATGCATTCAATTTATATCTTTGGTCTAGTAAATAAGTTTACAATGTGCTATAGAGAGGATAGGTGGTCAAAGATCACGTTTATTGACACCGAACTTCTATACACTAATGTGTGAAGCCACCCAAAGGTAACATTTATTGTCGACCCGTATGCACCCACCATGGACAATGTACATGAAAATGTCATGTTTATTGCTGTACCCGTTACCCATACCAATACGTAAGCCCCTGCTAGCGAGGGCTCATAAACTGGGCTTGTAAATAACCAATCCTAATGCCAAACAGTGTATCCAAGGCCTTACCCCAGTATCCCTCAATACGTCCATAGAGATAGGACTAAGGCCCCCCGGTTGAGTCAGAGACTACACAATCCGAGACCACCTCCCTTCATACCCTACGACGTAATAGTTTTGCTAAGGTAATGGTGATACGACAATGTCAGTGGACAAGACTTGAGTTAGAGATAGAGCTATTGTTGAGGCCTGGCCTATGACACCTCCCCTGATACTCACTCGCATCAAGCACACCAACCATACACATACATCCACATGACTATTCCTATCATCATCATCATAATCATGTTATAAACAATAATTAAATATGCATGAACAGTAATAATAGAAATATTGGATGACATGTTGAATGCACATAACAAGCATACACGCATAGAATCAATCATGGCATTGGACTCAAGCATAAAACAGTTTATTATTAACCAATTAGTTTAGATCTTGTTCCCTCACCTTTGCTTGATCGTAGATCCATTTTCAAGCTTTAAGAATCAAGTAAATATCACAATTATATCACTAGAAGACCTAATCAAGTCGATAGAATTTAACTAGAATTAATTCTTTTTTTTTAAAAAGCCTACTGTAAACTGGGGGTCGATGCCAAGGTCGGAGGTTCCATCCACCTTGGGTGCTACCACCCAGATTTTGGACTTTTCGAACACTGGGGGTCGATTGTCAGGGTCTGGTAGGGTCGATTGGCCATCGACCCCCCATGCGACCCCCCGTGAGTTTAGTCAATTTTTCATCCTACAGTCCATTCCTTCATGTTTGGGTTCTATGACTTGCTTCTACAATCCATTACATACATGTTCTATGGCTTAGAATCATAGTTTATTCCCCTATATGGTTTCTATGATTTCTCCCATGGTTTTCCATGAAAACCTAACCACGGATGGATGATTTGAGTTTCTCCTAGATCATTCCCTCTTCACTATCTATTCTAAGGTCTGTAGAATTACATGGAGATAGTATCCATACCAGAGAATTAGGCTTGTTTCTCTAAAGCCTTCTCTTTGATCTTCTTCTCCACTTTCCTTCTCTTAACTTTCTCTTCTCCTTCTCTTCTCTTCCTCTCAATCAAATTAGGGTTCTAAAAGGAGTGAAAGAGGCTTAGGGACATCGTATTTATAGGTAGAAATTCCCAAAATAAGTGTGATTGAGGTTAGGAAAGAATCCCCTTGAAATTTGGAAAGTTCCTAATTCACGGTTTCTATCAGCAGACTGGGGGTCGATGAGGGGGTTGGAGATCCCGTCGACCCCTGGTTCTAAAATGTCCTATCCCCGATTAAAAACTCAGGGTCTGACTTTTATACTGGGGGGTCCGACCCTACCTTGCTGGGTATGCGACCTTCCCCCTATTTTTAGTGTTTTTGGGTCAGTTTAATACCTGGGATCGTGATCTCCCTCACGTACTTGATCCATTTGGCTCGACCATGATGGGTAGACCTGGTTCAAGGTGATAAGACCGGGTTAGTTCAATACGGGTCTTACAACTTCCCCCTACTTATAAAAATTTCGTCCCCAAAATTGTACATACCTTCCGAGTCAAATAAATGAGGATATTGCTTTCGCATAACATTCTCTTCTTCCCATATCATTTCTTCCATATCTCTACTTTTTCAGGTGACCTTAACATAATAGATATCACGATTGCGTAGTCATTGAACCTTCCGACTAGTGATTTCAGTTGGTGCTACTTCAATTGTCAAATCTCCAGTCAAATCAGCTAAGTCTATTGTCAAAACGTGCGTCGGATCCTTGACATACTTCTTCAATAAGGAAATGTAAAATACATCATGCACACTTGACATGGATGGTGGTAGTGCTAACTGGTAAGTTACTTTTCCACGCTTAGCTAGAATCTCATTTTGCCCGACATATCTTGGACTTAGTTTCCCTTTCTGTCCGAACCGTTTCAGTCCTCGCATAGGTGATACTTTTAAGAATACTTTATCACCCACGACGAACTCAAGGTCTCGGTGTCGGGTATCGACATATTGCTTCTGACAATTCTGAGCTGTTCTCACTCTTTCTTTGATAATGTCAACCACTCGACAAGTCTCCTCAATAAATTCCGGTCCAACAATACTACGTTCCCCAACTTCATTCCAAAACAAAGGAGTTCGACACTTTCGGCCATACAGTGCTTCATAGGGTGACATCTGTATAGTAGTCTGATAGCTATTATTATAAGCGAACTCAATCAGTGGTAACTTTTCATCCCATGATCCTTTAAAAACAATTACACATGCTCGATGCATATCTTCTAGAATCTGAATTGTACGCTCTGACTGTCCATCTGTCTATGGATGAAATGCAGTACTAAACTTCAATGTTGTACCCACAGCCTTTTGCAATCCTTCCCAAAACATTGATGTGAATCGTGGATCTCTATCGGACACAATGCTTTCAGGTACACCCTGTAATCACACAATGTTATCCACATACAGCTTAGCTAACCTCTCCAGTGTATACTGAGGTCGTATAAGTATAAAGCGAGCTATTTTAGTCAGGTGGTCTACAATCACCCAAACTGCGTCAGCTACTCGAGGAGTCAATGGTAATCCTGTGACGAAGTCCATAGTGATGCAGTCCCATTTCCATGCTGGTTCTAGTAACGGCTGTAATAGTCCTGCCGGTCTTTGTCGTTCATCCTTTAATTTCTGACAATTTTGGCATTGAGACACGTACTTAGCTACATCTGCTTTCATTCCCCTCCACCAATATAATTTCTTTAGATCATGATACATTTTTGTCTTCCAGGATGTATCGAATAGATGGTGGTATAGGCTTCTTTAATCAATCGGTGTCTAATGTCCAAGCTTTCTGTTTCAGGTACACATATTCATCCTTTGTACTTCAGTACCTTTTCTTCGTCCAAGGTGAACTCAGGGTTAGTCGATGTCCTCTTGTACCGTTCTTAGGTAAGGGTCTGATTTTATAGCTGTCTTCACTTCATCTACCATATTCGGTATATTCTTCAATGCGGCGAACATATTTGAAAACCGATGAATAAACCCTTGGTTGGCTGATCCATCTGGTGCATCTATCACAAACTGTTCATTGTCATGCTTGAATACCTTTCTGGTGGTTCACATTGTGGCAGTTGTGCTAACCTCTCCCTGATTTATCATTGCCTTTCTACTCAACGCATCGGCTACTACATTAGCTTTCCCCGGATGATACTGGATATCACAGTCATAGTCTTTTAATAATTTCAGCCATCTTCTTTGTTTCATATTCAGCTCCTTCTGATTAAAGAGATAAGTAAGACTTTTATGGTCTGATTTAATCTGAAACTTCTCCCCATACAGATAATGTCTCCATATTTTGACAGCATGTACCACTGCCACTAGTTCCAAATCATGTGTAGGATAGTTCTTCTCATGTGTCTTTAGTTGTCTTGAGGCATAAACAATTATTTGTTCTCCTTGCATGAGTACACATCCTAATCCCAGTCTAGACGCATCGGTGTACAAGATAAATGGTTCTCCTGGAATCGGGATGGTCAAGATTGGAGCTGATATCAATCTAGCCTTTAAGGTTTGGAAACTCTTCTCGCATTTGTCCGTCCAAACAAACTTCTTACCCTTCTTAGTCAAACTGGTAAGAGGTACGACAATTCAGGAATAGTCTTCCACAAATCGTCGATAATACCCAGCTAGACCCAAAAAACTTTTAATTTCTGCAATGCTCTTCGGTGCTTCCCACTTTACAATAGCCTCGATCTTGCTAGGATCCACTTTGATTTCGTCAGTGGATACTACATGGCCTAGAAATGCAACTTCCTTTAGCCAAAACTCACACTTTGAAAATTTGGCGTAGAGCTTCTCCTTACGTAGTCGTTGCAGAGCGGCGTTTAAATTCTTAACATGCATTTCCACGTCCTTGGAGTAAACTAATATATCATCAATGAATACAATAACTGATGTATCCAACATGTCGTGGAAAACCCAGTTCATAAGTTCCATAAAGGTTGCTGGTGCGTTCGTCAATGCTAAAGACATGACCAAAAATTCATAATGTCCATATCTGGTCCTGAATGCTATCTTGGGAATATCACCATCCTTAATCTTCAACTGATGGTAGCCTGACCGAAGATCGATCTTAGAGAACACTTTGGCACCTTGCAACTGATCGAACAGGTCATCGATCCGATGTAATGGATATCGATTCTTGATTGTCAGTTTATTCAGTTCTCGGTAGTCCATACACAAGCAAACGCTACCATCCTTCTTCTTCACGAATAATACTGGCGCTCCCCATGGTGATATACTAGGGCGAATATAACCCTTATCCAGCAGTTCTTGTAGTTGTACTTTCAATTCCTTCAGTTCAATAGGAGCCATTCGATAAGGTGCTTTCGATACTAGTGCGGCTCCAGGTACTCCGTAGCTCGGTCGGGTGGTAATCCTATTAATTTTTCAGGAAATACGTCTGGATAGTCCCACACAACATCAATATCTTCCATTCATGGTGCTTCCTTGGTAAGGTCGACCACAGATACTAAATACCCGACTGCTCCTTTCTCAAGGCACTTCTTAGCCTTTAGCGTCGAGAGTATGAGCTTTCGTTTACGGGGAAGTTTGGTTCCTAAAAAACTGAACTCTGCTCCTTCTTTGTCTTTAAATGTCAGCTTCTTTTCAGCACACATTAGGTTTACAGAATGTCAAACTAACCAATCCATTCCCAAGATGACGTCAAAGTCTACCATCTCAAGTTGGATCAAGGTCGCATCCAAGGTCTTTTCACCAATAAGAACTGGACATGGTCCATAACCTTTTCCTAACTCCACTTTTAATCCCATAGGTAATCGTACAAGTAGTTTGTAGTCTAAGGATTTAAGGGCTAGATTTAACTTCTTTCCAAACGTCACAGATTTAATGGAATGAGTAGCTCCTGAATCAAAGAGTACTCTGGCGGGAATGCCATTAATAGGTACGATACTTGTGATTTGTTTTGGTTTAGTCTACAAGCTCATACAATGTAATACAACTGACTAGAAATGTAAGTCATACCTGTGACCACATCAGGCGATGCGACAGCATCCTCGGATGTAACCGTGTAAACTCGTCCTTGATGTAGCTGCTTCTTGGGCTTAGGACATTCCCTTTCTATATGTCCCACTTGGTTGTAGTTAAAACATTTTATCCCTTTAGTAACTGGCTTCTGTTGCTGTTAAGCTACGGGAGTAGTCTTGGTTGCAGTGGTAAAGCCTTGAGCACGGAAGGGTTTGAATGTCTTGTTATTCCCTCCATTATAAGAATTTCCAGCTGGCCTTTTTATACCTCTGTTTTGCATGAAATAACTCTCCTTCTGGCTCGATTCTATAACACGAGCAATTTGTGCCGCTTCATTATAGATTTTCTTTTTATGTCCCATAACATGTTCACGGATGCTTCCCTTAAGTCCCATCACGAACCTTTCGGTCCTTGTGTTTTCCTCTTGCATACTAGTGGGTGCAAAGAAGAACAACTCTTCATAACGTTGTTGATACGCATCCACGGTCATCTGCCCCTGGTATTAACTCAGGAACTCTCTTTCCATAGAATCTCTGAAACTTCTCGGAAAGTACTTCTCAAAGAACGCCTATTTATAAATATCCCAAGTCAGTTTGGCATGCTTTGTAAGTAAATACGTCCTGGTAGACCTCCACCAATGGTGTGCATCTTATTTCAGCATAAAGGTGGTGCACAACACTTTTTCTTCTTCATTTAGTGTCATCATCATAAAATTTCTTTCCATTTCATCAACCCAGTGTGCCGGCCATAAAGGATCTGCTGGCTTGCCATTAAATTCTCTAGGCTTCAGTTTCAGAAACGCCCCACCAGTCTGGAGTGGTCTAGTGGCTGCGAAACATATGCTCCATACATAGGTGGTTGGTATTGATATCCACCTTGAGCTATCTCATGATTCGGTACTTGAGCCTACATGATAGGAGTCTAAGGTGCGTGGGGTACTGTGTTACTTCCCCCTGGTGCTGTGCATGTCTGTCCGACTGGCATTGGAGGTGTTTGTGCAACTAGAAGAGTTATGCCTATGGTAGCTTGGATAGTAGCTTATGCATGTTGCATCTGTTGCAGCTGTTGGGCCAAGTTCATTACGACTGTGGCCAAGTCTGCAGATGGAGCTGGCAGATTGGTAGGATTTGCTTACCCATTTATGACGGACGGTGCCGTGTTCATGTTCCCTTGTATTTCTGGGTGTGTCTGGTTATCTTCCCACACTGGTGGTGGTGGTGGGATAGTGTTACGGCTCTGTCTGTTTGCTCTGTGCGTGTCGGATCAGCGGATGGGAGAGCTGAGGGATGCTCAACGTGTGACTGACCAGCGGGTGGTTGATCTCACAGCTAGTCTCCAGACGACCCAGACTCAGATAGCTTGGTTGACTAGAGTCTACGCTGAGGACTTTGATAGAGACCGTGAGGCACCGCCTCCCCCATCGCCTCTAGCTTCTTGATGTACTTCCACTATTTTTCTTTTTGTATTTCAGAGTAACTGTCCGGACTGTGGACTGTACTCTGCTCTAATCATATCTATGTAAACATTTGTTCTTCCTTTTGGTTGTATATAAATTTGTTTCTCATTTAATAGATGCATTATTCTCTTTCAGTTTAGTCTCAACCACACAGATGCTGATTGTGTGTTATTATTACATCTTTTAAATTTTTATCCTATCTCAGTTCACGACCTTTTGTGGAAGTATACGGTTTCACCGATAAAGCCTGAGATGCTCTGATACAAAGTTGTCACACCGTAATTTTGCACCAGTCAGAACGGTGTGATGAACCGCTAATAAACCAACGGTTCAACCAGGATCTCTAATAGGCGGTATCCATTAAAAATAAAACCATGCACATCCACAACCATAATCAGAATAAATACACAATAGCGAAAGTCTTTTAGTAAATGAACTGAGAACTCTAACTGTAATAATTATAATTAAAATATCAAGTTATTGTTGTATCAACTGAGACATAAATAAATAAAATATCAATTACATCCCTTTATAAATTCAAATAAAATTCTAATAGAATACGTAGGAGTTGCACTCGCATGAGGGGTCATGCGTATCCACTAAGTCTTTGGCTTCTATTGCAGCAACACGCGCATACACAGGGGCACTCATATAATCTTCAACTGTAATACATGCATCATCAACTAAAAATATTCGACGTCGAGAGGGTGAGTACACATCATGGCTCAGTGAGCAAACAAAATAATGCAACAAACATATGCATGCATTCAATTTATATCTTTGTTCAGGAAAATAAGTTTGCAATGTGCTATAGAAAGGATAGGTGGTCAAAGATCACGTTTATTGATGCCGCACCTCTATACACGAGTGTGTGAAGCCACCAAAAGGTAACGTTTATTGTCGACCCACATGCACCCACCATGGACAATGTACACGCAAAGGTCACGTTTATTATTGTACCCGTTGCTAATACCAACATGTAAGCCCCTGCTGGCGAGGGCTCGCAAACTGGGCTCGCAACTAACCAATCCTAATGCCAAACAATGTGTCCAAGGCCTCACCCCAGCATCCCTCAATACCTCCATAGGGATAGGGCTAAGGCCCCCCAGCAGAGTCAAAGACTATACGGTCCGAGACCACCTCCCCTCATACCCGACGACGTAATAGTTCTGCTAAGGTAATGGCGATACGACAATGTCAGTGGACAAGACTTAAGTTAGAGATAGAGCTAGTGTGCTAAGGCCCGGCCTATGACACCTCTCACTGATACTCGCTCGCATCAAGCACACCAACCACACACATACATCCACATGCCTATTCCTATAATCATCATCATCATCATCATGTTATAAACAATAATTAAATATGCATGAATAGTAATAATAGAAATATTGGATGACATGTTGAATGCACATAACAAGCATACACGCATAGAATCAATCATGGCATTGGACTCAAGAATAAAATAATTTATTATTAACCAATTAGTTTAGGTCTTGTTCCCTCACCTTTGCTTGATCGTAGATCCTCTTTCAAGCTTTAAGAATCAAATAAATATCACTATTATATCACTAAAAGACCTAATCAAGTCAATAGAATTTAATTAGAATTAATTCTATTTTAAAAAAAAAAGCCTACTGTTAACTGGGGGTCGATGCCAGCATCGGAGGTTCAATCGACCCTGGGTGCTACCACCCAGATTCTAGCCTTCCCGAACATTGGGGGTCGATTGTCATGGTCTGGTAGGGTCGATTGGCCATCGACCCCCCATGCGACCCCCCGTGAGTTTAGTCAATTTTCATCCTACAGTCAATTCCTTCGTGTTTGGGTCCTATGGCTTGCTTCTACAATCCATTACATACATGTTCTATGGCTTAGAACCATAGTTTATTCCCCTACATGGTTTCTATGATTTCCCCTATGATTTTAGATTAAAACCTAACCATGGATGGATGATTTGGGTTTCTCCTAAATCATTCCCTCTTCACTATCTATTCTAAGGTCTGTTGAATTACATGGAGATAGTATCCATACCTGCGAATTAGGCTTGTTTCTCTGAAGCCTTCTCTTTGATCTTCTTCTCCACTTTCCTTCTCTTATCATTCTCTTCTCCTTCTCTTCTCTTTCTCTCAATCCAATTAGGGTTCTAAAAGGAGTGAAAGAGGCTTAGGGACGTCCTATTTATAGAGTAGAAACTCCCAAAACACGTCCCATTGTGGTTAGGAAAGAATCCCCTTGAAATTTGGAAAGTTCATAATTTACGGTTTCTGTCGACAGACTGGGGGTCGATGAGGGGGTCGGAGATCCCATTGACCCCTGGTTCTAAAATTTCCGACCCCCGGTTAAAAACTCCGGGTCTGACTTTTATACTGGGGGGTCCGACCCTACCTTGCTGGGAATGAGACCCTCCCCCTATTTTTAGTGTTTTTGGGTCAGTTTAATACCTGGGATCGTGATCTCCCTCACGCACTTGATCCATTTGGCTCGACCATGATGGGTAGACTTGGTTCAAGGTGATAAGACCGGGTTAGTTCGATACGTGTCTTACACCAGTAGTACAAGGCCAAGTGCCAAACCCTAAAGCACCGCAAGGCTGGTATAACCAAGGTAATTATCAATACCAACTGCCAATGTATGGAGCATATGCATAGTATCAACTTGATCACTATAGACTGATTGAGAGTTTCCTGAAGTTGAAGCTAAAGAAATTTAGAGGCAAGCCATCAGATCCGTTATGGCCAGCTTACTGGATCGATGAGATCGAAAGAAACTTTATGATGATGACTGTAAATGAAGAAGAGAAGGTATGTGCCACTTTTATGCTGAAAGGTGATGCACACTACTGGTGGAAATCTACTCGGAGTTATCTGTTGACAAAGCATGCCCAACTGACCTGGGCTATTTATAAAGAAGCTTTTATCGAGAAGTATTTTTCAGGAGTTTGAGAGATCAAATGGAAAAGGAGTTTCTGAGTCAGTATCAAGGACATATGACTATAGACGCATATCAATAGCGTTATGAAGAACTATTTTTCTTTGCTCCCTCTAGCATGCAGGAGGAAAATATCAAAATACGAAGGTTCATCATGGGACTTAGGGGAAGCATCCTTGAGAATGTATTGGGACTGGAAAAGAAGATTTATAATGAAGCTGTACAGATTGCTCAAGTACTAGAATCGAGTCAGAGGGAAAAAGTTATTTTGCTCAGAACAGAGGTATTAAAAGGCCCAATGGAGAGTCATACAACAGAGGGAACTCAAAGACATTTAAACCCTTCCCTACTAAAGGCTTCAATGCTGCAGTTAAAACTACTCCGATAGCCCAACCTCAACAATAGCAAAGTAATACTGGAGTCAAACGCTTCAATTACAATCACGTAGCACATTATTCAAGAGAGTGTCCTAAGCCAAGGAAACAACTACAGCAAGGAAAGGATTATGCACTTACATTTGAGGATGCGGCTGCATCGCCTGATGTGGTTACAGGTATTACTTGAACTGTTCATACCGTACTACCTTGTGTAAGCATGTAGACTAACTTTAATCAAATCACAGGTATCGTACATATTAATGGCTTACCCGCCAAAGTACTCTTTGACTCTGGAGCTACTCATTCTTTTATATCTGTGTCGTTTGAAAAGAAGTTAAATCTACCCCTCAGACATTTAGACTACAAACTACTTGTACGATCACCTATGGGCTTAGAAGTGGAACTAGAAAATGGTTATGGACCATGTCCAGTTCTTATCGGCTTGATGATTTTGGATGCAACCTTAATTCAACTTAAGATGGGAGACTTTGACCTTATCTTGGGAATAGATTGGTTAGCCCGACACTCCATAAACTATTATATGTGGAAAAGAATCCGACATTTAAAGACAAGGAAGGAGCAAAGTTTAGTTTTGCGGGAACCAAACTTTCCCGTAAACAAAAACTCATTCTATCTGCATTAAAGGCTAGAAAATGCCTCGAGAAAGGAGGAATTGGGTATCTAGTATCCGTGGTCAACCTCACCAAGGAAGAAACACGAATGGAGGATATTGAAGTTTTAGGTGAATTTTTGGATATATTTCATGAGGAACTACCAGGACTACTACCCGATCGAGCGACAGAGTTCGTTATAGAGCTTATACCCAGAGCCGCACCGGTGACGAAGGCACCCTCTCGAATGGCTCCTACTGAACTGAAGGAATAGAAGGTACAACTACAAGAATTACTGGAAAGGGTTAAATCAAACCCAACATATCACCATGGGAGTGCCAGTACTATTCATGAAAAAGAAGGATGGTAGCGTTCGACTGTGTATAAATTATCGAAAATTGAATATGCTTACAATTTAGAATTGGTACCCGTTGTCTTGGATCAATGACTTGTTCGATCAGTTGCAAGGTACCAAAGTGTTCTCCACAATTGATCTTTGGTCAGAATACATCAGTTAAATATTAAGGAAGGTGATATTTTGAAGACAGCATTCGGAATGAGATATGGACATTATGAATTTTTAGTCATGTCTTTTGGAATGACTAATGCACCCGCAACTTTTATGGTACTCATGAATCGGGTATTCCATGATATACTGGATACGTCAGTCATTGTATTTATTGACGACATACTAGTCTACTCCAAGGACAAAGAAACTAATGTCACTAATCTAAGAGCTGCTCTGTATCGACTAAGAAAAGAGAAGCTTTACGGAAATTTTACAAAGTGTGGTTTCTGGCTAAATGAAGTCACTTTCTTAGGCCATGTTGTATCCGCTAAAGGAATTAAAGTGGATCCTAGTAAGATTGAAGCCATTGTGAAATGGAAAGCACCTAAGAATGTTGCAGAAATTAGAAGTTTCTAGGTTTAGCTGGTTATTATCGATGATTTGTGAATGTTACTCTAGCGTACGTCTCACCAGTCTAACAAAGAAAGGAGAAAATTTTGTTTGGACTAATAAATTTGAAGTGTATTTTCAAACATTGAAGGATAGATTGATATCAGCTCCCATCTTGACTATTTCCATCCCAAGATAACTATTTTCCTTGTACAGCGATGCGTCTGGGCTAGGTTTAGGATGTGTGCTTATGCAAGAAGAACAAGTAATTACGTATGCCTCAAGATAACTGAAGACATATGAGAAGAACTATCCCACTCATGACATAGAATTAACAGCAGCAGTACATGCGGTTAAGATATGGAGACATTATTTGTATGGAGAGAAATTTCAAATTAAATCAGATCATAAGTCTCACTCATTTTTTTAATCAGAAGGAGTTGAACATGAGACAAATAAGATGGCTTAAATTATTGAAGGATTATGATTGTGATATCCAGTATCATCAGGAAAAGCTAATGTAGTTGCTGACGCACTAAGCAGGAAAGCAATGATAGAATCCCAAGAAGAAGTTAGTGCAATTGCTGTAGCGTGAGTCACAGGGAGAGTATTTAATTATGGTAAAGAGCAGTTTGTGATTGATGTTCTGAATGAATCAACTGACCAAGGGTTTATTCATCTATTCTCAAACATGTATGCTACATTAAAGATTGTACTTGATCTATTAGGCGAAGTGAAAGCAGATATTAAATCAGACCCTTATCTGAGAACAGTGCAAGAAGACCTCAAAAAAGGTAGGACAACTCCTGAGTTCATCTTGGACGTTGAAGCGGTACTAAGATACAAAGGAAGAGTATGTGTTTCTAAAAATGAAGACTTGAATATTAGACACAAACTAATGAAAGAAGCTCACACCACCATTTACTCGGTACACCCTGGAAGCACGAAGATGTATCATGATCTGAAGAAACTATATTGGTGCAGAGGAATGAAAGCGAATGTAGCTAAATTTGTGTCTCAATGCTTGAATTGTCAGTAGGTAAAGGTTGAAAGACAAAGACCTATAGGATTATTGTAGCCACTGCCATAACCAACATGGAAATAGGATTGCATCATTATGGACTTCGTCAACGGGTTACCATTGACTCCTTGAGTAGTTGACATGGTCTGGGTGATTGTAGATCCTTTGACCAAGACAGCTTGTTTCATAGCTATACAACCTCAGTATACCCTAGAGAGGATAGCTAAGCTTTATGTAGATAATACTGTCAGATTACATGGTGTACGTGAAAGAATTGTATCCGACAGAGACCCACGCTTTATCTTAAAGTTTTGGGAAGGATTACTTAAAGCTGTGGGTACGAAATTAAATTTTAGTACTACATTCCATCCTTAGACAGACGGACAGTCAGAGCGTACTATTCATATTTTAGAAGATATTTTTTGAGCTTGTGTCATTGATTTCGAAGGATCATGGGTTGAGAAATTACCATCGATTGAGTTTGCTTATAACCACAGCTATAAAGCGACTATACAGATGTCACTCTATGAAGCGCTGTATGGTAGGAAATGTAGAACACCTTTGTTTTGGAATGAAGTTGGAGAACGGAGTATTGTTGGACCAGAGTTTGTTGAAGAAACTTATCTAGTAGTCGACACTATAAATGAAAGTCCAAATAGCTCAGACCCGTCAGAAGCAATATGCAGATAATCGACGCAGAGATATTGAATTCACCAAAGGTAATAAACTATTTTGAAAATATCTCCTATGCGTGGTTAGAAAAGGTTTGGACAAAAGGGAAAGTTGTGTCCAAAATATATTAGACCTTATGAAGTTCTAGATAGATGTAGAAAAGTAGCATATCAGTTAACATTACCACCATCAATGTCTAGTGTACATGATGTATTCCATGTCTCACAATTAAAGAAGTACGTCAGAGATCCAACACACGTGTTAACAATGGATCCACCAGATTTGACTGAAGATTTGACGTTCGAAGTAGTACCTTCTGAGATCACTAGCCGGAAGGTGCAATGACTTCACAACTGTGACATTTACTACATTAATGTCACACCCCAATTCCGCACACTTCAGAATGGTGTGATGAACCGCCAAATAACCAACGGTTCAACCAGGATCTCTTATAGGCTATCCCCGCGTTATCCAAACTTAACACGCATCCACAATCATAATCAGAGTAATACACAATAGCGGAAAATTTATAAATAATATGAACTGAGAACTAAGATGATACCCATAATATCAAATTATTTTGTGTTTAACTAAGACATAAATATTCAAATACCAAATACATGTCTTATAAATCCAATGAAGAAACCTACAAAAATATCTAATCGAATACACACGAGTTGCACTCGCAAGAGGAGTCGTGTGTATCGTCTTCAGCTCCAACTTCCATAGCTGCTACAGTTCCATACGCTGACAGGTTCATATAATCTTCAACAATATATCCTGCATCATCAACTAAAAATATTCGACGTCGAGGGGTGAGCACACAACACGGCTCAGTGAGTAGCCAAAACAATGCAACATTACATATGCATACAAAAATCAATTTATATCTTTGGTCTTGGTTTATAGTTTGCAATGTGCAATAGAAAGGTTGGGTGATCAAAGAATAACGGTTATTGATACCGCCTCTATACACAGGGTGTGGAAGCCTGCCCGAAGGTTAACGGTTATCATCGTCCCCATCCACCCTACCATAACATTATACAACAAAGGTTAACGGTTATTGCTATATAATGCTATACCAACACGTAAGCCCCTGTTAGCGAGGGCTTGCAAACTGGGCTCGCTGCTAACCAATCCTAATGCCAAACAGTGTATCCAAGGCCTCACCCCAGCATCCCTCAGGACATCCATAGAGATAGAGCTAAGGCCCCCCGGTAGAGTCAGAGACTACAAGGACCGAGACCACCTCCCCTGATACTCTACGACATAATAGTTCTGCTAAGGTAATGGCGATACGACGATGTCAATGCACAAGACTTGAGTTAGAGATAGAGCTAAAGTGCTGAGACCCGCCAAAGGTTAACGGTTATTGGCGTTCTCATCACACCTCCCTTGATACTCGCTCGCATCAAGCACATCAACCACACACATACAAGCACATGCCTATTCCTATCATCATCATCATCATCATATTATAAACAATAAAATAAATATGCATGAACAAGTAATAGAAATATCGGATGGCATGCTGTATGCACATTACAAACATATTCTCATAGAATCAAACATGGCATAGGACTCAATAAATAGAAAATAATTTATTATTAACCAATTTAGTTTGGGGTTAAGGTTCCTCACCTTAGCTTGCTAATAGATATTTTCCAAGCTTTCGAATCACTGTTATAACTGTATTATATTGCTAGCAAACCTAACAAAGTCGATAGAATTTAATTAGAATTAATTCAGAATTTAAAACCATTCTGTCAACTGAGGGTCAATGCTAGGGTCGATGGGTCTATCGACCCTCCCTCCATTCCCGAACTTCCCGAAACGCCGAGGGTCGATGGTCAGAAACACCTAGGGTCGGATGGTCTATCGACCCTCGGTGTGATCCTCGGTGCACTCTGGTCCAATTTCCATTTTTTAATCCATTCTTCGTGTTTGGGGTCCTATTACTTGCTTCCTACATTCACCCAACACTCATTCCATGGTCTAGAACCATGTATAATTCCTCTAGATAGCTTTCGTGCATCCTCCTATGGTTTTCCATGAAAACCTAACCATGGATGGATGGTTTGGGTTTCTCCGAAATCCTACACTCAACCATATCTAATCTAAGGTCTGTAGAAACTCATGGAATTGGTATCCATACCTGAGAAGATTACTTTCCTCTGCAATTTCTTCTCCTTTTTGCTAAGCCTTCTTCCTAGCCTCCTTTCTTCCTTTTTTCCTTCTTCTCTCTTTCTCTCAATTCAATTAGGATTGTGAAAGGAGTGAATGTGGCTTAGAAACGTCCTTTAAATAGACTAGGAATGTCCTATAATAATCCCATTGAGATTTGGAAAGAATCCCAACCGAAAATTAAGAAATTTCCTAATTTCAGTTTTGTCGAAATCGAGGGTCGATGGGAGGGTCGATGATCCCGTCGACCCTAGGGTCTTAAGCTGTCCGACCCTCCCTCAAAAACCGAGGGTCCGACTTTCTGTATTGGGAGGTCCGACCCGCTTCACCGGGTGTGCGACCCTCCCTTAGAATTAAGTGTTTTCGGGTCGATTTCGTACCTGGGATCTCGATCTCCTTCATGCTCTTGGTCTATTTGACTCGACCATAATGGGTAAACCTGGTTCAAGATGGTAAGACCGGGTTAAATTGACACGGGCCTTACAACTCCCCCCAACTTATAAAAATTTCGTCCTCGAAATTGTACATACCTTCTGAATCAAACAAGTCAGGGTATTGCTTTCTCATAGCATTTTCTTCTTCCCATGTAATCTCTTCCATGTCTCTAATTTTCCATGTGACCTTAACATAGTAGATATCTCCGCTTGCGTAGACGTTGAACCTTTTCGACTAGTGATTTCCGTTGGTATTACTTCAAATGTCAAATCATCAGTCAGTTCCGGCAAATCTACTGTCAACACATGTGTTGGGTCTTTGACATACTTCTTCAATAAGGATATGTGGAATACGTCATGCACACTTGACATAGACGGTGGTAGTGCTAATTGATAAGCTACTTTCCCACGCTTAGCCAGAATCTCATATGGTCCGACATATCTTGGACTTAGTTTTCCTTTCGGTCCGAATCTCTTCAATCCTCGCATAGGCGATACTTTCAAAAATACTTTCTCGCCTACGGCGAACTCTAGATCTCTTCGTCGAGTATCTGCGTATTGTTTCTGCCGGTTCTGAGCTGTTCTTACTCTTTCCTTGATGATGTCGACCACTCGACAATTCTCTTCAACAAATTCTGGTCCAACGATACTACGTTCTCCAACTTCATTCCAAAACAAGGGAGTTCGACACTTCCTACCATACGGGGCTTCATAAGGTGACATCCGTATAGTAGCCCGATAGCCTGTTATTGTAAGCGAACTCGATCAATGGTAACTTCTCGTCCCATGATCCCTTGAAATCAATCACACATGCTCGTAGCATATCTTCTAAAATCTGAATGGTACACTCCGACCGTCCGTCGGGCCTATGGGTGGAATGCGATCATCGAACTTCAATGTTGTACCCATAGCCTTTTGCAGTCCTTCCCAAAATTTGGAAGTAAATCGTGGGTCTCTATCGGACACAATGCTTTCTGGAACACCATGTAATCGAACAATATTATCCACGTACAGCTTTGCTAACCTTTCAAGTGTATATTGGGGTCATATCGGTACGAAGCGAGCTGTTTTAGTCAGACGGTCTACAATCACCCAAACTACGTCAACTACTCGAGGAGTCAATGGTAGTCCTATGACGAAGTCCATAGTGATGCAATCCCATTTCCATGCTGGTTCCGGTAATGGTTGTAACAGTCCTGCGGGTCTTTGTCGTTCCGCCTTTACCTTCTGACAATTTAGGCATTGAGACACGAACTTGGCTACATCTGCCTTCATTCCCCTCCACCAATACTGTTTCTTTAGATCATGATACATTTTTGTACTTCCAGGATGTACTGAGTAGATGGTGGTATGGGCTTCTTTCATGAGTCGGTGTCTAATGTCTACACTTTCTGTTTCGGGTACACATATTCTTCTTTTGTATTTCAGTACCTTCTCGTCATCCAAGGTGAACTCAGGGTTAGTCCTACCTTTCTCAATATCTTCTTGTACCGTTCCCAGATAAGGATCTACTTTGATAGCTGTCTTCACTTCGTCCACTATATCCGGTACAATCTTCAATGCCGCGAACATATTTGAAAACCGATGAATGAACCCTTGGTTGGTTGATCCATCCGGTGTATCTATCACATACTGCTCCTTGCCGTGATTAAACACCATTCCATTGGTATACATTGCTGCAGTCGTGCTAGTTTCTCCTTGAGATTTTATCATTGCTTTCCTGCTCAATGCATCCGCTACCACATTCGCTTTTCTCGGATGATACTGGATATCACAATCATAGTCTTTCAATAATTCTAGCCATCTCCTTTATCTCATATTCAACTCCTTCTGATTAAATAGATAAGTAAGACTCTTATGGTCCGACTTAATCTGAAATTTCTCGCCGTATAGATAGTGCCTCCATATCTTGACAGCATGTACTACTGCCGCTAATTCCAAATCATGGGTTGGGTAATTTTTCTCATGTACTTTCAACTGTCTCGATGCATATGCAACTACTTGTTCTCCTTGCATAAGAACACATCCTAGTCCCAATCCCGATGCATCAGTATATAAAGTAAATGTCTGTCCCGGAACGAGAATGGTTAAAATTGGAGCGGATATCAATCTGGTCTTCAGTGTTTGAAAGCTCTTTTCACACTTATCCGTCCATACGAATTTTTCTCCTTTCTTGGTCAAACTGGTGAGAGGTACGGCGATCCGAGAATAGTCTTCTACGAATCTCCGATAATATCCAGCTAGGCCCAGAAAACTTCTAATTTCTGAGACGCGCTTTGGTGCTTCCCACTTCACAATAGCTTCGATCTTACCGGGGTCCACTTTGATTCCTTCCCGGATACTACATGGCCTAGAAAGGCGACTTCACTTAGCCAAAACTCACACTTTGAAAATTTGGCGTATAACTTCTCTTTCCTTCAACACTGTAGGGCTGCGTTTAGGTTCTTGACATGGGTTTCCTTGTCCTTGGAGTATACCAATATGTCATCAATAAATACTATGACCGACGTATCCAACATATCGTGGAAAACCCGGTTCATAAGTTCCATGAACGTTACCGGTGCATTAGTTAGTCCGAAGGACTTCACTAGGAACTCATAATGTCTGTATCTTGTCCTGAAAGCTGTCTTTGGAATGTCACCTTCTTTAATCTTCAGTTGATGATAGCCTGATCGAAGATCGATCTTTGAAAATACCCTCGCTCCTTGTAGCTGATCGAACAAGTCATCGATCCTGGGTAGTGGGTATCGATTCTTGATTGTCAGCTTATTCAACTCTCTATAGTCGATACATAATCGAACGCTACCATCTTTCTTCTTTACGATCAACACCGGTGCTCCCCATGGAGATATACTGGGTCTAATATAACCCTTATCCAGCAGTTCTTGTAATTGCACTTTTAATTCCTTCAGTTCAGTAGGAGCCATTCTATACGGTGCTTTTGATACCGGTGCGGCTCCAGGTATCAAGTCTATTACAAACTCCGTGGCTCGGTCGGGTGGTAATCCGGGTAGTTCCTCCGGAAATACGTCAGGAAAATCTCGCACTACATCAATATCTTCCATTTGTGGCACGTCCTTGGTTAGGTCGACCACTGATACTAGGTATCCGACCGCTCCTTTCTCAAGGCACTTCTTAGCCTTTAATGCTGAGAGTAGCAACTAGGTCTTCAATTCCTTCAACTCTGTAGGAGCCATTCTATAGGGTGTTCTACACATTGGCGCTACTGTAAGCACCCCATTTTTGCCACCCTTAGCATAAGTGAACCAATATGACAGGTTTCCGGCCTGTAACCCAAAGGTTGGTGATTCTCTAATGAACCCCACAGTAGGGTCATAGGCTATTACCTACTTGGATGAATAGGTCATGAAATTATCTTCGAAATGAGACTGGAATCATCACATTCTGATGTCAAACAAGGAAGATATCGTAGTTTGAAAGTGCAAGGGCATTTACATAATTATTGTATCATGCATGCATTATCATTCAAACATCAAGACATCATATATTGGTCATCTGATATCGGAATGAGATGATTCAAAGGTCAATATTCCTTATTTTCAGTCATCTTCAAAGTAGATGTGAAAAATCTCGGGTAGAAGTCACCAGTGGGCCCCATGCAATCTTTCATGCAAAATTATCGTTAAAACTTCAAAGCTTCATATCTTTGTCGTTCTACATCGGATTCAGATGATTCCAAGGCCATTATTCTTCATTTGTAATGTTCTACAAAGTGGACGAAAAAAACTCTCGGGTAAAAGTCTCCAAAGGATCCCATGCAAAATTACACACAAAAATAGTCATTTAATCTTCGAAAATTCATATTTTGGTCACCCCATTTCCAAATCAAGTAATTTCAGCTTCATTATGTTCCATTTTTAGTATTCTACAAAGTGGACATAAAAAAATCTCGAGTAAAAATCTCTGAAGAATCCCATGCAGAATGGTCAGCCAAATTATCAATAATTGGCCTGCTTAAACTTTAAAAATTCATAAGTTAACCATTTCATTTCCAAATGAGATGATTCAAGTTCCAATATTTCTCAATTTTAATTTTCCACAAAGTGAATGCAGAAAATTTGGAATAGATGCTATCAAAAAATTCCATATGGAAGGGTGACAGAAATGGACTATGAAATGTCAACTTTAGTCCAAACCAGCTTAAGCCAACTTAGTTTAACTTAGCCTGGCCCAGCTCAGACTAATCCAGACCAAGTTATGTCAGTCCATATGCATGCATTTCTTTTATATATATATAATGAATAATATATTATTGTATATAATACATATATAATACATATATATATATATATATATATATATATATATATTAGGAAAGAGAGAGGAAAGTGAGGCCATGGAAAGAGAGAGGAAAGAGAATGGGAGAAAGAAAAAAGGAAAGAGAGAGAAATAAAAGAAAAAAGAAAAGATTCCCCTTTACGTTTTCTAGAAAGAAAACGTGAAAGAGAGAGGGAGAAAGAAAAAAAAAGGAAGGAAAGAGGAAGGAAAGAAAAAAAAAGAAAAAAAGAAGAAAAAGAAAAAAAAGAAATATTTTCTAAGAAAAAAAACGTGAAAAGAGAGGGAGAAAGAAAAAAAGGAAGGAAAAGAAGGAAGAAGAAAAGGAAAGACGAAAGAAAGGAAAGAGAGAAGGAATTTTCTAGAAGAAGAAAGAGAGAAAGGAAAGAGAGAAGGGATTTTCTAGAAGAAGAAGAAGAAAAAGGAAAGAAAGGAAGAAGAAAAATTGGGAAGGAAGAAAAGAAAGGAAAAAGAAAATAGAAAGAATGTTTTCTAGAAGAAAGGAAGGAAGGAAGAGAAAAGAAGGAAAGAGGAAGAGAGGATTTTCTAGAAGAGGGAGAGAGAGAAAACGTGTGGAAGAGAGAGGGAGAAGAGAAAAGTGAAGGAAGAAAAGAAATGAAAGAAGAAAAAAGGAAAAAAAAAAGAGATTTTCAAGAAAAAGAAGAAAAGGAAGGAAGAGAGAAGAAGGAAAGAAGAGGAGAGGATCTTCTAGAAGAAGAAAAGAGAAAAAATGTGCGGAAGAGAGAGGGAGAAGAGAAAAGGGAAGGAAAAGAAGAAAGGAAAGAAGAAAAAAAAGAAAAAAAAAAGAGATTTTCTAGAAAAAGAAGAAACGGAAAGAAGGATATTCTAGATGATGAGAGAAAAAGCATAAATAGGCCAAGAGAAGAGAGAGGGGCCTTCTTTTCCAGACCACAAGGAGATAGAGAACGTGGGTAAGAGATAAAAATGTGAGAGAGAGAAAGAAAGAGAAAAGAATAAGAGAAAAGAAAAAAAAAAGAGAAGAAGAAGAGAAAAGAAAAAATAGAGAAGAAAAAAAGAGAGAAAGAGAAGAGAGAGAGAGAGAGAAGCAGAAGAGAGGAGAAGCAGAAGAGAGAAGAAAGGAAAGAAGAAAAAAGGAAGAAAAAAAAGATTTTTTAGAAAAAGAAGAAAGGAAAGAAGGATCTTCTAGAAAAGGAGAGAAAAAATATAAATAGGCAAGAGAAGAGAGAGGAGACTCTCTTTTTTCAGAACATAGAGAGAGGAGAACGTGGTTAGAGAGAGGAGAACGTGAGTGTGAGAGAGAAAATGTGAGAGAGGGAGAATGAAAAAGAGAAGAAAAGAGAAAAGAAAGGAAAAGAAGAAAAAAATAGAGAAAGAGAAGAAAGAGAGAAGCAGAATAGAGGAGAAGGAGGATTCACATTCAAAGGGGATTGATACAACCTCCAATAATCCTTCATCAATGGTTTCTCTCAATTTGAGCACAAGGTTAGTACTCTAAATAAATTTAGAGGTCGTTAGATTGCTCAAATGCCAATTTTGCTTGAAAAATACTAATTTTCATGAAATATCAATCACGAATGCTCTATTACATGCTTGTTAATGTTAGGATGCTTATGTATAGCATTTTTCATGAATGATAATTTGTATAAGATATTCAATGATGAAGTTTTGAATGATATACAATGATGTTTGATGTTTTCTGCAAATTTCATAATGTGGTTTTCTAATCTGAAATTTTAAGATTTAGGATTCAAACTTAGGACGTACATTACATCTATTTTTTTCTATGATTTTGAAGCCCAATTTTTTATGGACGTCTCTCTGATATGTTAGAAGACTACCCTAAAAATTTCGTTCCATTTGGAATTGGAAAAATATATCAAAAAATTTGTCTTTGACATTGCTATTTTTCTCGGATGTAATGCAATCCTCCATCAGAAAGTATCTAGACAAAGGTCTTATGGCCATAATTAGAAACTCCACTTAATATAAAATTTTTAGACATGAATGTCTTATAAAAAAATGGCACTAGTTTCGTATTTTTTCAATTTTTTGTTGAATTGATATCAATTTTTAAGTGTATAGTGATCTGATTCTGAATCTGTCATGATATACTGATTCACATGATTGAAAAGCATCATTTTTCACAAAGAAAATATACTGTTTTAACTTGTTTTTCTTGATGAAATTTTAGATTAAACAACTCTACATAGAAATATGTCTGTTTTTAATTTTTATTAAGAATAGAATTTTATTTGGAATTTATGGTGCAACTGGTCAAAAATCTGGAACAGATTTGACCAGTGCACATGTTTGGTCTTAGGGCATATCTTTGACCTGTTTTTGCTTTCTGTTGGGATTCAATTCCTTCATATGAAAAATAATATATTAAGTCATCTTTCAATGTAAAAAGGTTGAGCCTGATTTGAGTTTTGGAAGACCTACTTATGGTCATTCTTGTGTAATGTGACAAAATCTGAATACATTTCATAGTTTTGTCCATTATCTGAAACCTTGTGTCACAATTTTGACAGTTTTGAGTCGTTAATCTTCCAAAATTTCTTCATAAAAATTACATTTTTTTCAAAGAACATTGAACATATGTTTTTTGATAATTTTGCACTTTTCAAAAAAAGGTTTCATTGATGTCTCATTCATTATAACATCAATGATTGTTTAAGTGAATTCTGTCATATTTGGATAAATGGCTATATTTGGAGCATTCATATGCTTTGTTTAGATTGTGCATACCATGTTTGCCACATTCCATGTATTGTTATTTTTGGTAGAATAGATAAATTTTTATCATATTTTAGCAAAATCTTAATAATTACTATTTTTAAGTCTTACTATGCTTAAAAATAGCATATAAGATCTATCTTTTTTTTTGAAAAATTCATGTCATATATGCATTCTATGATTGGTACTTACCATATTGATATATAGATGCATATTAGATCTTGCCATATTAGATCTTGCCATGCTTAGATCTTGCCATGCTTAGATCTTACCATATTAGGTTCTTGCCTTATTTGCAATACATGCCAGATTAGAGAGATTTTCATAATCTTACTATATGATATGATACTTACCATAAATATCATACATTCCATGCTTAGAATATTTTTTTTAAAATAATTTAATTTATGCTGCACCCTAGTCGAACTGCCATATCTGTGCACCTAGCAAACATATTAGGTGTGGGGACGTGCATTTAGGCACCAACATTCTTGGGAAGGGCATAATGGGAATAATAAAAATCTTAATAAAGAAAGAGAATGCTTTGCCAAACTTTCTAAAATAAGTGCTTAGGTTGAAAAGGGTAATTCAAGATGATTTTGCCCCTCGGTAAATCCTAAACCTATAATAGGTTCCAAATCCTAAACCTAGAACATGTTTTCAACCCTAAACCTAGAATAGGTTCTCAATCTTTAACCTATAACAGGTTATTCTCAGAGCCCGAACTATGCAGATTCTAATTCCTAGGTCAAACCCTAGGATACGTAGGCCATTTGGGAGAAACCTAAATTTGGATCCACACCTTAGTCTACTCGAACTATCCATAAATCCACTAGGATATTTATCTAGATTTTTGACCCAGATAGGATTATCCACATTCCAACCCAGAAAGGGTTATCCACATTTTGACCTAGAAAGGGTTATCCACAGTTCAACCTAGAATAGGTTATCCATATTTGACCCAAAAAGGGTTATCCATTCTTAGATCCACTAGGATTATCTATCAGTTCGCATGGACTATCCAGATCCTAACCCATAGGGTTTTTCAACCTTTCAAGCATAAATTTCAACTTGAACAATGAATTTAATCATGCACAAACATAAATCACATCCATAAACTTTAATCACACCTGAACTACGATGGTGGACCTGATTTTTAGAATAATTCCGTGATACATAGGCTATCTGATTGATACAGATTTGGTTCAATGATATCAAACCACTTGGTTTGATTTGGTTTAACAAATAGAGTCTACCATAGGAAAGGTATAGGAGAACGATTTCGATCGGGTGGTTTGGGTGCCTAACCCCTTCCAATAACTATAACCTGACGCTTACCCAATCTCTGATGGACCAGAAATCCAATCTAAGGGTCATGATTCAATCGAACTCTTACCTTGGGGTGAGAATTCACATTTCTAAGGTCCTAGACCTTAATCTAGGTGGCGAGTTCCAAGATTTTGATATTTGTCCTCACAGTGGCGACTCCACTGGGGATATAAATGTCAGACTCCTAAATGAAATTTTTTCTTGTGTGAATTGGATGCTAGCTTTTAGGATACTATATTTATGCTTGTATAATATTGCTTTGGGGGGAATGGGTTCAGTTACACATTCATGGGAGTAGTCGAACCGTGTCCCAAGCATATGGGGCAGCCCGCTAGGAGAAACACACAGCCTTGGCCTGTACTTTGTGAGACCACGATCGGTGAGCAGCCTCTAACGAGCATTTCTTGGGCCGCCTGAGAATGCGTTATGCTACTCCACGTCGCTTGGATCCTTGCAACATAGTATATAATGGGATTGGGGGCCCATTATTCATCGTGCATTCGGTGATAGGTTACCCCATCCTTGTCAAGGTGGCCTTTTCTATCCTAACCCAGATTGTAGCCCAATGCTTGTTATTTTTTGGTTCTTCCCTGAACCGACCCAGTAAAATCAGCTTAACCATGACATCCATGTTCGAGACGTTGAAGTTCTACCCCTTTTTGTCCTCGATTGGTCAACATGTTAGAATCTACACGATGAGCATCTTGAACTCTCACCCATTGGGAGTATGAGGTATGTATACACCTGTTCTACATCATAGTAGACGGTCACTATACACCTTCCATTAAGTAAGCTCGATGTGTCGAATCTCTCATTGTTAACACGTCGATTTCATAAAACGAGCAGAAAATCTCTATAAAGACTTAGATACCATGGTCAAGAAGAAATTTACTAGTTTGTTCATCTATGAACCGCTTTTGCTAACCATCCCTAATAAGGATGACGGATTAATATATCCATTTCAATTTCATCGAATTCGGTAATCCAATTGGCCAGACCTTGGTACTACTGATTATCTATTTTAGAATCACGAGGTCCCATGTTTGAATACATGGCTTAATCAAATTCAATTAAATTAACTTGGATAATATTTACCCGATCACCGTTATGAAGGAGCTAACTCTTGTTTGATTGAGTCATCCTTGATTGTGTATGTAACTTCTTTCCACTCCCGTTATCTTAGAGTCCTAATATTTATCACATTTGGGTTCCTTTTCGGTACAAGCCAAGGAGTCACCCCAAACTACAACCATTTCTACCTCTTGGATAAGGGATCCCATTATTGGGAGGTTATCTAGGGTGTACACACCAGAGCCAGTTAGTCCCATCTCAATAACATCAACTGATTCAATGGCTGAAGGATCAAACCAAGCCCCGAACACTATGGATGCCAGAATGGAAAAGATGGAGGATACCATGGGAATGATAGCTGCCGTAATAAGGGATATCCAATTGCAATTGCAGGCTCAAGGGTCGACCTCTGAAAGGGTAAATATGGCACCGCCACAAGTATCGGGTACCCCTAATCCAGCTATGTCAAAAATTTTCATAAACCCGACATTCGAAGATATGGAAGGAGCCATACTGCAGAAACAGTCCATCGTTCAAGCTACCCCGGTAACTAAGAAATCGAAGGAAGAAGATGGCCCATATAGTGATAGACTGAGTCAAGTGGAAAAAATAATAAGGGGCATGAAAGGAGTAGAAAGTCAAATCATTGATGCCGAAGGATTATGCTTCTTTCCAGAAACTAAGCTGCCACCCAAGTTTAAATGGACCACTGAGAAATTTGATGGGACAGGAGATCCCAGGGCCCATTTAAGATCATTCACGGGCCTATTGAAGCAAGGCGAAGGATTTACTGATGAGCAGTTAGGACAAGCATTCTAATTCTCACTCACGGGCGGGGCTCATCGATGGTTGATGAATCTGAATCGATCATAGATACATTCATGGTCAGATATCACCAAAGCATTTATCAGTTTTAATTCCTACAACACAGAGATAGAGACCCACTGTAGGCAATTGGAAACCATGGTCCAAGTACAAGGAGAGACATTCACGGCCTTTTTAACCCGGTTCAGAAGTGTTGCAGCAAAGCTTTGGGATCGACCCTCTGAAAGAGATCAAATGCAGATAATGATGAGAGGTTTAAGTGGGTCATATAAAACATACATTTTTGGCCAGGCCGTCCTATCATTCGAAGGGCTCGTGGTTACAGGACAACAAGTAGAGGATGCCATAACCCGAAAAGATATATTACCAGGAAAGTTAGAAAGGTCAGAAGGGGCGTCGAATAGAAGGGCGTACCCATCAAGAAATCCAGGAAATAAATCTGTAAAGCAAATAGCTAATACCAATTTTGAACCATTGATCTTGGGAAGTTCAAGTTACACCCCACCACAGCAAGCAAGACCAATGAGGTAGTTTACTGATTTGGGGATGACCTGATCCAAGGCTCTGGACAAGTTGTTACAAGCAAAGAAGTTGACAGTGCTCGACCCTCGTCCACCTCCAAATCCTCTTCCATCAAATTTTCGTATGGACCTTTTTTGTAAGTACCATAATCAGTATGGGCATGACACGGACAACTGCTACACATTAAGGCATGCCATACAGGATCTATTGGATTCCGGTAAATTTAAGGTCCAGCCCCGACAGGTGTCAGTGGAAAATAATCCCCTCCCTCATCACAGTATCAATTCATAGAATGGGGAGATGAGCCCTCGGACCTTATGCCCTTCATAGAAGGAGTAAGCAATATAGTTGTCACATCTGGTGACAAAGTAAATATGTTGGGTAACCATCAACAAGAAGAAGAAGAATATGATTTCTATTTCTCGGAAGATTCATCACACCTTATAGCACAAGTACAAGAAGAAGAAGAAGAAGAACCATTCATCATCTACCTCTCAGATGAGGAGATAGAAGTAAATAAAGTTGACAATCGTTTCTTTGAGATGGAGTTCATATTCCCAGAGGATGAGCAAGAAGTAGCAGAAACCAGAACAGGGAAGAGCTACAAACCATCTCACCTGATGGTAAATGATCCGGCCCAAGCCGCAAGAGAGAAAGGTAAAGGACCTGCCAACCAACCAGAACCTCCAAACTCGGTATTGAAATAATTACAAAAGACCCAAGCCAATTTGTCCATTTGGGAGCTTCTGATGGCTTCCAAGGTCCACAGGGATGCAGTACTGAAATCCCTAGCAAGCATTCAGGTCCCAGTTTCAATGGAGGGAGAAGAACTAGCCATGCTAGTAGGGGGCAGATATGTCGTTAATGCAATTGTTTTTGGAGATGTAGATCTTCCGCAAGGAAGTAAGGATCATATACAGGCTTTGCATATGACCATCGGATGCCGGGGCAAGAGCAATTTTCAAGTTTTGGTTGATAATGGGTCAGCCTTCAATGTATTCCCTTTCCGTACCTTCAAGCATATAGGCTTCAGCGAGTCAGAGTTGAAACCTTCGGATATGACCATCAAGGAGTATGACAATACCAGAAGGGCTATTGTCACACCCCAATTCTGTACCATTCAGAACGGTGTGATGAACCGCTAATAAACCAACGGTTCAATCAGGATCTCTAATAGGCTATGTCCATTAAAAATAAAATCATACAAATCCACAACCATAATCAGAATAAATACACAATAGCGAAAGTCTTATAGTAAATGAACTGAGAAATCTAACTATAATAATCATAAATAAAATATCAAGTTATTATTATATCAACTGAGACATAAGTAAATAAAATATCAATTACATTCCTTTAATAATGCAAACAAAATCTAATCAAATACGCATGAGTTGCACTCACATGAGGGATCATGCGTAACGACTAAGTCTTCGGCTTCCATCGCAGCAACACGCCCATACACTGGAGCACTCATATAATCTTCGATAGTGGTACTTGCATCATCAACTAAAAATATTCGACGTCGAAAGGGTGAGCACACATTATGGCTCAGTGAGCAAACAAAACAATGCAACAAATATATGCATTCATTCAATTCATATCATTGGTCTGGTAGATAAGTTTGCAATGCGCTATAGAAAGGTTCGATGGCCGCCTCGCTTCTATGCACAAGGTGTGGAGGCCCACCCAAAGGTTAACGTTTATTGTCGTCCCCATCTACCCTACCATGGAATAGAGATACAGCTAAAGTGCTGAGGCCCGGCCTATGACACTTCCCCTGATACTCTACCCATACCAACACGTAAGCCCCTGCAGACGAGGGCTCGCAAACTGGGCTCGTAACTAACCAATCCTAATGCCAATCAGTGTATCCAAGGCCTCACCCCAGCATCCCTCAATGTCCATAGAGATAGGGCTAAGGCCCCCCGGCAGAGTCAGAGACTACACGGTCCGAGACCACCTCCCTACACTACAACGTAATAGTTCTGCTAAGGTAATGGCGATACGACGATGTCAGTGGACAAGACTTGAGTTAGAGATAGAGCTAGAGTGTTGAGGCCCGGCCTATGACACCTCCCTGATACTCGCTCACATCAAGCACACCAACCACACACATACATTCACATGCCTATTCCTATGATCATCATCATCATCATCATGTTATAAACAATAATTTAAATATGCATGAACAGTAATAATAGAAATATTGGATGACATGTTGAATGCACATAACAAGCATACACGCATAGAATCAATCATGGCATTGGACTCAAGAAACAAAATAATTTATTATTAATCAATTAGTTTAGGTCTTGTTCCCTCACCTTTGCTTGATTGTAGATCATCTTTTAAGCTTTAAGAATCAAGTAAATATCACTATTATATCACTAGAAAACCTAATCAAGTCGATAGAATTTAATTAGAATTAATTATGATTTTAAAAAGCTTGCTGTTAACTGGGGGTCGATGCCAGGGTCGGACCTTCCATCGACCCTGGGTGCTACCACCCACATTCTGGACTTCCCGAACACTGAGGGTACGTCGATGTTAGGATCTAGTAGGGTCAATTCTCCATCGCCCCCCCATGCGACCCCCATGGGTTTAGTCGAAATTTTCATCCTACAGTTCATTCCTTCGTGTTTGGGTCCTATGTCTTGCTTCTATAATCCATTCCATACATGTTTTATGGTTTGGAACCATAGTTTATTCACCTACATGGTTTTACTGATATCCTCCATGGTTTTCCATTGAAACCTAACCATGGATGGATGATTTGGGTTTCTCTTAGATCATACTCTCTTCACTATCTATTCTAAGGTCTTTAGAATTACATGGAGATAGTACCCATACCTGAGAAGAATTAGGCTTGTTTCTCTGAAGCCTTCTCTTTGATTTTCTTCTCCACTTTCCTTCTCTTTTCTTTCTCTTCTTCTTCTCTTTTCTCTCTCTCAATCCAATTAGGGTTCTAAAAGGAGTGAAAGAGGCTTAGGGACGTCCTATTTATAGAGTAAAAACTTCAAAAATAAGTCCCATTGAGATTAGGAAAGAATCCCATTGAAATTTGGAAAGTTCCCAATTCACGATTTCTGTCGGCAGACTGGGGGTCGACGAGGGGGTCAGAGATCCTGTCGACCCCTAGTTCTAAATTGTCCGACCCCCAGTTAGAAACTCAGGGTCTGACTTTTTATCTTGGGGGGGGGGGGGGTATGACCCTGCCATGCTGGGTATGCGACCCTCCCCCTTATTTTAGTGTTTTTGGGTCAATTTAATTCCTGGGATCGTGATCTCCTTCACGCACTTGATCCATTTGGCTCGACCATGATGGGTAGACCTGGTTCAAGGTGGTAAGACCGGGTTAGTTCGATACGGTTCTTACAACTCCCCCCTACTTATAAAAATTTCATCCTCGAAATTGTACATACCTTCCGAATCAAATAAATGAGGATATTCCTTTCGCATAGCATTCTCTTCTTCCAATGTGATTTCTTTCATATCTCTACTTCTCCACGTGACCTTAACATAATAGATATCACGGTTGCGTAGTCGTTGAACCTTTCGACTAGTGATTTCAGTCGGTGCTACTTCAAATGTCAAATCTTCAGTCAAATCAGGTAGGTCTATTGTCAAAATGTACGTCGGATCCTTGACATACTTCTTCAATAAGGAAATATGAAATACGTCATGCACACTTGACATAGATGGTGGTAGTGCTAACTGGTAAGCCACTTTTCCACATTTGGCTAGAATCTCATATGGCCCGACATATCTTGGACTTAATTTCCCTTTCTGTCTGAACCATTTCAAACCTCGCATAGGTGACACTTTGAGGAATACCTTATCACCTACGGCGAACTCAAGGATTCGGCGTCTAGTGTCTGCATATTGCTTCTGACGATTCTGAGTCATTCGTACTCTTTCCTTAATAATGTCAACCACTCGACAAGTCTCTTCAACAAATTCAGGTCCAACAATACTACGTTCCCCAACTTCATTCCAAAACAAAGGAGTTCAACACTTTCTGCCATACAGTGCTTCATAGGGTGACATCTGTATAGTAGCCTAATAGCTATTGTTATAAGCGAACTCGATCAATGGTAACATTTCATCCCATGATCCTTTAAAATCAATTACACATGCTCGAAGCAAATCTTCTAGGATCTGAATTGTAAGCTCTGACTGTCTATCTGTCTGTGGATGAAATGCAGTAGTAAACTTCAATGTTGTACCCATAGCCTTTTGCCATTCTTCCCAAAACTTTGAAGTAAATCATGGATCTCTATCAGACACAATGCTTTCAGGTACACCGTGTAATCGCACAATGTTATCCACATACAGCTTAGCTAACCTCTCCAGTGTATACTGAGGTCGTATAGGTATAAAGCGAGCTGTTTTAGTCAAGCGGTCTACAATCACCCAAACTGCGTCAACTACTCGAGGGGTCAAGGGTAATCCTGTGACGAAGTCCATAGTGATGCAATCCCATTTCCATTCTGGTTTCGATAATGGTTGTAAGAGTCCTGCCGGTCTTTGTCATTCAGCCTTTACTTTCTGAGAATTTTGGCATTGAGACATGAACTTAGCTACATCTACTTTCATTCCTCTCCACCAATATAATTTTAGATCATGATACATTTTTGTACTTCCAGGATGTATCGAATAGATGGTGGTATGGGCTTCTTTCATCAATCGGTGTCTAATGTCCAAGCTTTCTATTTCAGGTACACATATTCTTCCTTTGTATTTCAGTACCTTCTCTTCATCCAAGGTGAACTCAGGGTTTGTCCTACCTTTTTTGATGTCCTCTTGTACGTTTTTAGGTAAGGATCTGATTTAATAGCTATCTTTACTTCATCAATTATATCAGGTATAATCTTCAATCGGCGAACATATTTGAAAATCGATGAATAAACCCTGGTTGGCTGATCCATCTGGTGCATCTATCACAAACTGCTCATTACCGTGACTGAATACCTTCTCTGTAGTACACATTGCAGCAGTTGTGCTAACCTCTCCCTGAGATTTTATCATTGCCTTTCTACTCAACGCATCGGCTACTACATTAGCTTTCCCCGAATGATACTGGATATCACAATCATAGTCTTTCAATAATTCCAGCCATCTTCTTTGTCTCATATTCAGCTCCTTCTGATTAAATATGTGATTCCCATGTTGACACTGAGTGTGGGGGGGAATCAGTAGCCACTAAAAATCTTCCCAACTATGTGAGGTCTGTTCTGACTGATTGAACACTGCTGCCTTGAGCTGTTTGTCTTAGCTGTGCTGCCTTGAGCTGACTAGTTCACATATCTGTTCATTTATACATTTCATGTAACACCACACACCTACAAGTATCCATACCAGAGGCTTGGCCTACCTAGTGTGTACACCCAGACCTGCAACCCACGCACTTCACATACACAACAAAAATATTCACATCCACAAGACACACCATATAACGTGGTTCACCAATCACACACTGTGATGGCTACTCCACGGGGTAATACCCTAACCAGGATTTCGTATTATACCCAATACGCTACATCAATAGTTTTCTGTTGCTACAACAACTTGGTGCTATACCACCAATGTAATCCAAGCTGTAACTTGGAATTCTGGGCAACTACCCTGAATCCTGTCAAGCCCCCCAACTTGACAGGTTACAATGAAATTAATATGGAATGTGTACAAACCCTTCCCAACATAATGCATCTCACAACATAAGGTTTGCGTGCGTGATTACCTTCCCAGCGTGATCACAGCAAGTTTGGTGCTCACGAAATAGATTTTCCAAGCTCTCGAGTTGAGATAGATACACTTTTTCAATAGAATGGAACTCCGGCATTCTTCCAATGCATCTCGCACACCATCATTCACATCAAGCTATCACTCATGCTCACACTACCGTCCAAACTACTCAAATACTCATGTATATCAGTTGGAAGAAAGTGGAGAGGGATTTTTTTCTTCAAAGAAAGCCCCAAATCCCTTTTTCCCCAAAACCCGTAGCTCAGCTCTTCTAAAACCTTGTTTCTTCATTTTAACAGATTCTCTTCGAAGAGAAAAGCTCGGGGGCTTTTGGATTGCCTCAATCGGAGATCGAATGACCAAGATATGGCCTTCTAAAGTTCGGCCGATCAGATTATTCCAAAAGGAATCTTCTGGGCTGATTCCATGCAGCGCGAAGCACCGTAGCGCACCCGCCTCTGACCCACCGTACATCGTTGTCGAACTTTAATTGGCTGAGAAGGAATCAATTGAATAAGACTGTTGGATCAGTCAGTAATCGATGGGATCTCTTCTGGACCGTCAGATCGGTCAGATCCCATCAGCGAGACTCGGCTTTCATGCGATCCCTCAGATTGGAATCATCTGCGACGGTGTGTCATGTGCGCGCAACACCGAATCACAGATCTGATTCCAGTAGGGTCCAAAACTTTTTCTTCTCTGCGACATTTCGTCGAACGACTGAGGGGCATGTCGATGGCTTGCGCTGGCTTGCGGCGCACACACGGCGGTGCTGCTTGCGCTGTGCTGCTGCGCTATGCTATGTGGCATAGCATGGCACGGCATGGCCTTGCGTACGGCATGCTGTTGTGTGTGGCATGCTGCTGCGCGTGGCATGCTGCTGTGCTCCCGTGTTGTGCGCAAGGCTTTGCTTGTGCGTGGCTCCCCCCATGTACGGCACCTGCTGTGCTGTGCGCATGGGCTGGCTTGCATGGCCTGCTGGCCTGGCGCCGCGGGCATCTGCCTTGCTGGCCTAGGCTGGCTGCCATGCTGGCTAGGCCACCCAAGGTGGGACCCACCTTGTCCCCACCCACTCTCTCTCCTCTTTCTCTCTCCTTAGTTTCTCTCTCTTCTTTCACTCTCTTCTTATTTGGACTTTCTTATCAACTTTCTTCATTTGTTCTCTCACATAAACTACTGTTAGAGCACTGTCCCAGTCATCATGTTTGCCAATGGGACTTCAGACACTCTCTCTCCTCCATATCACTTTGTGAAATCAGAGTTGCCAACAATGACAATCTCAACTTGGCAATGACAATCTCAACTTGGCCAAGGTTTCAACAAAATAGATAAGTAAGACTTTTATGGTTTGATTTAATCTGAAACTTCTCCCCGTACAGATAATGTCTCCATATTTTGACAGCATGTACTATTGTCCCTAGTTTCAAATCATGAGGGGGATAGTTCTTCTCATGTGTCTTCAAATATCTTGAGGCATAAGCAATTACTTGTTCTCCTTGCATAAGTACGCATCCTAATCCCAGTCCTGACGCATCGGTGTACAAGATAAAAGATTGTCCTAGAATTAGGATGGTAAAGATTGGAGCTGATATCAATCTAGCCTTCAAGGTTTGAAAACTCTTTTCGCATTTATCAGTCCAAACAAACTTTTCGCCATTCTTAGTCAAGCTGGTGAGAGGTACGAAAATTCGGGAATAGTCTTCCATAAATCGTCGATAATACCTAGCTAGACCTAAGAAACTTCTAATTTCTGCAACGCTCATCGGTGCTTCCCACTTTACAATAGCCTCAATCTTGCTGGGATCTACTTCAATTCCTTCAGCGGATACTACATGGCCTAGAAATGCAACTTCCTTTAGACAAAACTCACACATTGAAAATTTGGCATAGAGTTTCTCCTTAAGTAGTCGCTGTAGAGCGGCGTTTAGATTTTTAATATGAGTTTTCTCATCTTTGGAGTAGACTAATATATCATCAATGAATACAATAACCGACGTATCCAACATATCGTAGAATACCCGATTCATAAGTTCCATAAAGGTTGCTGGTGCGTTCGTCAGTCCGAAAGACATGACCAAAAATTCATAATGTCCATATCTGGTCCTGAATGCTGTCTTGGGAATATCACCATCCTTAATCTTCAATTGATGGTAGCCTGACCGAAGATCGATCTTGGAGAACACTTTGGCACCTTGCAACTGATCGAACAGCATCGATCCGAGGCAATGGATACCGATCTTAATTGTCAGTTTATTCAGTTCTTGGTAGTCTATACATAAGCGAACGCTACCGTCCTTCTTCTTTACGAATAATACTGGCGCTCCCCATTGTGATATACTAGGGTGCATGTAACCATTGTCCAGTAGTTCTTGTATTTGTACTTTCAATTCCTTCAGTTCAGTAGGAGCCATTCTATAAAGTTCTTTCGATATTGGTGCGGCTCCAGGTATAAGATCTATGACAAACTCTGTAGCTCGATCGGGTGGTATCCTGGTAGTTCTTCAGGAAATACGTCTGGAAAGTCATGTACGACCTCAATATCTTCCATTCATGGTGCTTCCTTGGTAAGGTCGACCACAGATACCAAATACCCGACTACCCCTTTTTCAAGGCACTTCTTAGCCTTTAGCATAGAGAGTATGAGCTTTCGTTTACGGGGAAGTTTGGTTCCCGAAAAACTGAACTCTGCTCCTTCATTGTCTTTAAATGTCAGCTTCTTTTCGACACACAATAGATTTGCAGAATGCCGAGCTAACCAGTCCATTCCCAAGACGACATCAAAGTCTGTCATCTCAAGTTGGATCAAGGTTGCATCCAAGGTCTTTTCATCAATAAGAACTGGACATGGTCCATAACCTTTTTCTAACTCCCCTTCTAATCCCATTGGTGATCGTACAAGTAGTTTGCCGTCTTAGGATTTAAGGGGTAGATTTGACTTCTTTCCAAATGACACAGATATAAAGGAGTGAGTAGCTCCTGAATCAAAGAGTACTCTGGCAGGAATGCCATTAATAGGTACGATACCTGTGATTTATTTTGGTTTAGTCTACATGCTCATACAATGTAATACAACTAACTCAAAAAAATTAAGTAATACCTGTGACCACATCAGGTAATTCGGCAGCATCCTCAGATGTAACCACGTAAACTCGTCCTTGATGTAGTTGTTTCTTGGGCTTAGGGCATTCCCTTGCCATATGTCCCACTTGGTTGCAGTTAAAACATTTTATCCCTTCAGTAATTTGCTTTTGTTGCTGTTGAGCTATGGGAGTAGTCTTGGTTGCAGCGGTAAAGCCTTGAGCACGAAAAGGTTTGAATGTCTTGTTATTCCCTCCATTATAAGAATTTCCAGTTGGCCTTTTTATACCTCTGTTTTGCATGAAATAACTCTCATTCTGGCTTGATTCTATAACTAGAGCAATTTGTGCCACTTCATTATAGATTTTCTTTTCATGTCCCAGAATGTGCTCGCGGATGCTTCCCCTATGTCCCATGACGAACCTTCGGGTCTTGGTGTTTTCCTCTTGCATGCTGGCGGGTGCAAAGAAGAACAACTCTTTATAACGTTGTTGATATGCATCCACGGTCATCTGCCCCTGATATAAACTCAGGAACTCTCTTTCCATAGAATCTCTAAAACTTCTCAGACAGTACTTCTCAAAGAACGCCTCTTTATAAATATCCCAAGTCAGTTAGGCGTGCTTTGTTAATAAATATGTCCTGGTTGACCTCCACCAATGGTGTGCATCTTCTTTTATCATAAAGGTGGCACACAACACTTTTTTTTCTTCATTTAATGTCATCATCATAAAATTTCTTTCCATTTCATCAACCCAGTGTGTCGGCCATAAAGGATCTGCTGGCTTGCCATTAAATTGTTTGGGCTTCAGTTTCAAAAAATGCTCCACCAGTCTGGAGTGGTCTAGTTGTTGCGGAACATACACCCCATACATAGGTGGTTGGGGTTGATATCCTCCTTGAGCTATCTCAAGATTTTGTACTTGAGCCTGCATGATGGGAATCTGAGGTGCGTGGGGTATTGTGTTACTTCCCTCTGGTGCTTTGCTTGCCTGTCCTACTGGCATTGGAGGTGTCTGTGCAGCTAGAAGAGTTATGCCTGTGGTAGTTTGTATAGTAGCTTGTGCTTGTTGCATTTGCTGCAGCTGTTGGGCCAAGTTCATTACGACTGTGGCCAAGTCTGTAGGTGGAGCTGGCAGATTTATATGATTTTTCTGCCCATTTATAACGGACGGTGCCATGTTCGTATTCCCCTGTGTTTTCGGCTGTGTCTGGCTATTCTCCCCCACAGGTGGTGGTGGTGGAATAGAGTTACGGCTATGTCTGGTTACTCTGCGTCTAGCCATTAACTAATCTAGTAGTGGGATTGCCTGAAAATCATTGAACACGTGAGACAATCATTATATACTTCATTCTCATATTTTAAAACCACTAATAAATGCAAATTTCAAATTTTTTAGATCATTCTGTCAAAAATGCTGTATTTTCACTGCAGTGTCGATGGTAGGGGTCGATGGGTGTCCGACCCTCAGTATGCGACCCTGAGAAATCACCAATTCTTCCCGAGAGCCGGGGGTCAATGGGGGGGGGGGTCGGAGGATGTCTGACCCAGGGTGCGACCCCTGGTTCTCTGTCAGATTACCGAGAGTCGAGGGTCGATGCGGGGGTCGATGGTGGGTCGATGGTTTTAGTTGAATTTTTCAACCCCCAGACTAAAAATCAGATTTTTAAGTTTCGATTCAAAGTCCATTTCCCATTCTTTCTTCTCCGCTTCGACTCGTCTCGTCCCTCTGAGTTGCTACAGTGACAACTCCGATCCGTTGGTGGTTTGTACTCCTTGTTTCGTCATCTACACCTCCGCTACAGGTATATCTTCTACGTTTTCATGCTTCTAGGTTTCTTTACCTAGGTTTTTGCTCTTATATCTTGTATTTTTCAAATTAAACTTTTGCAAACCGTAAAAATTTGGTTTTTATTGGGGGTTTTTGTTGTTGGTGACTCGAGGAACGAAAGCCCTAAAAAATATTTGAGTTTCATCGGTTGGTTATCGAGAAACTCAAAATTTACCTTTTTTGCCATAATTTTGGCAAGATTTTGAATTTCTTGAAATTTCATCCAATTCAATCTCATTACCTACAATTTCCAACAGTATGAGTCTTACAGGATAGTTTAGGATCTATGTAAGTCCTCCTGCCCACGTGTATTGGTGAAAAGTTAGACTTTTGACCAATTTACATCGTTATTATGTTGAAATTTTAGGTTTTTCCTCTCTACTAAGCCATTATTCGTTTTTCTTTCTTATTTACAGATACTATGGCTCGTACCAAGGTACCCAGTGTTCACGACCGTCTTCGCTTCCGTTCCTCTGAAGCCGAGACTCAGTATGCCCGCTACGCTCGTAAGAAAGTAGAGAGAGGCCACAAGGTGGACTTGGCTAGCTTGGCCTTGTTCAATGTGGAGGGGGCATTTGGCGATATGGGATGGCTCCCTGTCATCACCTATGACACATGTACCTGTCCTGACTTGGTACGCCAGTTCTATTGTAATCTCCAAGTGGTGGGGGATTACAACGATGTTGAGAGAGGTGGTGAGCTTCGGATCACTAGCTATGTCAAAGGGAGTTGATATTTCTTTCGACTATCAACAGCTAGTGGACTTGCTGGGTATCTCCTATGGCGGCTCCTTCGTCTTCTGTGCCCCGAGAGAGCCCCAGTTCTTTTCATTATAGATGAGGGCTGAGATAGACCGTCAGCTCATTAGACCTGATCGTTGGGAGATGAAAGCAAGTTATTTGCGTTCAGATCCACGGGTGTACTGCAAGATCATTCAGCACAACCTGATGCCACAGAGTGGACATTACGAGAGGGTCTCCCAGTGGACCCAGTATCTACTGTACTGCATATGCACTAGGCAGTCTGTCTACCTTCCCTATATCATCATGCGAACGATGATCAGTGCCACATTGCCCAGTCATACTGGCAACCTTCCTTATGGACATATGATCACTAAACTGCTTACCCGCCTGGGGGTTGATTTGTTGGATGAGAAGATTCAGGAGAAATACTTCTCATTGCCTCTAAATTGGGAGGCCATCTACAAGATGGGCATGCGGGTTGCCCAGGTCAATGATGAGGAGAGGAACGCGATGGTGCACCCTCGTACTCGAGTGGAGATGGCTGATGCTGAGGCAACAGCAGCAGCCGCTGGAGCAGGGGTTCATGGGGATGATGACGATCGGCTATACATGGATGTGGATGTCATACCTCCTCCATCACCTACTCATGCTACAGGAGCTGGTCCATCATCTTCAGCTGGTCCTTCACATGCAGCTGGTCCTTCATATGCTCCATCTGATGACATGATGAGGATATTGCATGAGATACGAGAGGCTCAGCATATGTCTGACTTGAGGATGGGAAAGCTTCTAGAGGCTCAGCGCTTGTCCGATCAGCGGGTGGGAGAGCTTCTGGTTTCTCAGCGCATGTTAGATCAGCGGGTCGGAGAGCTTCTGGATGCTCAGCGCTCGTTGGATCAGTGGGTGGAGAGCTTAGGATGCTCACCGTGTGACTGACCAGTAGGTGACTGATCTCACAGCTAGTCTCCAGATGATCCAGACTCAGATAGCTTGGTTGACTAGAGTCTACACTGAGGACTATGATAGAGACCATGAGGCACCGCCTCCCCCATCACCTCCAGCTTCTTGATGTATTTCTTTTATCTGTCTTTTGTACTTCAGAGTAACTGTCCGGATTGTGGACTGTACTCTGCTTTAGTCATATATATATAAACGTTTGTTCTTCTTTTGGTTGTATATAAATTTGTTTCTCATTTAATAGATGCATTATTCTCTTTCAGTTTTGTCTCAAACAACACAGATGCTTATGGTGTGTTATAATTAAAATTTTTAATTTTTATCTTATCTCAGTTCACAGACTTTTGTGGAAGTATACTGGTTTCACAGACAAGGCCTGAGATGCTCTGATACCAAGTTATCACACCCCAATTCTGCACCATTCAGAATGGTGTGATGAATTGCTAATAAACCAACGGTTCAACCAGGATCTCTAATAGGCTATGTCCATTAAAAATAAAACTATACACATCCACAACCATAATCAGAATAAATACACAATAGCGTATGTCTTATAGTAAATGAACTGAGAAATCTAACTGTAATAATCATAAATAAAATATCAAGTTATTATTGTATCAACTGAGACATAAGTAAATAAAATATCAATTACATTCCCTTAATATGCAAACAAAATCCAATCAAATACGCATGAGTTGCACTCACATGAGGGACCATGCGTATCCACTTAGTCTTCGGCTTCCATCGCAGCAATACGCCCGTACACTGGAGCACTCATATAATCTTCGATAGTGGTACCTATATCATCAACTAAAAATATTCGACTTCAAAAGGGTGAGCATACATCATGACTCAGTGAGCAAACAAAACAATGCAACAAACATATGCATGCATTCAATTCATATCTTTGGTCTGGTAGATAAGTTCGCAATGCGCTATAGAATGGATCAGTGGCCACCTCCCCTCTATGCCAGGGTGTGGAGGCCTACCCAAAGGTTAACATTTATTGTCATCCCCATCCACCCTACCATGGAATAGAGATAGAGCTAAAGTGCTGAGGCCCGGCCTATGACACTTCCACTGAAACTCTACCCATACCAATACATAAGCCCCTACTGGCGAGGGCTCCCAAACTGGGTTCACAACTAACCAATCCTAATGCCAATCAATGTATCCAAGGCCTCACCCTAGCATCCCTCAATACGTCCATAGAGATAGGGCTAAGGCCCCCCAGCAGAGTCAGAGACTACACGGTCCGAGACCACCTCCCCTCATACACTACGACGTAATAGTTCTACTAAGGTAATGGTGATACGACGATGTCAGTGGACAAGACTTGAGTTAGAGATAGAGCTAGAGTGCTGAGGCCCGGCCTATGATAGCCCCCTGGTACTCGCTCGCATCAAGCACACCAACCACACACATACATTCACATGCCTATTTCTATCATCATCATCACCATCATCATGTTATAAACAATAATTTAAATATGCATGAACAGTAATAATAAAAATATTGGATGACATGTTGAATGCACATAACATGCATACACGCATAGAATCAATCTTGGCATTGGACTCAAGAAACAAAACAATTTATTATTAACCAATTAGTTTAGGTCTTGTTCCCTCACCTTTGCTTGATTGTAGATCCTCTTTTAAGCTTTAAGAATCAAGTAAATATCACTATTATATCACTAGAAGACCTAATCAAGTCGATAGAATTTAATTAGAATTAATTCTGATTTTAAAAATCTTACTGTTAACTGGGGGTCGATGCCAGGGTCGGACCTTCCATCAACCCTAGGTGCTACCACCCACATTCTGGACTTCCCGAACACTAGGGGTTGATGTTAGGGTCTAGTAGGGTCGATCCTCCATCGCCCCCCCGTGCGACCCCCCATGGGTTTAGTCAAAATTTTCATTCTACAGTCCATTCCTTCGTGTTTGGGTCCTATGTCTTGCTTCTATAATGCATTCCATACATGTTCTATGGTTTAGAACCATAGTTTATTCACCTACATGGTTTTACTGATCTCCTCCATGATTTTTCATTGAAACCTAACCATGGATGGATGATTTGGGTTTCTCCTGGATCATACTCTCTTCACTATCTATTCTAAGGTCTTTAGAATTACATGGAGATAGTACCCATACCTGAGAAGAATTAGGCTTGTTTCTCTGAAGCCTTCTCTTTGATCTTCTTCTCCACTTTCCTTCTCTTCTCTTTCTCTTCTTCTTCTCTTCTCTTTCTCTCAATCCAATTAGGGTTCTAAAAGGAGTGAATGAGGCTTAGGGATATCCTATTTATAGAGTAAAAACTCCCAAAATAAGTCCCATTGAGATTAGGAAAGAATCCAATTGAAATTTGGAAAGTTCCCAATTCACGGTTTCTGTCGGCAGACTGGGGGTCGATGAGGGGGTCAGAGATCCCGTCGACCCCTGGTTCTAAATTGTCCAACCCCTAGTTAGAAACTCAGGGTCTTACTTTTTATCTTGGGGGGGTATGACCCTGCCTTGTTGGGTATGCGACCCTCCCCCTTATTTTAGTATTTTTGGGTCAATTTAATACCTGGGATCGTGATCTCCTTCACGCACTTGATCCATTTGGCTTGACCATGATGGGTAGACCTGGTTCAAGGTGGTAAGACAAGGTTAATTTGATATAGTTCTTACAGCTATATTGAGTGTCTTTACAATACCAATTCAAGTAGGACCGGCTGAGTTTAAAACAGAGTTCCAAGTCATTGATATTTCTGCCTCATTCAGCATGCTTCTGGGTAGGCCTTGGATCCATCGGCCATTGCGGTGGCATCTAGTTTGTACCAGAAGATTAAATTCATCCACAAGGGTACAATTGTGACAATACACGCAGACTCTACAACTGTGAATACATTGGCCACTGGACAGAATAATGAAGAGTCACAAGGGGATACAAGGTAGGATTTCTCTTTCGGTGGTACGCATCTGCCCTTTCATTTTGTCAATTACTTAACATGGTGATGCCACTTTCTACAGGTACGCATCTGCCCTTTTCATTTCATCAATTACTTAACATGCACTACTTTCCAGGTATGGGCCTTGGTTCCCACCAACATGGTGATGCCACTTTCTTATCGCTGTTGGTCAATGAGTATAGATTTGGACTGGGGTATATCCCCACCGAAGGGCATCTGAAAGTAATCAAGCAAAAGCAGAGGAGAGCTGATGAAGGATTTTAGAAGTTTGAGAGGATGAAATACAAGTATAGTAGTCAGTATGGTACTAGCAGAATAAGAGCATCAGACAGAGCTAGTGGGGACTGGCGACCTCAAAGGACGAATGAAGCAGTCTATCAAGCAATATTTGAGGGGTTGTACAATGTGCAGGATATCCAGTTTTCAAAGACCCTCAATGGGTATTTTGTCAAAGAAGGAGAGAACAACATCTATTGTGGGTTTTCAAAACCTTGGTTCAGTACTCACCTTCAAAAGCATGTATCCGGGTTCAAAATATTCTATGATTGTACCCTTGATTGGGAAGAGCTCGAGCACATCAAGATCTAAGAGCAGAGCAAGGAGCAGAAATCCGAGACAGAAGTGATCAATATCAGTAAACTATTCGATGATGATCAAGTGATGACGCTCACCGGTGAAGACCAAGTTAGGAGTCCTGATGTACAACAATTCACCCTACCCATCAATGGAATAATCCCCAATTGGAGTTGTCATAATAATTTTGTTTACCCAAGGGGGTTGCCATGTAATTCAGATATAATGACTATGTCTGAGCCTAGGGTCCTTAGGTCTTTAGATAAGATTGAGTCCTTTTCAAATTTTGAGTTCGTTCCACTTAGAACCATTTCCTCTATACCTCTGCTTTTGTATATGAATAAAGATGATATTTTGAATTACTCTGCGTCTACTTCTTCCTTTCCTTCTCCTTGTAACTCTAACTTTGAAAATGATGAGAATGATGAACCATTTCCTGAAATATTACAATCCATCCAAGCCTCGAAGGAGAAGAAGGCTCAACCTGTCGGCAAAAACTTCAAAATAATTATCCTCGGTTCAGCAGAGCAACCTTGAGAAATAAAGATCGGTGCTACTTTGACAGAAGAAGAAACCAAACAAATGATGGAATTACTGATAGAGTTCCAGGAGGTGTTTGCCTGGTCCCATGAAGATATGCCCAGCATAGACCCTGAAGTTGTATAGCATAAGATACCTTTGGTCTTAGATGCAAGGTCATGTAAGCAGAAGCTGAGGCTGTTAAGGCCTGAATGGACCCTTAAGGTTAAAGAAGATATCATGAAGCAGTTCGACGCAGGATTCCTGGAGGTTACGAAGTACCCAGAGTGGTTAGCAAATGTGGTCATCGTACCTAAAAAGGATGGAAGACTGAGGGTGTGCATTGATTACAAAAACCTGGATAAGGCCAGCCCCAAAGATGACTTTCCATTACCAAAGATAGACATCCTAGTGGATAACACTGCAAACTGCCTTCATAACAGACTGGGGCACCTATTGTTACACTGTGATGCCATTTGAGCTGAAGAATGCTGGGGCAACTTATTAAAGAATGGCTACTACAATCTTGCACGACCTAATCCATAAGGAGGTAGAGGTGTATGTAGATGATATGATCGTAAAATCATTCACCAGGGAAGGTCACATCCTGGCATTAAGGAAGTTCTTTGAGAGGATTAAGCAATACAAACTAAGGCTTAACCCCCAAAAATGTGCATTAGGGTTAATAGCCGGCAAAATGCTAGGTCTTATTGTCAGCCAAAGAGGAATCGAAATTGATCCGGCCAAGATAAAAGCCCTCTCTGAAATGCCATCTCCTCAAACAGAAAAGGAACTAAGAGGTGTCTTGGGAAGACTTCAGTACATCAACCGGTTTATTGCACATCTCACCGCAACATGCGAACCAATTTTCAAGCTACTCAAAAAAGACCAGCCAAACTATTGGAACCCTCAATGTCAGATGGCTTTTGACAAAATCAAGACATATCTGTTGAACCCACCAGTCTTAGCCTCACCAGTACTAGGAAGACCACTACTCCTCTACTTGTCAGTACTAGAGGGTTCTATGGGATCAATGATAGCCCAGCATGATACAGATGGAATGATAGAGAAGGTAGTATACTACTTGAGTAAGAAATTCACAGGATACAAAGCCAATTATACACAGCTGGAGAAGACATGCACAGCCCTAGTCCGGATAACAAAGAGATTGAGACATTATATGTTATCCTACAAGGTCATACTTATTTCCAGAGTGGAACCCCTAAAGTATCTATTTGAGAAACCGGCTTTAACAGGAAGGTTGGCTAGGTGGCTATTGTTGTTGTCTAAATTCGACATCACATACACTACTCAGAAGTCTATCAAAGGGAGCATAATCGCAGAACATCTGTCGGCTCTACCAATTAAAGATAACCTCAGACATTTGGAAGATGTATTCCCAGATGAAGAAGTCTACACAACTCAAGAAGAGGGGAAGAATGACACATGGAAAATGTTCTTCGATGGAGCCACAAATCATATTGGATACAGGGCCGGCGTCTTATTCATAGATCCAGAAGGGGCATTTGTACCATTTTCATTCAGATTAGACTTCGACTGCACAAACAACATTACAGACTACGAAGCATGTATCATGGGATTGAAAGTAGCTTTGGCCATAGGGGTCTACAGATTAAAGGTCTACGGTGACTCATCAATTGTTATCTACCAAGTCAGAGGGGATTGGAAAACCAAAGATGAGAAGTTGATACCTTATCAACAATGTGCAATAACCTTGGCTCAAAAGTTCAGGAAAATTGAATTTGACTACTCCCCAAGAGATACCAATAAGTATGCCGATGCATTGGCCACCTTGGCTTCAATCATTGGAAATGATCCTTTGGGACGTATCAAACCCCTAATCATAGAGAAAAGAGTACGACCAGTCCACTTGGAAGAAGTAAATGCATTGACAGTTGATGGCCGGCCATGGTTTGCTCCTATCATAGATTTCATCAAGGAAGGAAAGTATCCGGTGGAAGCCACAACAAGTGAGAGGAAGTCTCTTAGGGGATATGCCTCCCAGTTCATACTATGCGAAGATATTCTATACAAAAGATCCCATGAAGGAGTGCAGTTAGTCTGTGTCGGCGATGAACAGGCGTAAAACGTCATCAAACAAGTCCATCAAGGAATATGCGGACCTCAGATGAATGCTAGAATACTTGCAAAGAAGATTCTCAAAATGGGATATTACTGGAACACAATGGAAGCAGACTGTGCAGAGTTCGTAAGGAAATGTCTCAAGTGCCAAATCCATGCTAATTTGATACATGTGCCTCCAGTAGAGTTGCATACTCTTAGCTCTCCGTGGCCTTTCTCAACCTGGGGCATAGATGTGATCGAAAAGGTTTATCCTAAAGCATCGAATGGGGATGAATTTATCTTGGTCGCCATCAATTACTTCACAAAATGGGTAGAGGCATAGTCATATGCCAAGCTCACAACAAACAAAGCGGCTAAATTTCTACAAGAGTATATCATATGCCGGCATGGAATGCCTCATTCCATAATCTCAGATCAGGGACAATACTTCAGAGGGAGAGTTCATGAATTATGTCACAAGTTCCACATCAAAAGACACCGGTTCTCTCCTTACCGTCCACAGACAAATGGGGCAGTAGAGGCAGCCAATAAAAATGTCAAGGTTATCCTTCAGAAGATGGTAGAATCTAATGTTGATTGGACAGACAAACTACCTTATACACTCTGGGCATACAGAACGTCCATAAGAACATCTACTGGGGTAACGCCATATTCACTTGTATATGGTATGGAAGTAGTCCTCCTAGTAGAAATAGAGTTGCCATCACTGAGAGTCTTGATGGAATGCAAGATTCCAGAAGCTGAATGATTGCAATCCAGATATGACGAGCTAAACTTCGTTGATGAAAGTCGAATGAAGGCAATAGATAATGTGAAAAAATACCAACAAAGAATGGAAGCAACATTAACAAAAAGGTACGTGTTCATCACCTAACAGTAGGGGACCTGGTATTGAAGGAACAAAGAGCACCTCTCCATGACCCCAGGGGCATGTTTCGTCCTAATTGGAGCGGACCGTTCATAGTAAAAGAAATCTTACCTTGGAAAGCTGTTCGACTGGTCAACATGGAAGGCATCGAGTTACAATACTTGACCAACTTGGATCAAGTGAAGAGATATTATGCGTAGCCTCTACACTCTTCCAAAAAAAAAAAAAAAGAGGGTGTAGAAAGCTTGTCTCTCACCTGCTGACATCAACAACGGGCATCAATCATTTGAGGAACTTACTGACATGGTTGACTAGATTCTCCAATGGGGCACAACGCCTTTCACCCAGGAATGGTTCATCTTATCATCATATTCAAAGAAAGAATTTCCTATTTGTTGGCTAAAGTCTCTCATCCGTCCATCTGTCCAACGGACTTCCCAATTGTTACACATCAAAGCCCATCTTTCATATAATTTGATATAAACTCTCATGAGTAAATCAATCTGAGAAATTATAAATAAATAAAATCTGGCCAGAACTTTTATTTGTCGTTCATTACATCTGATGGCATCCCAAGATTCCAACAATCCCATCCATTCTCAAGCCAATAAAATGGGATCTTCTCGGAAAGATAAGCCCATTCTACATAAACAACCACAAACTCCTCCAGGCGGCAGACCCACCAGGATAGTTTCTTGTCAGTCCCATTTGGACCTTCACTTTCGCTCATCATCTCTATAGATTTAAGTATTTAAAACTCAAACAGAGTCAGACATATGTATACATTTCATGCGTAATCTTCTAAGGGCATTTCAATATATCTAAACAACAACAATTTAAGATAATTCCAATGATTCATTTTTAACCTCTATTTGTATGTCAGGATTCCTACAGGTCACACCTGGGAGGCTGACAATCCATTGATCCGTCGGACAGAATTACAGAGATGGACAGGGCACTGAAAAATTGGAGCTAGCATATTGAGTTCACAGAAGATAGATCTTTCTTGCGGAAGCATCAACTAGAGGCACTCCCTCAATTAACAACCATAAAATTATGCTCAGACCTTTTGGAAGCAGCCGCTCAATGCTGGGATCCAATAGTTCATGTCTCCTGGATGGGAGAAGTTGAGTTATGCCCAACTGTAGAAAAATTCAGAGCTTGCCTTTTGCTCACACCTAAGTGGAAGATCTTCAAGCCATGTCCAGGAAAAGATTACAGGCATGAGATACAATATTTTTTCAGCTGGGATAAGAAAGAAATGTGTCATTTTGTACAAGATCAACGGCTACAGATAAAGCACATGATCAAGTCATATGGTCATAGAAGTCCAACAAGGAAAGAAGCACAGGCTCAGAGAAGACATGTTTACCTATATTGTAGCATAGCCCGACTATTGCTACGAAGTTGCACAGATACAGAATCTTCAATCATAATAGATCTCATCAAGCATGCGAGACAAGGTTTTGACATCATCCCTACAGTGTTGGCCGAGACATTAAAGGGCCTTGACTTCATGGCAACTCATCAAGATCAGTTTGAGTTGGATAATTTCAGCGGATCACCATATCTTCTTCAAATTTGGTTAACAGAGAGGTTAGGATTAGTTGAGGAATCTGAAGCAATGACCCTCAACCCTTTTCAATTGGAAAAAAGAGCAGATCCTATGGCTTATCAGATGGACATAGACTGGTTTAGCCGCCTCAAAGAAATAACCACAGCAGACATCAGATGGAAATGCACTTGGTGGAAGCAAGAGCGGGTTGTCACAAATACAGAGAATAGTTTGCATGTCCGGTCATGGGGTTGACTCATACCTCATTCTATTCCCCAACAAGGTTACCTCAGTAATTCAATATCCCAGCAAGCACCAACAGAGAAGTGACTGATTGTGAACTTCCCAGAAAGTTGACATTAGATCTGGTTGATACCATTGCTCGTGAATGGAACAATCGAAATTTTCAAACACTCCCTAGAGTTTCACCAATCAAGAAACCAATAGAATTTTAGGTTTTTTTGAATTCCAGTGTGTTTCATGAACTATGTCTTTTAGATTCAACAAAGAAACGTTTGATTCAACATAATCATTCATATATTCTATGAAATTTTCAATGTTCTGACAAATGCAGGTACTCAAACCAAAATCTCAATCAAAGAAAAGACATCAAGTCCTCCATCCAGACAAATCAAAGCTGAGCTCAAGCTCATGCAATCAGCCTTGTATTTACAGTCTAGCTCCATACAAGAAGAGGTCCCAAACCTACAAATCGGCCTTGTATTCACAGCCTAGCTCCATACAAGAAGAGATTTATTAGCCTACAAATGGATCAAGCTAGGCTCAAGCCTGCGAGTACCTTGCATCATGATTTCCACCTCAGCAAGAAGAGGTTCCCAGCCTACAAATGAACCTTGTATTCACAACCTAGCTTTGTACAAGAAGAGGTTTATCAGCCTACAAATGGATCAAACCGGGTTCAAGCCCACACATACCTTGCATCATGAGTTCCACCTCAGTAAGAAGAGGTTCCCAGCCTACAAATAAGCCTTGTATTCACTGCCTAGCTTCAAACAAGAAGAACAATCATCAAATTTCCAAGAAGAACAAACCTTCTTGCCAGTCGAATTACGTTATGGGCTTGATTTCTAGGACACCCTTAGAATACGTAGGCAGTTTAGGACAAATTACACTAAGTGCAGCCTAATAAGCAATCTCACTCATATCCCAAAAGTATGGTTCTTTTATCTTCGGCCTTCAATTGGTAACAATCTCGGCTAAAGAGGGGCATCTGTAAGCACCCCATCTTTGCCACCCTTAGCATAAGTGAACCAATATGACAGGTTTCTAACCTTTAACCCAAAGGTTGGTGATTCTCTAATGAACCCCACAGGTAGGGTCATAGGCTATTACCTACTTGGATGAATAGGTTGTGAAATGATCTTCGAAATGAGACCGGAATCATCAAATTCTAACGTTAAACAAGGAAGATATCGTAGTTTGAAAGTGTAAGGGCATTTACGTAATTATCATATCATGCATGTATTATCATTTAAAATTCAAGACATCATATCTTGGTCATCTGATATCGGAATCAGATGATTCAAAGGCCAATATTCCTTATTTTCAGTCCTCTTCAAAGTAGACGTGAAAAATCCCGAGTAGAAGTCACCAGTGGGTCCCATGCAAGCTTTCATGCAAAATTATCATTAGAACATCAAAGCTTCATATCTTTGTTGTTCTACATCGGATTCAGATGATTCCAAGGTCATTATTCTTCATTTGTAATGTTCTACAATGTGAATGAAAAAAAATCTCGGATAGAAGTCTCTGAAGGGTCCCATGCTAAATTAGACATGGAAATGGTCATTTAATCTTCAGAAATTCATATTTTGGTCACCCCATATCCAAATCAAGTAATTTTAGCTTCATTATGTTTCATGTTTAGTATTCTACAAAGTGGACGTAAAAAAATCTAGGGTAGAAGTCTCCGAAGAATCCCATGCAGAATGGTCCACCAAATTATCAATAATTGGCCTGCTTAAACTTCAAAAATTCATAAGTTGGCAATTTCATTTCCAAATGAGATGATTCAAGTTCCATTATTCCTCATTTTTAATGTTCTACAAAGTGAACGTAGAAAATTTGGAATAGATGCTATCGAAAATTGCATATGGAAGGGTGATAGAAATGGACAATGAAATGTCAACCTTAGTCCAAACCAGCTTAATCCAACTTAGTCTAACTTAGCCCGGCCCAGTTCAGACCAATCCAGACCAAGTTATGTCAGTCCATATGCATGCATATCTTTTATATATGTATAATGTATAATATATTATTGTATATAACACATATATATATCTTCTGGATATATTATATGTATTAATACATTTATATATATATATATATATGTATGTATATATATATATATATATATATATATATATATATATATATATATATATATATATATATATATATATATATATATATATATACATATATATTAGGAAAGAGAGAGGAAAGTGAGGCCATGGAAAGAGAGAAGAAAGAGAAGCCATAGGAAAGAGAATGGGAGAAAGAAAAAAGGAAAGAGAGAGAAATAAAAGAAAAAAAAAAGACAAAAAAAGATTCCCCTTCACGTTTTCTAGAAAGAAAACGTGAACGAGAGAGGGAGATAGAAAAAAAAAAGCAAAAAAGAAGAAAAAGAAAAAAAAAAGAAATATTTTCTAAGAAAGAGAAACGTGAAAAGAGAGGGAGAAAGAAAAAAAAAGGAAGGAAAAGAAGGAAGAAGAAAAGGAAAGAAAAAAGAAAGGAAAGAGAGAAGGAATTTTCTAGAAGAAGGAAATAGAGAAAGGAAAGAGAAAAGGGATTTTCTAAAAGAAGAAGGAGAAAAAGGAAAGAAAGGATGAAGAAAAAATGTGGGAAGGAAGAAAAGAAAGGAAAAACAAAAAAAAATGGAAAGAAATGATTTTCTAGAAGAAAAAAAAGAAGAAAATGAAGGAAGAGAGAAGAAGGAAAGAGGAAGAGAGGATTTTCTAGAAGAGGGAGAGAGAGAAAACGTGTGGAATAGAGAGGGAGAAGAGAAAAGGGAAGGAAGAGAAGAAAGGAAAGAAGAAAAAAGGAAGAAAACAGATTTTTTAGAAAAAGAAGAAAGGAAAGAAGGATCTTCTAGAAGAGGAGAGAAAAAGTATAAATAGGCAAGAGAAGAGATAGGAGAACGTGATTAGAGACAGGAGGACGTGAGTGAGAGAGAGAAAATGTGAGAGAGGGAGAAAGAAGGAGAGAAGAAAAGAGAAAAGAAAGAAAAAGAAGAAAAAAAGAGAGAAAGAGAAGAGAGAGAGAAGCAGAAAAGAGGAGAAGGAGGATTCACATTCAAAGGGGATTGATACAACCTCCAATCATCCTTGATCGATGGTTTCCCTCGATTTGAGCACAAGGTTAGTACTCTAAACAAATTTAGAGGTTGTTAGAATGCTCGAATGCCAATTTTGCTTGAAAAAGGCTAATTTCCAAGAAATCTCAATCATGAATGCTCTATTACATGCTTGTTAATGTTAGGATGCCTATGTCTAGCATTTTTCATGAATGATAATTTGTCTAAGATATTCAATGATGAAGGTTTGAATGATATACAATGATGTTTGATATTTTTTGCAAATTTCATAAAGTGGTTTTCTAATATGAAATTTTCAGATTTAGGATTCAAACATAGGACGTAATTACATGTATTTTTTAAATGCTTTTGAAGCCCAATTTTTTATGGGAGTCTCTCTGATATGTTAGAAGACTATCCTAAAAATTTGGTTTCATTTGAAATTGGGAAAATATATCAAAAAATATGTCTTCGACATTGCTATTTTTCTCAGATGTAATGCAATCCGCCATCAGAAAGTCTCTAGACAAAGGTATTTTGGCCATAATCAGAAAAATCTACTTAATATGAACTATTTAGACATGAATGTCTTATAAACAATGGCACTAGGTTTGTATTTTTTCAATTTTTTATTGAATTGATATCAATTTTTAAGTGCAAAGTGATTTGATTCTGAATCTGTCATGATGTACTGATTCGCATGATTGAAAAGAATCATTTTTCACAAAGAAAATATACTGTTTTAGCTTTTTTTCTTGATGAAATTTTAGATCAGACAATTATCTACATAGACATATGTCTATATTAAATTTTCATTAAGAATAGAATTTTATTTGGAATTTATGGTGCAACTAGTCTAAAATCTGGAATAGATTTGACCAGTGCACATGTTCGGTCATAGGGCATGTCATTGACCTATTTTTGCTTTCTATTGGGATTCAACTCCTTCATATGAAATATAATATATTAAGTCATATTTCTATGAAAAAAGGTTGAGCTTGATTTGAGTTTTGGAAGACCTACTTATAGTCATTCTTGTGTAATGTGACAAAATCTGAATACAGCTCATAGTTTTGTCCATTATCTAAAACCTTGTGTCACAATTTTAATAGTTTTGAGTCGTTAATCTTCCCAAATTTCTTAATAAAAATTACATTTTGTTCAAAGAACATTGGACATATTTTTTTGATAATTTTGCACTTTTCAAAAAAAGGTTTCATTGATGTCTCATTCATTATAACATTAAGGATTGTTTAAGTGAATTCTGCCATATTTGGATAAATGGCTATATTTGGAGCATTCATATGCTTTGTTTGGATTGTGCATACCATGTTTGCCACATTCCATGTGTTGCTATTTTTTGTAGAATAGATAATTTTTTATCATATTTTAGTAAAATCTTAATAATTACTATTTTTAAGTCTTAGTATGCTTAGAAAATAGCAAATAAGATCTTTCTTTTTTTGAAAAATTCATGTCATATATACATTCTATGATTGGTACTTACCATATTGATATATAGATGCATATTAGATCTTGGCATATTAGATCTTACCATGCATAGATCTTTTCATTCTTAGATCTTACCATATTAGGTTCTTGCCTTATTTGCAATACATGCCATATTATGGAGGTTTTCATAATCTTACTATATGATATGATAGTTACCATAAATATCATACATGCCATGCTTAAAATATTCTTTTTTTGGCAATAATTTAATTTATGCTGCACCCTAGTCGAACTGTCATATTTGTGCACCTAGCAAACATATTAGGTGTGGGGACGTGCATTTAGGCACCCACATTCTTGGGAAGGACATAATGAGAATAATAAAAATCTTAATAAAGAAAGAGAATGCTTTGCCAAACTTTTCAAAATTAAAGCTTAGGTTGAAAAGGGTAATTCAGGAGGATTTTGCCCCTCGGTAAACCCTAAACCTAGAATAGGTTCTAAATCCTAAACCTAGAATAGGTTCTCAACCCTAAACCTAGAATGCTTCTCAATCTTTAACATATAACAGGTTATTCCCAGAGCCCGAACTACGTGGATTCTGATTCCTAGGTCAAACCCTAGGATACGTTGGCCATTTGGGAGAAACCCAAATTTGGATCCACACCTTAGTCCACTCAGACTATCCATAGATCCACTAGGATATTTATTTACATTTTTTACCCAGATAGGGTTATCCACATTCTAACCAAGAAAGGGTTATCCACATTTTGACCCAGAAAGGGTTATCCATAGTTCAACCCAGAATAGGTTATCCATATTTGACCCAAAAAAGGTTATCCATTCTTAGATCCACTAGATCTATCAGTTCGCATGGACTATCCAGATCCTAACCCATAACGTTTCTCAGCCTTTCAAGCATAAACTTCAACTTGAACAATGAACTTAATCACGCACAAGCATAAATCACATCCATAAACTTTAATCACACCTGAACTACGATGGTGAACCTGATTTTTGGAATAATTCTGTGATATGTAGGCAATCTGATGGATACAGATTCGGTTCAATGATATCAAACCACTTGGTTTGGTTTGGTTTAACAAATAGAGTCTAGCATAGGAAAGGTATAGGAGACCGATTTTGATCAAGCGGTTTGGTTGCCTAACCCCTTCCCATAACCATAACCTAACGCTTACCCAATTTCTGATGGACCAAAAATCCAATCTAAGGGTCATGAGTCAATCGAAGTCTTACTTTAGGGTGAGATTTCACATTTCTACGGTCCTAGACCTTAATCTAGGTGGCGACTTCCAAGATTTCGATCTTTGTCTCACAAATACCCCGAGCAGAAGATCTATTACAAACTTAGTTGCCCTATCTGGTGGTAATCATGGTAGGTCTTCGGGAAATACGTCTGGAAACTCCCATACTACCTCAATATCTTCCATCTTTGGCAAGTTAGCCATCACATCCATAACTGATATGAGGTATCCTACTCCCCCTTCTCTAGGCACCTCTTTGTTTTAAGGGCAGAGAGTATAAGCTTTTTTTCTTCCTAGGCAACTTAGTCCCTTTAAAGTTGAACTCCTTTCCTTCACTGTCCTTGAAGGCTAGCTTCTTTTTAGCACACAATTGGCTTGCTGAGTACTGGGATAACCAGTCCATTCCTAGAATGACATCAAAATCTGACATATCAAGCTGGATTGGATTGGCTTCCAAATCCCGCCCTTCAATATGTACTGGGTAATATCCATAATATTCTTCTAATGCCACTTCTATTCCCATGAGGGATCAAACTAACAGACTTGGTTCCAAAGTCTTGATGGGTTAGTCTAGTCCTTTCCCAAATGATACTGACACTAAGGAATGGGTGGCCCCTAAATCGAATAGGACTCTAGTGGGTACCCCTGCTATGTTTACTGTACATGTGGTTTTTAATTAACCCTTATTTCTACATGCTCATGCAAATAATGTAGTAACTAAAGGAGTAAGTACAGAATCATACCAATAACCACATCAGGTGATACGGTTGCTTCCTCCGTGGTAATGGCGTACACCCTGCCTTGCTGCGGTTGCTTCTTTGGTTATGTGTACGTCTTGGCATAGTGGCCCACCTGTTGAAAGTTGAAGCACTTCAAGCTAGTGTTTTGATTGGTTACCTGTTGCATCATTGCAGGAAAAAATTTAGGTGGTACAGTACTAGCTGGTGGCCTAAATGGACGATAAGGCTTGTTGTTTACTCTGCCTTAAGCCTCAGGGTTAGGCCAGTTTAGACCCTTGTTCTACGCAAAGAAACTGTCCCTCTTGGCTGCTTCAATGACTCGAGCCACCTGTATAGCTTCATTGTAGATCTTCAATCCTCGCCCCAAAACATGCTCTCGTATGACACCTCTAAGATCCATTGTAAAGTGACGGGTCTCAGTTTCATCCTCCTGCATACTAGTTGGAGTCAAGAAGAACAACTCCTCATACATTACCTAGTAAGCCTCCACTGTCATCTGAGACTATTGTAGACTGAGGAACTCCTTCTCCATTTGCTCACGAAAACTCCTTGGAAAGTACTTATCAAAGAGATCCTCTTTGAATATGGCCCAAGTGATGATACCTTGCTTCGTTTCCAAATATGCTTTGGTCGAGTTCCACCATCCATTGGCTTCTTCCTTCAGCATATGGGTGGCATATAGTTCCTTCTCTTTATTAAAACACTAGCAAACAAAAGTTCCTTTCCATCTCACTATCCACTATACTTGCCACAGTGGTTTCCCTAGCTTCCCAGTAAAAGTTGGTGGCTTCAGTTTCAGAAATCCATCCTCCGCTCTAGAAAGGCTACTCTACCCATACGGTGCCTATCCATACCATGGTGGCAGGTATGTATATCCACCCTGATATCCACCTTGATACCCACCCTGATAAACCCTTTGGTCCTGATTTGGGGTGGGTGTTCCTACAAACTATTAGGAAAACAATGTGGGCTATGTTGCCTATTGTTGCTGTCCCTCAATAGCTATACCACCATCCATCGGTACAGTGTTCACATTTTCTATTGCAGCTGGTGGCACATTGGTGGGTACAGGCCCAGGTGGCCTGAACATCCTCAGCATTTCTTCAAAGAACCTCTTCTGTTGCGCCTCCATCTTGGTGACCAAATTTGCTACCATGGTTTCTGAGGATGAGTGTGTAGGACTAGACGGTGGAGCTTCTTCATTGCTTCCCACCTAATTCCCAACCCCATTATGTGGGTTCAGTTCTTCCTCATTTTCCCTCTCTTCATTTCCTTCAAAGTTTTCTATTCCATGATCCCTATCTATAGGAGGTGCTCTTGAGTGACGACGTCTGCGAGGAGTTCTACGACCATTTCAACTCACTATTGCAAACTATTATAACTCAAAGATATCTAAATGAATTGAACACACATGAGATGAATGAAATAATTAGCCAAAATGATGTTACTCAGTCTCAATATATGGACAATAGAAAATTATTCATCAATAGAAAAGGATGAAACAAAATTTTAAATTTTTTTTTTGGAATTTTCTGGACGCAATTTCCTATAGCTGTGCAGTACCAGTCTCACATCGAGTGAGACCGGTATGGTCTGCTGTATATACTGGCAGCACTATACCGTAGGGGATACCGGTCTGACACCCCAGACCTTGAGTCCGACCGGTATGCCCAAAATAGCTTAAAACTGTGACTTTCGGGTTTCTTTTCCCACTTTTCTCTTTTGTTTTCTCTCCGATGGCGAGTTGGCTCTGAGGTGCTGAGTCTCTACAATCTAACCGGTGTTCCTAGGAGCGATTCCACTTGTTCAAACATACCAAACTCGATTCCAAGATGAGTTCCTTCACTTCTTCCTCTCTTTTGGAAAATATCATCATCATTCATGCCCAAAACCCATGTTTTTTTTGGTTTGAGAGATTCCAACCATAGAAAACTTATTTCTTTGCCTGAGAAAGGTTCTTGGGGTCTCAATGAGAAAAACCCCTCAACATATTATAAGTTCCACCGTGTGGTTTGTGAGAAACTTCTAAAAAATTGGTTTTTGACCTAGGTTTTCCCATTTTTTTAAATTTTATGGAATTGGTTGGATTGTCTAAGTTTTCTTGCTTATTTGAAAATGGTTTGATCATGTAATAGCATTATGACCTTAAGAAAGTCCTCCTACCCATAATTTGGGCTGTGGTATGGCTATTGCTCCATCTACTGCCATTATGTTGCCGAAATTTTGAAAATCTCGACTAATCCTTATTATTTTGTCTTGCTTTGTAGTTAACATTATGTCTCGACGTCGTGGTGCTGGTAAACACTCTTATGTGCTGGGTATGCATAGACCACACCCTCCTCCCCATCTCTATGATGAGTGGTTGTTTCGGTCAGCAACTGCAGAGGCACATTTTCCTCGGTTCCAAGGCAAGTGCATTGAGTCAGGCCGCTTTGTGAACTTCGAGCACCTACACAGATTTGATGTTGAGGAAGCCTTTTAGGCAATGGGATGGTTGCTCATTATTCAGTTTGACAAAACCACATGCCCCATTGTGGTTAAACAGTTCTTTGCTAATCTAGAGGTAGAGGGGGATCCCATTAATTTGGAACACGCTTTGAATCTTCGTATTACTAGCTTTATGAAAGGTATGAGGATCTCTTTCAACACGATTGAGTTGGCAGCACTTCTTGAGATCCCAGATGATGGCGAGCTAGTCTACTGTCCACCTAGAGAAAAAGGGTATCTCACTGAGGTAATGCGGGCCGAGATTTCTAATTAGATTTTATTGCCAGGTTCAATCATGCTGGCAGGTTACCTCCGTCCACGACCTTGCTTGTAATGTCGCATCATACAGCATAACATTGTCCTACAGAGTGGTCACTATGTGGAATTGTTTCAGTTAACTCAGTACATCACTTTCTATGTGACCATAGGGTAATGAGTCTACCTACCCCATTCGATCATTCGAACCATATCCCGTGCCACAAGGCCCAATGTATCAGGTAATCTTCCCTATGGTAGGCTGATCAAGGAGTTACTGCGATGCCTAGGGGTGGACATGTAGGGCGAGCAGACTTATGAGGACACTATGACTTCAGATATAGATGTAGAGGCTATCTACAAGATGTAGATAGAGGACCTACAGCTCAGTGACAAGGAGCTACAAGCTCATCCCCTTCCACCTAGGAACCTGGCGACAGCGGTAGCTGCAGCAGTAGAGGTAGGGTGTGGTGAGGATGCGCAGATAGAGGACATCCCTGCACTTGCAACCCAGCCCATAATAGTAGTAGGATCATCTCATCCTCCTCCAGATACAGTCATGGGTATGTTTGTAGAGATTTGAGATGCTCAGCGTGAGATGAGTCGTAACCTGGGGTGCCTTGCTCGCAGCCTACGGGTCACTCAGGACCAAGTGCACTGGCTCAAAGAGGCATACTAGCAGGACAATGATATTGCAGATCCGATACCACCTAGGCCTCCGACTCCACCATAGCCAGACCTTGTCTCATTTGCTCATATATATATGGTTTATTTTGATAACAGGGTAACTGTCCAACCTATGGACTGTACCTTATCATACACTTTATATTTTTCCTTTATGTCTAGATTTTTACATGTTTATTTGGTCTTCTCCCTAGACATACGTGCTTATAAATTTGCTCTTTCAATTAGATAGTATGTTATGCACCTTTTCTGTCACACCCCAATTCTGCACCAACCAAAATGGTGTGATGAACCATTAAGTAACCAACGGTTCAACCAGGATCTCGGATAGGCTATCCCCATTTTACCCAAACTTCCACACATCCATAATCATAATCAAAGTAATACACAATAGCGGAAAATTTATAAATAAATGAACTGAGAACTAAGATGATACCATTAATTAAATAGTAAATTATTCTGTTTTCAACTGAGACATACTTATGTAAATATCAAGTACATGTCTTTATAATTTCAAAGAAACTATAAGAATATCTAATCAAATACACACGAGTTGCACTCGCAAGAGGGATCGTGTGTATCGTCTTCAGCTCCAGCTTCCATTGCTGCTATATTCCCATACGCAGACGCATTCATATAATCTTCGACTGTGTAACCTGCATCATCAACTAAAAATATTCCACGTCGAGGGGTGAGCACACAACACGGCTCAGTGAGTAGCCAAAACAATGCAACAATACATATGCATGCAAAAAGTCAATTTATATCTTTGGTCTGGTTTATAGTTTGCAATGCACAATAGAAAGGTTGGGTGGTCAAAGGTTAACGTTTATTGACACCGCCTCTATACACAGGGTGTGGAAGCCCGCCCGAAGGTTAACGTTTATCGTCGTCCCCATCCACCCTACCATAACATTATACAACAAAGGTTAACGTTTATTGCTATATAATGCTATACCAACACGTAAGCCCCTATTAGCGACGGCTTGCAAACTGGTCTCGCTACTAACCAATCCTAATGCCAAACAGTGTATCCAAGGCCTCACCCCAGCATCCCTCAGAATGCCCATAGAGATAGAGCTAAGGCCCCCCGGTAGAGTCAGAGACTACAAGGACCGAGACCACCTCCCCTGATACTCTACGACATAATAGTTCCGCTAAGGTAATGGTGATATGGCGATGTCAATGCACAAGACTTGAGTTAGAGATAGAGCTAAAGTGCTGAGACCCGCCAAAGGTTAACGTTTATTGACGTTCTCATCACACCTCCCCTGATACTCACTCGCATCAAGCACATCAACCACACACATACAAGTACATGCCTATTCCTATCATCATCATCATCATCACGTTATAAACAATAAAGTAAATATGCATGAACAAGTAATAGAAATATTGGATGGCATGTTGTATGCACATTACAAACATATTCGCATAGAATCAAACATGGCATAGGACTCAAGAAAAGAAAACAGTTTATTATTAACCAATTTAGTTTGGGGTTAAGGTTCCTCACCTTAGCTTGTTATAAGATATTTCCCAAGCTTTAAAATCACCGTTACAATGTTATTAGATTGCTAGCAGACCTAACAAAGCCGATAAAATTTAATTAGAATTAACTCCGGAATTAAAAACCATTCTGTCAACTGAGGGTCGATGCTAGGGTCGATGGGTCTATCGACCCTCCCTCCATTCTGGACTTCCTGAATGCTGAGGGTCGATGGTCAGAAACACCTAGGGTCAGATGGTTTATCGACCCTCGGTGCGACCCTTGGTGCACTCTGATCCAATTTCCACTTTTTCATCCATTCTTCAAATCCAGGGTCCTATGGCTTGCTTCCACATTCCATTCAACACTCATTCCATGGTTTGAAACCATGAACCATCCCCTAGATGGCTTTCATGCATTCTCCTAGGGTTTTCCATGAAAACCTTTTCATGCATTCTCCTAGGGTTTTCCATGAAAACCTAACCATGGATCGATGGTTTGGGTTTCTCAAAGATCATACTCTCAACAATTACTAACCTAAGGTCTGTAGAAACTCATGGAATTAGTACCCATACCTGAGAAGATTATTTTTCCTCTGAAATTCTTCTCCTTTTTGCTAGGTTCTCTTCCTTGCTTCTCCTCTTCTTCCTTTCCTTCTCCTCTCTTTCTCTCAATTCAATTAGGGTTATGAAAGGAGTGAAAGTGGCTTAGGGACGTCCCTTAAATAGGCTAGAAACATCCTAAAATAAGTCCCTTTGAAATTAGGAAGGAATCCAATTGAAAAATCTTAACCTTTCCTAATTTCTATTTTCGGCAGGATCCGAGGGTCGATGGGAGGGTCGATGATCCCGTCGACCCTAGGGTCTTAAGCTGTCCGACCCTCCCTTAAAATCTGAGGGTCTGACATTCTATTTTGGGAGGTCCGACCCTACTTGGCTGGGTATGCGACCCTCCCCTAAAATTAAGTATTTTTGGGTCGATTTTATACCTGGGATCTCGATCTCCTTCACGCCCTTGGTCCACTTGACTCGACCATGATGGGTAAACCTGGTTCAAGGTGGTAAGACCGGGTTAGTTTGACACGGGTCTTACAACTCCCCCCAACTTATAAAAATTTCATCCTCGAAATTGTACGTACCTTCTGAATCAAACAAGTGAGGGTATTGCTTTCGCATAGCATTCTCTTCTTCCCATGTAATCTCTTCCATGTCTCTACTTTTCCATGTGACCTTAACATAGTAGATATCTCTGTTGCGTAGACGTTGAACCTTTCGACTAGTGATTTCCGTTGGTGTTACTTCAAATGTCAAATCATCAGTCAATTCTGGCAAATCTACTGTCAATACGTGCGTCGAATCCTTGACATACTTCTTCAATAGAGAAATGTGAAATACGTCATGCACACTTGACATAGATGGTGGTAATGCCAACTGATAAGCTACTTTTCCACGCTTAGCTAGAATTTCGTATGGCCCGACATATCTTGGACTTAATTTTCCTTTCTGTCCGAACCTCTTCAATCTTCTCATAGGCGATACTTTCAAAAATACTTTATCACCTACGGCAAACTCTAGATCTCTTTGTCGAGTATCTACATACTGCTTCTGACGGTTCTGATCTGTTTTCACTCTTTCCTTGATGATGTCGACCACTCGACAAGTCTCTTCCACAAATTCGGGTCCAACAATACTGCGTTCTCCAACTTCATTCCAAAACAAGGGAGTTTGACACTTTCTACCATACAGTGCCTCATAAGGTAACATCTGTATAGTAGCCTGATAGCTGTTGTTATAGGCGAACTCGATCAATGGTAACTTTTCGTCCCATGATCCTTTGAAATCAATCACACATGCTCGTAGCATATCTTCTAGAATCTGGATTGTACGTTCTACTGTCCATCTGTCTGTGGGTGGAATGCAGTACTAAACTTCAATGTCGTACCCATAGCCTTTTGCAGTTCTTCCCAAAATTTGGAAGTAAATCGTGGATCTCTATCGGACACAATGCTTTCTGAAACACCATGTAACCGAACAATATTATCCACATACAGCTTTGCTAACCTTTCCAGTGTATATTGGGGTTGTATCGGTATGAAGCGAGCTGTCTTAGTCAGACGGTCCACAATCACCCAAACTGCGTCAACTACTCGAGGAGTCAATGGTAGCCCTGTGACGAAGTCCATAGTGATGCAGTCCCATTTCCATGCTGGTTCCGTAAAGGCTGTAACAGTCCCTGGGTCTTTGTCGTTCCGCCTTTACTTTCCCGACAATTTAGGCATTGAGACACGAACTTAGCTACATCTGCTTTCATTCCCCTCCACCAATATAGTTTCTTTAGATCATGATACATTTTTGTGCTTCCAGGATGTATCGAATAAATGGTGGTATGGGCTTCCTTCATCCGTCGGTGTCTAATGTCCATGTTTTCTGTTTCAGGTACACATATTCATCCTTTGTATTTCAGTACCTTCTCGTCTTCCAAGGTGAACTCAGGGTTGGTCCTACCTTTCCCGATATCTTCTTGTACTGTTCTCAGATAAGGATCTGATTTTATAGCTGTCTTTACTTCGTCCACTATATCCGGTATAATCTTCAAGCAGCGAACATATTCGAAAACCGATGAATAAACCCTTGGTTGGCTGATCCATCCATTGTATCTATCACATACTGCTCGTTGCCGTGATTGAATACCATTCTGGTAGTACACATTGTTGCAGTTGTGCTAGCTTCTCCTTGAGATTTTATCATTGCTTTTCTGCTCAATGCATCTGCTTCTACGTTCGCTTTTCCGGATGATACTGGATATCACAATCATAGTCCTTCAATAGTTCCAGCCATCTTCTTTGTCTCATATTTAACTCCTTCTGATTAAATAGATAAGTAAGACTTTTATGGTCTGACTTAATCTGAAATTTCTCTCCGTATAGGTAGTGTCTCCATATCTTGACAGCATGTACTACTGCCACTAACTCCAAATCATGAGTGGGGTAATTTTTCTCATGTACCTTCAACTGTCTCGAGGCATACGCAATTACTTGCTCTCCTTGCATAAGCACACATCCTAGTCCCAATCCCGATGCATCAGTGTATAAGGTAAACGTCTGTCCTGGAATAGGAATAGTCAAAATCGGAGCGGATATCAATCTGGTCTTCAGTGTTTGGAAACTCTTTTCACACTTATCCGTCCATACGAATTTTTTACCTTTCTTGGTCAAACTGGTAAGAGGTACGGCAATCCGAGAATAGTCTTCTACGAATCTCCGATAATAACCAGCTAGACCCAGAAAACTTCTAATTTCTGAGACGCTCTTCGGTGCTTCCCACTTTACAATAGCCTCGATCTTGCTGGGGTCCACTTTGATTCCTTCAGCGGACACTACATGGCCTAGAAAGGCGACTTCACTTAGCCAAAACTCACACTTTGAAAATTTGGCGTATAACTTCTCTTTCCTTAAACGCTGTAGGGCTGCGTTTAGGTTCTTGACATGGGTTTCCTTGTCCTTGGAGTATACCAATATGTCATCAATAAATACTATAACCGACGTGTCCAACATATCATGGAAAACTCGGTTCATAAGTTCCATGAACGTTTCCGGTGCATTAGTTAATCCGAATGACATCACTAAGAACTCATAGTGTCCGTATCTTGTCCTGAAGCTGTCTTCGGAATGTCACCTTCTTTAATCTTCAGCTGATGATAGCCTGATCGAAGATCGATCTTTGAAAATACCTTCGCTCCTTGTAACTGATCGAACAAGTCATCGATCCTGGGTAGTGGATATCTATTCTTGATGGTCAGTTTATTCAACTCTCGATAGTCGATGCATAATCGAATGCTACCATCCTTCTTCTTTACGAACAACACCGGTGCTCCCCATGGATATATACTGGGTCTAATATAACCCTTATCCAGCAGTTTTTGTAATTGCACTTTTAATTCCTTCAGTTCGGTAGGAGCCATTCTATAAGGTGCTTTTGATACCGGTGCGGCTCCGTGTATTAGGTCTATTACAAACTCCGTGGACACGGTCGGGCGGTAATCCGGGTAGCTCCTCCGAAATACGCCGAGTAATCCCGCACGACGTCCAATGTCTTCCATTTGTGGTGCTTCCTTGGTTAGGTCGACCACTGATACTAGATATCCGATGGCTCCCTTTTCAAGGCACTTCTTAGCCTTCAATGCGGAAAGTATGAGCTTGCGTCTCCGGGGAAGTTTGGTTCCCGAGAAACTGAATTCTGCTCCTTCTTTGTCTTTGAACATTAGCTTTTTCTCGGCGCATAACAGATTTGCAGAATGCCGAGCTAACCAATCCATTCCTAAGATGACATCGAAGTCTGCCATCTCAAGTTGTACCAAGGTTGCATCTAAGGTTTGCCCTCCAATGAGAACTGGGCATGGTCCATAACCTTTCTCTAATTCCACTTCTAATCCCATCGGTGACCGTACAAGTAAATTGTAGTCTAATGTTTTGATGGGCAGATTGGTCTTCTTTCCAAACGACACGTATATAAATGAATGAGTAGCTCCCGAATCAAAGAGTACTCGGGGGTACGCCATTTATAGGTACGATACCCGTGGATTCATTTTTACTTAGTCTACATGCTCAATCAATGTAATTATAACCTTAAAAGTTTCGGTCATACCCGTGACCACATCGGGCGATGCGGTAAGCATCCTCCGATGTAACAAAGCATATACCCATCCTTGATGTAACCGCTTCTTGGGTTTTGGGCATTCCCTTGCCATATGCCCCGGTTGGTTGCGATTATAGCACTTCGGGGCTTCAGAGTTTGGCTTTGGCTGTGGTTGAGCTGCTGCAGTAGACTTTGGTGCCGTTGCAAAATTCTAAGGACAAAAAGGTTTATACGTCCGATTATTGCCTCCGTTGTAGGAGTTTCCGGCCGGTCTCTTGATTCCTCGGTTCTGGGAAAAATAGCTCTCCTTCTGGCTCGATTCAATTACCCGAGCAATCTGGACAGCTTCGTTGTAAATCTTCTTCTCTAAGCCCAGAACATTTTCTCTTATGCTTCCTCTTAGTCCCGCAACAAACCTACGGGTTTTGGTATCTTCTTCCTGCATGCTAGCTGGTGCGAAGAAAAACAGCTCTTCGTAGCGCTGTTGATACGAGTCTACGGACATCTGCCCCTGGTACAGACTCAGAAATTCCTTCTCCATTGAATCTCCAAGCTTCTTGGGAAATACTTCTCGAAGAATGCTTCTTTATATATAGCCCATGTCAGTAGGGCGTGCTTGGTCAATAAGTACGTCTTTGTAGATTTCCACCAATGGTGTGCGTCGCCTTTGAGCATGAAGGTGGTGCATAGTACTTTCTCTTCCTCAGTGATAGTCATCATAAGGAAGTTCCTTTCCATCTCGTCTATCCAGTGTGCTGGCCACAGTGGATCAGACGGCTTGCCGTTGAATTCTCTTGGTTTCATTTTCAAAAATCTCTCCACTAGCCGGGAGTGATCCAGTTGATTTTGGTATGCCCCAATTATAGGGGGTGGATAGTTGTACATTCCTTGTGCTGCTTCTGGGACCTGCACTGGAATCGGTGCAGCCGGTTGTTGAGGTGTCTGAGGGGCTGGGTGGTTACCCACCGGTGCTGCACTAGCTTGCCCAGTGTGCATGGTTGTAGCCTGAGTGGCTTGAAGCATAACTCCCATTGCAACCTGCATTTGAGCTTGTGCGTGTTGCATTTGCTGTAGTTGTTGTGCCAGATTCATCACCACTGTTGTTAGCTCTGGTGGTGGTGGTGGCAAATTTGTAGGGTTTGCCGGCTCGGGATTACCCTGTGCATAATTGTTCTCTTGACTAGTCTCATCCACCGGTGGTGGTGGTGGGACTGTGTTTCGGGTCTGTCGGGTCACTCTACGGCCAGACATAATTCCTTTCGGTGATTGTCGGTGCCTGAAAATTCATCAAGGTAGGTTAGAATTCATTTATATCTCATGTAGGCACACTAACCGATAAGAAATTCCAATTCTAACTCATTTTATAAAAAAAATACTGTCTTTTCTATGCAGGGTCGATGGTGAGGGTCGCTGGTATGTCCGACCCTGGGTATTCGACCCTGGGAATGACCTGTTCTTCCCGAGAGCTGAGGGTCGATGGGAGGGTCGATGGGTGTCCGACCCTCGATTTTCTGTCAGATTCCCGAGAGCCGAGGGTCGATGGGAGGGTCGATCCGAGGGTCGATGGTACCAGTCGAATTGTCTGACCCTCGGACCAAAAATCAGATTTTTAAGATCCGATTCTGGGTTATTTCTCACTATTCCTCCTCCATTTCGACTCGTCTCCACTCTCTGAGTTGCTACAGTGCTACTCCACTGTTCTTGGTCGGTTTAACTCCGGGTTTCGACGTCCACGTCATCCCTACAGGTATATCCTCTCACCTTTACCTGTTTTTAGGTTTTCTTTTCTAGGTTTTTGCCCATTTAACTCGTATTTTCCAAATTTAACTTTTTCCAACCGTAAAAATTTGATTTTTATTGGGGGCTTTTGTTATTGGGGTCTTGAGGAACGAAAGCCCTCAAAAATTTTTGAGTTTCATCGGTTGGTTATCGAGAAACTTAAAATTTTCTCTTTTTGCCCTAATTTATCGAAGTTTTTGATTTTTCTTAAATTTCTTCAAATTGAGCTTCGTCGGTTAAAGTCTCCTACTATATGTGGGTCGTAGGACATGTTCTAACCTACGTAAGTTCTCATGCCCACTTATATGGTGAGAAATGGGGCTCTATTTTAAATTTTCAGATTTTTATCCTATTAACTCCTTGTTTCCTTTCTCTTTCTTATTTTGTAGGTACTATGGCCCGTACCAAAGTACCTAGAGTGCGGATCCGCTTCGCTTCGGTTCGAATGAAGCCGAGGCATAGTATGCGGACTATGCCCATAAGAAGGTTGAAGGGGGTCGCATGGTGAACTTGGCTGAGCTAGCCTTGTTCAATGTAGAGGGAGCGTTTGGTGATATGGGGAGGCTCCCTGTCATCACATACAACGCGTGCACATGTCCAAACTTGGTGCGCCAGTTCTATTGTAATCTCTAGGTGGTGGGGAATTACAATGATGTCGAGCGTGGTTAGGAGTTGCGCACCACTAGTTACGTCAAAGGGGTGCACATCTCCTTTGATTATCGACAGCTGGCCGATCTGTTGGGCATTCCTTATGATGGCCCTATGGTGTACTGTGCGCCGGGAGAGCCACAGTTTGTTGAGATGGAGATGAGAGCAGAGATCGACAGCCAGTTGCTCCGTCCTGATCGATGGCCGATGAGAGCGTGTTACTTGCGTCCAGATCCATGGGTTTTCTGTAAGATTATCCAGCATAATCTGATCCCACAGAGTGGGAACTATGAGAGGGTCTCTCAGCTGACTCAGTTCTTGATCTACAGCATATGCACTCGCCAGTCGGTCTGTCTTCCATACATCATTATGCGGATGATGATTAGTGCTACATTGTCCGGTCATAGGGGAAATCTACCCTATGGACGCATGATTACAGTGCTACTGACCCGTCTGGGGGTGGATCTGGTAGATGAGAAGATCCAGGAGAAGACCTTCTCGTCGCCACTAGATTGGGAGGCTATCTGCAAGATGGGGCTGCGAGATGCAGAGGTTAGCGATGAGGAGAGGAACGCAATGGTGCGCCCTCACACTCGGGTCGAGATGGCTGATGCTGAGGCTGCTACTGCTGCTGCTAGAGCTCGTGGGGATCCGGTCGACGATGATGATCGCATGTATATGGATGTCGACGCGATACCCCCGCCATCACCCACACATGCGGATGGAGTTGGTACATCTTCTGCGGCGGCTCCTGCACCGGAGACCGGTCCTTCTCATGGGGCTGGTCCTTCACGCCCACCAGCTGATGACGTGCTGAGTATGTTTCATGAGATTAGAGAGGCTCAGCGCGCATCGGATCTAAGGATAGGGGAGCTCCTAGACGCCCAGCGCCGGACTGATCAGAGGGTGGCTGATCTCACAGCTAGCCTGCAGGCGACTCAGACCCAGGTGGGATGGTTGACTAGGGTCTATGCTGAGGACTATGACAGAGACCGTGAGGCACCGCCTCCTCCTTCGCCTCCAGCTTCCTGATTGTACTTTTATTTTTCTTGTCTCGTACTACAGAGTAACTGTCCGGGTTGTGGACTGTACTCTGCTTTCGATATATATTTACACTTTGTTTCGCTCTCATTGTATGTCAACTTGTTTCTCCTTTTAATAGATGTATTATTCTCTTTTTAAATTTGGTCTCAACATTACTTGTGCTTATAATGTGTTCATATTACTGTTTTTATTATCCTATCTCAGTTCACTATTGCTGTGAATGTACGATAGTTCAGCGGGCAAGGCCGGAGATGCTCTGATACCAAGTTGTCACACCCCAATTCTGCACCAACCAGAATGGTGTGATGAACCGTTAAGTAATCAACGGTTCAACCAGGATCTCGAATAGGCTATCCCCGTTTTACCCAAACTTCCACACATCCATAATCATAATCAGAGTAATACACAATAGCAGAAAATTTATAAATAAATGAACTGATACTAAGATGATACCATTAATTAAATAGTAAATTATTCTGTTTTTAACTGAGACATACTTATGTAAATATCAAGTACATGTCTTTATAATTTTAAAGAAACTATAAAAATATCTAATCAAATACACACGAGTTGCACTCGCAAGAGGGGTCGTGTGTATCGTCTTCAACTCCAGCTTCCATTGCTGCTATATTTCCATACGCAGACGCATTCATATAATCTTCGACTGTGTAACCTACATCATCAACTAAAAATATTCGATGTCGAGGGATGAGCACACAACACGGCTCAGAGAGTAGCCAAAACAATGCAACAATACATATGCATGCAAAAGGTCAATTTATATCTTTGGTCTGGTTTATAGTTTGCAATGCGCAATAGAAAGGTTGGGTGGTCAAAGGTTAACGTTTATTGACACCGCCTCTATACACAGGGTGTGGAAGCCTGCCCGAAGGTTAACGTTTATCGTCGTCCCCATCCACCCTACCATAACATTATACAACAAAGGTTAACGTTTATTGCTATATAATGCTATACCAACACGTAAGCCCCTGTTAGCGACGGCTTGCAAACTGGGCTCGCTACTAACCAATCCTAATGCCAAACAGTGTATCCAAGGCCTCACCCCAGCATCCCTCAGAATGCCCATAGAGATAGAGCTAAGGCCCCCCGGTAGAGTCAGAGACTACAAGGACCGAGACCACCTCCCCTGATACTCTAGGACATAATAGTTCCGCTAAGGTAATGGCGATACGACGATGTCAATGCACAAGACTTGAGTTAGAGATAGAGCTAAAGTGCAGAGACCCGCCAAAGGTTAACGTTTATTGACGTTCTCATCACACCTCCCCTGATACTCGCCGCATCAAGCACATCAACCACACACATACAAGCACATGCCTATTCCTATCATCATCATCATCATCATCATGTTATAAACAATAAAGTAAATATGCATGAACAAGTAATAGAAATATTGGATGGCATGCTATATGCACATTACAAACATATTCGCATAGAATCAAACATGGCATAGGACTCAAGAAAAGAAAATAGTTTATTATTAACCAATTTAGTTTGGGGTTAAGGTTCCTCACCTTAGCTTGTTATAAGATATTTCCCAAGCTTTAAAATCACCGTTACAATGTTATTAGATTGCTAGCAGACCTAACAAAGCCGATAAAATTTAATTAGAATTAATTCGGGAATTAAAAACCATTCTCAACACCGAGGGTCGATGCTAGGGTCGATGCTAGGGTCGATGGGTCTATCGACCCTCCCTCCATTCTGGACTTCCCGAATGCTGAGGGTCGATGGTCAGAAACACCTAGGGTCGGATGGTCTATCGACCCTCGGTGCGACCCTTGGTGCACTCTGATCCAATTTCCACTTTTTCATCCATTCTTCAAATCCGAAGTCCTATGGCTTGCTTCCACATTCCATTCAACACTCATTCCATGGTTTGAAACCATGAACCATCCCCTAGATGGCTTTCATGCATTCTCCTAGGGTTTTCCATGAAAACCTAACCATGGATCGATGGTTTGGGTTTCTCCGAGATCATACTCTCAACAATTACTAACCTAAGGTCTGTAGAAACTCATGGAATTAGTACCCATACCTGAGAAGATTACTTTTCCTCTGAAATTCTTCTCCTTTTTGCTAAGTTCTCTTCCTTGCTTCTCCTCTTCTTCCTTTCCTTCTCCTCTCTTTCTCTCAATTCAATTAGGGTTATGAAGGGAGTGAAAGTGGCTTAGGGACGTCCCTTAAATAGGCTAGAAACATCCTAAAATAATTCCCTTTGAAATTAGGAAGGAATCCAATCGAAAAATCTCGACCTTTCCTAATTTCTATTTTCGGCAGGATCCGAGGGTCGATGATCCCGTCGACCCTAGGGTCTTAAGCTGTCCGACCCTCCCTTAAAATCTGAGGGTCTGACATTCTGTTTTGGGAGGTCCGACCCTACTTGGCTGGGTATGCGACCCTCCCCTAAAATTAAGTGTTTTTGGGTCAATTTTATACCTGGGATCTCGATCTCCTTCACGCCCTTGGTCCACTTGACTCGACCATGATGGGTAAACCTGGTTCAAGGTGGTAAGACCGGGTTAGTTTGACACGGGTCTTACATTTTCTATAGGTCTCAAGCAATAAACAAGCTTATGGTGTATTTTTACTAAAATTTTTAATTTCTTGCTATAGTTCACTGGACTCAATTACATGCAAAATGGTTTGCTGGACAAAGCTTACGAGCTCTGATACCAAGTTTTTGTACCCCAATTATGGCTGAATGAGAGGTGTGAGTGAACCATCTCCAAACCACGGCTCCCACCAGGATCTCAATAGACTGTGTCAACAAACAATTCCAAGCAATTTAACCATAATCAGAAAAATATAAATAGGAATGGAATTTAATATTAAATGAACTATGTTTTTAATTGTAAATAAATAATATTCAAATTATTCTCAATCCCAAGACATCAATAAATAATTTAATACACCCATGTATAGAAAAATGAAAAGAATAATTAAATAATCTCTAAAGGAACACGCAGTAAGAGCACTCCCATGAGGCATCATGCTCGTCCTCTACTGTCTATGTATCTATAGCAGCTACTCCCATATGTTGGGGCAAACATAAAGTCTTCAACTGTATAACCTGCATCAAGATCTGAAAAAGAGAATATATATTTGACGTGAGCTCACAACTTAGCTCAATAAAGTACAAGACCAATGCAATATACAAAATGCATGAGATAACATTACAATTGGGTTAGGTATAACTTGCAAAGTGTAATGGTACGGTTTGGCGGTCACCGCACCTCCATACATGAGAGTGTGAGCATACCCAACAGTCAGGCTCTGATCCACACTACTGTTATTGCCCCACATCACTCACTCTAGTATAAAGATAGAGGTAGAGTCTGGCAGGTAGGCAGAGCCACTACCCTATGTCCTTCCTCTAATAGCCTACACCGTACCAAAACCTAAACCCCTGTTGGCAAGGGCTTGCAAGTGGGTTTTGTTTCTAACCAGTACTATATGTCATCATAGTATTTAAGGCCCTTCCCTAGCACAATTTCCTATGACATAGAGATAGGGCTCGAGTCTGGTGGGCAGGTGGAGCCACAATCCCACATCCTCCCCCTGATACCCTATTCGTACCAAGCTCGCTAAGGTAGATGGCTATACAAAAATGTGTTAGTATGGGGATATATCCAGGGCTCCACTCCCCATCACATTCTACACACTAACGAAAACATTCACATGTTTAAACAACCACATTCCTAGCATACGAATATTTATGAACAGATAATGAATTTAAACAATAGATGACATGCATAGGCTTTTTAAAGGATAACTGTTTATTAGTTAGTTAGGGTTTGGGGTCTTGTCCCTTACCTAATGCGTGATTGCAAGTCCCCTCTACATCACAGAGTCTACTCACACCATCTATGAATCCTACATGACCATAGTTATAGATTAGAATTAGTTGCTCGGGTTCGAGTTGGTCAGAGCCAAGTCTAGCCAAGCAAACGGGCTAGGTCTCACATACTGGTCTCACATACCGGTCTCACTCTAGTGAGGCTGGTATGGGCCTGCGGTATATACCGTAAGACCATACAGGTAGGACTATGGTCCAGCAGGTATGCCCTATGGTATGGCATACCACAGGACCAATTTGTCCCGTCAGTATGTCTTGCGGTGTGGGTCCGAGAGACTAATCCCAGACCTCCCTCTCTCGTCGATCATCGGCTTGGTTTCAAGGTTCTTCCTAAACCATTATAAGGTCAAGATACCTATTTGGTCACCTAGATTTAGATTATTCGTTCCATCCTTCTCAAAATTGATCTCGATGAAACTAGGGTTTATAGTGTAAGACCCGCACACCACAAACCCGGCCTAACCTTATATTTTGTGTCGAGACCCGTCTACATATCATGGTCGAACCAAGTGGACCATGTGTGTGAAGAAAAATCAAGACCCAATATGAAAATTTACTCAAAAATAGTCAAAATGAGGGTAGGGTCGCAGGTTTAAACAGGCAGGTCCTACCCCCCCATCGACCCGTGACTAGGGGTCGCAGGGGGTCTCGACTTGTCCGACCCCTCCACCGACCCCCCCATCGACCCTCGGTAATCAGGAAAAACAGCACGAACCAAAAATTAAGAAACTTTCCTAATTTCAATTGGAACCTTTCCTAAACTCAATGGGACTTATTTTGGGAGGTTTTACTCTACAAATAGGACGTTTCTAAGCCTCTTTCACTCCTTTTACAACCCTAATTGGATTGAGAGAAAGAGAAGAGAAGGAAAACTTAAAGAAAAGGCTAAGGAAGAAGAAGAAGTTCAGAGATATCTTGGAAACTCAGACTACAGAAGGTATGAACCTTAATCCCCATCTCTATTGAAAGCTTAGAATAGATTATGATGAATTTAGGTTAGGAGAAACCCTAATACCATCCATCCATGGTTATGTTTCAATGGAAACCATGGAGGAGATCATTGAAACCATGTAGGTGAATAAAGAATAGTTCTAAACCATAGAACATGTGTGGAATGGATTGTAGAAGCAAGCCATAGGACCCCAAACATGAATGAATGGACGAAATTTGATATTTTTGACTCAAACAATGAGGGGTCGCACCTAGGGTCGATGGAACCTCCGACCCTAGCATCGACCCCCAGCATTCGAGAAGTTCAGGAAAGGAGGGGTAGCACCTAGGGTCGATGGAACCTCCGACCCTAGGCATCGACCCCCAGTTAACAGCAAGCTGTAAAAATTAGAATAAATTCTAATTAAATTCTATCGACTTTGTTAGGTCTTCTAGCAATATAGTATTGATATAAAAGTGATTCTTAAGGCTTGAAAGAGGATCTACAAACAAGCAAAGGTGAGGAAACAGGACTCTAAACTAATTGATTAATAACAAACTGTTTTTATTTTCTTGAATCCAATGTATATTGATTCTATGCGTGTATGCTTATATGTGCATTCAACATGTCATCCAATATTTCTATTATTTGTTCATGCATATTTACTTTATTGTTTGTAACATGATGATAATGATGATGATAGGAATAGGCATGTGAATGTAAGTGTGTGGTTGGTGTACTTGATGCGAGCGAGTATCAGGGGAGGTGTGATGGGGATGTTAATAAACGTTAACATTTGGTGGGTCTCAGCACTTTAGCTCTATCTCTAACTCAAGTCTTGTGCATTAGCATCGTCGTATCGCCATTACCATAGCAGAACTATTATGTCGTAGAGTATCAGGGGAGGTGGTCTCGATCCTTGTAGTCTCTGACTCTATCGGGGGGCCTTAGCTCTATCTCTATGGACGTTCTGAGGGATGCTGGGGTGAGGCCTTGGATACACTGTTTGGCATTAGGATTGGTTAGTTGTGAGTCCAGTTTGCAAGCCCTCCCCAACAGGGGCTTACGTGTTGATATGACACTGTATAGCAATAAACGTTAACCTTTGTTGTACAATGTTCATGATTTGGGTGCTTGTGAGTCGACGATAAACATTACCTTCGGGCGGCGTTACACACTTGTGTATAGAGGCGGGGTCAATAAACGTTAACCTTTGACCACCTAAACCTTTTTATTGCGCATTGCAAACTTTAAACCAGACCAAAGATATGAATTGATTGCATGCATATGTATTGTTGCATTGTTTTATTTACTCACTGAGCTCAAGTTGGAGAATTGACCCTCGCGCACACAATTCTTTTTAGTTTCTGATGTTGCAGGTAATATGATTGAAGATTATGTCGACACGCCAACATATGAACAAGTGACGGCTTTAGTGAGCAAGCTGTGGATGACGAACATGGTTCGTTAAGCGAGCGTTTCAGCGATGGATACGTTTAGTGTTTAGTTTTCGTATCTGAATATTGTAATATGTATTAACTTATGTTTTGGTTACTTGGAAATAAATGGAATATTAATTATTTATCATGATTAGACCTTAGTTCATTATCTGTAAGACTTTCGCTATTTACTTTATTACCTCTGATTAATGTGTAATGTGTTTTGGTTTATCATATGTGGGATAATCTATTTTGAGATCCTGGTTGAACCGTTGGTTTATTGACGGTTCATCACACCATTCTGGTTGGTGCAGAATTGGGGTGTGACAACTTGGTATCAGAGCTCTTGTAAGCCTTACCCATTAAACCTGAATACTACTGCTGGAGTCCATGAACTGAGTTAGGATAAATTAAAAGCTTTAATAAAAACAAACCATAAGCACCTGTGTTGGTTGAGACAGAACTTAAACAAGAAAATAATGTACATATAAAAGGTGGAACCATATTTATACACTCAAACAGAAAGAGAAGACCAAAAATTATCCTAATACACAAATAGTATAGGGTATTATCTATAGTTGGGTAGTTGCCTTAGTATACAATGGATATAGTAAAGTAGCAAGAAGGAAGCATCTGTAGAACAAAGAGATTTGAATACTGAGTTGGTACTTTACAAGATGTGAAACTCGATGTATGACAGAGAGAGAAGAAAAATGGCTAGTAATGTCAAAACCCCTGTAGAGATAAAGGAAAAGATCTCGGGCTAAATTCAACAGAGATAACAGAATAATTGCCATACATTAAGAATAAGAGTAACTATACTCCTGGGTAACATGGAGACTCAGGGTGAGATCCACCACAAGCTGATCCATTATCCGCTGAGCATTAAGAAGAGGTTGTAACTTGACCCCACCACTATCAGGGTCGAGAATGGATAATGAAAACTCATCTGAGCAGATGCTAGATAATGATAATCAGATTAAAGCAAATCAAAGGAGGTGAACAACCAGACCACTCCAGCCAGTCACCTGGACTATTAAGTACCTTGGTTATGGTTGTCATAAATTTGACCCAATAAAATACAAGAGCAACAACAGATGAGACCGGCTATGCAAGTTGCTACGAGAATCACTACCCAAGTTGTTGATGCTACACCTCCGAGTCAAACCAAGTACGGTACCAATTGGTAGCATCACTGTACCCCAACACCTGTTAGCTATAACACAGTGCCTACCACACCACAAGTCCCAGTAATGCACACCCCAGTGCAGAAGTTTGGTGCACAACAAGCAGTGTATCAAGGTGGTTAACCTTATCAACCACCTATGTATGGGATAGTTGTATCATGACAGAATGATACGACAAGGATTGAAGAATGTCTTCTGAAGATGATACCTCGGACATTTTCAGCAAAGGATCAAATCTATTATGGCCATATATCTAGATAGGTTTATATAGGATGCGGTGCATTATTCATTTACTGTTATGATTATAGAGGATGCACATACCAGATTTTAAATTCTTGTGTCTTGACAAGATACCTTCTTGATTTAACCTGTCAATTGGAGTTATAGATATTGTTTCTTTACTATTAGTCCTGATTATACCAAACTGAGCCACTCTCATGATCGACAACATGAATAGAGATATGAACTGAATGAACGGTTAAATGTTTAATCATGTTGAACGTACATCTTTTCGATTTTACCTGATTTATTGATGTACGAAAACTTTCTCCAGATTTATTCCTATAGTGCCTTGACCAATGGCATTATATATACTCAATAGAACCTGTAACCATGAGGTTAAGAGTTGTAAAATCTCTATTTTCATATATTTGGACCACCGTACAACTTGATGATCTTTTGATGCCGGTTGGATTACCATAGATTTACTCCTGATCCTTTAAAACTAGGTTCACTAGATAAAACAAATGTCCTTTAACATACTAAAATTGAAAGAAGGAAATGAATTGTTTTGGATAAACATTCTGATTCTTACATTTCTCGACATCCATTGATAAGGTGTTTAGTGATAATGGAATTATTGGAAGAAAGATGATTAGATTCAGATTAAGATTCTATAGCCAAGAGATCTCAGATAAAGTAATGGAGAATCTATTTTGAGATTGCTGAATGGATGGATATGACTTATGTCTATAAAAGAGTGCATGAGCAAAAGTGAGAACTATCAAGGGTAGCCAATAAAGAAATAGATAGCACTCAAGTAAAGTTAAAGATGGTTATATCGGTATGAACTTTGACAAGGTAGAAGATTCCTAAAGACAAATCTAAGAGTGGATACAAGGATAAAGTCAAAAACCGTAGCATTGATAGTATTCAGTATAAGTAATACTGAGTTATGCCCAATGCTGAGGGATTTGATTAAGAAAAGACCAAAAGAGTTTGGCTGAATTAATGAAATTATAAGCATATACCCTAATGCTTATAGATAGACTTGGGATATGAAGTAACAATCACAAGATATTTTTTGAGGTATATGAAAGAGAGATCATAATAGAACAGAGGTGATAAAGGAAATTTAAGCTAATGAACTTTTCAAGATATGAGATTATTAGCCATAGTCTTTAAAAATCATAAGAGATGAAGGAACTAGACAAGCTCTTAAGACCGTTACACCAGATTTTCTAGTTCAAGCCCTTTTTGGACTAGATGTTGTATTGGATGAGGGTTATTAACAATGTCCAAATCATATGGATGGATATAATTTGGATGCAACCTAAATCGACTAGAGATGGCAGACTTTGACGTCATCCTAGGAATAGACTGGTTGTCTCAACACTGTACAAAGTTGTATGTGCATATAAGAGGTTATCATTCAAGAATAAAGATGAGATATAATTTAGTTTTATCAGAAGCATGTTGCCTAAGAAGTGAAAGCTGATCCTCTCTATGCTAAGGGCGAAGAGATGCTTTGAAGATAAATGAGTTGGAGATAGGGTATCTGTGGTATACGTTATCAAAGAAGCACCACAGAAGGAAGACACTGATGTGATGCATAAATTTTCTGATGTGTTTCCAGGAGACCTATTTGGGTTACCATCTGATCATGCGACCGAGTTCGTCATCGACTTGTTACCAAGGACGATACTTGTGGTCAAAGGCACCTATAGGGTAGTTCCTATGGACTTGAAGGAACTGAGACTTAATTACAAGAGTTATTAGACAAGGGTTCTAATCGACTAAGTATTGCATCACGGGAAGCGCCAATGCAATTTGAGAAGAAGAAAGATGGTAGTGTCCGATTATGTATAGACTACCGAGAATTTAACAAGCTCACGATCAAGAATCAATATCTACAACCTCAAATCAATGACTTGTTTAACTAGTTGCAAGGAGCAAAGGTATTTTCTAAGGTTGATCTTCGATCAAGATATCATAGCTAAAGAATTTGGACAGCGATATCTCGAAGATAGCTTTTAGAATCGGGATTGGCCAATTATGAGTTTTCAATTATGACGTTTGGATTAACCAATGCCCTTACATCTTTTATGGAGCTGATGAACTGGGTGTTTCATGATATGTTGGACACATTGGTCATAGTTTTCATAGATGATATTTTGATTCATTCCAAGAATGAAGCAACTCATACAATGGATTTTAGAACAGCTTCACAACAGCTGAAAAGAGAAAAGCTTTATGCCAAGTACAAGAAATATGAAACATGATTAAACAAAATGATCTTCTTAGATCATGTAGCATCATAAAAAGAGATTAAAGTGGATCCTATTAAGATAGAGGTAATCATATGGTGAGAAACACCTAAAGAGTATTGTGAAGATCAGAAGTTTCTTGGGTTTAGCTGGTTATTATTGACAATTTTGGAGGACCACTCTAAGATCGCAAAACCTCTTATCAAGCTAACCAGGAAGGGAGAGGAGTTTAATTGGATTGACAAGTGTGAAGAATATTTCTAGATTTTAAAGTAAGATTGATATCAGCAGAATCTTGATCGTTTCGGCACCAGGGAAACCTTTTACCCTATCCATCGGAGCTTTCAGATTGGATCTAGGATGCGGGTTGATGTAAGGTAAATAAGCGATTTCATATGCTTTAAGAAAACTGAAAGAGCATGAGAAGAGTTACCCAACTCAAGATTTGAGTAAACAATTGTGATTCATGCAATCAAGACTTGGAGACATTACTTAAACGGAGAAGAATTTTAGATTAGATCGGATTACAAGTGTTTTATTTATCTCTTCATTAGAAAGAGTTGAACATGAGGATAAGGAGATGGTTAGGAATACTTGAAGGATTAAGACTGTGATATTCAATGTCACCCGAGCAAGGCTAATGTAGTAGCTAAGGCCTTAAGCAAAAAGGGAATTATGAAGTCCGAAGAAGGACCCAGTATAAATGCTACCTTATGTTCTGCAGCAACAGATTCAGATTTGGAAGAAGAGTAACAATTAATAGAAACTCGGGATGTTCCAATTGAGCGAGAACCTAGGGATGAAGAAAAAATAGTAGTTTTGTTATATATGTATATAAGAATGGTACAAGAAGATTTAGAGAAAGAAAAACCTAACCCTGACTTACTTTGGATGCGAAGACGGTACTCAGATTCAGAGGTAAACTCCGAATACATGAAGGTAAAGACTCGGATATCATGAAGAGGATAAGGATAAGAGCCCATTAAACTCCATATTCAGGACATCCTGGAGTACCAATATGTATCATGACCTAAAGAGATAACAAATGTGGCTTAGTGCGTGTTCCAGTGTCTGAATTATCAGCAAGTAAAAGCTGAAAAACAAAGACCACCATGGCTTACAATAAAAACTATCGGAGCCAGTTTGAAAGTAGAATTGCATTACAATGAATTATGTCACTGATTTTCCACTGACTATCAGATCGATTGATGAAATTAGGGTGATTGTTGATGAAAATAGATCATTCCATTGTTATATGACCTCGGTATGCTTTAGAGCGGCTAAATAAGCTATATGTGGATAATATTGCCAGATTGAATGGTATGCATAAGAGCTTAGTGTCGGTCAAAGGCTTATGCCTTATCTCGAAGTTTTGGGAGGATCTACAAAAAATAATGGGGACAAAGTTGAAGTTTAGTACCGTACTTTACCTCAAACCGACAAAAAGTCGGAGCGGACTATACAGATCCTAAGAGATATGCTCCGAGCTTGTAAAATTGATTTCAAGGAACTTGAGTTGAGAAGGTATCGTAAATTGAAGTTGCTATTAAGCTACCATGTAAATGTTACCTATGAGGCAGATACGATAGAAATGTCAAATTCCTTTATTTTCGAATAAAGTCGGTAAATGGAGAATTTTGTGACCTAAGTCTAATGAAGAAAACTATCGAGTAGCAGACAAGATCAAAGAAAAGGGGCAGGATAGCTCAAGATGTCAGAAGAGACACCAAGACCTCGAGTTCGCCATAAGTGACAAAGTGTTGTTTTTGATGATATCACTTATGCGCAGTTTGAAACGATTAGACAAGAAGGGAAAGTTATATTCTATATATGTGTTGGATCTTATAAACTTTGGAGAGACGTAGAAAAGTTGCATATCAATTAGCGTTACCGCTATCCATGTCTAGTGTGCATGATATATTTTGTGTGTCTCTATTGAAGAAGTACATTGGAGATCCATATCAAAAGAATTGACCACGGAGTCACTGGATTAGATAGAATGTTTAACTATTGAAGTGGTACAAGCCTAGTTCACTAGTTGGAAGGTACAATGTTTCCAAAGCTGGGATAATTATTATATGAAGGTAACCTGGCAAAGACAAAATATGGAGAAGATTGCACAGGAGGAAGAAGAAGCAATGCGGAAATCTGTACGTTCAAATTTCGAGGATGAAATTTCTTTTAAGGGTGGGGGAGTTGTAAGACCCGCACACCACGAACCCGGCCTAACCTATATTTTGTGACGGGACCCGTCTACATATCATGGTCGAGCCAAGTGGACCAAGTGTGTGAAGAAAAACCAAGACCCAATATGAAAAATTTACTCAAAACAATCAAAATGAGGGTAAGGTCGCAGGTTTTAACAGGCAGGTCCGACCCCCCCCCCCCATCGACCCGTGACCAGGGGTTGCAGGGGGTCTCGAATTGCCTGACCCCCCCATGACCCCCCATCGACCCCCGGTAATCAAGAAAAACAGCACGAACCAAAAAATAAGAAACTTTCCTAATTTCAATTGGAACCTTTCCTAAACTCAATGGGACTTATTTTGGGAGGTTTTACTCTATAAATAGGACATCCCTAAGCATCTTTCACTCCTTTTACAACCCTAATTGGATTGAGAGAAAGAGAAGAGAATGAAGAGAAGAAGAGAAGGAAAACTTGAAGAAAAGACTAAGAAAGAAGAAGAAGTTCAGAGATATCTTGGAAACTCATACTACAGAAGGTATGAACCTTAATCCCCATCTGAATTGAAAGCTTAGAATAGATTATGATGAATTTAGGTTAGGAGAAACACTAATACCATCCATCCATGGTTAGGTTTCAATGGAAACCATGGAGGAGATCATTGAAACCATGTAGGTGAATAAAGAATAGTTCTAAACCATAGAACATGTGTGGAATGGATTCTAGAAGTAAGCCATAGGACCCCAAACATTAATGAATGGACGAAATTTGATATTTTTGACTCAAACCAAGGGGGGTCGCACCTAGAGATCATTTTCTAGTTCAAGCCCTTTTTGGCATTAGGATTTGTTAGTTGTGAGCCCAGTTTGCAAGCCCTCGCCAACAGGGGCTTACGTGTTGGTATGGCACTGTACAGCAATAAACGTTAACCTTTCTTGTACAATGTTCAGGATTTGGGTGCTTGTGAGTCGACGATAAACGTTACCTTCGGGCGGCGTCACGCAGTTGTGTATAGAGGCAGGGTCAATAAATGTTAACCTTTGACCACCTAAACCTTTCTATTGCGCATTGCAAACTTTAAACCAGACCAAAGATATGAATTGATTGCATGCATATGTATTGTTGCATTGTTTTGTTTACTCACTGAGCTCAAGTTGGAGAGTTGACCCTCGCGCACGCAATTCTTTTTAGTTTTTTATGTTGCGGGTACTATGATTGAAGATTATGTCGACATGCCAACATATGAACATGTGGCGGCTATGGTGAGCAAGCTGTGGATGACGAACATGGTTCGTTAAGTGAGCGTTTCAGTGATGGATACGTTTAGTGTTTAGTTTTCTTATCTTGATATTGTAATATGTATTAACTTATGTTTTGGTTACATGGAAATAAATGGAATATTAGTTATTTATCATGATTAGACCACATTTCATTATCTGCAAGACTTCCGCTATTTACTTTTTTACCTCTGATTAATGTGGAATGTGTTTTGGTTTATCATATGTGGGATAGCCTATTTTGAGATCCTGGTTGAACCATTGGTTTATTAACGGTTCATCACACCATTCTGGTTGGTGCAGAATTGGGGTGTGACATATAGTTCTAGGGTTTTGCATCAATACGCCATTTTGTGGCTTTGATCTATAACCCAAGTATTATTACAGAGGTAGATTACTTACCAGTGTTTGTTGAGTAACGGTGCTCTCCTCCAATGTAGAATCCCTTCTCTAACGGCTTTTTTCCAGACCGCTCCATGGTTTGAGAGTCAATGGAAAAGATCTACTATGAATAAATGATGCATATCCAAAAGATTGCATAAACTTGGATTCATAGTGTGGGATCCACTGGAGTCTATCCACACTCATGCACACATACTAGTTGTACATACTAGTCTCACTCTGAGTGAGACAGGTACTGAGATTGGTATGTAAAAACTTAGTTTTTAAGTATCGTTTCTCATACCTTAATGCCATGGTTCTTCACTCGGCCTCTTCTTCCTATCCGGTTATGATTGGGAGACCTTTCACAACGTAAAAACATAGGTTAGTTCGGGTTTTTGGAGTGCGGGTTTTACAGTTCTTCTTCTTCATTCTTCTTCATTCCACTTCTTCTTCATTTAGACATCCTTCATTCTTCTTCTACTTCTTCATTCTTCTGCTACTTCTTTCTTCTTCTTTCTTGTTCATTATTTTTCTTTATTCTTCTTCTTCATTCATCTTCTTCATTCTTCTTCTTCATTATTCTTCTTTCTTCTTCTTCAGTCTTCTTCTTTCCACTTCCTATTCTTCTTCTTCACTCTTCTTCTTCTTCTTCTTTATTCGTCTTCTTCTTCTTCTTCATCAATTTCAAATGAAATACATTCTTCCTCTTCTTCATTTTTATTTTTCTTCATCGTTCTTCTTCTTCATCATTCTTCATCTTTTATCTTCTTCATTATTATTTTTTTTGGGGTAAATAGATAAATTTTATTAAACCCAAAAGAAGGGCAATATACAACCTGCAAAGCAGGACAGGGCACTAGGCCAAAAAAACACAACAAACCAGCTAGCAATCCTACAACAACTTGGAATCTGAAAGGGCTCAGACCCTACAACCCGCTAATGAACATCAATATTCCCCTTTGTAAAAATGAAGGACTCTAAGTGGATGGCTCCTTAAATGAAATAGTCAAAATTTTGTCTTCAATCTCATGGATGATCTCTTTTGCTAGAGCTTCTTTAGGCTTTGACTTCCTAGAGAAAATTCTGGTGTTACGCTCCTTCCAAATATTATAAATCATAGCATTCAATACAATTTTTTGGGATATAGGATCTGTCCCTTCTTTTAGACTTGATAAAAGCTAGCCGAGAAGCTTCAATTTCGCAGGTTGATGGCCTTCTCAGTCACAGCTTGCACCTAGAAATGCATTTCTCCCATATGAATTTCGAGACATCACATTCAAAGAAGAGATGAATTTTTTCATCTCTCCCACTACCACATAAGCAACAAGTGGAAGGGATGGAAATATTCCAAATTAATAGTTGATCTGCAGTGGGCAGTGCGTTCATGCAAGCCCACCAAGTGACAAAGGAGTGCTTAGGGGTGTTAACCGAGAACTAGATGGCTTTGGCCCAAGGCACTATGGTACTATGGTTCCTCACAGCATTCCAAGCTTCTTTGATAGAAAATTTTGACCTTGAGTTATTAGATTTTATCCACTGAATTCTGTCCCTGGAATCTCTAAAAGACCTTTGGATTTGATTTACTTCGTCCCATATTCTTCTGAAACAATGGATGTCATTATGGGAGCAAGTTTTCCAAGAATCTCCATCCCAGTAGTCGCTAACTTTGGCCAATTTTATATCCATACCCACGAAGGACTGGGCACTTGGAATCCTGCTCCACAGAGCTTCACCAGCTAACCACAGGTCAAGAAAAATAGAGTGCTTTCCCCCGAGCCGAAAGAATAGTCAACTTTATTCTTCATAATCTCTCGGTGTTTGAGGAGGTCTCTCCAGATCCAAGAGAAATTCTTGGAAGTCTTTACTATCCATACAGATTCCTTTTTAATTCTTATTAGTTAGAAGATTCCATAAGTGTTTCATAGCTCCGACTGCACACATGTCTTGCACTCTTCTGATACCCAAACCTCCTTCATCTTTAGGCAAACAAATCTTGCTCTAACTAACATAATGGATCTTTTTCTTAATTTCTAGACCAGACCATAGAAAGTTTGCAAAAAGAGATTCAATGGCTAAACAAGTTTTCTTGGAAAGCCTAAATAACCTGCCCAATAGAAGTAGCTCCCTTGCATCACTGAGGAGATGAGTTAGATGCGACCTGTAAAAGAAAGGAATCAACACTTCCATCCCTTAATTATCCGAATCTTCTAGAAAATGGGCTCACAATCTCTGGAAGATAGACTAGCTTCAACCAAAGGGATACCCAAATAATAAATGGGGAGGGATCCCTTAGTAAATCCACTCGTAGTAATAATATTAGCCCTAGAATCTTTATCCACCTCACCAATGATGATAGAGGATTTTCTGAAGTTAACCATAAGACCCGAGAAGGAGGAGAATGTCTTAAGGGTTTCCAGCACACCAGAAATGGAATCTAGATCCGCCTTCACAAATATCATAAGGTCATCTGCAAACATAAGAAGCGAGATGGATAGGACCTTACATCTTTGAGGGAGAACAATAGATCTTCTTCTAACTTCATCTTCAAGTAAGATGGATAAGGATTCCATAGACAAAGTGGAAAGATAGGGTGATAAAGGGTCCCCTTGTCTAATCCCTCTTGGCCCTCGAAAGTAACCAGCAAGACTGCTATTCACCAGAACTAAAAACATGGGAGTGTAAATGGAAGCTCTTATCCATCTAACCACCATGTTCAAAAATCCCATATTTCTCAAAATACATAGAAGGACATTCCTATCCAGAGAATCATAAGCTTTATGCAAGTCTACCTTTAGGACAGCAATAGGGGGGCTTGAAGCTCTTTCTAGCCCTCTAACAATTTCAAGATAGAGAAGAATATTATCTGTTATATTCCTCCCCTTGATGAAGGCCGATTGATTTCCAGCAACAAGAGACTGGCTACTCATCTACACTCGGTTAGCCAATATTTTTGCAATAAATTTGTAAAAGACACTGCAGAGGGCTATAGGTTTTAAATCAGCAAAAGTATTGGGGCATTTCACTATAGGAATCAAGCACAAGAAGGTGTTGTTAACATCTCTAGGCATGAAGGGATTGTTGAAAAACCATTTAATAGCACTAGTTACCTCACTGCCGACGATGTTCCAGCAAGATTTAAAGAAGGTAGCATTAAAACCATCAGGCCCTGGAGCTTTGTTTCCAACAAAAGAGGAAATTGTTCTTTATATCTCACCATCCAAACTAGGTTGCATCATCATCTCCTTTTGATCTTCAGAAAGAACTCTAGGCAGATTTAAATTTTGAAGGACAGGATCAACAGAGCCAATCACCCTATCACTTGACACAAGGGCCCGAAACAACATCTCAGCTTTATTTTTTATAAGGACTGGATCATCTAATCTTTCTCCTTCGGTGTTGACTATAGAGGCAAAAGAATTTCTTAATTATGATTTTTCATACATTGGTGGAAAAATTTATTGTTTTTAACTCCTAGACTGAGCCAAGTTATTCTAGGTTTTTGCTTCAAAAAGTTCTCCTCCCTATCTAGGGCTCTTCTCAGGTTTTCTCTAGCTTCCTTTTCTCTACTGGCCATAGCAGAGTCAGAAGGACTATGAGAGAGATCAGCTTGAGCTACAACCAATTCCTCCTCAGTAGTATTAACTACCTCAAAAATATCTCCAAATTTCTCCTTGTTCTAGATTTTCAAAGCATTTTTGACATTCTTCAATCTGGCTACAACTATAGAAAGAGGAGAAAGATTATTTGCAATAGGGTCAGCCCAAGCCTTACCTATTATAGAGAGAAACTCAGGTCTATCCATCCTTGCATTAATGAATCTAAATGGCTTGGCCCCAAAATTCTGCTCCTTTACTATCTTCATCAAAATTGTGCTATTATCCGATATGTTAGGGTCAAGGAAGGCTGCCTCGGAATTCTAAAATTGAGATATCCACTCAGGATTAACAAGGGCCCGATCAAGTTTGCTGCATATTCTAGTAGTACCAGCTTGATTATTTGACCAAGTGAATGCATGGCCAGACCATTTCAGGTCAAAGAGATTACAGTCAGATATGTAGTCATTGAAAGAGGAGATATGCTACAGGTTTACTCTATTGCCACCCCACTTTTCCTCAGAATTCCTCACCACATTAAAATATCCTAACTGTCCAAGGCATTGATATAGAACTTCCAAAATTAATAAGAGATTGCCACAGATGATCTCGGATCATAGGATCATTTGAGCCATAAATAGACGACAGACTAAATTGGAGATTGGAGTTTAATATTGTCACCTTACAATTCACTACTTGATTGTCAACACTTACTTTTTCCACTGCATAGCAAGAGGGATCCCACCATACAATGATCCGTAGGGGATCAATCCCAGCTTCATTAACTAGGTACTTCCATCCTTGCATTATAGCACCCAAGTTCACCTCAATTTTACATCTAGCCATTTTGGGCTCAGATAAACAACAAATAGATGCCTCTTTAATGCCTTTTTCTTTGCAAGGCTATTGAATCCTCACATTCCAATAGATTAAATTCATTGATCAGAAAATTATTGCGTTGCATGGCTTTCTTCAGCCATTTTCTCCTCCCAGGTAAGTCCAAGAGAGATTTCTCTTCCTACCACTTTCAAGTTATTACTATCAGCACCTTTTTCTACAGAAGTCAATGAGGCTCCACCCTCCATGGAATAGGCACGAAATGTTTCCCGTTCTTCATCATCCCAAGGAGGTTTGCAACATACCAAGGCTTCATCAGAAGGTGTCATGGGCGCCGCAAAAATGTGAGGAGGGAAAAGATCATGACTCCCAGTAGGAACCCATCGGGAAGAGGCAGTGCCACGTCCATCCCCAGGACCGAGAGGATTAGAAGAAGAGAAGGGAGGGGAAGCAGGCCACAGGGAGAGCATCCAGGCAGATAATGGGATCGAGATAGTCTCAAGAAGATTTCGCATACCATATATAGAGATAGGGTGGATTAAATTTAGGGCATTATAATTTTTTTTTCTCTGGTTAAAATGGATAGACGATTAGGGAATGGGCTATGACCAGCTGAGGAAGTAACTAGGGAGAGGGCAAAGATTGTAGGTCCTACAGGAGAGGGCAGGGGATCTGACTGTCCATACTTAGGGTCTAGATAGGCAAAAGGGTTTGGGGAATAGATGGCAGACTAGGGATAGGTTTCAAAATTTGAAAAAGGTGGCTATATATGGCAAGTATTTGACCGGTTTGACTTGGGATTAGGAGACACATTTCTAGAAGCAAAGGCGGAACTCGACATATGTCTAGGTGCCAGGGATGTCACACCCCAATTTTGGACTAACCAGAATGGTGTGATGAACCGTCAATAAACCAATGGTTCAACCAGGATCTTGTATAGGCTATGCCAACCATGTTAAACCAAAACACAATCCACATTAATCAGAGATAATAAAGTAAATAACGGAAGTTTTATTAATAATGAATTGAGGTCTAACATGATAAATAAATATTTAATAGGTTCTCTCCAAGTAACCAAAACATAATTTAATACATATTATAAATATCCAAATACGAAAGTTAAACACTAAGCGTATCCATAGTTGAAACGCTCGCTTAACGAATCATAATAGTCCTCCATAGCTTGCTCATCCATAGCCGCCACCTATTCATATGTTGGCATATCGACATAATCTTCAATCGTAATACCTGCAACATTAGAAACTAAAAAGAATTGTGCCCACGAGGGTCAGCTTTTCAACTTAAGCTCAGTGAGAAAACAAAACAATGCAACAAACATATGCATGCATTCAAATCATATCTTTGGTCTGGTTTATAAGGTTACAATGTGTTATAGAAAGGATTGGTGGCCACTGCACCTCTATACACGAGTGTGTAAAGCCATCCAATGGATCAAACACCATTGCCGTCCCACATGTACCCATCATGTAATAGAGATAGAGCTAAAGTGCCCGGATTAAACACCGCATAATACTTCCCTTGATGCCCTACCAATATCAACACGTAAGTCTCTATTGGCGAGGGATTTCAAACTGGCCTCGCAACTAACCAATCCTAATACCAAACAGTGTATCCAAGGCCTCACCCCAGTATCCCTCAATACTTCCATAGAGATAGAGCTAAGGCCCCCCGACAGAGTCAGAGACTACATGATCCGAGACCACCTCCCCTGATGCCCTACGACGTAATAGTTCTGCTAAGGTAATGATGATACAATGATGTCAGTTGGACAAGACTTGAGTAGAGATAGAGCTAGAGTCTGGTGACCAGGATGAACCACAATCTCACATCCTCCCCCTGATGCTCCACTAGCATCAAGCACACTAACCACACACATACATTCACATGCCTATTCCTAGCATCATCATCATCATCATCATCATCATGTTATAAATAAACAGAATTAAATATACATGAGCAGTAATAGCAGGAATATTGGACAACATGTGAAATGCATATTACAAGCATACAAACATAGAATCAATCATGGCATTGGACTCAAATAGAAAAAATAGTTTATTATTAGCCAATTAGTTTAGGTCTTGTTCCCTCACCTTTGGTCGATGGTTGTTCCACGTCCAAGCTTTGTAAATCACTTTTAGACCACTTGAAAACCTAACAAATTTAAAGATTTTAAATTAGAATTTTTTTCTAGCAATTCAGGCTTCCAGAAGCTGAGTGGTCGTAGGTGCGGCTGCACCTGTGGTCTAAGTTTCTACGACCACAGGGTGTGTGGTCGCAAGGTGTGGTCGCATATCATGCAACCATACATTCGACCACACCCTCCCTAAAACTTCCCTAAGGGCGTGTGGTCGCTATGTGTGGTCGCATACCATGCGACCATACATGTGACTACACCCTCCCTGGAACTTTCCCGAGGGTGTGTGGTCAGTTATGTGTGTCTCGTGTGATCGCATATCATGCGACCACACATGCGACCACACCTGTGATGGTTGACTTTTCCATTCTCAACTCAATTCCTTCATGTTTTGATTCCTTGGCTTATCATTATGATCCTTCTTATGATTGTTCTATGGCTTAAAATTCATATTTGTCCATCATCTTAATAGATTTCCTCCATCAATTTCTTAGAATTTATCCATGGTTTGATGATTGGGTCTCACTTTGAATCACTATCTCCTCCATGATCTTCCTCCATGATCTATTCTAGGAATTCAACTGATGTGGGGGATGGTTTCATACCTTAAACTTGTTGAAGTCAGAGTTCCCTCTAAAATTCCTCATCTTAGTCTTCCTCTTCAATTATCCTTCTCTTCCTCCTCTTCTCTTTCTCTCTCTTTCAGTTTGAGTTCTAAAAGGATGAAAGAGGCTAAGGGACGTCCTATATATAGGGGAAAACCATCCATACAGAGTCTCACTTAGATTAGGAAAGAACCCCCTTTGGATTTGGAAAGTTTCCTAATCACAGAGTCTGTTTGACTTTGTGTGGTCCCACGTGGGATCGCAGAATCCGTCAACCACAAAGTTAAAAACTTGCGACCACATGTCCCAGACTCATGTGGTTGCATTTTTCTGAGGTGTGGTCGACGACACCTATTTAGGTCTGCGACTACACACTCTTAATTAGAAATGTTTGGGTTCAATTTCATACCTAGCCTTGTAGTTTCTTCACGCACTTGGTCCACTTGGCCCGACCATGATAGGAACACCGATCATGACACCAGAACGTTAGGTTAGACCGGGTTCGTGGCGTGTGGGTCTTACAACTCCACCACCCTTAAAAGAAATTTTGTCCTCGAAATATGTACCTACGGATCTCACAACTCTCTCACCCTCAAAAGAAATTTTGTCCTTGAAATTTAGATTTACCTTCTGAGTTGAAAAGGTTGGAATACTGTTTTCGCATTGCATCTTCCTTTTCCCATGTAATCTTTTTCACGTCTTGTCTTCGCCAGGTTACCTTCATATAATAATTATCCCAGCTTTGGAGATGTTGTACCTTTCAACCAGTGAACTAGGCTGGTACCACTTCAATAGTTAAATCATTTATCTAATCCAGTAGATCCGTGGTCAATACCTTTGATATGGATCTTCAATGTACTTCTTCAATAGGGACACGCGAAATACATCATGCACACTAGACATGGACAATGGTAACGCTAGTTGATATGTAAATTTTTCTACATCTCTCTAAAATTTTTATGAGGTCCAAAACATATATAGGATACAACTTTCCCTTCTTGTCTAATCGTTTCAAGCCATACATAAGTGATATCTGGAAGAAGACTTTGTTACTTATGGCGAACTCAAGATTTTGGTGTCTCTTCTGATAAACATGAGCTATCTTGGCCCTTTTCTTTGATCTTGTCTGCTACTCGACAGGTTTCTTCAACATACTCAGGTCTTACAATTCCTTATTCTCCGACTTCGTTCCAAAACAAAGGAATTCGACATTTCTATTGTACCATGCTTCATAGGTGACCTCTACATGGTAGCTTGATAGCAAATTTAAGCCGTAGTAACTTTTCAACTCAAGCTCCTTGAAATCAATTTTACAAGCTAGGGACATATCTCGTAGGATCTGTATAGTCCGCTCCAACTGTCCGTCGGATTAAGGTAAAATACGGTACTAAACTTCAATTTTGTTCCCATTGTTTTCTATAGATCCTCCCAAAACGTCGAGATAAAACATGAGCCTCTGATCGACACTATGCTCTCAGGCATACCGTTCAATCTAGCAATATTATCCACATATAGCTTAGTTAGCCGCTCCAAAGCACACCGAGGTCGTATAGCAATGGAATGAGCTTTCTTCATAAGGCGATCAACAATCACCCAAACTGCGTCAACCGATCTAGGAGTCAGTGGCAAATTGGTGACATAGTTCATTGTAATGCAGTTTTATTTCCATGCTGGTTCTAGTTGTGACTGCAATAATCCTGCAGGTCTTTGCCTTTCAGCCTTTATCCTTTGACAATTTTGGCATTGAGACATAAATTTAGCTACATCCCCTTTCATTCCTCTCCACCAATAGAGTTTCATTAAATCATGGTACATCTTTGTACTTCCAAGATGTACCGAATAAATGGTGGTGTGAACTTCCTTCATTAGTCTGTGTCTAATATCCAAGTCTTCATTTTCAGGAACACATACTCTTCCTTTGTATTTTAACATCTTTTCAACGTCTAAGGTGAACTCAGGAGTAATCCTACCTTTTTCAAGATCTTCTTGCACTGTTCTCAGATAAGGGTCGGATTTAATAGCGGCTTTTACTTCGTTTATCAGATCAGGTAAAAACTTCAATGTGGCAAACATATTTGAAAATCGATGAATAAGCCCTTGGTTGGTTGATCCATCTGGTGTATCTATCATGAACTACTCATTACCGTAATTGAATACTTCTCCTGTAACACACTTTGCCGCAGTCGTGTTAACTTTTTCTTGGGATTTTATCATTGCTTTTCTGCTTAGTGCATAAGCAACTACATTAGCCTTACCTGGATGATACTGGATATCACAATCATTGTCTTTTAGCAACTCCAGCCATCTCCTCTGTCGCATGTTCAATTCCTTTTGATTGAAAAGATAAGTATGACTCTTATGATCTGATTTAATCTAAAATTTCTCACCATACAAATAGTGTCTCCATATCTTGATAGCATGTACTACTGTTGCTAATTCTAAGTCATGAGTGGGATAGTTCTTCTCATGTGTCTTCAGTTGTCTTAAGGCATTCGCAACTACTTGTTCTCCTCGCATAAGCACACATCCTAAACCCAACCCAGATGCATCAGTGTACAAGGTAAATGGTTGTCTTGGAATATGAATAGTCAAGATGGGAGCTGATATCTATCTAGCCTTCAATGTTTGAAAACCCTTCTCACATTTGTCAGTCCAAACAAACTTTTCTCCTTTCTTAGTCAAACTGGTGAGAGGTATGGCGATTCTAGAGTAATCTTCCATGAATCGTCGATAATAACCTGTTAAACCCAAGAAACTTCTGATCTTCGCAATATTCTTCAGGTGTTTCTCACCATATGATTACTTCTATCTTAATAGGGTCCACTTTAATCCCTTTTTATGATGCTATGTGATCTAAGAAGATCACTTTGTTTAATCAGGTCTCATATTTCTTGGACTTGGCATAAAGCTTCTCTCTTCTCAACTATTGTGAAGCTGGTCTAAAATTCATTATAGGACTTTCTTCGTCTTTGGAAAAAACCAATTTATAGTCTATGAAACTATGATCGACATGTCCAACATATCATGAAACACCTGGTTCATAAGCTCCATAAAATATACTGGAGCACTGGTTAATCCCAATGATGTACCTAGGAACTCATAATGCTCATTCCTGATTTTAAAAACTATCTTTGAAATATTGCTGTCCAAATTCTTCAACTAATGATATCTTGACTGAAGATCAATCTTAGAAAATACCTTTGCACCTTGCAATTGTTTATACAAGTCTTCGATCTGAGGTAGTAGATATCGGTTCTTGATCGTAAGCTTGTTCAATTTTTGGTAGTCTATACATAGCCGAATACTACCATCCTTCACCATGAATAGCACTGGCGCTCCCCATGATGAAATGCTTGGCTGATTAGAACATTTGTCTAATAACTCTTGTAGTCGAGTGTTCAGTTCCTTCAGTTCTATAAGAGCTATTCTATGGGGTGTCTTTGATACATGTGTCGTCCCTGGTGACCATTCGATAACAAACTCGGTTGCACAATCAGGTAACAACCCAAGTAAGTTTTCTGGAAACACATCAGGGAATTTGTACATCACATCAATATCTTCCTTCTATGGTGCTTCTTTAGTAATGTCCACCACAATACCATATGTCCAACTCTTTTCTTTTCAAGGCATCTCTTCGCCTTTAGTGCAAAGAGGATAAGCTTCTACTTCCTAGGAAATATTCTTCCAATAAAACCAAATTATATGCCATCTTTGTTCTTAAATGATGACCTCTTCTATGTACATAACAACTTTGTAGAGTATTGAGACAACCAGTCTATGTCACACCCCAATTCTGAATCATTCAGAATGGTGTGATGAACCACTATAAACCAACAGTTCAACCAGGATCTCTAGTAGGTGGTGTCCATTAGAAATAAAACCACGCACATCCATAACCATAATCAAAATAAATACACAATAGCGGAAGTCTTATAGTAAATGAACTGAGCATTTTAAATGTAATAGTCATAATTAAAATATCAAATTATTATTGTATCAACTAAGACATAAGTAAATAGAATATCAATTACATCTTTTATAAATCCAAAGAAAAATCCTAATAGAACACGCATGAGTTGCACTCGCATGAGGGGTCATGCGTATCCTCTAAGTCACCAGCCTCCATTGCAGCAATGCACGCATACACCGAATCATTTATATAATCTGCAACTGTGGTACCTGCATCATCAACTAAAAATATTCAACGTCGAGAGGGTGAGCACACATCATGGCTCAGTAAGCAAACAAAACAATGCAACAAACATATGCATGCATTCAATTCATATCTTTGGTCTGGTAAATAAGTTTGCAATGTGCTATAGAAAGAATAGGTGGCCATAGATCATGTTTATTGACGCTGCACCTCTATACACGAGTGTGTGAAGCAGCCCGAAAGTAACGGTTATTACCGACTCACATGCACCCAATTCATGGACAATGTACACACAAAGGTCACGTTTATTGTTGTACCTGTTGCCCATACCAACACGTAAGCCCCTGCTGGCGAGGGCTCACAACTAACCAATCCTAATTCCAAACAGTGTATCCAAGGCCTCACCCTAGCATCCCTCAATACGTCCTTAGAGATAGAGCTAGGGTCTGGTGACCAGGATGAACCACAGTGTCATGTCCCCTCCTGATGCCCTACGACGTATTAGTTTCGCTAAGGTAATGGCGATATGACGATATTAGTGAACAAGACTTCAGTTAGAGATAGAGCTTGAGTGTTGAGGCCCCGCCTATGACACCTCCCCCTGATACTCGCTCGCATCAAGCACACCAACCACACACATACATCCACATGCCTATTCTTATCATCATCATCATCATCATCATGTCATAAACAATAAATAAATATGCATGAACAGTAATAATAGAAATATTGGATGACATGTTGAATGCACATAACAATCATACACGCATAAAATCATTCATGGCATTGGACTCAAAATAAAATAGTTTATTATTAACCAATTAGTTTAGGTCATGTTCCCTCACCTATACTTGATCGTAGGTCCTCTTTTAAGCTTTAAAATCAACTATATATCGATATTATATCACTAGAAAACCTAACCAAGTCGATAGAATTTAATTAGAATCAATTCGGACTTTAAAAAGCATGCTAATAACTGGGGGTCAATGCTAGGGTCGGAGGTTCCATCGACCCTGGGTGCGACCACCCCTATTCTAGACTTCTTGAACACTGGGGGTCAATGATCAGGGTCTGGTAGGGTCTATTGGCCATCGACCCCTCGTGCAACTCCCTGTGGGTTTTGTCAATTTTTCATCCTTCAGTCCATTCTTCGTGTTTAGGGTCCTATGGCTTGCTTCTACAATCCATTACACACATGTTCTATGGCCTAGAACCGTAGTTCATTCACCTATATCACTCTCATAATTTCCCCCATGGTTTTCCATAAAAACCTAACCATAGGTGGATGTTTTGGGTTCCTCCTAGATCATTCCTTCTTCTCTAGCTATTCTAAGGTCTATAGAATTACATGGAGATAGTATCCATACCTGAGAATTAGGCTTGTTTCTCTAAAGCCTTCTCCTTGATCTTCTTCTCCACTTTCCTTTTCTTCTCTTTCTCTTCTCCTTCTCTTCTCTTTCTCTCAATCCAATTAGGGTTCTAAAAGGAGTAAAAGAGGCTTAGGGATGTCTTATTTATAGAGTAGAAACTCCCAAAATACGTCCCATTGAGATTAGTAAGGAATCCCATTGAAATTAGGAAGGTTTCCTAATTTTTGGTTCGTGCTGTTTTTACCAATTATCGAGGGTCGATAGGAGGGTCGGAGATCCCGTCGACCCCTGGTCCTTAAGATGTCTGACCCCTGGTATAAAACTGGGGGTCTGACTTTTATACTGGGGGGTCCGACCATCCCTCGCTGGGTATGCGACCCTCCCCTTATTTTTAGTGTTTTTGGGTCAGTTTAATATCTGGGATCGTGATCTCCTTCACCCACTTGATCCATTTGGTTCGACCATGATGGGTAGACCTGGTTCAAGGTGGTAAGACCGGGTTAGTTTGATACGGGTCTTACAACTCCTCCCTACTTATAGAAATTTCCTCCCCGAAATTGTTCATACCTTTTAAGTCAAATAAATGAGGGTATTGCTTTCGCATAGCATTTTCTTCTTCCCATGTAATTTCTTCCATGTCTCTACTTCTCCAAGTGACCTTAACATAATAGATATCTCGGTTGCGTAGTCGTTGAACCTTTTGACTGGTGATTTCAGTTGGTGTTACTTCAAATTTCAAATCATCAGTCAAATCAGGTAGATCTACTGTCAGAACGTGCGTAGGATCTTTGACATACTTCTTCAATAAGGAAATATGAAATACGTCATGCACACTTGACATAGATGGTGGTAGGACTAACTAGTAAGCCACTTTCCCACACTTAGCTAGAATCTCATATGGCCCGACATATCTTGGACTTAGTTTCCTTTTCTGTCCGAACCGTTTCAATCCTCGCATAGGTGATACTTTTAAGAATACTTTATCACCCACGACGAACTCAAGGTTTCGGCGTCGGGTATCGCCATATTGCTTCTGATGATTCTGAGATGTTCTTACTCTTTCTTTGATCATTTCGATCACTCGACAAGTCTCTTTAACAAATTCTGGTCCAACAATACTATGTTTCCCAACTTCACTCCAAAACAACGGAGTTCGACACTTTTTGCCATACAGTGCTTCATAGGGTGACATCTGTATAGTTGCCTGATAGCTATTATTATAAGCGAACTCAATCAGTGATAACTTTTCATCCCATGATCCTTTGAAGTCAATTACACATGCTCCAAGCATATATTCTAAAATCTAAATTGTACGCTCCAACTGTCCATCTGTCTGTGGATGGAATGCAGTATTAAACTTCAATGTTGTACCCATAGCCTTTTGCAATCCTTCCCAAAACTTTGAAGTAAATCGTGGATCTCTATTGGACACAATACTTTTAGGTACGCCGTGTAATCGTACAATGTTATCCACATACAGCTTAGCTAACATCTCCAGTGTATACTGAGGTTGTATAGGTATAAAGCGAGCTATTTTAGTCAGGCGATCTACAATCGCCCAAACTGCATCAACTACTCGAGGAGTCAATGGTAATCCCATGACGAAGTCCATAGTAATGCAGTCCCATTTCCATGCTGGTTCCGATAACAGCTGTAGCAGTCCTGTCGGTCTTTGTCGTTTAGCCTTTACCTTCTGACAATTTAGGCATTGAGACACGAACTTAGCTACATCTGCTTTCATTCCTCTCCACCAATATAGTTTCTTTAGATCATGATACATCTTAGTGCTTCCAGGATGTATCGAATAGATGGTGGTATGGGCTTCCTTCATCAATCTATGTCGAATGTCCAAGCTTTCTGTTTCGGGTACACATATTCTTCCTTTGTACTGTAGTAACTTTTCTTCCTCCAAAGTGAACTCAGGGTTAGTTCTACCTTTTTCGATGTCTTCTTGTACCGTTCTTAGGTAGGGGTCTGATTTGATAGCTATCTTCACTTCATCAACTATATCCGGTATAATTTTCAATGCGGCGAACATATTTGAAAATCGATGAATAAACCCTTGGTTGGCTGATCCATTTGGTGCATCTATCACAAACTGCTCGTTACCGTGCTTGAATACCTTTCTGGTAGTACACATTGCGGCAGTTGTGCTAACCTCTCCCTGAGATTTTATCATTGTCTTTCTGCTCAACGCATCGGCTACTACATTAGCTTTCCCTGGATGATTCTGGATATCACAATCATAGTCTTTCAATAGTTCCAGCCATCTTCTTTGTCTCATATTCAGCTCCTTCTGATTAAATAAGTAAGCAAGACTTTTATGGTCTGACTTAATCTAAAACTTCTCCATGTACAGATAATGTCTCCATATTTTGACAGCATGTACTACTTCCGCTAACTCCAAATCATGTGTGGGGTAGTTTTTTTCATGTGTCTTCAGTTGTCTTGAGGCATAAGCAATTACTTGTTCTCCTTGCATAAGTACACATCCTAATCCCAGTCTTGACGCATCGGTGTACAAGATAAATGATTGTCCTGGAGTCGGGATGGTCAAGATTGGAGCTGATATCAATCTAGCTTTCAAGGTTTGGAAACTCTTCTCGCATTTGTCCGTCCAGACAAACTTCTCGCCCTTCTTAGTCAAACTGGTAAGAGGTACAGCAATTCGAGAATAGTCTTCTACAAATCATCGATAATACCTAGCTAGACCCAGAAAGCTTCTAATTTTCGTAACGCTCTTCGGTGCTTTCCACTTTACAATAGCCTCAATCTTGCTGGGATCCACTTTAATTCCTTCCACGGATACTACATGGCCTTGAAATGTGACTTCCTTTATCCAAAACTCACACTTTGTAAATTTGGCGTAGAGCTTTTCCCTTCGTAGTCACTAAAGAGCGGCGTTTAGATTCTTGACATGAGTTTCCTCGTCTTTAGAGTAGACTAATATATCATCAATGAATACAATAACTGACGTATCCAACATGTCATGGAAAACCCGATTCATAAGTTTCATAAAGGTTGCTGGTGCGTTTGTCAATCCAAAAGACATGATCAAAAATTCATAATGTCCATATCTGGTCCTGAATGCTGTCTTGGGGATATCACCATCCTTAATCTTCAACTGATGGTAGCCTGACCGAAGATCAATCTTTGAGAACACTTTGACACCTTGCAACTGATCGAACAGGTGATCGATCCAAAGCAATGGATACCGATTCTTGATTGTCAGTTTATTCAGTTCTCGGTAGTCTATACACAAGCGAACGATACCATCCTTCTTCACAAATAAAACTGGCGCTCCCCATGGTGATATGCTAGGGCGAATGTAACCCTTGTAAAGCAGTTCCTGTAGTTGTACTTTCAATTCCTTCAGTTCAGTAGGAGCCATTCAATAGGGTGCTTTCGATACTGGTGTGGCTCCAGGTATAAGATCTATAACGAACTCTGTAGCTCCATCGGGTGGTAATCCTGATAATTCTTTAGGAAATAAATCTGGATAGTCTCACATGACATCAATATCTTCCATTTGTGGTGCTTCCTTGGTAAGGTCGACCACAGATACTAAACACCCGACTGCCCCTTTTTCATGGCACTTCTTAGCCTTTAGCGCCAAGAGTATGAGCTTTCGTTTACGGGGAAGTTTGGTTCCCGAAAAACTGAACTCTGCTCCTTCCTTGTCTTTAAATGTCAGCTTCTTTTCAGCGCACAATAGGTTTGCAGAATGCCGAACTAACCAGTCCATTCCCAAGATGACGTCAAAGTCTGCCATCTCAAGTTGGATCAAGGTCGCATCCAAGGTCTTTTCATCAATAAGAACTGGACATGGTCCATAATCTTTTTCTAACTCCACTTCTAATCCCATAGGTGATCGTACATGTAGTTTGTAGTCTAAGGATTTAAGGGGTAGATTTAACTTCTTTCCAACGTCACAGATATAAAGGAATGAGTAGCTCTTGAATCAAAGGGTACTCTGGCGGGAATGCCATAATAGGTACGATACCTGTGATTTGTTTTGGTTTAGTCTACATGCTCATACAATGTAATAAAAGTAACAAAAAATGTAAGTCATACCTGTAACCACATCAGGCGATATGGTAGCATCCTCGGATGTAACCACGTAAACTCATCCTTGATGTAGCTGCTTCTTGGGCTTAGGACATTCCCTTGCTATATGTCCCACTTGGTTGCAGTTAAAACATTTTATCCCTTCAGTAATTGGCTTCTATTGATGTTGAACTACGGGGATAGTCTTGGTCGCAGCGGTAATGCCTTGAGCACTGAAGGGTTTGAATGTTTTGCTATTCCCTCCGTTATAAGAATTTCCAGATGGCCTTTTTATACCTCTGTTTTGCATGAAATAACTCTCCTTCTGGCTCGACTCTATAACTCGAGCAATTTGTGCCGCTTGATTATAGATTTTCAATTCATGTCCTAGAACGTGCTCACGGATGCTTCCCCTAAGTCCCATGACGAACCTTCGGGTCTTTGTTGTTTCCTCTTGCATACTAGTGGGTGTAAAGAAGAACAGCTCTTCATAACGCTGTTGATAAGCATCCCCGATTATCTGTCCCTGATATAAACTCAAGAACTCTCTTTCCATAGAATCTCTGAAACTTCTTGGAAATTACTTCTCAAAGAACGTCTCCTTATAAATATCCCAAGTCAATTAGGCGTGCTTTGTAAGTAAATACGCTCTGGTAGACCTCCACCAAAGGTGTGCATCTCCTTTCAGCATAAAGGTGGCACACAACACTTTCTCTTCCTCTTTTTATGTCATCATCATAAAGTTTCTTTCCATTTCTTCGACCCAATGTGCCGGCCATAAAGGATCTGCTGGCTTGCCATTAAATTCTCTGGGCTTTAATTTCAGAAAATGCTCCACCAGTCTGGAGTGGTCTAAGGGCTGCGGGACATACGGTCCATATATAGGTGGCTGGTATTGATATCCACCTTGAGCTATTTCAGGATTCGGTATTTGAGCCTGCATGATAGGAGTCTGAGGCGTGTGGGGTACTGTGTTACTTCCCCCTGGTGTTGTGCTTGCCTGTCCAGCTAGCATTGGAGGTGTTTGTGCAGCTGGAGGAGTTATGCCTATGGTAGCTTGGATAGTAGCTTGTGCCTGTTGCATCTGTTGCAGCTGTTGGGCCAGGTTCATTACAACTGTGGCCAAGTCTGTAGGTGGAGCTGGCAGATTGGTAGGATTTGTCTACCCATTTATGACGGATGGTGCCGTGTTCCTATCCCCCTGTGGTCCCGGGTGTGTCTGGTTATCTTCCCTCACAGGTGGTGGGGGGATAGAGTTACGGCTCTGTCTGGTTGCTCTGCGTCCCGCCATAAATAAATCTGCTAGTAGGATTGCCTGAAATCATTGAACACGAGAGAGAATCATTAATTACTTCATTCCCATATTTTTAAATCCACTAACAATTGCAAATTTCAAATTTTTTTAGATCATTCTGTCGAAAATGTTGTGTTTTCACTACAGGGTCGATGGTGGGGGTCGATGGGTATCCGACCCTCAGTATTCGACCCTCGGAAATCACCCATTCTTCCCGAGAGCCGGGGTTCGATGGGGGTTTAGAGTATGTCCGACCTAGGGTGCGACCCCTGGTTCTCTGTCAGGTTCTCGAGAGCCGAGGGTCGCTGCAGGGGTCGATATGGGGGTCGATTGTTTTAATCGAATTGTCCGACCCCCGGACAAAAAATCTGATTTTTAAGTCCAATTCAAAGTCCATTTCTCATTATTTCTTCTCTGCTTCGACTCAGCTCGTTCCTCGGAGTTACAACAGTGCCCATTCCGATCCGTTGGTGGTTTGCACTCCTCGTTTCGTCGTCTACACCTCCGATACATGTATTTCTTCTACCTTTTCATGTTTTTAGGTTTCCTAACCTAGGTTTTTGCTCGTTTATCTTGTATTTTTCAAATTAAACATTTTCCAACCATAAAAATTTGATTTTTATTGGGGGCTTTTGTTATTGTGACTCGAGGAATGAAAGCCCTAAAAAATATTTGAGTTTCATCGATTGGTTATCGTGAAACTCGAAATTTTCACTTTCTGCCCAAATTTTGGCAAAATTTTTAATTTCTTGAAATTTCTTGCAATTCAATCTAATTAGTTGAAATTTTCGACTGTTTGAGTCTCACTAGTTAGTTTAGGATCTATGTAAGTCCTCCTTCCCACGTGTATGGGTGAAAAGTGAGGTTTTTTTGTCTAATTTACATCGCTATTACGTCAAAATCTTGGGTTTTTCCTCTCTACTAACCCATTATTTATTTTTCTTTCTTATTTGCAGATACTATGGCTCATACCAAGGTACCCAGAGTTTGCGACCATCTTCGCTTCCGTTCCAATGAAGCCGAGACACAATATGCCTACTACGCTCACAAGAAAGTAGTGGGAGGCCGCAAAGTGAACTTGGCTCAGTTAGCCTTGTTCAATGTGGAGAGAGCATTTGGTGATATGGGATGGCTCCCTGTCATCACTTATGACGCATGTACCCATCCTGATTTGGTACGCCAGTTCTACTGTAATCTCCAGGTGGTGGGAGATTACAATGATGTGGAGAGGGGTGATGAGCTGCGCATTACGAGCTACGTCAAGGGAGTTGACATCTCATTTGATTATCGGTAGCTGGCCGACCTACTGGGCATTTCCTATGCTGGCCCCATGGTGTTCTGTGCTCCTGGAGAGCCCCAGTTCTTCTCTCTACAGATGAGGGCTGAGATTGATAGTCAGCTCCTCCGACCTGATCGCTGGCAGATGAGAGTGTGTTATCTGCGTTCAGATCCACGGGTATACTGCAAGATCATTCAGCATAACCTTATACCACAAAATGGTCATTACGAGAGGATCTCCCAGCTGACCTAGTATCTCTTGTACTGTATATGCACTAGGCAGCCCGTTTGCCTTCCATACATCATTATGCATACCATGATCAGTGCTACGTTGCCCAGTCACACTGGCAACCTTCCTTACGGACGCATGATCACTACCTTGCTTACCCGCATGGGGGTTGACCTAGTGGATGAGAAGATTCAGGAGAAATCCTTCTCATCGCCTCTGGATTGGGAGGCTATTTGCAAGATGGGCATGCGGGATGCCCAAGTCAGTGATGAGGAGAAGAACGCGATGGTGCACCCTCGTACTCGAGTGGAGATGGCTGATGCTGAGGCTGCAGCAGCAGCTGCTGGAGCAGGGGTTCCTGGGGATGATAATGATCGGCTGTATATGGATGTAGATGCCATACCCCCTCCATCACCTACTCATGCTACTGGTGTTGGTCCGTCTTCTTCAGCTGGTCCTTCGCATGCAGCTGGTCCTTCGTATACTCCATCTGATGACATGATGAGGATATTACACGAGATACAAAAGGCTCAGCGTATGTCTGACCTGAGGATGGGAGAGCTTCTAGAGGCTCAGCACTCGTTCGATCAGCGGGTGGGAGAGCTTCTACCTGCTCAGCACGTATCGGATCAGCGGATGGGAAAGTTGAGGGATGCTTAGCGTGGGACTGACCAGCGGGTGGCTGATCTGATAGCTAGTCTCTAGACGACCCAGACTCAGATAGCTTGGTGACCAGAGTCTATGCTGAGGACTATGATAGAGACCGTGAGGCACCGCCTCCCCCAGCACCTCCAGCTTCTTGATGTACACTTTTTTTATTTTTCTTTTTGTAATTCAGATTAACTGTCCGGACTATGGACTGTACTCTGCTTTAATCATATATATATATATATATATATATATATATATATATATATATATATATATATATATATAAACATTTTTTCTTCCTTTTGGTTGTATATAAATTTGTTTCTCATTTAATAGATACATTATTTTCTTTTAGTTTAGTCTCAAACAATACAGATGCTTATGGTGTACATCTTTTAAATTTTTATCTTATCTCAGTTCACGACCTTTTGTGGAAGTATACGGTTTCACAGATAATGTCTGAGATGCTCTGATACCAAGTTATCACACCCCAATTCTGCACCATTCAGAACGGTGAGATGAACCGCTATAATTTAACGATTCAACCAGGATCTCTAGTAGGCGGTTTCCATTAGAAATAAAACCACGCACATACACAACCATAATCAGAATAAATACACAATAGCGGAAGTTTTATAGTAAATGAACTGAGCATTTTAAATGTAATAGTCATAATTAAAATATCAAATTATTATTGTATCAACTGAGACATAAGTAAATAGAAAATCAATTACATTTTTTATAAGTCCAAATAAAAATCCTAATAGAACACACATGAGTTGCACTCGCATGAGGGGTCATGCGTATCCTCTAAGTCTTCAGCCTCCATTGCAGCAATGCCCGCATACACCGAATCATTTATATAATCTGCAACTGTGGTACCTGCATCATCAACTAAAAATATTCGATGTTGAGAGGGTGAGCACACATCATGGCTCAGTGAGCAAACAAAACAATGCAACAAACAAATGCATGCATTCAATTCATATCTTTGGTCTAGTAAATAAGTTTGCAATGTGCTATAGAAAGGATAGGTGGCCAAAGATCACGTTTATTGATGACGTACCTCTATACATGAGTGTGTGAAGCCGTCCAAAGGTAACATTTATTTTCGACTCACATGCACCCAATTCATGGACAATGTACACACAAAGGTCACGTTTATTGCTCTACCCGTTGCCCATACCAATACGTAAACCCATGCTGGTGAGGGCTCACAAACTGGGCTCGTAATTGACCAATCCAAATGCCAAACAGTGTATCCAAGGCCTCACCCCAGCATCCCCCAATATGTCCATAGAGATAGAGCTAGGGTCTGGTGACCAGGATGAACCACAGTGTCACGTCCCCCCACTGATGCCCTACGACGTATTAGTTCCGCTAAGGTAATGGCAATACGACGAAGTTAGTGGACAAGACTTGAGTTAGAGATAGAGCTAGAGTGCTGAGGCCCCACCTATGACTCCTCCCCCTGATACTCGCTCGCATCAAGCACACCAACTACACATATACATCCACATGCCTATTCCTATCATCATCATCATGTCATAAACAATAAATAAATATGCATAAACAGTAATAATAGAAATATTGGATGACATGTTGAATGCACATAAAAATCATACACGCATAAAATCATTCATGGCATTGGATTCAAAATAAAATAGTTTATTATTAACCAATTAGTTTAGGTCTTGTTCCCTCACCTTTACTTGATCGTAGGTCCTCTTTTAAGCTTTAAAATCAACTATATATCGATATTATATCACTAGAAAACCTAACCAAGTCGATAGAATTTAATTAGAATCAATTCAGACTTTAAAAAGCATGCTGCTAACTGGGGGTCGATGCTAAAGTCAGAGGTTCCATCGACCCTGGGTGCGACCACCACTATTCTGGACTTTCCGAAAATTGGGGTCGATGATTAGGGTCTGGTAGGGTCGATTGGCCATCGACCCCCCGTACGACCTCCTATGGGTTTTGTCAATTTTTCATCCTTCAGTCCATTCTTCATGTTTGGGGTCCTATGGCTTGCTTCTACAATCCATTACACACATGTTCTATGGCCTAGAATCGTAGTTCATTCACCTATATAGCTTTCATAACACCTATATAGCTTTCATAATTTCCCCCATGGTTTTCCATGAAAACCTAACCATGGGTGGATGTTTTGGGTTCCTCCTAGAGCATTCCCTCTTCTCTAGCTACTCTAAGGTCTGTAGAATTACATTGAGATAGTATCCATACCTGAGAATTAGGCTTGTTTCTCTAAAACCTTCTCCTTGATCTTCTTCTCCACTTTCCTTCTCTTCTCATTCTCTTCTCCTTCTCTTCTCTTTCTCTCAATCCAATTAGGGTTCTAAAAAGAGTGAAAGAGGCTTAGGGACGTCCTATTTATAGAGTAGAAACTCCCAAAATACGTTCCATTGAGATTAGGAAGGAATCCCATTAAAATTAGGAAGGTTTCCTAACTTTCGGTTCGTATTGTTTTTACCAAATACTGGGGGTCGATTGGGGGGTCGGAGATCCCGTTGACCCCTGGTCCTTAAGATGTCCGACCCCTGGTATAAAACTGGGGGTCTGACTTTTATACTAGGGGGGTCCGACCCTCCCTTGCTGGGTATGCGACCCTCCCCTTATTTTTAGTGTTTTTGGGTCAGTTTAATACCTGGGATCGTGATCTCCTTCACGCACTTGATCCGTTTGGTTCGACCATGATGGGTAGACCTGGTTCAAGGTGGTAAGACCGGGTTAGTTTGATACGGGTCTTACAGTCTATCCCCAAGATGATGTATCTCAAGTCAAATTAGGTTACATCCAACTTCTATCCATCCATACAATTCAGACATTGCTCATAACACTCATCTAATGCAACATTTAGTCCAAAAGGGCTTGAACTAGTAAAATCTTGTTTAAAGGTCTTAAGAGCTTGTCTAGTTCCTTCATCTCTTAGTTTTTTAAAAACTATCATTAATAATCTCATATATTGAAAAACTCATTATCTTATATTTCTTTTATTATTGTTGTTCTACCCTGATCTCTCATTCATATACCTCGAAAAATATCTTGTGATTATTACTTCATACCCCAAGTCTACCTATAAGCATTAGGGTATATGCTTATAAATTCATTAATTCAGCCAAACTATTTTGGTCTTTTCTTAATCATCTCACTCGACATTGGGCATAACTCATTATTACTTGTACTAATCCGAATACTATCAATGCAATGTTTTTTGACTTTATCCTTGTATCCACTCTTAGATTTACCTTTAGAAATCTTCTGCCTTGTCAAAATTTATACCGATATAGCCATTTTTAACTTTACTTGAGTGCTATCTATTTCTTTACTGGCTACTCTTGATAGTTCTCACTTTTTGCTCATACACTCTTTTATAGACATAACTCATATCCATCCATTCAGTAATCTCGAAACAAATCCTCCATTACTTCATCTGAGGTTCCGTGGCTATAGAATTTAATCTGAATTTAATCATCTTCCTTCTCATAATTCCTTATTAACTAAACATATTATCAATGGATGTCAAGAAATGTAAGAATCAGAATGTTTATCCAAAAGCAATTCATTTCCTTCTTTCAATTTAGTATAATGACGAACACTTGCTTTATCTAGTAAACTTAAGATTAAAGGATCAGGTTTAAATTTATGGTAGCATCAAAAGGTCATTAAGTTACACGGTGGTCCAAATATATAGAAATAGAGGTTTTACAGTTCTTAACCTCATGCTTATAGGTTCTATTGATTATATAATGCCAATTGGTCAAGGCAGTACAGGAATAAATCTGGAGAAGTTTTGGTACATCAATAAATCAGGTATAAATTAGAAAAATGTACGTTCAAAATGATTAAACTTTTAACTATTCATTCAGTTAGTATCTCTATTCATGTTATCGATCATGAGAGTAGCTTAGATTGGTATAATCAGGACTAATTCTAAGGAAATAACATCTATAACTCTAATTGACAGGTTGAATCAAGAAGGTATTCTATCAAGGTATGATAATTAAAATCAGGTATGTGCATCCTCTATAATCATAAGAGTAAGTCAATAATGCATCGCATCCTATATAAACCTATCTCGTTATATGGCCGCAATAGATTTGATCCTTTGCTGAAACGTTTGAGGCTTCCTCTTCAGAAAATATTCTTCAACCCTTGTTGGATCATTCTGCCATGATGCAGCTGTCCCATACATCGATGGCTAATAAGGGTAACCACTTTGATACACTGCTTGTTGTGCACCAAGCTTTTACACTGGGGTGTGCATTACTGGGACTTGCTGTATGGTAGGCACTGTGTTATAGCTAACAGGTGCTGGGGGTACAGTGTTCCTACCAATCGGTACCATACTTGATTTGACCTAGAGGTGTTGATGTAGCAATGGTAACTTAGATAGTGATTTCCATGGCAACATACATAGCCACTATCATCTGTTGTTATTTTTGCATTTTGTCAGGCTAATTTTATTACAATCGTAGCCAAGGCACTTGGTAGTCCAGGTAGATTAGCTGGAGTAGCCGGGTTGTTTACCTCCTTTGATTTGTTCCAATCTGATTATCATTATCTAGCATCTGCTCAGATGAGTTTTCACTACCCGTTCTCGACCCAGATAGTGGTGGGGTCAAGTTGCAACCTCTTCTTAATGCTTAGCGGGCAATGGATCAGGTTGTGTTGGATCTCAGTCTGAGTCTCCACGTCACCCAGGAGTATAGCTTTATCTTCTTTTATAGTTACTCTCATTTTTGATGTATGGCCATTGTTCTCCTATCTTTGTTGGATTTAGCCTGAGATCTTTCTCTTTGCCTCTACAGGGATTTAGGCGTTACTAGCCATTTTTCTTCTTCCTCTGTCACACATCGGGTTTCACATCTTGTGAGTACCAACTTGGTATTTCAATTTCCTGCTTTATAGATGCCCCCTTCTTGCTACTATACCTAGCCTTTATACACTTAAACAACTGCCTGACTTATAGATCATACCCTATATTATTTGTTTATCATGATACAATTGGATTTTCTTTTTCTGTCTATGTATACATATGGTTCCACATTTTATATGTACATTATTGTCTTGTTTAAGTTCTATCTCAACCAACACAGGTGCTTATGGTGTGTTTGTATTAATGCTTTTAATTTATCCTAACTCAATTCATGGACTCTAGTGGAATTATTCAAGTTTGATGGATAAGGCCTGAGAGCTCTGATACCAAGTTGTCACACCCAAATTCTAGACTAACCAGAATGGTGTGATGAATAGTCAATAACCAATGGTTCAACCAGAATCTCGCATAGGCTATCCAACCATTTTAAACCAAAACAAATTCCACATTAATCAGAGATAATAAAGTACATAGTGGAAGTCTTATTAATAATGAACTAAGGTCTAACATGATAAATAAATATTTAACAGGTTGTCTCCAAGTACCAAAACATAATTTAATACATATTACAAATATCCAAATACGAAAGTTAAACACTAAGCGTATCCATAGTTGAAACGCTCGCTTAACGAATCATAATAGTCCTCCATAGCTTGCTCATCCATAGCCGCCACCTATTCATATGTTTACGTGTCGACATAATCTTCAACCGTAATACCTACAACATTAGAAACTAAAAATAATTGTGCCCGTGAGGGTCAGTTTTTCAACTTGAGCTCAGTGAGAAAACAAAACAATACAACAAACATATGCATGCATTGAATTCATATCTTTGGTCTGCTTTATAAGTTTACAATGTGCTATAGAAAGGATTGGTGGCCACCGCACCTCTATACACGAGTGTGTAAAGCCGCCCAATGGATCAAACACCATTGCTGTCCCACATGCACCCATCATGGAATAAAGATAGAGCTAAAGTGTCCAGATCAAACACCGCATAACACTTCCCCTGATGTCCTACCCATACCAACACGTAAGCCCCTATTGGTGAGGGCTTACAAACTGGGCTCGCAACTAATCAATCCTAATGCCAAACTGTGTATCCAAGGCCTCACCCCAACATCCCTCAATACGTCCATAGAGATAGAGCTAAGGCCCCCCGACAGAGTTAGAGACTACACGGTCCGAGACCACCTCCCCTGATGCCCTACGACGTAATAGTTCTGCTAAGGTAATGGCGATACGACGATGTCAGTGGACAAGACTTGAGTAGAGATAGAGCTAGAGTCTGGTGATCAGGATGAACTACAATGTTACGTCCTCTCCTTGATGCTCCACTCGCATCAAGCACACTAACCACATACATACATTCACATGCCTATTCCTAGCATCGTCATCATCATCATGTTATAAATGAACAAAATTAAATATGCATGAGCAGTAATAGCAGGAATATTAGATGACATGTGAAATGCAAATTACAAGCATACAAGCATAGAATCAATCATGGCATTGGACTCAAATGTAAAAATAGTTTATTATTAGCCAATTAGTTTAGGTCTTGTTCCCTCACCTTTGGTCAATGGTTGTTCCTCGTCCAAGCTTTGTAAATTACTTTTAGACCACTTGGAAACCTAAAAAATTTATAGATTTTAAATTAAATTTATTTCCAGCAATTCAGGCTTCAAGAAGCTGAGTGGTCGCAGGTGCAGCTGCACCTATGGTCTTAATTTCTACGACCACAGGATCTGTGGTCACAAGGTGTGGTTGCATATCATGTGACCATACATGCAACCACACCCTCCCTAAAACATCCTCGAGGGTATGTGGTCGCAAGGTGTGGTCGCATATCACGCGACCATACATGCGACCACACCCTCCCTGAAACTTCCCCGAGGGCGTGTGGTCCCTATATGTGGTCGCATACCATGCGACCATACATGCGACCACATTCTCCCTGAAACTTTCCCCAGGGTGTGTGGTCGGTTATGTGTGTCTCGTGTGGTCGCATATCATGCGACCACACATGCGACCACACATGTGATGGTCAACTTTTCCATTCCCAACTCAATTCCTTCATGTTTTGATTCCTTGGCTTATCATCCTGATCCTTCCTATGATTATTCTATGGCTTAAAATTCATATTTTACACAATCCATTATCCTAATAGATTTCTTCCATGGATCTCTTAGAATTTGTCCATGGTTTGATGATCGGGTCTCACTTTGAATCACTATCTCCTCCATGATCTATTCTAGGTATTCAATTGATGTGGGGGATGGTTTCATACCTTAAACTTGTTGAAGATTTAGAGTTCTCTCTGAAATTCCTCCTCTTAGTTTTCCTTTTCAATTATCCTTCTTTTCCTCCTCTTCTCTTTCTCTCTCTTTCAGTTTGAGTTCTAAAAGGATGAAAGAGGCTAAGAAACGTCCAATATAAAGAGAAAAACCCTCCATATAGAGTCCCACTTAGATTAGGAAAGAACGCCCTTCGGATTAGGAAGGTTTTCCAATTACGGAGTCTGTTTGACTTTGTGTGGTCCCACGTGGGGTCATAAAACCCGTCGACCACATAGTCAAAAACTTGTGACCACACATCCTAGACTCCTATGGTTGCATTTTTCTGAGGTGTGGTCGACCACACCTATTTAGGTATGCGACCATACACTCTTAATTAGAAGTTTTTTGTGCAATTATATACCTAGCCTTGTGGTTTCTTCACGCACTTGGTCCACTTGGCCCAACCATGATAGGAAGACCGGTCATGACACGAGAACGTAAGGTTAGACCGGGTTCGTGGTGTACGGGTCTTCCAACTCCACCACCCTTAAAATAAATTTTGTCCTTGAAATTTGCACGTACGGATCTCACAAGGGAAGTATGAGCAGGTGGTGGTAGGTGAGTTCTGAGTTGGTTTGGGTTCACTAGGTACACTTTCAAACCCACGGGTCTCTTCTTGTTGACTCGCTTTGGGATCCAAGCATGTTCACACCTCAGTTTAGAGCCAGGTTGTATAAAGTGGATATCCAATGTTTTTGGAGGTTTCTCCACAGCAATACCACCATCATCATCAAGGGATTCATCAGAGAATACTTCTGAGTTTAGCTCTTCTGAATTGTTTCCCAAATCAGCTTCATTTGGTTTCTGTAAGCAAGAGTTAATACTATGGCCGAAAACCCCACACGTAATACAATGTGGTTTCCAGTCATATTTCACTGGCTGCTCGTATATATTACCAACATCATCTTCAATAGTAATGGAATCTAACATAGGGGACTCACCTGAAAACTCAATGCTTACCCTCGCAAAATCCATCTATTCTTCATAGAACTGGTGCTATCAGAGTACAAAGGCAGTCCAAGAATGGAGCAGATCAAACTGAGAGATACCTCTCCCCATAAGTAGAGTGGCAAACTAGGTAAAGGCACCCACAGAGGCACCTTTCTAAAACCCAAAATTCCTCCATCATGAAGGCTATGCTCCCACTGTCTGAGAAACATCGACCTCCAACGAAGTAAATATTTCCTTCCAAGATACAATCCCTGCCCTTTATATCAGAGAATCTAAAAGCTAAACCACCATGAATAAGTTGCAATATTTCCACAGACCAGATAACTTCCATTGCCGCAGTAAGCTTGAGCAAACATAAGAGTATGCTGGTTTTTTCCATAGAAAAAAACCCACAAGGGTGTTGTCCAGGACCGCAAGTTCACCTACAACAACAGTCTCTAAACAAACCCCAACACATTTATCATTTCAGGTGACAAGAGGGATGAATCTCAAATGAAACTTTTTTGGTTTTTTGGTTTTAGGCGCATTGGGTTTAGACCAAGAATTTTCTACTGGTAATGGGGTCTTGTTCAGATTTGGGATAGGATAGGATAGTAGTGGGGGGAAGCTTTCAAAATCCAAAATGAGGTTTGAGTTGAGAGTTAGGTCAAGCTTAGATTGGAATGATTTGGGTAGATTAGGATCATTTGAGTACATTTTTAGAGTCACTGGGGGGAGATCCAGCCACCTACATGGACAAACAAACCTATGCCACCTGGGTAGGGGGCTGGGGGAAAGAAAGTCTAACTGCCACCCAGGGGAGGGGGCTATTGTCACGGGAAGAGCTCACTTTTTCTTTTTCTTCTTTCTTCTTCTCTTCACTTTATTCTTCTTTCTTCTACTCTTCACTTTATTCTTCTTTCTTCTTCATTCCTCTTCTTCCTCTTTCTTCATTCTTCTTCTTACATCTTCTTTCTTCTTCTTCTTCTTCTTCTTCTTTTTAGGAACATATGTTTGACCACATGCCCTCAGAAAGGTTCCAGGGAGGGTGTGGTTGCATGTGTGTGGTCACATGACTTGCGACCATACGTACCGACCCCACACCCTATGGTCGTAGAAACTGAGACCATAGGTACAGTCACACCTATGACCACTCAACTTCTCGAGGTCTGTTTGATTCTAGTATGGACCATTAACTACTATAAATTGATGAGCTTGAGCCGTAACTTAGAACTTACAAATTTCTTAGGTTTCCAAGAGGTTCAAGAGTGAGTTAAGAGGCTTGGAGAAGATTGAACATTACTAGCAGGTAGGGAACATAACCTAAACTAACTGGCTAATAATAACTATTTACTTTTATTAAGTCCAATGCTATGTCTGATTCTATGATTTCTTATTTGTAGTGTACATATCACATGCCATCTAATATTCCTATTATTACTATTCATGCATAAATAATTCTGTCTACTATTACATGATGATGACGATGATGCTAGGAATAGGCATGTGATTATGTGTGTGTGGTTACTGTACTTGATGCGAGTGGAGCATCAGGGGGAGGATGTGACATTATGGTTCATCCTGGTCACCAAAATCTAGCTCTACCTCTACTCAAGTCTTTCCCACTGACATCGTCGTATCGTCATTACCTTAGCAGAACTATTACGTCGTAGGGCATCAGGGGAGGTGGTCTCGGACCATGTAGTCTTCTACTCTACTGGGGGGCCTTAGATCTATCTCTATGGACGTATTGAGGGATGCTTGGGTGAGGCCTTGGATACACTGGATGAAATTTAAGATTGGTTAATTATGAGCCCAGTTTGCAAGCCCTCGGGCTTACGTGTTGATATGAGTAGGGCATCAGGGGAAGTGTTGGTGGTGTTTGATCCAGATACTTTAGCTCTATCTCTATTCCATGGTGGGTGCATGTAGGATGGCAATGGTGTTTGATCCATTGGGCAGATTCACACACTCGTGTATAAAGGTGCAGTGGCCGCCAATCTTTTCTATAGCATATTACAAACTTAAAAACCAGACCAAATATATGAATTGAATGCATGCATATGTTTGTTGCATTATTTTGTTCACTCACTAAGCTCAAGTTGGAGAGTTGACCCTCACGCATGCAATTCTTTTTAGTTTCTAATGTTGCAGGTGTTATTGTTAAAGACTACATGGATATGCCAACGTATGGACATGTAGCGGCTATGGATGTGCAAGCTGTGGAGGATGAGCAAGACTCGTCAAGCGAGTGTTACCACCGTGGTTATGCTTAGTGTTTAAATTTTGTATTATGATACTTGTAATATGTATTAATGATGTTTTGTTTAATTGGAGATAACTAGATCATTTAATTATTTATCAAGTAGACCTCAGTTCATTGTTAATAAGACTTTTGCTATTTACTCAAATATCTCTGATTATTACTGTGGAATATATTTGGTTTAACATAATTGACATAGCCTATACGAGATCCTGGTTTGAATCATTGGTTTTCATGACTGTTCATCACACCATTGGTTAGTCTAGAATTGGGGTGTGACAGCTTCCCTCCTCGGTGCCAGGAAGCAACTATAGTTCTCGTCCATTCGTAATCCTTCCATAGTCGACCCTCTTGCTGTTACCCTTATGGAAATCTTGAAATGAAATGCTAACCCTCTTGTTGTTACCTTTATGGAAATCTTGACATGAAATGCTAGCTTATGCTAAAAAGGGTATCATGGGAGAAACATGGGTCCTACTTTCAATGTCGTTGGGTAGTAGAGGATAGGGTGTAGCAGGAAAAAAGGGGAGATGCAGGGGAGGGAGATAATTGTAGGGGCACCACTATATCTGGAGGCGGATATGTGAAACTTTAAACTGGCCAAAACCCTGTAGGACACACAGAGGCTAGAAACCAATGGCAGTGGCCCAAGCTAGCACCACCACAAGAAGAAGCAGGGGCAGCATGTAGTCGGGACGTCTTCTTCGAGAGTTTCATCGTTGGCAGTCCTGAGTTGGATTGCTATTGATGAAGGGCATGATTGACAATGTAGGAGGCATGGGTTTTTGGTTGAGAGAGGCAGACAAGGAATTTTTACGGTGACAACTAGAACGAAAGATGGCTGGATTATAAAAATAAATGAATTGTGACTATGGTTAGGTACTAGTTCCTAGCGAAGGGCTTAACAATGATCAACACATCAAGCCCAAATTCTTAAAGCACCAAGCTAGTAACCCAATGCACCTTCTCTTCGAATCAAGATACCCTCTACGTAAATTCACTACGATAGTTGTATAGTGAATGCATGCTCCAGTGCACCATCAATTTCATATTCAGGAATGCAGCGGTGGTCCTCTAAACCTTTCTACCCTAGTATGCAAACTAATCCTTGAGGAGAAGAATATGGTCGATTACTATTCAAGGGAGGTGATTTGCATTAGAACATTAGTATCTTCCATAGAATTTGATCATCGTGGCTAGTCATCGATGGTTACAGCAATTCTGGCCGTCACTAGGGAATGGAAAAAGGCTAAATAGGTTAATCCCTTATTTTGGATCAGAGATGCTAATACGAAAATCTTTCTTGATGTGTTGACATGGGGTTGTGTATTAACCAAAGCCCTAAAATAAAAGGGAGCCTCATAAATGGAAAGCCAAGAAGGATAATGAGAAAGCGAAAGGGTTGAGCAAAAAAAAATCATTATAAATGAAAGGGTTATCACTATAATAAGATTTTTTATACATTCTAGTTAAGCTTATCTCTACTTGGGTATCCCAAATAAAATATAAGAAACGTTGGCTAACTTAGGTGTAGTTTTTTGCAACTCCAGAAACATGTAGTATAATTTAACCAATTTTTAAAAATGATGTTAGTTTTGATTTGAATTTTCATTCATAGTTATTCTTTTTCTATGTTGATGTTCATGCTATTGTACTATATGATTGATATCTAAATAGAATTGTGTAAGATGGTAATTTTTGTTTTATATAGGTATTCGATGCTTGGATTATAAACAACCTTATGAAAAGGTGGTTTTTCTGAGGACATCAAGATCATGCTTTTTTCTACATTTTTAAATAGATTTGAACTCATGTGTGATGATTTCTTCTTGATATAGTGATCTTAAAGTTGGCATTAATCTATTAATCTGTTTATCTGTCAAGTTAGGATTGGAATATCGGATAGCTAAAGTTAGACTATCCTACAAGATTAAACGTTTCTTTGACATAAATTTTATTCCTTTGGGGTTTGAAATAGGGTTTCTTTGAAATTTTGTTTGAATGTACATTGGCCTTAATAACTGAAAATTTGTAGTGAGGCCCATCTCTGATTTTTTATTTTGTTGACTCTTATCGGTGCATTTTGAATTTACAACTCCTTTAGTAATGGCTTGGATTGTTGTTCCTGTGTCATTATTGAGTTATTGTTTTTTAGTTTGGGGATCCTTATTCGTAACTTATTTTCGTGTTCTTTTCTTTTGACATCTATTTTTTTCTGGTTTCGTGGTTAATTTTTTAACAATGCAAAGTCAAGGATTTCTGGGTTTAGGTTTGATGCACCAATTATGCTCATTGTTGTTGATAAGTTTGTTTGAAGGGATAAATTAGAAGGGGCCTCATTGTGATTATGATTGGATTAGTCTTTAATAAATCTTATTCAGTTCCTCTTTTAATTTTATATTATTTTGTAGTATTTAAGAAAGATAAAATGATGAATTTTCTTATACTTTAGGGATGGTTTTAAATAAAACAAATTGCAATGGGTGAATATAAGTTGCACATGATCATTTTACCTTCCTTTGTTGCCAATATTATTCCTCGTCTTGTTTGTTTGTTATTGGACAAATGATTTTGTTTATGATAAATCATATGTTTTTTTGTGTAGATACAAAGTTGGTGCATAACATTGAATTATTATCGATTGAAGGTGACTGAAAGGATCTTTTCAGGAACATGGATTTGAATAATTAATTTCATGATATTAATGGGATCTTTATGTTTATTTTGAGTCATTGGATATATTTCTCTCTCCTCTTTGGTAGATTGAACATCTACTGTTGTGTTTCACCAAACAAGATTTGACATGTAGATGTTTTGTTTCAGAATTCTACTAGAGTTTGAAAAGGCTGGCTTCCTTGGAGTTTTGATTATGGGTATTTTTGCCTTCGATATTCTTTTAATCTTTATGATGTGAAGAACATCCTTTTCTTACAAGGATTATCTTGTGATGCTCTAAAATTTATGGATACATATCATGTAGAATTTATTGTATTTTTATGAACTTACCTTAAATTGACCAGTTCATTGTTGTTTAAATGAGTTTTGTAGGCTTTAGATTTTGAGAAACTCTTGATTTACTTTTTTTTGGATAAATTATCCAAGGGTACCCAATGTTTCCAGAATCTTTACAAGTGTACCCAACATTTCATATATTGCGTTTGGGGTACCTTAATCAAAATAAGCTTAACTCTATTAAGGAAATTTACAATTCTACCCTTAACCTCTTTATCTTTTCCCTCATTTCTTTCTTCTCATTCCCAATCCCCACAACCTATAATAAATGGAAATGGTCACTGTTACTGTTACCACCAGCGGCTATCACCCCTCAACCTTTTTCTTCAACCAGATGCCTCCCTTCCTCCTTCCCCCTGTATTGGCATTGCATTAACCCTCTCTCTTTGACTATCACTGTCAATCACCACTGTCGCTGACACCCGTGAGCTGTATTCTTCCTCCAAATTCTTCCCTAATACATGCTATTGCCATGAAGCAACTATAGCCCTTATCCATTCTCAAACCTACAATAGAGCAGCTCTTGCTGTTACCTTTATGGAAATTTAAAAAGTTGATGATAGCATGAGCATAAAAAAGGGTTTAGCGAGAGAAACAAGGGGCCTTGCTTTCAATGTCGTCAAGTAGAAGGGGAAAGGGTGCTACGGGAAAGAAAGGGAGGGAGACAGTTGTTGGGGCACTACTATATCGGGCGGTGGATCCACAAAATTCTAACCTTGCCAAAACCTAGTTAGGTACGCAGAGGGAGAAACCATTGGCAGTTGCCCAAGCTAACACCAACCAAAAAAAGGAAGCGGTGGCTACAGGTAGCCACCTTCTTTGGGACTTTCATCATCATCACTCTTGAATCGGCTTGTTGAGGATGAAGCGCATGAGTGACAATGTTGGAGGCATAGGTTTTTGGTTGAGTGAGCAGACACAAAATTGTAACTTTTCCTAATAAAGTTAAGCTTATTTAGATTAAGGTACCACCAATACAATATATGAAATGCTGGTTACATCTATAAAGATTCTGGAAAAGTTGAGTACCCTGGGGGTAGTTTACCCATAAAAAATTAATTCAATAGTTACTTAAAATTCAAGCATTTAAACAATAATGAATTGGTTAATTAAAGGTAAGTTCATAAAAAACTAAAAATTTTACATGATATATATCCACAGATTTTAAAGCATCACAAGACAATCCTTGTAAGACCCGCACCCCATGAACCCGGTCTAACCTTACATTCTTGTGTCATGACCAGTCTACCTATCATGGTCGAGCCAAATGGGGCAAGTGCGTGAAGAAACCACAAGACCAGGCATGAAATATAACTCAAAAACTGTCGAATATGAGTGGGTGGTCGCATGCCTAAATAGGTGTGACCAACCCCACCTCAAAAGAGTCCAACCGATGATTTTTGGGTCGTGGGGTCGCACATTTTAAAAACGTAGGGTCACGGATTCTGCGACCCTACCTGCGACCCTACGGAAACAGTCAGAAACTGAAAATTAGAAAACCTTCCTAATTCAAAGGAGGTCTTCCCTAAACTCATTGGGGCTTATTATGGAGGGTTTTCCTCTATAAATAGGACGTGCCTTAGCCTCTTTCACTCCTTTAGAACCCTAATTAAAAGTGAGAGAGAGAGAAGAAAATGAAGAGAAGGAGAATTGAAGAAGAAGACCAAAGAAGAGGAAAGTTCAGAGAAAACTCTAAATCTCTGCAAACCTAAGGTATGAACCTAATTCCCTACATGAATTAAGAGCCTAGAATAGTTCATGAAGAAGATAGGATTAGGAGAAACGCAAATCATCCATCCATGGAGAAAATTCCAAGAGAATCCATGGAGGAAGTCATTGTGGACAATGGATGGTGTATAAAATTATAGTTTTGAGCCATAGAACGATCATAGGAAGGACCATGATGGTATGCCAAAGGATTCAAACATGAAGGAATGGACTCAAGAGTGAAAGGTTGACCATGAACACGTGTGGTCGCACGTAGGGTCGCATGGTATCCGACCCCACGAGACCCACATGTTAGACTACAGGCCCTTGGGAAGTTCCAGGGAGGGTGGTCACACGTAGGGTCGTAGTATGTCCAACCCTACCTGTGACCCTACACCCTGGGGTTGCAAAAATTGAGACCCCAGGTGCGACCCTACCTGCGACCCTACACCCTGTGGTCATAGAAACTGAGACCCCAGGTGCTACCCCACCTGCGACCCCTCAGTTTCTATTAGTGTAAACACATGGGAATTAATTCTAATTAAAATCTATCAACTTGTTAGGTTTTTCAAGTGATTTAAAAGTGATTTATAAAGCTTGAACGAAGATCTACTATCAATCAAAGGTGAGGGAACAAGACCTAAACTAATTGGCTAATAATAAACTATTTTTGTTTATTGAGTCCAATGCCATGAATGATTATATGCTTGTATGCGTGTAATGTGCATTTAACATGTCATCCAATATTCCTGCTATTAATGTTCATGCATATTTAATTCTATTTATTTATAACATGATGATGATGATGATGCTAGGAATAGGCATGTGAATGTTTGTGTGTGGTTAGTGTACTTGATTCGAGTAGGGCATCAGGGGAAGTGTGATGCGATGCGGTCCTAAGCACTTTAGCTCTATCTCTACTCAGGTCTTGTCCAATGACATCATCGTATCACCATTACTTTAGCAGAACTATTACGTCGTAGGGCATCAGGGGAGGTGGTCTCAAACCATGTAGTCTCTGACTCTATCGGGGAGCCTTAGCTTTACCTCTATGGACGTGTAAGACCCGCACTCTGAAAACCGGGTTTAACCTTGGTTTTGTGTCGTGACAGGTCTTTCGATCATCACCGAGCCAGACGGGGCAAGCGGATAACAAACAGGTACAAAATCAGACCGAAGTCGACCAATTATACCTGATTTTAGGTATACCGATCGATGGTACCGGTCTTGGTACCGGTCGACCGGTATGGCCTGCACAGCTATGTGCGGGAATTTGGAAATTGGTCTCTACGGGTCCCGCTTTCCTGATTTCGAATCCTAGAAGTTTCCTAATCCTAGTAGGGTTACTAAACCCTATTTCTAGCCTATAAATACACCCTTAAACCTCCTCAAATCCTTTCCATTGTCTCTTACAAACCCTAGAGAAGAGAAAGAGCTTAAAAAGGAGAAGGAGCTAGGAAGAAGAAGAAGGAGCCGCCATTACCGTTTGACGAAGTTCTCGTTACGCCTGTCAACGGTAAGTGTTTGAATCCATCTTCTTACCCTATGTTAGTTGTGTGGGTGGATCAATACCATGCAAAGTAGGTATTGATCTAAAACCCTAAATTAGCCAATAAACCCTAAGTTGCCGTCAAACCCTAGATTCGAGTTTCGAGATGATATTCATCGAAACAAGACTTGAATGAGTTGGGGATAACTCTAACTCAAAGCCTAGACTTAGAATGGATAGGAGAAACCCTGAAAATCCATGGAGGATGATCGACGGCAGTCGAAGAACCCATGTATGGTCTTCCGGGGACATACCGGTCGACTATACCGGTTGCACATAGTGCGACCGGTATGTTGCGACCGCTACCTCTCGGGAGGTTGTCTGTGGGGGACCCGCTGACCATACCGGTTGCCAGTCTTTTCCACAGAGCTGCGACCGGTACATGCCACCGGTCAGCTCTGTGAGGGTATTTTGTAACCCTGTTGGTTTCCGACCAACATGAAACTCTAAGAATGTTATTTTAATGAAACCCTAATAATATTGTAGGACTTTGTGACTTATCGTTTGGATCTTGCGACGTGGAGCAAGTTATCGAACGAGCGTCGTAAGGGGAATCTGACCTAAACCTAATAATTAATGGACGGTAAATCGTTGTTAATCATTGAATATCTATGATGTGATGTTTGTGCATATTCACATGCCATCCATTACTTTCAATTATTATTATTGTTCATGCATTCATAGGATGTGATTGTTAGGCATGTGATTGTTTTCGTTGGTGTGTGGAGTGGGGCATGGGCCTGGGATCGCTCTTTACACTGGCACTTTTTGTAGTATTCTGTCTTAACGTGCTTGCTACGGGTGGGGTATCAGGGGAAGGTCATGGTACGGTGGTCTCCGATATTGATGTTGTCCCGGCCATTGTTATGTGGTACTGAGGATTCCGAGTCGGCGCTGGCTTGTCCACGATGCTTTAGCTCTATCTCTATGCCGTAGGGAGTTATGTTGGGATAGGGTCTACCTGCGTATTGTTTCTATCCTAATGGGTTAGTTGCGGATAGGGTATCAGGGGGAGGTGAGGTATGGTGGTCTCCGACCCAGCCTGCACGCTCTAGCTCTATCTCTATGCCGTAGACGGCTGTGCTGGGATAGAGCATACATTGTTGACATATAGGATTGGTTAGTTGCGAGCCCAGTTTGCGAGCCCTGGCCAGTAGGGGCTTAGGTACTGGTATGGGTAGAGTATCAGGGGAGGTGCGGGTATACCTTAGCTCTATCTCTATTTCATGATGGGTGCATGTGGGTTGGTGGTAGTGTGATTACTGTGCGATGCCACACACTCGTGTGTAGAGGTGCGGGGGCCACCAAACCTTTGTATAGCACATTGCAAACTTAAAACCAAACCACAACATAAAATTGATTGTTACTCATGCATAATCTTGTGAAACTGTCTGATTGTCTTACTGAGCTGTGTTGTGAGCTCACCCTTTGTGTACACATTGTTTTAGATGTTGATGCAGGATACACTATGGACGACTATGTGAACGCTCCGGCGTACAGTGGTGTAGCTTCTCTGGATGTACAAGCAGGGGAGGACGAGCATGATGCTTCATGCGAGTGCCCTTTCTGCGTGTACCTGTGATGGATTTTATTTATTTATTTCAGTTATTTTGATTGGATTAAAGGGATGTAAAAGATTATTATTTTATGTGTTTGGATTTGAATAATGGGATATTTATTTACGTTATCAATAGATACTCAGTTCATTCTATGTAAAGTCTTCCGCTGTATATTTATATTCTGATTGTGGTTATGTGTAATTGGTTTGTATGGGTGGACATGGCCTATTCGAGATCCTGGTGTGAACCGTTGGTTCAATGGCGGTTCACTCACACCGTTCTGGTTGGATCAGAATTGGGGTGTGACAACTTGGTATCAGAGCCCTCGGGCTCTGTTCCAACAAACCATGCTGCACTTAACTGGGTCGATGAACTGAGTTAGGAAGTTTAAAAATCTTAATACAAACACACCCTAAGCATTGTTTGATACCTGAGACGGACTAAGAAAGAGAATAATGTACTATTCTAAATATGAAACTTAATATGTGCACATACACTAGTTAGGGAAAACCATGAACTTTCATTTAATAGAAAAGTGTATCAAATGTAATAGTGCTACAGGGTACAGTCCACAAACTGGAAAGTTACCCTATTATATAAACCGTCATGTGAAAAGAAAAGTAAATGGGAAATCATGGGGTAGGAGGCCTGGGAGGAATGGGGTCCGCTATATCATAGTCCCGCTCGTATGCGACCCTAAGCCAATGCCCCTGGTCCTGAGTCACCCGTAGACTACGAGCCAGGCATCCCAATCCTGACCCATCTCTCGCTGAGACTCCAGGATGACCCTCTGGGTGTCCCTGATCTCAGTGAACATACTCAACACTGAGTCGGGAGGGGGCTGAGATGGCCCAGCTGTGGGAACAGATGGTGGTGGTATAGGTGCAGGCTATGGGGCAGGCACTGGTGCTTCCCCAGCTACATCGTCATCATCATCATCACCCATCTCTGCCGCATAGGCCGCATTGGCCGCGGCTGCTGCTACTCTCCCAAGTGGACGAGGGCGAGCCTCCAACTCGTCATCACTAACTGGCAGATCAACCATCTGCATCCTCTGAACGGCGTCCCAGTCTATATCAGACGTCATAGTGTCCTCGACGGTCACCTCGCCTCTAATGCTCACGCCTAGAGGGCGAAGAAGAAAGGTAATGAGACGACCGTAGGGAAGGTTACTGGCCTGATCGGCCAGGGTCGCCTGATGCATAGTCCTAATGATGAGGTATGGGAGAGAGACCAGCTCTCCAATGCAGATGCAGTAAGTGATGTACTGAGTGAGCTGGGATAACTCACCATAATGGCCGCTCTGGGGGACGATGTTGTGCTGGACGATGCGACTATAGACCCGAGGTACAGGTCTCAAGCTAGCCGCCTTCATAGGAGCTCCAGGGTTCAGTATCTGATGAGCTATCTCCCGGCGCAGGTCCTCAGTCAAGTAGCCCTTCGCTTTGGGAGGGAAATACACTAGGTCTCCATCATTAGGAACCCCTAGAAGGTCGGCCAGCTGGTGGGTGTTGAATGAGATGTGTACACCCCTGACGTAACTGGAGATACGTAAATCCCTACCTTGGTTGGGATCGTTCACATTTCCGTGCAGCTCCAGGTTAGCAAAGAAATGCTTAACCAGATTGGGACAAGTGGTGTAGGTGTAAGAGATGACGGGTGACCAACCAAGCCTGTCAAAAGCCGCTCGAACGTCGAATCGGTCTAACTGCTCCAAGTTAACCCGACGTCCAGATTCTATATTCTTGTTATCGAACCATGGAAATCAAGCTTGTGCTTCCAAAGAACGGAACCATTGCTCATCCAATTGGGGAACTGGTGGTTGTGGGGCACGTGAACTCGAGTCGTGGGGACGCTTGCCAAGAGCACGTCTAGGGGCCATTTAAACTGCAAAACAAATGAGAAACAAGTAAAAAGTTAGAAATTGTCGAAAATTTTCAAAATTTCAGCAGCATAACGGCTATAATTCAAGAAAAAGCCTCGAACTCACCCAAAACACGGGGAGGAGGACTTACGTAACCCCCACACTCTTCAACAAACCAATCATAAGAAATTATAACAAGAAATTGCAAGAAATTACAAGAAATTAAGAAAAAATCAAGAAATTGAGAAAAAAATGGGAAAAACCTAGGTCAAAAGATGAAAATTTTGATTTTTAGGAAAACCGTTCGGTGGAACCCCAAATTAGTTGAGGGCTTTTGCTCTTGGGGGTCCCTAAACCCTTTCCAAGCCGAAGAAAAGGAATTCCTACGGTTAAATCATCTCGAACAAAGAAAAACCTTATATTCTACATATAGACGATATGGAAGGTATGTAAAAATATAAGAGAGAGGGAGGAGACCTACCTGGAGACGATGTTCTGCGCTTGGAATGGATGGAATCGGCTTCAAATGGCACCGGTCGGACTGTAGCAACTCGGAACCCAGAGAAAAATCGCCACCGGAGAGGAAAGAAATTGGAAAAGTGAGAAAAATCTCACTTTTTCGCGATTTTAAAGTCATTTTGGGCATACCGGTCGACGGTTATGCCTATACCGGTCGACCGGTATCAACCCAGGTGTGCAACCGCTATGTCTCGGCCAGAACATTTTTCTGACCGGTCGACTATACCGGTCGCAACACTGTATACAGAGTGTCGACCGGTATCTCCCAGACATGCGACCGCTATGTCTCGGCCAGAATTTTAATTCTGACCGGTCGACTATACCGGCCGCATACTGTCCCACAGGGGTGCGACCGGTATGTTGCGACCGGTATGCCCCAAGGAGCCAAAAAATTTAATTAAAATGTTTTTAAAAAAAAATTGTGTAAATTGAAATGTTACTTCTCGACTATTTTTCCCTGCATTATTCAAGAACTAACACTACTATTATTGATGTTCTCACGTGTTATGTCTTCTTCTCAGATCCAAATAAATAGTCTGAGATGGCAGGTGAAAACGGTCGAAGGGGTCGGAAGCGTCATCAAGCCAGGATGCGCCTAGAAGAAGAGAAAGCTGAGCAAGACCAGGTTAGAGAAACCAGTCTTGAAGTGGAGGAGGAACAGGTCCCGGAAGTACCGACAGAATTACCAGGCCCACCCCACAGGAATTCTGAGACCATTGTTACAAACTTGGTCTACCAGATGCAGGCTCAACAGAAGGAATTTCTGAGCGAAGTACTGAAGATGCTCAGGCCAGCAGGTTCTGTTCCCGCTGGAAATACGCCCGAGTCAGGAGGAATTAACACTACCCAACCGGTGCAGAGTAGCCCAAGGCCGAGGGGCCAAGCACAGAATGTACCACCACCGCATTGGTTTCCGTCGCCTTCTGCGTATCCGGGGGCATATCCGTATCCACCACCATGGTACGGAGCAGACACACAGGGACAGCATGATCTGAGCAGGTCAGTGGACAGATTCTTGAAGTTAAAACCTTCATCGTTCACAGGCAGGACAGGGAAACCATTGTGGCCAGCACAGTGGGTTTTCGAAATGGAAAAGAACTTTCGACTGATGACTTGCACTGAGGAGGAGAAGGTTCTGTTTGCCACTCATATGCTGAGAGAAGACGCAAATGCTTGGTGGAATTCCACACGGGCATATCTGGAGAATAAGTACACACTAGTTGACTGGGAAGTGTTTAAAGTGGCTTTCTTCGACAAATATTTCCCAAAGAGCTTCAGAGATCAAATGGAGAGAGAGTTTCTCAACCTGTAGCAGGCTCAGTCGACCATAGATGCATATCAGCAGAGGTACGAAGAGTTGTTCTTCTTCGCACCAGCCAGTATGCAGGAAGAGGAGACAAAGATACGTAGGTTCACCATGGGACTACGTGGAAGCATCAGAGAGCACCTTTTGGGTCTGGACAAGAAGACTTACAACGAGGCAGTGCAGGTTGCGAGGGTGATAGAGTCCAGTCAGAGGGACAGCTTCTTCGCTCAGAACAGGGGAGTGAAGAGATCTGCTGGAGAGAGCTCGGGTGGCGGTAATACTAGACCATTCCGCCCATACAGGGGGCAGACCGCTACAGCACCTGCGAGAAACAACCTGGCACCACCTATGCCACAATTCGCCAGACCCAACCCAAATATTAAATGTTATAACTGTCAGCAGCTGGGACATGTTGCAAGGAACTGCACGCTACCTAAGAAGCAAGCTCCCCAACAAGCAAGAGTTTATGCGATCACCACTGAAGAGGCAGCCGCATCACCTGATGTGGTAACCGGTACGACTTTATCCCTTACTATTTGGTTTATTCTTTCAGTTGCATGAGCATGTAGAACTAAGGGGCAATATATTCCAAGAATTGTAAATGTAGCTGGTTTACCCGCCAGAGTATTATTTGACTCTGGGGCCACGCACTCCTTTGTTTCTGTTTCCTTTGGGAAGCGAATGGAGTTACCAATCAAGCAATTTAACCCAAGCTTGATAGTTCGCTCTCCACTAGGAGTCGAAGTGGCCTTGACCAAGTATTATGGACCATGTACTGTAAGTATTGAGGGCCGAGATTTAGAAGCAAGCCTAGTAATACTTGAGATGGCAGATTTTGATGTCATTTTGGGGATGGATTGGCTGGGCCATCATTCGGCCGTCCTTTTATGTGGTGAAAGGAAGCTTGTGCTTACTGATAAAGAGGGAAGGGAATATAGTTTCGCTGGGATTAAGCTATCTAGGAAGCGGAAGCTGATCCTCTCCGCCCTATAAACTAAGAGATGCTTGGAGAAAGGGGGAGTGGGTTATCTCGTATCTGTAGTCGATCTCATGGCAGAGTCACTCAACATGGAAGATATAGATGTGGTTCGGGAGTTTCGAGATGTGTTTCCAGAAGATCTCCCAGGTTTACCACCAGACAGGGCTACAGAATTTGTGATAGACCTTATGCCGGGTTCGGCGCCGGTGTCCAAGCACCATACGGGATGGCCCCGACCGAAGTTAAAGGAGTTGAAGACCCAATTACAAGAATTGCTGGATAAGGGCTTCATACGACCTAGTATATCGCCTTGGGGAGCACCTGTATTATTCGTCAAGAAGAAAGATGAAAATGTACGACTATGTATTGACTACCGTGAGCTGAACAAGTTGACGATCAAGAATCGGTATCCTTTGCCTAGGATCGATGATCTGCTCGATCAGCCGCGGGTGCAAAGGTTTTCTTGAAGATCGATCTCCGATCGGGTATCACCAATTGAAGATCAAGGCCGGAGATATTCGAAGACTGCTTTCGGGACGAGGTATGGGCATTATGAGTTTCAGTTATGTCTTTCGGGTTGACCAATGCTCCGGCATCGTTTATGGAACCGATGAACCGAGTGTTCCATGACATGTTGGACACTTCGGTCATCGTATTCATCGATGACATATTGATTTACTCTAAGGACATGGAGACTCATACAACGCATTTGAGGGCAGCCCTACAACGGCTGAGGGATGTGAGGCTTTATGCAAAATTCAAGAAGTGCGAGTTTTGGTGAAGGAAGTGGCTTTCTTGGGCCATGTTGTATCTGGAGACGGTATCAAGGTTGATCCAAGCAAGATAGCTGCTATAGTAGGATGGGAAGCACCAAAATCTGTTGCAGAGATTCGTAGTTTCCTTGGGTTGGCTGGCTATTATAGAAGATTCGTGGAAGATTACTCCAGGATCGCGGTTCCACTCACCAGATTGACCAAGAAGGGAGAGAAATTTATATGGACAGATGAGTGTGAGAAGTGCTTCCAGACCTTGAAGTCAAGACTTGTCTCTGCACCTATCTTGACCATCCCCGAAACCAAGCGTACCGTTTACTCTATATACGGATGCTTCGGGGTTGGGTATTGGGTGTGTTCGATGCAAGGAGAACAAGTGATCGCTTACGCATCAAGACGGTTAAAAGAGCATGAGAAGAACTATCCCTACGCATGACTTGGAGCTAGCAGCGGTTATACATGCAATCAAGACTTGGAGACACTACTTGTACGGTGAGAAGTTTCGGATCAAGTCGGATCACAAAGGCTTAACTTATCTCTTCACTCGGAAGGATCCGAATATGAGACAGAGGAGATGGCTAGAATTGTTAAAAGATTATGATTGCGACATTCAGTACCATCCGGGTAAAGCAAATGTGGTGGCTGACGCCTTAAGCAGAAAGTGGGCATCGAAACCTGAGGCAAGACCGAGTACAAACGCTGCATTGTGTGCCGTAGCCTCTAGTTCAATCGAAGGTGACGAAGAGCATATAATTGAAACTGCAGAAGATCCAGTTGAGCAAGGCTTGATTCATAAGTTCACTATGATGTTCGCCACATTGAAGATCTCACCGGGTCTAATTGATGAAGTCAAGGTAGCAATCCCTACAGGATCCATATCTTAAGACAGGGCGGAAGACTTAGAGAAGGGTACGTGCAATCCCGACTTTACCTTGGAATCGGACAAAGTACTCAAGTATCGCGGACGGTTATGTATACCTGAGAGCGAAGACTGCGATATCAGAGGTCGAGTTATGACTGAAGCTCATTACACTCCATATTCGGTACATCCAGGAAGTACCAAGATGTACCATGATCTAAGAAGACTATATTGGTGGTACGGTGGTCTCCGATATTGATGTTGTCCCGGCCATTGTTATGTGGTACTGAGGATTCCGAGTCGGCGCTGGCTTGTCCACGATGCTTTAGCTCTATCTCTATGCCGTAGGGAGTTATGTTGGGATAGGGTCTACCTGCGTATTGTTTCTATCCTAATGGGTTAGTTGCGGATAGGGTATCAGGGGGAGGTGAGGTATGGTGGTCTCCGACCCGGACTGCACGCTCTAGCTCTATCTCTATGCCGTAGACGGCTGTCTTTGGGATAGAGCATACATTGTTGACATATAGGATTGGTTAGTTGCGAGCCCGGTTTGCGAGCCCCGGCCGATAGGGGGCTTAGGTACTTGGTATGGGTAGAGTATCGGGGAGGTGCGGGTATACCTTAGCTCTATCTCTATTTCATGATGGGTGCATGTGGGTTGGTGGTAGTGTGATTACTGTGCGATGCCACACACTCGTGTGTAGAGGTGCGGGGGCCACCAAACCTTTGTATAGCACATTGCAAACTTAAAACCAAACCACAACATAAAATTGATTGTTACTCATGCATAATCTTGTGAAACTGTACGATTGTCTTCTTGAGCTGTGTTGTGAGCTCACCCTTTGTGTACACATTGTTTTAGATGTTGATGCGGGGATACACTGTGGACGACTATGTGAACGCTCCGGCGCACGCGTGGTGTAGCTTCTCGGATGTACAAGCGGGGGAGGGACGAGCATGATGCTTCATGCGAGTGCCCTTTCTACGGTGTACGTGATGGATTTTATTTATTTATTTCGGTTATTTTGATTGGATTAAAGGGATGTAAAAGATTATTATTTTATGTGTTTGGATTTGAATAATGGGATATTTATTTACGTTATCAATAGATACTCGATTCATTCTATGTAAAGTCTTCCGCTGTATATTTATATTCGATTGTGGTTATGTGTAATTGGTTTGTATGGGTGGACATGGCCTATTCGAGATCCTGGTGTGAACCGTTGGTTCAATGGCGGTTCACTCACACCGTTCGGTTGGATCGAATTTGGGGTGTGACAACTTGGTATCGAGCCCTCGGGCTCTATTCCAACAAACCATGCTTTGCACTTAACCGGGTCGATGAACTGAGTTAGGAAGTTTAAAAATCTTAATACAAACACACCCTAAGCATTGTTTGATACCTGAGACAGACTAAGAAAGAGAATAATGTACTATTCTAAATATGAAACTTAATATGTGCACATACACTAGTTAGGGAAAACCATGAACTTTCATTTAATAGAAAAGTGTATCAAATGTAATAGTGCTACAGTGCAGTCCACAAACCGGAAAGTTACCCTATTATATAAACCGTCATGTGAAAAGAAAAGTAAATGGGAAATCATGGGGTAGGAGGCCCGGGAGGAATGGGGTCCGCTATATCATAGTCCCGCTCGTATGCGACCCTAAGCCAATGCCCCCGGGTCCCGAGTCACCCGTGAGACTACGAGCCGGGCATCCCAATCCTGACCCATCTCTCGGCGAGACTCCGGGATGACCCTCCGGGTGTCCCCGATCTCGGTGAACATACTCAACACCGAGTCGGGAGGGGGCTGAGATGGCCCACCTGTGGGAACGGATGGTGGTGGTATAGGTGCGGGCTATGGGGCGGGCAATCGGTGCTTCCCTAGCTACATCGTCATCATCATCATCACCCATCTCTGCCGCATAGGCCGCATTGGCCGCGGCTGCTGCTACTCTCCCAAGTGGACGAGGGCGAGCCTCCAACTCGTCATCACTAACTGGCAGATCAACCATCTGCATCCTCTGAATGGCGTCCCAGTCTATATCAGACGTCATAGTGTCCTCGACGGTCACCTCGCCTCTCATGCTCACGCCTAGACGGCGAAGAAGAAAGGTAATGAGACGACCGTAGGGAAGGTTATCTCCATCATTAGGAACCCCTAGAAGGTCGGCCAGCTGGTGGGTGTTGAATGAGATGTGTACACCCCTGACGTAGCGGAGATACGTAAATCCCTACCTTGGTTGGGATCGTTCACATTTCCGTGCAGCTCCGGGTTAGCAAAGAAATGCTTAACCGGATTGGGACGAGTGGTGTAGGTGTAAGAGATGACGGGTGACCAACCAAGCCTGTCAAAAGCCGCTCGAACATCGAATCGGTTTAACTGCTCCAAGTTAACCCGACGCCCAGATTCTATATTCTTGTTATCGAACCATGGAAATCAAGCTTGTGCTTCCAAAGAACGGAACCATTGCTCATCCAATTGGGGAACTGGTGGTTGTGGGGCACGTGAACTCGAGTCGTGGGGACGCTTGCCAAGAGCACGTCTAGGGGCCATTTAAACTGCAAAACAAATGAGAAACAAGTAAAAAGTTAGAAATTGTCGAAAATTTTCAAAATTTCAGCAGCATAACGGCTATAATTCAAGAAAAAGCCTCGAACTCACCCAAAACACGGGGAGGAGGACTTACGTAACCCCCACACTCTTCAACAAACCAATCATAAGAAATTATAACAAGAAATTGCAAGAAATTACAAGAAATTAAGAAAAAATCAAGAAATTGAGAAAAAAATGGGAAAAACCTAGGTCAAAAGATGAAAATTTTGATTTTTAGGAAAACCGTTCGGTGGAACCCCAAATTAGTTGAGGGCTTTTGCTCTTGGGGGTCCCTAAACCCTTTCCAAGTCGAAGAAAAGGAATTCCTATGGTTAAATCATCTCGAACAAAGAAAAACCTAAAATTCTACATATAGACGATATGGAAGGTATGTAAGAATATAAGAGAGAGGGAGGAGACCTACACCGAGACGATGTTCGCGCGCTTGGAATGGATGGAATCGGCTTCAAATGGCACCCGGTCGGACTGTAGCAACTCGGAACCCGGAGAAAAATCGCCACCGGAGAGGAAAGAAATTGGAAAAGTGAGAAAAATCTCACTTTTTCGCGATTTTAAAGTCATTTTGGGCATACCGGTCGACGGTTATGCCTATACCGGGTCGACCGGTATCAACCCAGTGTGCAACCGCTATGTCTCGGCCGGAACATTTTTCGACCGGTCGACTATACCGGTCGCAACACCGTATCCGCAGTGTCGACCGGTATCTCCCAGACATGCGACCGCTATGTCTCGGCCAGAATTTTAATTCTGACCGGTCGACTATACCGGCCGCATACTGTCCCACAGGGGTGCGACCGGTATGTTGCGACCGGTACGCCCCAAGGAGCCAGAAAATTTAATTAAAATGTTTTTAAAAAAAAATTGTGTAAATTGAAATGTTACTTCTCGACTATTTTTCCTTGCATTATTCAAGAACTAACACTACTATTATTGATGTTCTCACGTGTTATGTCTTCTTCTCAGATCCAAATAAATAGTCTGAGATGGCAGGTGAAAACGGTCGAAGGGGTCGGAAGCGTCATCAAGCCAGGATGCGCCTAGAAGAAGAGAAAGCCGAGCAAGACCAGGTTAGAGAAACCGGTCTTGAAGTGGAGGAGGAACAGGTCCCGGAAGTACCGACGGAATTACAGGCCCACCCCACGGAATTCCGAGACCATTGTTACAAACTTGGTCTACCGGATGCGGGCTCAACGAAGGAATTTCGAGCGAAGGCCGAAGATGCTCGGGCCAGCGGGTTCTCGTTCCCGCTGGAAATACGCCCGAGTCGGAGGAATTAACACTACCCAACCGGTGCGAGTAGCCCAAGGCCGAGGGGCCAAGCACGGGAATGTACCACCACCGCATTGGTTTCCGTCGCCTTCGCGTATCCGGGGGCATATCCGTATCCACCACCATGGTACGGAGCAGACACACAGGGATAGCATGATCTGAGCAGGTCAGTGGACAGATTCTTGAAGTTAAAACCTTCATCGTTCACAGGCAGGACAGGGAAACCATTGTGGCCAGCACAGTGGGTTTCCGAAATGGAAAAGAACTTTCGATCCGATGACTTGCACCGAGGAGGAGAAGGTTCTATTTGCCACTCATATCTTGAGAGAAGACGCAAATGCTTGGTGGAATTCCACACGGGCATATCTGGAGAATAAGTACACACTAGTTGACTGGGAAGTGTTTAAAGTGGCTTTCTTCGACAAATATTTCCCAAAGAGCTTCAGAGATCAAATGGAGAGAGAGTTTCTCAACCCGTAGCGGGCTCGGTCGACCATAGATGCATATCGGCCAGAGGTACGAAGAGTTGTTCTTCTTCGCACCAGCCGGGATGCGGGAAGAGGAGACAAAGATACGTAGGTTCACCATGGGACTACGTGGAAGCATCGAGAGCACCTTTTGGGTCCGGACAAGAAGACTTACAACGAGGCGGTGCGGGTTGCGAGGGTGATAGAGTCCAGTCGGAGGGACAGCTTCTTCGCTCGAACGGGGGAGTGAAGAGATCTGCTGGAGAGAGCTCGGGTGGCGGTAATACTAGACCATTCCGCCCATACGGGGGCGACCGCTACAGCACCCGCGAGAAACAACTTGGCACCACCTATGCCACATCCCGGGGACCCAACCCAAATATTAAATGTTATAACTGTCAGCAGCTGGGACATGTTGCAAGGAACTGCACGCTACCTAAGAAGCAAGCTCCCCAGCAAGCAAGAGTTTATGCGATCACCACTGAAGAGGCAGCCGCATCACCTGATGTGGTAACCGGTACGACTTTATCCCTTACTATTTGGTTTATTCTTTCAGTTGCATGAGCATGTAGAACTAAGGGGCAATATATTCCAAGAATTGTAAATGTAGCTGGTTTACCCGCCAGTATTATTTGACTGCGGGGCCACGCACTCCTTTGTTTCTTTTCCTTTGGGAAGCGAATGGAGTTACCAATCAAGCAATTTAACCCAAGCTTGATAGTTCGCTCTCCACTAGGAGTCGAAGTGGCCTTGACCAAGTATTATGGACCATGTACTGTAAGTATTGAGGGCCGAGATTTAGAAGCAAGCCTAGTAATACTTGAGATGGTAGATTTTGATGTCATTTTGGGGATGGATTGGCTGGGCCATCATTCGGCCGTCCTTTTATGTGGTGAAAGGAAGCTTGTGCTTACTGATAAAGAGGGAAGGGAATATAGTTTCGCTGGGATTAAGCTATCTAGGAAGCGGAAGCTGATCCTCTCCGCCCTAAAAACTAAGAGATGCTTGGAGAAAGGGGGAGTGGGTTATCTCGTATCTGTAGTCGATCTCATGGCAGAGTCACTCAACATGGAAGATATAGATGTGGTTCGGGAGTTTCGAGATGTGTTTCCAGAAGATCTCCCAGGTTTACCACCAGACAGGGCTACAGAATTTGTGATAGACCTTATGCCAGGTTCGGCGCCGGTGTCTAAAGCACCATACAGGATGGCCCCGACCGAGTTAAAGGAGTTGAAGACCCAATTACAAGAATTGCTGGATAAGGGCTTCATACGACCTAGTATATCGCCTTGGGGAGCACCTGTATTATTCGTCAAGAAGAAAGATGAAAATGTACGACTATGTATTGACTACCGTGAGCTGAACAAGTTGACGATCAAGAATCGGTATCCTTTGCCTAGGATCGATGATCTGTTCGATCAGCTGCAGGGTGCAAAGGTTTTCTCGAAGATCGATCTCCGATCGGGGTATCACCAATTGAAGATCAAGGCCGGAGATATTCCGAAGACTGCTTTCAGGACGAGGTATGGGCATTATGAGTTTCTGGTTATGTCTTTCGGGTTGACCAATGCTCCAGCGTCGTTTATGGAACTGATGAACCGAGTGTCCCATGACATGTTGGACACTTCGGTCATCGTATTCATCGATGACATATTGATTTACTCTAAGGACATGGAGACTCATACAGCGCATTTGAGGGCAGCCCTACAACGGCTGAGGGATGTGAGGCTTTATGCAAAATTCAAGAAGTGCGAGTTTTGGCTGAAGGAAGTGGCTTTCTTGGGCCATGTTGTATCTGGAGACGGTATCAAGGTTGATCCAAGCAAGATAGCTGCTATAGTAGGATGGGAAGCACCAAAATCTGTTGCAGAGATTCGTAGTTTCCTTGGGTTGGCTGGCTATTATAGAAGATTCGTGGAAGATTACTCCGGGATCGCGGTTCCACTCACCAGATTGACCAAGAAGGGAGAGAAATTTATATGGACAGATGAGTGTGAGAAGTGCTTCCAGACCTTGAAGTCAAGACTTGTCTCTGCACCTATCTTGACCATCCCCGAACCAAGCGTACCGTTTACTCTATATACGGATGCTTCAGGGTTGGGTATTGGGTGTGTTCTGATGCAAGGAGAACAGGTGATCGCTTACGCATCAAGACAGTTAAAAGAGCATGAGAAGAACTATCCTACGCATGACTTGGAGCTAGCAGCGGTTATACATGCAATCAAGACTTGGAGACACTACTTGTACGGTGAGAAGTTTCAGATCAAGTCAGATCACAAAGGCTTAACTTATCTCTTCACTCAGAAGGATCTGAATATGAGACAGAGGAGATGGCTGGAATTGTTAAAAGATTATGATTGCGACATCCAGTACCATCCGGGTAAAGAAAATGTGGTGGCTGACGCCTTAAGCAGAAAGTGGGCATCAAAACCTGAGGCAAGACCGAGTACAAACGCTGCATTGTGTGCCGTAGCCTCTAGTTCAATCGAAGGTGACGAAGAGCATATAATTGAAACTGCAGAAGATCCAGTTGAGCAAGGCTTGATTCATAAGTTCACTATGATGTTCGCCACATTGAAGATCTCACCGGGTCTAATTGATGAAGTCAAGGTAGCAATCCTACAGGATCCATATCTTAAGACAGTGCAGGAAGACTTAGAGAAGGGTACGTGCAATCCTGACTTTACCTTGGAATCAGACAAAGTACTCAAGTATCGCGGACGGTTATGTATACCTGAGAGCGAAGACTGCGATATCAGAGGTCGAGTTATGACTGAAGCTCATTACACTCCATATTCGGTACATCCAGGAAGTACCAAGATGTACCATGATCTAAGAAGACTATATTGGTGGAGGGGTATGAAAGCCGATATAGCTCGCTTCGTATTCCAATGTCTGAATTGTCAACAAGTTAAAGCGGAAAGGCAAGGACCCGCAGGTTTACTACAGCCATTACCAGAACCTGCATGGAAGTGGGATTGTATCACTATGGATTTCGTCACTGGCCTACCTTTGACACCAAGGTCAGTGGATGCAGTTTGGGTTATAGTGGATCGACTCACCAAGACAGCTCGATTTATTGCGGTCAGACCTCAGTATACCATGGAGAAACTGGCCAAGTTATATGTTGATAATATAGTCAGACTTCATGGTGTTCCAGAGAGTATAGTATCTGATAGAGATCCCCGTTTTACATCAAAGTCCTGGGAAGGATTACAGAAAGCTATGGGAACAAAGTTGAAGTTCAATACAGCTTTTCATCCTCAGACGGACAGACAGTCAGAGCGAACTATTCAAATTTTGGAAGATATGCTCCGAGCTTGTGCATTAGATTTCAAAGGAGCTTGGGATGAGAAGCTATCACTTATCGAGTTTGCTTACAACAACAGTTATCAGGCTACAATTCAGATGGCCCCATATAAAGCTCTCTATGGAAGGAAGTGTCGTACACCTCTGTTATGGAACGAAGTGGGGGAAAGAAGAATTGTAGGACCAGAGTTTGTTGAAGAAACTTGCCGAGTAATTGATCAGATCAAAAAGAGAGTAAAGTCAGCTCAAGTTCGACAGAAGCACTATGCAGATAATCGACGTCGAGATCTGGAGTTTGCAGTGGGTGACAAAGTATTCTTGAAGGTGTCACCGGTGCGAGGTCTAAAACGGTTTGGTAAAAAGGGGAAGCTATGCCCCAGGTATGTGGGACCATATGAGATATTGAATCGACGTGGTAATGTAGCATATCAATTGGCTCTACCACCATCTATGTCTAGCGTTCATAATGTGTTTCATGTATCATTACTGAAGAAGTATGTCAGAGATCCATCGCATATCTTGATCGCTGATCCTCCAGACTTGACTGAAGACTTAACTTTCGAAGTGGTGCCTGTAATGCTCTCGAGTCGAAAAGTTCAGAAACTTCGAACCAAGGATATCCACTATGTGAAGGTGCATTGGAAAAGCCAAAATGTGGAGGAAATTACTTGGGAAGAAGAGAGCGCAATGAGGAAGGAGTACCCTAACCTTTTTGACGATCAAGGTACGTTCAAATTTCGAGGCCGAAATTTCTTTTAAGGGTGGGGGAGTTGTAGTACCTACATGCAAATTTCGGGACGAAATTTCTTTTAAGGTTGTGGAGTTGTAAGACCCGCACCCCGAAAACCGGTTTAACCTTGGTTTTGTGTCGTGACAGGTCTTCCGATCATCACCGAGCCAGACGGGGCAAGCGGATAACAAACAGGTACGAAATCGGACCGAATACCGGTCGACCGGTATACCTAAAATCAGGTATAATTGGTCGACTTCGGTCCGATTTCGTACCTGTTTGTTATCCGCTTGCCCCGTCTGGCTCGGTGATGATTGGAAGACCTGTCACGACACAAAACCAAGGTTAAACCGGGTTTTCAGAGTGCGGGTCTTACAACTCCACCACCCTTAAAAGAAATTTCGTCCCGAAATTTGCATGTAGGTACTACAACTCCCCCACCCTTAAAAGAAATTTCGGCCTCGAAATTTGAACGTACCATGATCGTCAAAAAGGTTAGGGTACTCCTTCCTCATCCCCAATTCTGATCCAACCAGAACGGTGTGAGTGAACCGCCATTGAACCAACGGTTCACACCAGGATCTCGAATAGGCCGTGTCCACCCATACAAACCAATTACACATAACCACAATCAGAATATAAATATACAGCGGAAAACTTTACACAGAATGAACTGAGTATCTATTGATAACGTAAATAAATATCCCATTATTCAAATCCAAACACATAAAGTAATAATCTTTTACATCCCTTTAATTTAATCAAAATAACTGAAATAAATAAATAAAATCCATCACAGGTACACGCAGAAAGGGCACTCGCATAAAGCATCATGCTCGTCCTCCCCTGCTTGTACATCCAGAGAAGCTACACCACCGTACACCGGAGCGTTCACATAGTCGTCCACAGTGTATCCTGCATCAACATCTAAAACAATGTGTACACAAAGGGTGAGCTCATAACACAGCTCAGTAAGACAATCAGACAGTTTCACAAGATTATGCATGAGTAACAATCAATTTTATCTTTGTGGTCTGGTTTTTAAGTTTGCAATGTGCTATAGAAAGGTTTGGTGGCCCCCGCACCTCTATACACGAGTGTGTGGCATCGCACGATAATCACACTACCACCAACCCACATCCACCCATCATGGAATAGAGATAGAGCTAAGGTATACCCGCACCTCCCCGATACTCTACCCATACCGGTACCTAAGCCCCTACGGCCGGGGCTCGCAAACTGGGCTCGCAACTAACCAATCCTATATGTCAACAATGTATGCTCTATCCCACCACAGCCGTCTACGGCATAGAGATAGAGCTAGAGCGTGCAGGCCGGGTCGGAGACCACCATACCTCACCTCCCCCTGATACCCTATCCGCAACTAACCCACTAGGATAGAAACAATACGCAGGAAGACCCTATCCCAACATAACTCCCTACGGCATAGAGATAGAGCTAAAGCATCGTGGACAAGCCAACGTCGACTCGGAATCCTCAGTACCACATAACAATGGCCGGGACAACATCAATATCGGAGACCACCGTACCACGACCTTCCCCTGATACCCCACCTGTAGCAAGCACGTTAAAACAGAATACTACAAAAAGTGCCAGTGTGAAGAGCGATCCCAGGCCCATGCCCCACTCCACACACCAACGAAAACAATCACATGCCTAACAATCACATCCTATGAATGCATGAACAATAATAATAACTGAAAGTAAAGGATGGCATGTGAATATGCACAAACATCACATCATTGATATTCAATGATTAACAACGATTTACTGTCCATTAATTATTAGGTTTAGGTCAGATTCCCTTACCTGACGCTCATTCGATAACTTGCTCCACGTCGCAAGATCCAAACGATAAGTCACAAAGTCCTACAATATTATTAGGGTTTCATTAAAATAACATTCTTAGAGTTTCATGTTGGTCGGAAACCAACAGGGTTACAAAATACCCTCACAGAGCTGACCGGTGGCATGTACCGGTCGCAGCTCTGTGGAAAAGACTGGCGACCGATATGGTTAGCCGGTCCCCACAGACAACCTCCCGAGAGGTAGCGGTCGCAACATACCGGTCGCACTTTGTGCAACCGGTATGTCCCCGGAAGACCATACATGGGTTCTTCGACTGCCGTCGATCATCCTCCATGGATCTTCGAAGACCATCCATTCTACGCCCCCCGACCAACGGGTTCTCGCTCCCTCCATGGATTTTCGGGTTTCTCCTATCCATTCTAAGTCTAGGCTTTGAGTTAGAGTTATCCCCAACTCATTCAAGTCTTGTTTCGATGAATATCATCTCGAAACTCGAATCTAGGGTTTGACGGCAACTTAGGGTTTATTGGCTAATTTAGGGTTTTAGATCAATACCTACTTTGCATGGTATTGATCCACCCACACAACTAACATAGGGTAAGAAGACGGATTCAAACACTTACCGTTGACAGGCGTAACGAGAGCTTCGCCAAACGGTAATGGCGGCTCCTTCTTCTTCTTCCTAGCTCCTTCTCCTTTTCAAGCTCTTTCTCTTCTCTAGGGTTTGTAAGAGACAATGGAAAGGATTTGAGGAGGTTTAAGGGTGTATTTATAGGCTAGAAATAGGGTTTAGTAACCCTACTAGGATTAGGAAACTTCTAGGATTCGAAATCAGGAAAGCGGGACCCGCAGAGACCAATTTCCAAATTCCCGCACATAGCTGTGCAGGCCATACCGGTCGACCGGTACCAAACTTTAGTCCACTCGGACTATCCATAGATCCACTAGGATATATTTATTCACACCTTAGTCCACTCGGACTATCCATAGATCCACTAGGATATCTATCCATATTCCAACCCAAAAGGGGTTATCCAAACCTTAGTCCACTTGGACTATCCATAGATCCACTAGGATATCCACTCTCATTTCAATCCAGAAGCCCGAACTACGTGGATTCTGATTCCTAGGTCAAACCCTAGGATACGTAGGCCATTTGGGAGAAGCCCAAATTCGGATCCACAGCTTAGTCCACTCGGACTATCCATAGATCCACTAGGATATTTACCCATACTTTAGTCCACTCGGACAATCCATAGATCCACTAGGATATCCCCCATATTTTAACCCAAATAGGGTTATCCACATATTTAGTCCACTTGGACTATCCATAGATCCATTAGGATATTTATCCACACATTTAGTCCACTCGGACTATCCATAGATCCATTAGGATATATTTATCCACACCTTAGTCCACTCGGATTATCCATAGATCCACTAGGATATCTATCCATATTCCAACCCAAAAGGGGTTATCCAAACCTTAGTCCACTCGGACTATCCTTAGATCCACTAGGATATTTATCCACACATTTAGTCCACTCGGACTATCCATAGATCCACTAGGATATATTTATTCACACTTTAGTCCACTCGGACTATCCATAGATCCACTAGGATATCCATTCCCATTTCAACCCAGAGTCCCGAACTACGCGGATTCTGATTCCTAGGTCAAACCCTAGGATACGTAGGCCATTTGGGAGAAACCCAAATTCGGATCCACACCTTAGTCCCCTCGGACTATCCATAGATCCACTAGGATATCTATCCATATTCTAACCCAAAAAGGGTTATCCACACCTTAGTCCACTCGGACTATCCATAGATCCACTAGGACATTTATCCACACCTTAGTCCACTCGGACTATCCATAGATCCACTAGGATATCTATCCATATTCTAACCCAAAAAGGGTTATCCAAACCTTGGTCCACTCGGGCTATCCATAGATCCACTAGGATACTTACCCACATTTTGACCCAAATAGGGTTATCCAATTCGAACTATGCGGATTCTGATTCCAAGGGCAAACCCTAGGATACGTAGGCTATTTGGGAGAAACCCAAATTCGGATCCACACCTTAGTCCACTCGGACTATCCATAGATCCACTAGGATATTTATCTACACCTTAGTCCACTCGGACTATCCATTGATCCACTAGGATATCTATCCATATTCCAACCCAAAAAGGGTTATCCAAACCTTAGTCCACTCGGACTATCCATAGATCCACTAGGATACTTACCCACATTTTGACCCAAATAGGGTTATCCATCCCGAACTACGCGGATTCTGATTCCTAGGTCAAACCCTAGGATACGTAGGCTATTTGGGGGAAACCCAAATTCGGATCCATACCTTAGTCCACTCGGACTATCCATAGATCCACTAGGATACTCAACCATTTCAACCTAGAGCCCGAACTACGCGGATTCTGATTCCTAGGGCAAACCCTAGGATACGTAGGCTATTTGGGAGAAACCCAAATTCGAATCCACACCTTAGTCCACTTGGACTACCCATAGATCCACTAGGATATCCACTCCCATTTCAACCCAGAGTTCAAACTATGCGGATTTTGATTCCTAGGGCAAACCCTAGGATACGTAGGCCATTTGGGAGAATCCCAAATTCGGATCCACACCTTAGTCCACTCGGACTATCCATAGATCCACTAGGATATCCATTCCCATTTCAATCCATGGCCCGAACTACGCGGATTCTGATTCCTAGGTCAAACCCTAGGATACGTAGGCCATTTGGGAGAAACCCAAGTTCGGATCCACACTTTAGTCCACTTGGACTATCCATAGATCCACTAGGATATCTATCCATATTCTAACCCAAAAAGGGTTATCCACACCTTAGTCCACTCGGACTATCCATAGATCTACTAGGATATCTATCCATATTCTAACCCAAAAAGGGTTATCCAAACCTTAGTCCACTCGGGCTATCCATAGATCCACTAGGATACTTACCCACATTTTGACCCAAATAGGGTTATCCAATTCGAACTACGCGGATTCTGATTCCTAGGGCAAACCCTAGGATACGTAGGCTATTTGGGAAAATCCCAAATTCGGATCCACACCTTAGTCCACTCGGACTATCCATAGATCCACTAGGATATCCATTCCCATTTCAACCCACAATCTCGAACTACGTGGATTCTGATTCCTAGGGCAAACCCTAGGATACGTAGGCCATTTGGGAGAAACCCAAATTCGGATCCACACCTTAGTCCACTCGGACTATCCATAGATCCACTAGGATATTTATCTACACCTTAGTCCACTCGGACTATCCATTGATCCACTAGGATATCTATCCATATTCCAACCCAAAAAGGGTTATCCAAACCTTAGTCCACTCGGACTATCCATAGATCCACTAGGATACTTACCCACATTTTGACCCAAATAGGGTTATCCATCCCGAACTACACGGATTCTGATTCCTAGGTCAAACCCTAGGATACGTAGGCTATTTGGGAGAAACCCAAATTCGGATCCATACCTTAGTCCACTTGGACTATCCATAGATCCACTAGGATACTCAACCATTTCAACCTAGAGCCCGAACTACGCGGATTCTGATTCCTAGGGCAAACCCTAGGATACGTAGGCTATTTGGGAGAAACCCAAATTCGGATCCACACCTTAGTCCACTCGGACTATCCATAGATCCACTAGGATATCCATTCCCATTTCAAACCACAAGCCCGAACTACGCGGATTTTGATTCCTAGGGCAAACCCTAGGATACGTAGGCCATTTGGGAGAATCCCAAATTCGGATCTACACCTTAGTCCACTCGAACTATCCATAGATCCACTAGGATATCCATTCCCATTTCAATCCATGGCCCGAACTACGCGGATTCTGATTCCTAGGTCAAACCCTAGGATACGTAGGCCATTTGGGAGAAACCCAAGTTCGGATCCACACTTTAGTCCACTTGGACTATCCATAGATCCACTAGGATACCCCCCATATTTTAACCCAAAAAGGGTTATCCAAACCTTATTCCACTTGGACAATCCATAGATCCACTAGGATATTTACCTTAGTCCACTCGGACTATCCATAGATCCACTAGGATATCCATTCCCATTTTAACCTAGAGGCCCGAACTACGCGGATTCTGATTCCAGGGTCAAACCCTAGGATACGTAGGCCATTTGGGAGAAACCCAAATTCGGATCCACAATTTAGTCCACTCGACTATCCATAGATCCACTTGGACTAAAGTTTGGATAAAATGGTTGGATATCCTAGTGGATCTATAGATAGTCCAAGTGGACTAAGGTTGGATAACCCTATTTGGGTTAAAATATGGGGGATATCCTAGTGGATCTATGGATAGTCCAAGTGGACTAAATTGGGGATCCAAATTTTGGTTTCTCCAAAATGGCCTACGTATCCTAGGGTTTGACTTAGGAATCAGAATCCGCGTAGTTCGGGCTTGTGGGTTGAAATGGGAATGGATATCCTAGTGGATCTATGGATAGTCCGAGTGGACTAAGGTGTGGATCCGAATTTGGGATTCTCCCAAATAGCCTACGTATCCTAGGGTTTGCCCTAGGAATCAGAATCCACGTAGTTCGAATTGGATAACCCTATTTGGGTCAAAATGTGGGTAAGTATCCTAGTGGATCTATGGATAGCCCGAGTGGACTAAGGTTTAGATAACCCTTTTTGGGTTAGAATATGGATAGATATCCTAGTGGATCTATGGATAGTCCGAGTGGACTAAGGTGTGGATAAATATCCTAGTGGATCTATGGATAGTCCGAGTGGACTAAGGTGTGGATAACCCTTTTTGGGTTAGAATATGGATAGATATCTTAGTGGATCTATGGATAGTCCGAGTGGACTAAGGTGTGGATCCAAATTTGGGTTTCTCCCAAATGGCCTACGTATCCTAGGGTTTGACCTAGGAATCAGAATCCGCGTAGTTCGGGCTTCTCGGTCAAAATTGGGGTGGATATCCTAGTGGATCTATGGATAGTCCGAGTGGACTAAGGTGTAGATCCGAATTTGGGATTCTCCCAAATGGCCTACGTATCCTAGGGTTTGACCTAGGAATCAGAATCTGCGTAGTTCGGGAATGACGGGTGGATATCCTAGTGGATCTATGGATAGTCCAAGTGGACTAAGGTTTGGATAACCCCTTTTGGGTTGGAATATGGATAGATATCCTAGTGGATCTATGGATAGTCCTAGTGGACTAAGGTGTGGATCCGAATTTGGGATTCTCCCAAATGGCCTACGTATCCTAGGGTTTGCCCTAGGAATCAGAATCCGCGTAGTTCGGGGATAACCTGTTCTAGGTTATGAAGTGAGAACCTGTTCTAGGTTTGGGATTGAGAACCTATTCTAGGTTTAGGGTTTAGAATGGGCAAAATCGTCCTAAATTACCCTTTTCATCTTGAATTCTAATTTTGGAAGGTTTGGCAAAGTATTTTTCTTTCTTTATTAAGACTTTTATTATTCCCATTATGCCCTTCCCAAGAATGTGGGTGCCTAAATGCACGTCCCCACACCTAATATGTTTGCTAGGTGTATAGATATGGCAATTCGACTAGGGTGTTGCATAAATTAAATTATTGCCCAAAATAGAATATTCTATCTAAATATGGCATATAAAATATTTATGGCAAGAAATTAACATGTAGTAAGATTGTTTAAAAATCTTTCAAATATGACATGTATTGCAAATAAGGCAAGAGCCTAATATGGTAAGATCTAATATGGCAAGATCTAATATGGCAAGATCTAAGCATGGCAAGATCTAATATGACAAGATCTAATATGGCAAGATCTAATATGGCAAGATCTAATATGGCAAGATCTAATATACAAGATCTAATATGCATCTACATATCAATATAAAAAGTACCAATCATAGAATGCATATATGACATGAATTTTTCAAAAAAGGGAAAAGATCTTATATGCTATTTTCTAAGCATAGTAAGACTTAAAAAAAAATTAAGATTTTGCTAAAATAAGATAAAAATTTATCTATTCTACCAAAAATAGCAATACATGGAATGTGGCAAACATGGTATGCACAATCCAAACAAAGCATATGAATGCTCCAAATATAGCCATTTATCCAAATATGACAGAATTCATTTAAACAATCATTGATGTTATAATGAATGAGACATCAATGAAACTTTTTTTTTTAAAAAATTCAAAATTATCAAAACAAACACATGTTCAATGTTCTTTGAAAATTGTAATTCTTATGAAGGAGTTTGGGAAGATTAATGACTCAAAACTGTGAAAATTGTGACACAAGGTTCCAGATAATGGACAAAACTATGAACTGTATTCAGATTTGTCACATTATACAAGAATGACCATAAGTAGGTCCTTCAAAACTCAAATCAAGCTCAACTTTTTTTCATAGAAATATGATTTGATATATTATATTTCATATGAAGGATTTGAATCCCAACAGAAAGCAAAAATAGGTCAAAGATATACCCTAAGACCGAACATGTGCACTGGTCAAATCTGTTCCAGATTTTTGACCAGTTGCACCATAAATTCCAAATAAAATTCTATTATTAATGAAAAATTAAATACAGACATATGTCTATGTAGATAACTGTCTGATCTAAAATTTCATTAAAAAAAACAAGTTAAAACAGTATATTTGTTTTGTGAAAAATGACTCTTTCAATCATGTAAATCAGTACATCATGACAGATTTAAAATCAGAGCACTATGCACTTAAAAATTGATATCAATTAAAGAAAAAATGGAAAAAATATGAAACTAGTGCCATTTTTTAGGAAACTTTCATGTCTAAAAAAATCTTGTTAAGTGGATTCTCTGATTATGGCCATAAGGCCTTTGTCTAGAGACTTTCCGATGGAGGATTGCATTGCATCCGAGAAAAATAGCAATGTCAAAGACAAATTTTTTTGATATAATTACCCAATTTCAAATGGAACGAAATTTTTAGGGTAGTCTTCTATCATATCAGAGAGACTCCCATAAAATTTTGGGCTTCAAAATCGTAGAAAAAATTCATATGATGTACGTCCTAAGTTTGAACCCTAAATCTGGAATTTTCAGATCAGAAAATCACTTTATGAAATTTGCAAAAACATCAAACATCATTGTATATCATTCAAAAATTCATCATTGAATAGCTTAGATAAATTATCATTCATGAAAAATGTTAGACATAGGCATCCTAACATTAACAAGCATGTAATAGAGCATTCATGATTGAGATTTCATGAAAATTAGCCTTTTTCAAGCAAAATTGGCATTCGGGCATTATAACGACCTCTAAATTTGTTTAGAGTACTAACCTTGGGCTCAAATCGAGTGAAACCGTTGATGAAGGGTGATTGGAGGTTGTATCAATCACCTTTGAATGTGAATCCTCCTTCTCCTCTCTTCTACTTCTTTCTCTCTTCTCTTTCTCTCTTTTCTTCTTCTCTTTTCTTTCTTTTCTCTTTTCTCTCTCTTTCTTTCTTCCTCTCTCAAGTTTTCTCTCTCCCACTCACATTTCTCTCTCTCACCCACGTTCCCCACTCTCTCTGGTCCACCCAAAAGTTTGGACTAAAGTTTGGATAACCCCTTTTGGCTTTACCTCTATGGACGTATTGAGGGATACTGGGGTGAGGCCTTGGATACAATGTTTGACATTAGGATTGGTTAGTTGCAAGCCTAATTTGCAAGCCCTCGCCAATAGGGGCTTAAGTGTTGGTATGGGTAGGGCATCAGGGGAAGTATGATGCGGTGCGATCCTAAGCACTTTAGCTCTATCCCTATTCTATGGTGGGGTGGATGTGGACGACAATGGTGTTTGATCCATTGGGTGTGCTTACACACCCTGTGTATAAAGGTGCAGCGGCCACCAAACCTTTCTATTGCACATTGCAAACCTATGAACCAGACCAAAGATATGAATTGAATGCATGCATATGTTTGTTGCATTGTTTTGTTTACTCACTGAGCTCAAGTTGGAGAGCTGACCCTTGCACGCATAATTCTTTTAGTTTCTGATGTTGCAGGTATTATGGTTGAAGATTATGTCAACATGCCAACATATGAACAGGTGGCGGTTAGGATGAGTAAGATGTGGAGGACTATTGTGATTCGTTAAGCGAGCGTTTCTACTATGGATACGCTTAGTGTTTAACTTTCGTATTTGGATATTTGTAATATGTATGAAATTATGTTTTGGTTAATTGGAGATAAATGGAGTATTAATTATTTATCATGACTAGACCTCAGTTCATTATCTGTAAGACTTCCGCTATTTACTTTATTATCTCTGATTAATGTGGAATGTGTTTTGGTTTAACATGGTGGGTATAGCCTATTCAAGATCCTGGTTGACGTTGGTTTATTGACGGTTCATCACACCATTCTAGTTGGTGCAGAATTAGGGTGTGACAATTGGTATCAGAGCCCTCGGGCCTTGCCCATCAAACCTGAATACATTCACGATTGTGTCAATGAACTGAGTTAGGATAAATTAAAAGCTTTAATACAAACACACCATAAGCACCTGTGTTGGTTGAGACAGAACTTAACAAGACAATAATGTACATATAAAAGGTGAAACCATATGTATACACATACAGAAAAAGAAAATCTAAATGTGACATGATAAACAAATAATGTAGGGTACTATCTATAAGTCGGGCAGTTGCCTAAGTATATAAAGGATATAGTACAGTAACAAGAAGGAAGCATCTATAAAGCAGAAAAATTAGAATACCGAGTTGGTATTCACAAGATGTAAAACTCGATGTATGATTGGGGAAGAAGTAAAATGGCAAGTAACGCCTAAATCCCTACAAAGGTAAAGGGAAAGATCTCAGGCTAAATCCAACAGAGATAGGAGAACAATGGTCATACACCAAAAATGAGAGTAACTATAAAAGAAGATAAAGCTATACTTCTGGGTAATGTGGAGACTCAGAGTGAGATCCACCATAGGCTGATCCATTGCCCGTTGAGCATTAAGAGGATGTTGCAACTTGACCCCACCACTATCAGGGTTGAGAATGGGTATTGAAAACTCATCTGAGTAGATGCTAAATAATGATAATCAGATTGGAGCAAATCAAAGGAGGTGAACAACCAGACCACTCCAGCCAATTACTTGGACTACCAAGTACCTTGGCCATGGTTGTAATAAATTTAGCCTGACAAAATACAAGAGCAACAACAGATAAGACCGACTATGTAAGTTGCTATGTGAATCACTACCTAAGTTGCCAATGCTACATCAACACCTCTGAGTCAAACCAAGCACGGTATCGATTGGTAGCAATACTGTACTCCCAGCACCTGTTAGCTATAATATAGTGTCTACCATGCAGCAAGTTCCAGTATTACACACCCCAGTGTAGAAGCTTGGTACACAACAGGCAATGTATCATGGTGGTTACCCTTATCAGCCACTGATATATGGGATAGTTGCATCATGGAAGAATGATCCAACAAGGATTGAGGAATATTTTCTGGAGATGAAGCCTCAAATGTTTTCAACAAAGGATCAAATCTATTGTGGCCATATAACTAAATAGGTTATATAGGATGCGGTGCATTATCGACTTACTCTTGTGATTATAGAGGATGCGCATACCTGATTTTAAATTCTCGTACCTTGACAAGATACCTTTTCGATTCAACCTGTCAATTGGAGTTATAGATATTGTTTCTTTAGTATTAGTCCTGATTATACCAATCTGAGCCACTCTCATGATCGACAACATGAACAGAGATATGAACTGAATGAACAGTTAAATGTTTAATCATGTTGAGTGTACATCTTTTCGATTTATACCTGATTTATTGATGTACCAAAACTTTCTCTAGATTTACTCCTATAGTGCCTCTACTAATGGCATTATATATTCGATAGAACCTATAACCATGAGGTTAAGAACTGTAAAACCTTTATTTCCATGTATTTGGACCACCGTGCAACTTAATGACCTTTTGATGCTGGTTGGATTACCATAGATTTACTCCTGATCCTTTAAACCTAGGTTAACTAGATAAAGCAAGTGTTTGTCATTATGCTAAATTGAAAGAAGGAAATAAATTGATTTTGGATAAATATTTTGATTCTTACATTTCTCGACATCCATTGATAAGATGTTTAGTTAATAAAGAAATTATGGGAAGGAATATGATTAAATTCAGATTAGATTCTATAGCCAAGAGACCTTAGATGAAGTAATGGAAAATCTATTTTGAGATTGCTGAATGAATGGATATGATTCATGTCTATAAGAGATTACATGAGCAAGAAGTGAAAACTATTAAGAGTAGCCAGTAAAGAAATAGATAGCACTCAAGTAGAGTTAAAGATGGCTATATCGATATGAATTTTAACAAGACAGAAGATTCCTAAAGGCGAATCTAAGAGTGGATACAAGGATAAAATAAAAAATCATGACATTGATATTATTCAGAATAATACAAGTAATACTATGTTATGCCCAATGTCGAGTGAGATGATTAAGAAAAGACCAAAAGAGTTTGGCTAAATTAATAAGAATATAAGCATATACCCTAATGCTTATAGATAGACTTGGGATATTAATGAGTAAATAGTCAAAAGATGCTTTTCGAAATATATGATAGAATGATAAAAGAAGGTGTAAGCTAATGAACTTTTTGGTATATGAGATTATTAGCGATAGTCTTTGAAAAACTAAGAGATGAAGGAACTACACAAGCTCATAAGACCTTATACCAGATTTTGCTAGTTCAAGCCCTTTTGGACTAGATGTAGTATTTGACGAGTAATGTCTGAATCATATGGATGGACAGAATTTCGATGCAACCTAAGTGGACTTAAGATGATAGAATTCGACGTCATCTTGGGAATAGACTGGTTGTCTCAAGACTCAACAAAGTTGTTATGTGCATAGAAGAGGTTATCATTCAAGAATAAAGATGAAATATAATTTAGTATTATTGGAAGTATGTTGCCTAAGAAGTGAAAGCTGATCCTCTCTATGCTAAAGGCGAAGAGATGCTTTGAAGGGAAAGAATTTGAAATATGGTATCTGTGATATACGTTACCAAAGAAGCACTACAGATGGAAGATATTAAGGTGAGTCATCAATTTCCTGATGTGTTTCCTAGAGACTTACCTGGGTTACCATCTGATCATGCGACCGAGTTCGTCATCGACTTGTTACCCAGGGACGATACTTGTGTCGAAGGCACCTATAGAGTAGCTCCTATGGAGTTGAAGGGATGGAAACTCAACTACGGGAGTTATTAAACAAGGGTTCTAATAGGCTAAGTATTGCATCACAGGGAGCGCCAATGCAATTCGTAAAGAAGAAGGATGGTAGTGACAGATTATGTATAGACTACCGAGAACTAAACAAGCTCACGATCAAAAATTGATATCTACTACCTCAGATCGATGACTTGTTTAAACAGTTGCAAGGAGCAAAGATATTTTTTAAGATTTATTTTCAGTCAAGATATCATCAGCTGAAGAATTTAGACAGCCATATCTCGAAGACAGCTTTTAGAACCGGGATTGGGCATTATGAGTTATCGATTATGTCGTTTGGATTAACCAATGCCCTTACATCTTTTATGAAGCCGATGAACTGGGTGTTTCATGACATGTTGGATACGTCAGTCATAATTTTCATAAATGATATTTTGGTCTATTCTAAAAATGAAGCAACTCATACAACGGATCTTAAAACAGATTCACAACAGCTACGAAAGGAAAAGCTTTATGCCAAGTCCAAGAAATATGAGACCTGATTAAACAAAGCGACCTTTTTAGATCACATAGCATCATAAAAAGGGATTAAGGTGAACCCTGTTAAGATAGAAGTAATCATATGGTGAGAAACACCTAAAGAATATTGTGAATATCAAAAGTCTCTTGGGTTTAGCTGGTTATTACAGACGATTTGTAGAGGACCACTTTAAGATCACAAAACCTCTTACCAAGCTAACCAGGAAGGCAGATGAGTTTAATTAGACTGACAAGTGTGAAGAATGTTTCAAAACTCTAAAAGCAAGGTTGATATCAGCTCCCATCTTGATCGTTCTGGTACTAGGGAAACCTTTTACCCTATACATCAAAGCTTTCGGATTGGATCTAGGATGCAGGTTGATGCAAGGTAAATAAGCGATTGCATATGCTTCAAGATAACTGAACGAGCATGATAAGAATCACCCAACTCATGATTGAAGTTAGCAACTATGATTCATGCAATCAAGACTTGGAGACATTACCTACACAGAGAAGAATTTCAGATTAAATCAGATGCAAGAGTCTTACTTATCTCTTCACCCAGGAAGATATATATATATATATATATATACAACAATATATTATACATTATACACATATAAAAGAAATGCATGCATATGGGCTGACATAACTTGGTCTGGATTGGTCTGAGCTGGGCCGGGCTAAGTTAGACTAAGCTGGATTAAGATGGTTTGGACCAAGGTTGACATTTCATAGTCCATTTCTGTCACCCTTCCACATGAAATTTTTATATAGCACCTATTCTAAATTTTTTACTTTCACTTTGTAGAACACAAAAAATGAGGAATATTGAAACTTGAATCACCTCATTTGGAAATAAAATGGCCAACTTATAAATTTCTGAAGTTTAAGCAGGCCAATTATCAATAATTTGGTTGACCATTCTGCATGGGATCCTTCGGAGACTTCTACCAAAAATCTTTTATGTCCACTTTGTAGAGTACTAAAAGTGGAACATAATGAAACTGAAATCACCTGATTTGGATATGGGGTAACCAAAATATAAATTTTGAAAGATTAAATGACCATTTCCATGTGTAATTTTGCATGGGATCCTTCGGAGACTTCTACCCGAGATTTTTTACGTCCACTTTGTAGAACATCACAAATAAAGAATAATGGCCTTGGAATCATCTGAATCCGACGTAGAAGGACAAAGATATGAAACTTGAAGTTCTATCGATAATTTTGCATGAAAGCTTGTATGGGCCCACTGGTGATTTCTACCCGAGATTTTTCACGTTGACTTTGAAGAGGACTAAAAATAAGGAATATTGGTCTTTAAATCATCTGATTTCGATATCAGATGACCAAGATATGTTGACTTGAAGTTTAAATGATAATGCATGCATCATATGATAATTATGTAAATACCCTTAAACTTTCAAACAGTGATATCTTCCTTGTTTGATGTCAAAATTTGATGATTCCGGTCTCATTTCGAAGATAATTTCATGATCATCTAAGTAGGTAATATTCTATGACCATACTGTGGGGTTCATTAGAGAATCACAAACCCTTGGGTTAAAAGCCAAAAACCTGTCATATTTGTTTACTTATGCTAAGGGTGACAAAAATGGGGTTCTTACACATGCCCCTCTTTAGCCGAGATTGTTACCAATTGAAGGCTGAAGATAAAAGAACTACATTTTTGAGATATGAGTGAGATTGTTTATTGGGCTGCACTTAGGGTGATTCATCCTAAACTGCCTACGTATTTTAAGGGTATCCTAGAAATCAAGCCCAGAACATAGTTCGACTGGCAAGAAGATTTGCTCTTCTTGGAAAATTGATGATTGCTCCTCTTGTATAAAGCTAGGCTGTGAATACAAAGCTGGTTTGTAGGCTTGGAACCTCTTCTTGTACAGAACTAGACTGTGGATACAAGGCTGATTGCACAAGCTTGGGCTCGGCTTTGATTTGTCTAGAAGGAGGAGTTGTTGTCTTTTCTTTGATTGAATTGAGGCTCTTTTGATTGAGATTCTGAGATTGATTTTCTTAATAAGCTAGGGCTCTACATTTGATTCACTTATAGGCTTAGATTGACTTGATCTTTTAATGAGCTAGGGCTCTACATTTGATTCACTAATAGACTGAGATTGATTTGAACTTTAGATGAGCTAGGGCTCTACATTTGATTCACTTATAGGGTGCGATTGATTTGAACTTTGGATGAGTTTAGGCTCTGCATTTGATTATGAAATGAGCAAGAACTCAGAAGGTCACTTTTAGGGTGAGGAATTTGCTATTGATTCTGAAATGAGCAAGAACTCAAAAGGTCACTTATAGGGTGATACTGAATAACTCATCTTTGAAGTTCCTACCAACTTTGGACCTTCGGGATTAAAAATTAAAATATATTTCTTGGAAGCTCTATGGCTATGAACCTTTGGGTATGGAAACAAGAATATCCTCTTAAGTAGCTTTATTGCTATGAACCTTTAGGATGCTCGAAAGTGACCCATACAAGAAGTCTTTGTTGACTTTGAACCTTTAGGGTGCTGGACATATTTGAAATGATGGTGAATTCCTTGGCAGTCTTCTAAGGTTTTTTGCCCCTACATTGTTGGTGAAGGCATAAAACATGGCATAAATGGAAATGGTGTCATGGACTTTGCTGGCATGATACCTAGATTTGAAATTTGCCATTCATGACCTGGTACTGCAAGTTTGACTCAATTTCAGCACGGTAGTGATGACTTGGTTACTCCCTTGGAAGGGTTCCATGTAATTTGAAAGTGATGATTTTCTTCAGCCAACATTGATGTTGTTGGATTTTGGATTGAAAGAAACTTTAGTGAGGATTTTGGACAAGAATGAAGGGAGCTTAATAGTCTCTAACCAAAGTGATTTTATTGATTGACCTTGGTGTTAAACTGGCGAGGGGCATCTGGTCAACTAAGTTCTTTGACTGTGCACTATGGTAGACCAAATTGGTAGAATAGCCAAGTGGCGATGAAATATGACATGGGTTTAGCCCTTGATCTATGCTCATGAAAAGCTCAGGGCATTGCAACATTGTTGTGCTAATTTTAAAAGATGAATGAACCATGGTCCCAAAGTAGGCACGAGGAGCAAAAGATTTGAAGTGTTCCTTCAGAGAATTTGGTGACCAAATCCTAACAGGTGAGCGACCACATTGGATTTTCTTCAACAACATGATTGGGAGAATTGAGAAATTGGAAAAAATCAACTTGGATGGACCTACTTCTGTTGACTAGGAAAGTCAGTGACTTCAGACTAGACAATGGATCCTAGATGTAATTCTCATGATCAAGTTAAATTCCTCTACATAGGGTATATTTATGCCTCAGTGTCTGCATGTTGTGACAGACCGCTATTATAGTGGGAAACGAGCAACCTAACAGAGTTAGGACTAGGTTGTATCTAGATTGCATCAAGAATTTGACCATACTTCCAAGGTCAAGGGAAGATTAACAGATTGATTGCAGAAAGTGACTTCTTAGATAAACCCTTCTTGAATCTTGACAAATGAGGGAGCTGATGATTTGATGAACTTAGCTACATCCGTAACAGACCATGAGAATTTGCTCTCTCCCTAACATGACAAAAGGATTTGAAGATAGAATTCAGTTGAAAGGCAATGCTAAGGAGCCCAAAAGGCAAACAGATGATGGTTTGTTCAACTCCTCTGAGTATGATTCACTAGAGAGCAAGAGGGGTTCCTTTCCTTATGGAGGGTAGACTGGGTATGACACTTGTCTACATGAACCACAGAATTTTTCTATGAAGAGCCAATGAGGACAATGCTTTAGGGTTGCATCAGGTCACCTATCCCCACTGAGGTATTATGGGTTGCCCATTGAGGTTTCTTGGGTTACTTTTCCTTGTTGAGGTTTCTTTTCTTTCCTTTTTTTTTTTTTTTTTTTTTTTTTTTTGCAAACCCCATCTTGGGTTGAATAAAAAGTCCTAATATGGTGAGGATATTTTCAAAATTATGATCCTATCCAATGGTCTAAAACCCTTAGGGGAAGTCCGAACGGCATGACTTTCATGACAAATGGGTAGCCTTGCCCCATTGTTTAAGTTGACACCTATACGCATTGATAGGTGAGCAACTATTTGAATCATCACTAAAAGTAACCTTAGGGAAATGCAGTCCCCCAATAAAATTAAAAATGGTGTCGAATTATGTTTTCCTTTCTTGGAGATGTTCAGATGGAACACGTGTTTCAACAAGCTACATCGAGATGCCAAATCAATCGCGATCATATCTGGGCCTGAAACCTTTAAGTTTGTTGACAAGTATTGATGTTGAAGGTCCGGGAGGACTGATGTGAAACTGTCCATGTGGGTCTACCATTGGGAGAATGTTTGGTTGTTTATGTAGAATGGGTTTATCTTACCAAGAAGATCCCATTTTATTGGCTTGAGAAATGAAGGGCTTATAGGAACCTTGGGAAGCCGTCAGATGTAATGAATGACAGATGAGAGTTCTATCCAGATTCATGAATTTGTACATAAAAAATGATGACATGATCATGAGATACAATGCCATAAAAACTGATAATCAAAAGAAGGGCTTGTGATAGAGACTCCTTGGAAGGCCGTTAGATTGATAGACGAGAGAAAGAGTCTAGCTGATGAGAAATCTTTCTCTGATGATGAAGAAGTGATGAGATCATCTCCTGTAAAGGCGGGATGTAATTGGCTAAAATCAAAAGTTCAGTCCAACATGCTGTGAATCTCGACGAATGATCGAACTTGCTATCAAGCTTTGATTGGAACTACCATCCTCTTGAAGTGAGAGAGACAATTGGCTTACAATTGAGCTCCAATGCCATTCAACATCTTACTATTTTCTTTACTTTTCTTTTTTGGATGTGGAGGCCACATAATGTAGTGCTTCGCTTGATCGCAAATTTGAATCATGACTTTCAATATTGGATTGGAATCTTCTTCTTCCAAACATTTCCAATCAGATAGAACATCTTTGCCCCAGTTAGTACTCTGATCTTTTGTAAACTTTATTAATATTTGTGACTGCTCATCTAATATCTAATTTTATCTGAATGGTGAATCCGTATGCTATCCTCTGGAAGATAATCATCTCCTTCTGTTTGATGTGATTACCTCCCATTATTGATGTAGATAAAACATAGGCTTGAATTTTCTTTTTCTTTCTTTTTTTATTTTTTATTTTTTTTGGTATTCTTATGACCTCGTTCTTTGATTTTGATATTGATCATTCATCATGTATCTCTATCTCTTGCTAACGGATGATGTACTTTGTAAGAACTTTGGTATTTTCATCTTTTTAGTGGCACATCTGTCCTCTTCTCAATTGTACTGATTGGCTAACCTGTTGATATGATCTATTACTATCTAATGCTTTCCTTGGAATCTTTTCATAGATAGAACAAATGGCAGCTTCTTCAACACATGTTTCTTGAGAGTACTCTTGTGTCTCCCGATTGATCATTTAAAATTTTCTCAGACGGGTTGGACCTTTCTTTCTTAAGAGGCCAGGTGGCATAGAAGTTCAAGAGACGGCTTATCATTTCAATGATCTTCAGAGTTAGAATTGACTGCGCACGTGGAATAGGAGGATGTATGAAACTGGGAGGAAATGTATAGAAGAGACAAAGCACAGAGTTTGAAATCCCAAACGGGATGATTTTCTTTTACTTACAGAGCAGATTGGGATAGACTTATCAACAAGCATATCAATTTTGGAACTAGACATGGATGACCTAATGAATACTGATAATAGAAAATTGAAACAACTAGTTCGTCCAAGAGGCTCCAGTTGGGCATAACGCCTTCGATGACCACCTTCAGTCGTTGTGGGAATAAATCTTCCTTCAAACCTCTAACAGCAGGACTCATCATGCCCCTCTATCAATAGGTGCAAGATGCCTACCTTTCAGGGTTCCATATAATTCTTACCCTTTTTTTTTCTTTTTTTTTCAGTTTGGGATCCATTCATAACCGGACTATTGCTTTTTAAGCTCAAGGTTACTCTGGTTCATGCCCCAGTTTGGGGTTCAATGGATTCATCAATGGACTACTCCTAGTTGAGTTCAAAATTATTCTGGCTTATGCCCCAGCTTGGGGATCAAGGGGATACGCCATTGCACTACACCATTTTGAGTCCAAGACTAGACTAGTTTATACCTTGGCTTGGGGGGTTCAATGGATTTCTTCATTAGACTACTCTCAATTTGGGTCAAGGTCAATTAGGTCCATGCCCTAGTTTAGGCATAATGCTTTCCTCATTAGGTTATACTTAATTTGGGTCCAAGGTCAATCTGGTTCATGACCAGCTTAGGGTTCAATTCTCATTGGACCGCACTCAATTTGGGTCCAAGTTTAATATGGTTCATGCCCAACTTAGGGCTCAAAGGCTTTCCTCATTGAACCGCACTCAATTTGGGTCCAAGTTCAATCTGGTTCATGCCCCAGTTCAGGGGTCATTGGCTTTCCTCATTAGACCGCACTCAATTTGGGTCGAAGGTCAATCTGATTCATGACCAGCTTAGGGCTCGATGGCTTTCCTCATTGGACCGTACTCAATTTGTGTCCAAGCTCAATTTGGTTCATGCCCAACTTAGGGCTCAAAGGCTTTCCTCATTGAACCATACCCAATTCAGGCCCAAGGTCCATCCGGTTCATGCCCAACTTAGGGCTCAAGGTCTTTCCTCATTGAACCATACCCAATTCAGGCCCATGGTCAATCCAGTTCATGCCCCAGTTTAGGGGTCATTGGCTTTCCTCATTGGACTGCACTCAATTTGGGTCCAAGTTTAATCTGGTTCATGCCTCAGTTTGTGGGTTAAGGGTTTCATCATTGGACCATTCCCTAGCCATGATTCTGATTCTTATCCTAGCCTGGGGCATATCAGATCTCATCTTTGGTCTACCCTACTGCTTGGGAAAATTCCATTCCTTCTCTTTGAATAATAAGAAATATGAGGGCAACACTTTGGATTATAGCATTTCCTTGGCTAATGGGGCAGAAATGCCCGAGATGGGATAGCACTATCATAGCTGAAGGTTCATGGTTTCATGATGACTCCAGAATTTAGAATTGATCTTTATTGACAAGCAATGGGGAATGCTCCTCGTTCGCCATTCCTGACGAGCGATCCTAACTTGTAGCACTGGGCTATGATGGACATGGATCGGGCTCTAATTGATAGAACTAGAGGTGGATTTTGAATTGATCTTCGATTAATAGAGACAAGGTTGACTTTAAACTGGTCTCTAATTGATAGAGATCAAGATTAACTTTGAATTGGTCTTTGATTGATAGAGATCAAGATTGACAGTCATGGACTGGGCTCTAATTGCTAGAGGCAAAGATTGCTTGAGTTGGGCTCCGATTGATAGAGGCCAAGGATGACTGACAATCATGGATTGGACTCTAATTGCTAGAGATGATGGATTGATTAAGTTGAAATGACTAAAATTCTCTTTTATTCCTTCATGAAATGGAACATGGACCAGAGGTAATGGTTGAATGGGCCTAGAGGCTAACTCATGCTCACATTGAGTTCATATGAATGGAACCTTTCTTAGTTCCAACATGAACCGGAAACTGAACTAGAGTTGATGGTTGGATAAGCCTAGGGGCTTACTAAATTCGAATGAATGGAACTCTTCTTAGTTCCAACATGAATCAGAACTTGAACCACAGTTGATGGTTGGATAAGCCTAGTGGCTAAATGAATTCAGATGAATGGGACTTTTCTTAGTTCCAACATGAATCAGAACTTAAACCGAAGTTGATGGTTGGACTGGCCTAGTGGCTAATTAAATTCAAATGAATAGAACTCTTCTTAGTTCCAACATGAATCAGAACTTGAACCACAGTTGATGGTTGGCCAATGGAACTCTTCTTAGTTCCAACATGAATCAGAACACCCTAACCAAAGATGATGGTAGGATAAGCCTAGTGGCTAATTGAATTCAGATGAATGGAACTTTTCTTAATTCTGACGTGAATCAGAACCCTAACCAAAGTTGATGGTTGGATAAGCCTAGTGGCTAATTGAATTTAGATGAATGGAACTTTTTCTAGTTTCGACATGAATCGGAACCCTAACCAAAGTTGATGGTTGGATAAGCCTAGTGGCCAATTGAATTCAGATGAATGGAACTTTTTCCTAGTTCTGACATGAATCAGAACCCTAACCAAAGTTGATGGTTGGATAAGCCTAGTGGCTAATTGAATTCAGATGAATGGAACTTTTTTCTAGTTTTGACATGAATCGAAACCCAAACAGAAGATGAAGGGTGAAAAAACCTAGGAGCCGAATGTCTCCTCCACTCTAGCTTGATCATGAAGTGATGATTGAACCTGCCTATGGGTTAAACCTTTCTTTAATTTTGAGATGAACTGAAAATGGTGGTTGAATCTGGGGCTGAATATTTCTTTGATTTCGAGATGAACTGGATGTGATTGAATCTGCCTAGGGGCTGAATCATTCCTTAATTCAAAGGTGAATCAGGAAAGGTGATTGGACTTACCTAGGGGCTAAATCTCTCCTTAAGTCAGAGGTGAATCGAGAATGGTGATTAGATTTGCCAAGGGATTGAAACTGTCCTTAATTCAGAAGACAATGGAGAATGATGATTTGATTTGCGTAGGGACTAAATCTCTCCTTAATTCTGAGATGAATTGAGAATAGTGATTGGATTTGCCTAGGGGCTGAATCTTTTCTTAATTCAGAGATGAATCGAGAACTATGATTGGATTTGCCTAGGGGCTAAATCTTTCCTTAATTCAAAGGTGAATCAGGAAGGGTGATTGGACTTACCTAGGGGCTAAATCTCTCCTTAATTCTGAGATGAATTGAGAACAATGATTAGATTTGCCTAGGGGCTGAATCTTTTCTTAATTCAGAGATGAATCGAGAACTATGATTGGATTTGCCTAGGGGCTGAATCTCTCCTTAATTTATGGGTGAATTGAGAACTATGATTGGATTTGCCTAGGGGCTGAATCTCTCCTTAATTCAGAGATGAATCGAGAACTATGATTGGATTTGCCTAGGGGATAAATCTTTCCTTAATTCAGAGATGAACTGAATATGATATTTGAGTAACCCCAAGGACTAACTATATGGGAATATTGTAAACTTTTTCAAGTATAGTTGCTTGTTGCTGCCTAAACTAAATGCTCTATTGGACCAGACTGGCTGAGTTACTGATTGTGTTCCCAAATCTGGTTGCCTTCTTTCTTATACAATTTGATGTTCAATAATGATCTAGATTCATGACATCCATTGATTCATTTAGAAAGATAACATGGATGGATCTCAAGGTGGGAGATCAAGACAATTACCTAGTTGTAGGGGCCTCTCACCCTAAAAGGTTGGATATGGTTGTAGATTGATTCTTTTTTCCAAAGGCATTGAAACTCAATGGAGAAATATCAAGATTCTAGACATTTAGAGGAATGGAAGAAGTCACATGCACAATCAAAGTTGACTTAACCAAACAAAGTTAGCTCCCTCATAAGGGCGATTGGGTAAACATTATCCGAGTCAATTTAGTTGAATTTGGTTAAGCCATGTGTTCGATCTTAGGACCTCGTGATTCAAAAAATGGATAATTAGTGGTACCAAGGTCTGGCCACTTGGGTTACCAAATTCAATGAAATTGAAATGGATATATTAATCCATTGTCCTTATTAGGGATGGTTAGAAAAAGTGGTTCATGGAGGAACAAACTAATAAATTTCTTCTTGACCATGGTATCTATGTCTTGATAGAGATTTTTTACTCGTTTTTCTAAATCGACGTGTTAACAATGAGAGATTCGACACATCGAGCTTACTTAATGGAGGGTGTATAGTGACCGTCCACTATGACATGGAACAGGTGGATACATACCTCATACTCCCAATGGGTGAGAATTCAAGATGCAAATCCTGTAGATTCTAACATGTTGACCAATCGAGGACAAAAATAGGCAGAAATTCGACGTCTCGAACATGGATGTCATGGTTAAGCATATTTTACTGGGTCGGTTTAGGGATCAATCAAAAATAACAATCATTGGGCTACAATCTGGGTTAGGACAGAAAAAACCACTTTGACAAGGACGGGGTAACCTATCACCGAATGCACGATGAATAATGGGCCCCCAATCCCTTTATATACTATGTTGCAAGAATCAAGCGACGTAGAGTAGCATAACGCATTCCCAGGTGGACCAAGAAACGCTCGTCAGAGGCTGCTCGCCGATCGTGATCTCACAAAGTACAGGCCAAGGTTGTGTGTTTCACCTAGCGGGTTTCCCCATATGCATGGGACCCGATTCGGCTACTTGCACGAATGTGTGACTAAACCCATTCCCCCCAAAACAATATTATACAAGCATAAATATAATATCCTAAGAGCTAGCATCCAATTCTCACAAGAAAAGTTTTCATTTAGGAGTCTGACGTTTATATCCCCAGTGGAGTCGCCACTGTGAGGACAAAGATGGAATTCTTGGGAAGTCGCCACCTAGATTAAGGTCTAGGACCCTAGAAATGTGAAATCTCACCCCAAGGTAAGACTTTGATTGACTCATGACCCTTGGATTGGATTTCTGGTCCATCAGAGATTGGGTAAGCGTTGGGTTACTGTTATGGGATGGGGTTAGGCACCCAAACTGTCCGATCGAAATTGGTCTCCTATACCTTTCCTATGCTAGACTCTATCTGTTAAACCAAACCAAACCAAGTGGTTTGATATCATTGAACCGAATCTGTATCCATCAGATTGCCTACGTATTATGGAATTATTCTGAAAATCAGGTTCACCATCGTGGTTCAGGTGTGATTAAAATTTATGATTGTAATTTATGCTTGTGCATGATTAAGTTCATTGTTCAAGTTGAAGTTTATGCTTGAAAGGCTAAGAAATCCTATGGGTTAGGATCTGGATAGTCCATGTGGACTGATAGATAGTGCTAGTAGATCTATGGTTTACCCTATTTGGGTCAAAATATAGATAACCCTATTTGGGTTAGAATATGGATAACCCTATCTGGCTTGAAAATATGGATGGATATCCTAGTGCATCTATGGATAGTCCAAGTGGACTAAGGTGTGGATCCAAATTTGGGATTATCCCAAATGGCCTACGTATCCTAGGGTTTGACCTAGGAATCAGAATCCGTATAGTTCAGACATGATGGGTAGATATCCTAGTTGATCTATGGATAGTCTGAGTGGACTAAGGTGTGGATCCAAATTTGGGTTTCTCCCAAATGGCCTACATATCCTAGGGTTTGCCCTAGGAATCAGAATCCGTGAGTTCGGACCTTGATTGCAATGGTTGGATATCCTAGTGGATCTATGGATAGTTCGAGTGGACTAAGGTTTGGATCTAAATTTGGGTTTTTCCCAAATGGCCTACATATCCTAGGGTTTGACCTAGGAATCAGAATCCACGTAGTTCGAGCTGATAACCTGTTCTAGGTTAAGGATTGAGAACCTATTCTAGGTTTAGGGTTGAGAACCTATTCTAGGTTTAGGATATGTTGAGGGGCAAAATCATCTTGAATTACCCTTTTCATCCTAAATTCTAATTTTGGAAGGTTTGGCAAAGCATTCTCTTTCTTTATTTAGATTTTTTATTATTCCCATTATGCCCTTCCCAAGAATGTGGGTGCTCAAATGTACGTCCCCACACCTAATATGTTTGCTAGGTGTACAGATATGGTAGTTCGACTAGGGTGTTGCATAAACTAAATTATTGCCAAAAATAAATTATTCATCTAAATATGGCATATAAAAAATTTATGGCAAGAAATTCACATATAGCAAGATTGTTAGAAATATCTCCCTAATATAGGATGCATTGCAAATAAGGCAAGAGTCTATATGGCATGATCTAGTATGCTATCTTCTAAGCATGGCAAGACGTAATATGGAAAGATCTAATATGCTAATCTAAGCATGGCAAGACTTAATATGGCAAGATCTAATATGCTAATCTAAGCATGGCAAGACTTAATATGGCAAGATCTAATATGCATCTATATATCAATATGGTAAGTACCAATCATAGAATGCAAATATGGCATGAATTTTTTAAAAAAATATAAGATCTTATATGTAAGACCCGTATCGAACTAACCGGTCTTACCACCTTATATCAGGTCTACCTATCATGGTCGAGCCAAGTAGACCAAGTGCCTGAAGAAACCACATGACCAGATATGAAATCAACCCAAAAATAGTCAATTCTGAGCGTGTGGTCGCATACTTAAACAGGTGTGACCAACCACAAGTCAAAATAGTCTAACCACATGAATTCTGGTCATGTGGTTGGACATTTCAGAAGGTGTGGTCGATGGATTCTGCGACCCCACTTCCGACCATACAGAACCCAGAGTGAAACCGAAATTAGGAAACCTTCCTAATCCGAAGGAGGTCTTTCCTAAACTCATTAGGGCATATTATGGAGGTTTTTCCTTTATAAATAGGACATCTCTTAGCCTCTTTCACTCCTTTAGAACTCAAACTGAAAGTGAGAGAAAGATAAGAGAAGGAAGAGAAGGAAAATTGAAGAGGAAGACTAAGGAGGAGAAAAATTCAGAGAAAACTCTGAATCTTCAGCAAGCTTAATGTATGAACATATTCCCCATGATAAATTGAGAGCTTAAAATAGTTTATGAAGAAGATAGGATTTAGGAGAAACACAAATTATTCATCCATGGACAAATTCCAAGAGAATCCATGGAGGAAATTATGTGGACAATGGATGGTATATAAAATAATAGTTTTGAGCCATTGAATAATTGTAGGAAGGACCATGATGATAGGACAAGGAATCCAAACATGGAGGATTGGAATTGAGAGTGAAAGGTCAACCATCACACGTGTGGTCGCACGTGTGATCGCATAATGTGTGACCACACGAGACACACATGTCCGACCACATGCCCTCGAAAAGTTTCCAGGGAGGGTGTGGTCACACATGTGGTCACAAGATATGCGACCACACCCTGCGACCCCACGCCCTGTGGTCACAGAAACTGAGACCACAGGTGATGCCACACCTACAACCCCTCAGTTTCTGTTAGTCTAAATACATGGAAATTAATTCTAATTAAAAGTCTATAAACTTGTTAGGTTTTCAAGTGATCTAAGAGTGAATTATAAAGCTTGAATGAGGATCTACTATCAATCAAAGGTGAGGGAACAAGACCTAAACTAATTGGATAATAATAAACTATTTTTATTTATTGAGTCCAATGCCATGAATGATTCTATGCTTGTATGCGTGTATTGTGCATTTCACATATCATCCAATATTCCTGTTATTATTGTTCATGCATATTTAATTCAGTTTATTTATAACATGATGATGATGATGATGCTAGGAATAGGCATGTGAATGCATGTGCGTGGTTAGTGTACTTGATGCGAGTGGAGCATCAGGGGGAGGACACGACACTATAGTTCATCCTGGTCACCAGACTCTAGCTCTATCTCTACTCAAGTCTTATCCACTGACATCGTCGTATCGCCATTACCTTAGCAGAACTATTATGTCGTAGGGCATCAAGGGAGGTGGTCTCGGACCATGTAGTCTTTGACTCTGTCGGGGGGCCTTAGCTCTATCTTTATGGAAGTATTGAGGGATGCTAGGGTGAGGCCTTGGATACACTGTTTGACATTAGAATTGGTTAGTTGCGAGCCCAGTTTGCAAGCCCTCGCCAATAGGTGCTTACGTGTTGGTATGGGTAGGGCATCAGGGGAAGTGTCATGCGGTGTTTGATTCGGGCACTTTAGCTCTATCTCTATTCCATGATGGGTGCATGTGGGACGGAAATGGTGTTTGATCCATTGGGCGGCTTCACATACTCGTGTATAGAGGTGCGGTTGCCACCTATCCTTTCTATTGCACATTGCAAACTTATGAACCAGACCAAAGATATGAATTGAATGCATGCATATGTTTGTTGCATTCTTTTGTTTGCTCACTGAGCCATGATGTGTGCTCACCCTTTTGACGTCGAATATTTTTAGTTGATGATGTAGGTCATACAATAGAAAATTATATGAATGCTCCAATGTACGGGCATGTTGCGACGATGGATGCAGAAGCTATGATGGAGTCGCATGATTCGTCGTGCGAGTGCAACTCATGCATCTTTGATTAGATTTATTAGTTGGATTATTCAGAAGATGTAATTGATTAATTTATTTTATTTTATGTCTTAGTCTTTTGGAGATAATTGGATACTTTATTTATGATATCACTGTTAGATACTCAGTTCATTAATATTAAAGACTTCGGCTATTGTTTATTTACTCTGATTATGGTTGTGGATGTGTATGGTTTAAGCAAAAAGGACACAACCTATTTGAGATCCTGATTGAACCATTGGATCATAGACGGTTCATTACACCATTCTGTTTGGTATAGAATTGGGGTGTGACATTATATGCTATTTTCTAAGCATAGTAAGACTTAAAATGGTAAGAAATCAATGTATGCATCTATATATCAATATGGTAAGTACAAATAATAGAATGCAAATATGGCATGAATTTTTCAAAAAAGATAAGATCTTATATGCTATTTCCTAAGCATAGTAAGACTTAAAAATGGTAATTATCAAGATTTTGCTAAGTATGGTAAAAATCAATTTATTCTATCAAATATAGCAACACATAGAATACGACAAATATGGTATGCATAATCCAAACAAAATATATGAATGCTCCAAATATAGCCATTTATCCAAATATGATAGAATTTACTCAAACAATCAATTGCATGTTACAATGAATGAGACATCAATGAAACTTTTTTTTAAAAAGTGAAAAATTATCAAAAACATATGTTCAATGTTCTTTGAAAAATTGTAATTTTTATGAAGACATTTGGAAAAATTAATGATTCAAAACTATCAAAATTATGACACTAGGTTTCAGATAATGGACAAAGCTATGAACTACATTCAGATTCTGACACATTACACAAGAATGACCATAAGTAGGTCTTTTGTAACTCAAATCAAGCTCAACATTATTTTATAGAAAGATTACTCAATATTTTATATTTCATATGAAGGAGTCGAATCCCATCAGAGAGCAAAAATAGGTCAAAGATATGCCACAAGACCGGATATGTGCACTGGTCAATTCTGTTCTAGAGTTTTGACCAATTTGCACCATAAATTCCAAATAAAATCCTATACTTAGTGAAAACTAAATCCAGACATATGTCCATATAGATAACTGTCTGATATAAAATTTCATCACGAAAAACAAGTTAAAACAACATGTTTTCTTTGTGAAAAATGATTCTTTTCAATCATGCAAATCAGTACATCCTGACAGATTCAAAATCAAAGCACTATGCACTTAAAAATCGATATCAATTCAATAAAAATTAAAAAATATGAAACTAGCACCGGTTTTGAGAAGAATTTTATATCTAAAAAGTTCATATGAAGTTGTTTTCTGATTATGGCCATAAGACCCTTGTCTAGAGACTTTCCGATAAGGGATTGCATTATATCCGAGTAAAATAGCAATGTCAAAGATGAATTTGTTGATATATTTTTCCAATTTCAAATGGAACGAAATTTCTAGGGTAGTCTTCTAACTTATCAAAGAGACTCACATAAAAATTTGGGCTTCAAAATCTAAGAAAAACTACATGTGATACACGTCCTAAGTTTGAATCCTAAATCTAGAAATTTCAGATTAGAAAACCACTTTAAGAAACTTGTCAAAAACATCAAACATCATCACATTGCATTCAAAACTTCATCATTGAGTAGTTTAGACAAATTATCATTCATAAAAAATACTAGACATAGGCATCCTAGCATTAATATGCATGCAATAGAGAATTCCTGATCAAGATTTCATAAAAATTAGCCTTTTTCATGCACAATTGACATTCGAGCATTCTAAAGAACTCTAAATTCGTTTAGGATACTAACCTTGTGCTCGAATGGAGTGAAACCATCGATGTAGGATGATTGGAGGTCGTATCAAGCTCTTTGAATGCGAATCCTCCTGCTCCTTTTTTGCTTCTCTCTCTCTTCTCTTTCTCTCTTTTCTTCTTCTATTTTCTTTCTTTTCTCTTCTTCTTCTCTCTTTCTTTCTCCCTCTTTCATGCTTTTCTCTCTCAGTCACGTCCTCTCTCTCCTTCCGGTCTGGAAAAGATCCCTCTCTCTTTCTCTTGGTCTATTTATGCTTTTTCTCTCCTCTTCTAGAAGATCCTTCTTTCCTTTTCTTTTTTTTCTAAAAAATCCTTTTTTTTCTTTTTTTCTTCTTTCCTTTCTTCTCTTCCTTCCCTTTTCTCTTCTCCCTCTCTCTTCCACACATTTTTTACACATTTTCTAGAGTAGAAACATCCTTCCTCTCTCTCCTCTTCTTTTCTTCTTTTTTCTTCTTTACTTTTCCTCATTTTCTCCTAAAAAATCCTTTCTTTCCATTTTTTTTATTTCCTTTCTTCTCTCTTTCCCACATTTTTTCTCATTCCTTTCTTTCCTTTTTCTCCTTCTTCTTCTAGAATATCCCTTATCTCTTTCCTTTCTCTCTTTCCTTCTTCTAGAAAATCCCTTCTCTCTTTCCTTTCTTTCTTCTTTCCTTTTCTTCTTCCTTCCTTTCCTTCCTTTTTTTCCTTTCTCCCTCTCTTTTCACGTTTTCTTTCTAGAAATTTTTTTTTCTTTTTTTCTTTTTTTTTTCTTTCCTTCCTTTTTTTCCTTCTTTCTCTCTCTTTTCGCTTTCTCTGAAATATTTTATTTTTTCTTTTCCTTTTGCCTTCTCTCCTTTCTCTTTCCCTGTCTATATATATATATATATATATATATATATATATATATATATATATATATATATATATATATATATATATATATATATATATATATATATATATATATATATATATATATATAAATATATTAATATATATATATATAAATATATTAATATATATATATATACAATAATATATTATTCATTATACACATATAAAAGAAATGCATGCATATGGATTGACATAACCTGGTCTGGATTGGTCTGAATTGGGTCAGGCTAACTTAGACTCAGCTGGATTAAGTTGCTTTGGACCAAGGTTGACATTTCATAGTCCATTTCTGTCACCTTTCCACATGGAATTTTTTGATAGCACCTATTCTAAATTTTCTACGTTCACTTTGTAGAACACTAAAAATGAGGAATATTAGAACTTGAATCATCTCATTTGAAAATAAAATGGTCAACTTATGAATTTCTGAAGTTTAAGCATGTCAATTATCGATAATTTGGCTGACCATTCTGCATGGGATCCTTCGGAGACTTCTACCAAAAATCCTTTATGTCCACTTTGTAGAGTACTAAAAATGGAACATAATGAAACTGAAATCACCTAATTTAGATATTGGGTGACCAAAATATGAATTTTCGAAGATTAAATGACCATTTTCATGTGTAATTTTGCATGGGACCCTTTGAAGACTTTTACCTGAGATTTTTTACGTCCACTTTGTAGAACATCACAAATGAAGAATAATGGCCTTGGAATCATCTAAATCCGACGTAGAATGACAAAGATAGGAAACTTTGAAGTTCTAACGATAATTTTACATGAAAGCTTGCATGGGCCCCACTGGTGACTTCTACCTGAGATTTTTCACGTTCACTTTGAAGAGGACTGAAAATAAGGAATATTGGCCTTTGAATCATCTGATTCCAATATCAGATCACCTAGATATGATGACTTGAAGTTTAAATGATAATGCATGCATCATACGATAATTACGTAAATGCCCTTGCATTTTCAAACAGCGATATCTTCGTTGTTTGATGTCAGAATTTGATGATTCCGGTCTCATTTCGAAGATAATTTCACGACCTATTCATCCAAGTAGGTAATAGCCTATGACCCTACTGTGGGGTTCATTAGAAAATCACAAACCCTTGGGTTAAAAGTTAGAAACCTGCTATATTGGTTCAATTATGCTGAGGGTGACAAAAATGGGTTCTTACATCTGCCAACAACCAGAGTTCACATTTGATGATGTGGTATTGGTGGTAGGGTGTATGAGTATTGTGTTAATCAAGGAGATATGGGTATGTGTAGGAGTCTATTTAGGTCTGTAATTTATGAATCTAGGTCTCTTATGTACTATACTTTCTATTTGCAGGTGTATAATCGGATTTCTGTAACATTTGAAACTTAAGATTTAGAACAATCGGTGAATCAGGTAATATTCTCCACTCTTCATCTTTATCTATCAAGTTCTGAAGTATCTTTGAACTTATTTTATAGCACTTTTTCTTATCTCCAGTTTCATTTACAGCTTGACCTTCTAACCCTCTTTTGGTCAAGACAACCCTTCTTTCTTATTAACTGTATACGCTACTCTATGGCTGCAAAGGTAAATATTTCTATATACTCTTACCTTTTCCATGTTAAACCAGAACCTTTTGTGTGGAACAATTATTTTTAATGTGAAAATCTTCTTTTGTTGAAAATGACTATTACTTTCTCAATTTGATTTGCCATTACAATTTTTGTAATAAAAATATGTCTATTTATTTTTTTGGAAGGGTGTATGTGTCACACCCCAAATCTGGTCTAACCAATGGTGTGATGAGCAGTCAAGAAAACCAACGGTTCAACCAGGATCTCGTATAAGTCGTGCCCATCCGATTAAACCAGATACATTCCACAAGCATATTCAGAATAAATAAACAGTAGCAGAAGTCTTTAATACTAATGAACTGAGTATCTAACAGTAATAACATAATTAATTATCCAATTATCTCCAAAGTAACTCAAAACATAAAATAAAATAAACTAATCAATTCCATGTTCCGATAACCAAATAACTAAAATAATTGAAAACACATGAATTGCACTGGCAGAACGGATCATGCGCCTCTTCCATAGTTTCCACGTCTATCGCCGCTACGTGTCCATACGTCAGTGTGTTCATGTAATCTTCAAAGGTAGGACCTGCATCAACAACTAAAAATATTCGACGTCGAAAGGGTGAGCACACATCATGGCTCAGTGAGCAAACAAAACAATGCAACAAACATATGTATGCATTCAATTCATATCTTTGGTATGATTTTTAAGTTTGCAATATGATATAGAAAGGTTGGCGGCCACCGCACCTTTATACACGAGTGTGTGAATTTGCCCAATGAATCAAACACCATTGCCATCCCACATGCACCCACCATGGAATATAGATAGAGCTAAAGTGTTCAAATCAAACACCGTCAACACTTCCCCTGATGCCCTACCCATACCAACATGTAAACCCCTATTATCAAGGGCTTGCAAACTGGGTTCGTAACTAACCAATCCTAAATGTCACTTAGTGTATCCAAGGCCTCACCCAAGCATCCCTCAATACATCCATAGAGATAGAGCTAAGGCCCCCCGACAGAGTTAGAGACCACACGGTCCTAGACCACCTCCCCTGATGCCCTATGATGTAATAATTCTGCTAAGGTAATGGCGATACAACGATGTCAGTGAACAGGACTTGAGTCGAGATAGAGCTAGAGTCTGGTGACCAAGATGAACCACAATGTCACGTCCTCCCTTGATGCTCCACTCACATCAAGCACACTAACTACACATACATAATCACATGCCTATTCCTAGCATCATCATCATCATCATATTATAAATAGACATAAATAAATATGCATGAGCAATAATAACTATTGGATGACATGTGAGATGCACATTACAAGCATACAAGCATAAAATCAATCATGGCATTGGACTCCATAAAAGTAAACATTTTATTATTAGCTAGATAGTTTAGGTTTTGTTCCCTCGCCTGCTAGAAACGTTCAATCTTTTCCAAGTTTCTTAACTCACTCTTGAACCTCTTGGAACCTAAGAAATCTGTAAGTTATAAGTTAGGGTTCAAGTTCATCAAATTACAGTAGTCAATGATCCAACCTAGAATCAAACAGACCTCCAGAAGTTGAGTGGTCACCGGTGTGACTGCACCTTTGGTTACAATTTCTGCGACCACAGGGTATTGGGTCAATACGTGTGGTCGAATATCATGCAACCACACCCTCCTTGGAAACTTCCTGAGGGCATGTGGTTGGACATATGTGCCTCGTGTGGTCAATCAAACTGCGACCATGAGTTTTTGGTCGACTTCTTACTCTCAGCCACATCCTTTCATAACTTGATTTCATGGTTAACATTATGATCATTCCTATGATTGTTCTATGGCTTAAAATTCACACTTTTATATGGTCCTTCACCTTAATCTGTTCTTCATGGGTTTTATTAGAGTTTTGTTTATGATCTTAGGATTGAGATCTTACTTTGTACCAATATCTCCTCCATAATCTATTCTAGGTATTTAATTAATGTAGGGAATGATTCCATACCTTAAAGTTACTGGAGAATCAGAGCTTTCTCTATAATTCCTTCTCCTAGTCTTCCTCTTCAATTCTCTTTCTCTTCCTACTCTTCTCTTTCTCTCTCTTTCAGTTTGGGTTATAAAAGAGTGAAAGAGACTAAGAGACGTCCTTTATATAGAGAAAAACATCCATATAAAGTCCCACTTTGATTAGGAAAGAACCCCCCCACAGATTAGGAAGGTTTCCTAATTTCGGAGTCAGTATACCATGTGTGGTCGGACGTAGGGTCGCAGTATCCATCGATCACACCTCTTAAAACTGCAACCACAAGTCTCAGATTCGAGTGGTCTCAACATTCTGAGGTATGGATGATCATACCTATTTAGGTATGTGACCACATGTCTCAATTAGATGATTTATAGTTCGAATTACATACCTAGCCTTGTGGTTTCTTCACGTACTTGGTCTGCTTGGTCCGACCATGATAGGAAGACCTGATACAAGGTGGTAAGACCAGGTTAGTAAAGTATGGGTCTTACAGTATGAGTATTGTGTTAATCAAGGAAATATGGATATGTGCCCATGGGGATGACGTGGCAAATACCCACATGCCATTTTTCTTTAAACAGAGGTCTTGAATCCTGATGGGGACTATTGTTTGATGCAGCTGTGCAAAGCCTGATAACAGGGTGGCTGATGGACCTAGTAATTTTTTTGTTGTTGGAGGGAGGGGGTGGGGGGGAGATGGTTCTAATTATTGAGAATTTAGTGGTTAGAGTTTGGCTAGTATTCATACATAATGACTGAAGGACTCCTTTTTTTTAATTGAATATAGCCTTTTGTAGGTCTTGTGGAGTATAGATAGGACCATGTTTTTGCCTCCTTTGATTCCCCTGGAAAAGGGAAATAGTGCTTCATGTAGAGTTGGTGCTCTAAAATAACCTAATTTGTTCTCCAATCTCCACACATTATACCCCACAGATATGGATAACTTTATCTATCAATTAATTTATCAGTCCAATGTCTTGAAGAGGGTACAACAGCAGTTCATGTTAATTCAACCATAACCACCAACCGAAGTTTGAGGAGCTGAGTAAGGTATAATTAAAATTACAAACAAAATTACATAAAATGGAGTTCTCCTTCTGAATTAGGACACCAAATAGGAAGCTAAAGACCACATATATGCAAGGAATTACAAACAAAATTACATAAAATGTCTTGATCTTATCCTTTGGAAATTGGTTTACTAGGTTCTCTTATTAGACCAGCTGGGCTGCCTCTGACTGCTTGCAGCTAAAGCCTGGACATAATTGCGATATGGCTTCAATGTCTTGTATGAGCTACTCTTGTGATTTTCTACCTGTGAGCTTTCCATTGCCTTTGCAAAGTAAGGATTTACACAATCAGTTTGGCCATGTTTTCTGCTTGGTGTTAAAGAAAATTTGTGATTCTCATGGACAATATACACTTCAATTTCAGTAGCCACCCCCCCCCCCCCCCTCCCCCAAAAAAATATTTTTATCACAAAGTATTTTATATTCTCTTTTTTTAAGGATAGAGTAGGTATATCCAGTTACCCTTATCATGATCAGTCACAATCATTTATTTTATAAGTTTTATCATGACTTTTATGGCATTGTTTGCTGAATGGATAAGAATTATTTCTTCACCATGAAAGAAGAAAAAATCCATCAATCATTATTTTATAGGTTTTACCTTGATAATCCATGCCATTTTTCTATTTATATTTTAATTCTAATGTATGAATTTGTTTGTTGAGGTTTGGGTTTTATATTGGTTCCCCATTTCTGATTTTTGTAAATGGAGTATTAAGTTTGATGTTAAACAAGTTTATGGTTATGTTGGCATCTCATTATGCTATAATTTTTTATCTTGCATAAGTAGTATGCTGAACTTTATGTAAATATTTCCTATTATATCCTAAGACTATATGATGAGTTAGTAGAGTGATGTAATGTTGTATGTGATATGCAAGAACAATGTACAATCACGAGTTAAAATGGAGGGAGGGGGGTGTTGTTATAGAAATCTCCATGTCAAATGAAGAGAGGAGGATGACATGAGGACACCGACCCCTTTTCCTAGGTGGTTCAGATTTTTTTTTAATCTTAGATAAAATATCTGAACCAATAAAAAGAGAAAAATTGATATAAAAATGCAATTTTTTGTCAGTAAGTCTTTTTTAATCTGTCATTTCCAGGCTTAAAATAGTTGGGTAAGCATGCATTCCCAATTTTAACTCTTAAACCTGAATTGATTATCATTATATTAAGAAAACAGAGTAGATTTCATGAACAAAGGACACGGTAGTCTTTCTGAAACAAAAAAAAATAGAGGACTCCAGGACCATGCATGCATGACATGAAAAAATTAGAATTTGAGAGAGAACCCATCTAGAAGACCATGATTTTATGATTTTCATAGACCACCATGTTGTAGACCTGGGCTAGGAACCAGAACTTTCCATTTTCAAGAGAGAGATACCATGACATCATTGAATCAGCATTACAGACAACTAACTTTTACAGATGAGAAAGCACAAGAACCAAGTCATTTTTTCTCCATTTATAGTTTAAATTTTGTTTAAAAATAATTTATAGATGCTGGAATCTCAAAACCAATGGTTTCTCATTGTAGATTTCAAGTGTCTTTACATATGTCAGATATGGGTTTGGTCATTTAGTCATGCTAGAATGTTATTTTAACATTCCTATGCTTCTCTTGCTTAAAGGATTTTCTTTTTTCCTGGTTCTTTTTATTTTCTAACAAGTTGATATTACTATAGTTTTAGTGTTCTCCTTCAACTTTCTTTACGATATTGTTTATTTACTCCTAAGTAGATGCACATGGCCTTCATTTTGTTTCCGTTGCCATTGACTTGCTATTTACCAATGCAAATATAAGGAAAAATAATTTCACAACCAAATGTTAAGGAAGCATTTTCACTAGGTGCCTGCATAGAAAGTTGATTTATCAATTCTCTAGTTAGGCATTAGATTGCTCCCATGTCAAATTTGGTGTCTTACCTCAATAATAGGGCTTCCATGTGTAAACTTTCTCCCTTGTTTTCCTGCCACATGGTGATACATGCTTTTGATTGAAATGAACAATATACTTTTAAGGTTTACATGGCCAATATAGTGAAAAAGTTGAGTGCCAACCAACCTGCCTTTAGCAATCCAAAACCTTTTTTACTTTATTTTTTGTGGGGGGGAGGGAGGTAGCCAATGTATTAATATGGACTCCTTGGTTTTAAATTGACACAAATACTTACTATTGTAATTAAAAGGTTTCAAGAAAAATCCAAGTTGCTCTTTATGGGGTTTTCTACAGTTGAATTCTACAAAAATAATCATATTTGTAATATAAATTGTAGTGGAGTGGATTAGTCCATGATATAATGCTCTTGCATTTGAAATAGATCAATTATGGGATACTAGGTTTGTCTCCAATATGTAAGCCTTTATGGAAATTATTAATTGAAACTTACATGTAAAAGTGTTCATACTAGATCATCTCTTTCTTTCTTGGCCTCTCTTGGTTTCTCTATTTTCCTATCAGTAAGACCAATAACATGAATGGTGCTAATGTTGTTTCATACATGTGATCATCATAGTTTTCAAGGTGCTAATGTTGTTTTGCTACTTCTGTTGTATTTGTTTGAGTTATCTCTTATTAAAACAAAATTATTCTTTCATGTTGCATTGTTTACTCATTTATTGAAATTAGTATATGTTTCAGATGGATCATGGAAAGGGTCTAAAAGAATCATATTGTTGGATTGAAGAATGGATAAAGTTAATGATCGATTTTACTATCGAACATTCAAGAAAAGGGTATAAGCTAAATTCATCTTTTTCAAAAGATGGTTGGGCCAGGATATTAAAAGAGTAACCAAAAATGTGAGAAGCATATAACCATGCAACAACTCAAAAACAGATGGAACCTTTTGAAAACAATGGCTGGTTCATAGATGTATTTAAAAAATAGGACTAGTGGCTGGGGGTGGAACCTGAGTTTAGGAACTGTTGATCCACCCAGTGATGAAGCTTGGAATGCTTTCATAAAGGTATTAACTCTTCAAATTGCATACTTAACTTTTGTTTATAGTTTAATTTTAAATAATTTTAGATAATATTACAGAAACATATCTATGGGAAGCAGTTTAAGAATGCCCCTCTGCTTAATGAAGAAGAACTACAAGAATTATTCCATGGTGTTGTTGTTGATGGTGAAGTGGAAATTTGCACCAATGATGATAACCCACCAGCTTCACCAAAGAGAGGGTCTACTTCAAACAGTACAGTAAACATAGATGCTGATGACTCAAGTGTTGATTGTGATGTCTCTCTAGTAAATATCTTTAATATGAAAAAGAATGCAAGAAAGCAAAAAAGGAAAGGAAGGGATTTGGAGTCATCATCATTTAAGAGGTCAAGGAGTGGTCATCATAATTGTGATATGGGTGAAACACTTAAGGAAATTCTTGTTCTAGAAAAGAGAAAAGTAGACATGATTGGATCAAATACTAACTCCACATTTGCTGAAGCTTATCAAATACTTGACACGTTGGAGGGTATTGAAATTGGTAGCAACTGACATGTGATTGCTTTGGAGGTGTTGGAGGACCGAAACAAAAGAGAGGCATTCATTTCAATGAATGAATCGGCTCACTTGCCATGTGGCTTCTTAGAGCAATTACTAGGAAAGAAAGAGATGATCTAAGGTGAACACATTTTATAGTTGTTTTGGTTAGACATTATTATGTGTATGGATGGTTTCTTTTTAATGAGACAAAGAACATAGATACATCATAAGGTTTTTCTCCTTTTTCTTTATTTCATGAAAGTGGTGGATATTCAGTTGTTAATTGATGAGAATAAAATATTGTTCATGTACAACTTAATCATTTGATAGAATTCATACTTGCATTTATACATGTTTGTGTCTATTTGTATTTTTTTTTTCTTCCTTGTATACTTACATTTATGCATGTTTTCTCATGTAATTCTTAATTGCTAGCTTTTTTTTAACATGACATGACACCTTGCATATATTCTTATTATGTATGAATAGTAGCTATGGATAAGAAACGCAATATCAACGATGATTTGTCATTATTGCCAGTTCTTCTAATTGGTTGTGTACATCATCATTTGGAAAACCATAAGAGTATTAATGATAACAATGACACTGATGATGACAATGACAATGAAGCCACTTTTCAAATTACAAGACAACCTTTGCATACGCGTGAACTTACAGGCATGTGGATATTTGTATGTTCATTTGACATGTGTTTTACCTTCCTTTGGGCTGGTTAGGAGGGTACAACACATGATAATCGAATATTATAGGAATCCATCAACACTCATCGTTTGAAGTTCCCTCAACTACCACCAAGTGACATTTTATATTTTAATTATTTTAATTCTTCTCTATTATTTTATGTGAGTAAAATTGTTGAAATTTTTATTTTTAATTTTAATTTTGTAGGAAAATACTATCTTGTTGATTCTGGATATACAAATATGCTTGGGTATATGGCTTCTTTAGAAATATTCGGTATTATCAACATGATTTTAATAGTAGGTGGACAACGAGGAGCAGGGAATTTTTTAATTTTACACATTCATCTCTAAGAACTGTTATTGAGTGATCATTTAGTGTCTTGAAGAAGAGTTTCCCTATTTTAAAGATGATGCCACCATATAGTTTCAAGACACAAGTGTTGATTGTAATTGCATGTGTAACAATACATAATTTTATTAGAAAGAAAATGGCGTCAGATTGGCTTTTTGAAAAAGCCGAGAGAGGAGACTTGGATTGTGGAAGTGAAGAGAATGATAGTGATAATAATGATGATGGACTTGTGAATATTACAGATGAGATAGGTGCTACATGTTAGGGAATTATGCCACGCTGGGTTCATTCCCTCGACACATAGGACTCAATATCAGCGCCACGTGGAGATTCGCCATTCGACGAAGGGTAAAATCGATATTACCCCTCAAGCACAGGAAGAAAGAGTAAACTCGGTATTTTGGGATTTCGCACAATTCACTACAAATAGGGTGAATCCCAAGGTTTTTAACACACAACATTTACTGCTCATTTATTACTCCTTGAGATTCACGCTCTGACACATCGGTCGAAAAATCTCACCTCACCCCACACTTTATAATATAGTAATGGGCTCGGCACCGAGCCCATTGACTGTTCACAGAGCCTAACTTTGGCATCGGAGTGGACTCGGGGCATCCAGCCCTCCTCCCTTCTTTGCCTTTTCTTGTCTTGCAGGTCCAGTCAGCGAGGAGGACCCACAGGACGGATCTGGGCCGAAACAGTTTGCCCTCGCTTAAGGTGAGATTTTCCGACCGATGTGTCAGAGCGTGAATCTCAAGGAGTAATAAATGAGCAGTAAATGTTGTGTGTTAAAAACCTCGGGATTCGCCTTATTTATAGTGAATAGTGCGAAATCCCAAAATACCGAGTTTACCCTTTCTTCCTGTGCTTGAGGGGTAATACCTATTTTACCCTTCGTCGAATGGCGAATCTCCACATGGCATTGATATTGATTCCTACGGGTCAAGGGAATGAACCCAGCGTGGCATAATTCCCTAACACTTGCCTCGTTGCCCTGCCGAATCTGTAGGGTTCGGTTGAGCAAAAAATAGAGAGACGGTACCTCCCCCTAACAACTTGCCTCGTTGCTCTGCTGAAATCGACAGATTCGGACCATGTATGTAGTAGATCCCGCCGAGGGAGTAGGGTGCTGTAGATTAGAGTGCATCGGTGTTGGCTAAGAATGCGGGTCCGAGGCCGAGGTGGCCACTGCGGTTGGGCCACGTCGGTCGCTACTGAGGGTTCCGGGTCCGGGGCCGATGTGGGCACTGCGGCCAATACAACTCGGTCCCTGCTGTAGCACGGGTCCGGGACTAATGTGGGTACTGCGGCCAATACACATTGGTCCCGCTGGAGCGCGGGTCCGGGGCCGATGTGGGCACTGCGGCCAATACACATCGGTCCCTCTCTGAAGAATTTTAAGGCCGTTACGTGCGGGTCACGTGATCCGAGCCAAACAGACCGATGTGGGCACTGCGGCCAATACACATCGGTCATTTTGAGGATGGTGCCGAGGCTGTCACGGGATTATCATGTGATCCAAGTCAAACTGACCGATGTGGGCACTGCGGCCAATACACATCGGTCATTCTGAGGATGGTGCCGAGCCTGTCACGTGCGGGCCATGAGATCCGAGCCTAACCGATCGATGTGGGCACTGCGGCCAATACACATCGGTCATTCTGAGGATGGTGCCGAGGCAGCCACGAGATTATCACGTGATCCGAGCCAAACCGACCGATGTGGGCACTGTGGCCAATGCACATCGGTCATACTGAGGATGGTGCCGAGGCCGTCACGTGCGGGCCACGTGATCCGAGCCTAATCGACCAATGTGGGCACTGCAGCCAATACACATCGATCATTCTGAGGATGGTGCTGAGGTCGTCACGTACGGGTCACGTGATCCGAGCCAAACCGATCGATGTGGGCACTACGGCCAATACACATCGGTCATTCTGAGGATGGTGCCGAGGCTGTCACGTGCAGGCCACGTGATCCGAGCCTAACCGATCGATGTGGGCACTGCGGCCAATACACATCGGTCATTCTGAGGATGATGTCGAGGTTGTCACGGGATTATCACGTGATCCGACCAAACCGACCGATGTGAGCACTGTGGCTAATGCACATCGATCATATTGAGGATGGTGCCGAGGCCGTCACGTGCGGGCCATGTGATCCGAGCCTAACCGATCGATGTGGGCACTGTGGCCAATACACATCGGTCATTCTGAGGATGGTGCCGAGGCCGTCACGTGCGGGTCACGTGATCCGAGCCAAACCGACCGATGTGGGCACTGTGGCCAATACACATCAATCATTCTGAGGATGGTGCCGAGGCTGTCAGGGGATTATCACGTGATCCGAGCCAAACCGACCGATGTGGGTACTGCGACCAATACACATCGGTCATTTTGAGGATGGTGCCGAGGCTGCCATGGGATTATCACGTGATCTAAGTCAATCCGACCGTGGGCCGGGCACCGCGCCAATACACAAAGGTCATGCGATCCGATGATGGGCATACGGCAAAACAAAGGTCTTCGGGGATGGTGCCGAGGTCGATTTCAGACGCGCTGGGTGGGGCATACTCGGATCCGGATACTGGGTGCGGGCTGGAAATGGATACCACAAGGCGGGACCCGATCGACGGACCCGAGTGCGTCGTCGGTAATAAATGCACCGACGGCTTTGATCAATGGGGGGCCGCCACGTGGACAGAAAAGAGGTTAATGCCTTATAAAAAGGGGTGGTGGGGTATGGAGGTCCCCCACTCTGAAAACACTATTTTATCCGCTCACATCGGTTCTTTGTCTTCACACCGGTTCGTCTCTTGCACATCGGCGTGGATATCTCATAGTGGCTCGGTCGGGTGACCTCGGTGCGGATTTGCAATCAGTAAGTATATTTTTATCTAAGTAATCCTTTGGTATGGCTGACGAGGCTAGGGAGGCTGAATTCCAAGTAGATATAGAGGGGGTGGGGACATCCTCCAGTAGTAGCAGTAGCAGTGGTAGCTCGGCTTCATCCGGCGGTGAGTCGACATCGGGCTCATCTCTGCCAAGTGGCTCCGGGGGGCGGATATCCGAAGGCTGTCCCGGGGTGGAGTTGGCGACCGAGGAGGGTCCCTCCCAACGAGATCAGTTAGTGGGAATATCCACACACGAGGTCAGCTCCGAGGTGCTAATACAGGCCCGGGAGGGAGCCGAGGCTCCCCCAGAGTTTGATGCTCGCGGTGAGGTATCCCTTTTGACCAAGGCGGAGTTCGACAGTCTCCGGGAGCGCTATCAGATTCCGGATGACGTGGAAATTCGAAGGCCCATCGAGGGGGAGCGGGCCTGCTGGAGTCGGAGGTCGGAGCTGTGCGTTAACATTGAAATGTTTAAAGCCGGCTTCCGGGTGCCGGTACCGAAGTTGGTGGGCGAAATCTTAAGATTTTATCAAGTGGCCTCTATCTAACTGATGCCGAACTCGTGGAAGAACTTGATAGCGTTCGTTATCTACTTCCGAAGGTTGGGGTGTGTACCGACGCTGAACATGTTCTATCACATGTTTACCTTCAATGACTACTGCCGATCAGGGTGATATTACTTCGCCAAAAGGCCTGAGTTTGGCGACCTCCTAGCAGATAAGCCGACCTCGATCAAGCTGTGGAAGAACATGTTTTTCTACATCCGAGGTGGTGATGTGACGTTGGAGAATGTGTGGAAGAAGTTAGATGCCGAGGCATTCAACACGGATTCGCCTCTGTTGCCTGAGGAGTCAGAGATATTGTGACGTGCTCGGGGCTCCGAAGGGACTCGGATCCAGGTGGCCGAACTGAGGGATCCCCTTGTTTTGCATTAGAACCGTCTTTGTGAGTAGTGTTTTGCTGTAGAATTGCCGATGTTGACCTACTAACTGGGCTGATTCTGTTTTTGTTTTTTTGCAGTGAAACTAAGCAAGGACTATCTGCTGGAGTTGAAGCGAAAAAGTGATGCTCGGAAGGAGGCCACGGCGAAGAGGGCCCAAGAGGAGCAGACGCCAAGGGTCGCAGCGGATCAAGCTGGCACCGAGGTGGATCTAACGAGAAGGCCCTCCAAAAGGACTCGTAAGATATCTCCTGATTCTTTGGCCGATGTCGCGCGCGTCTATGCAATGCCTCTGACGCCTCGGTACCGCATACTTGATTTTTCAGGAAAAGGGACCACCGCTACCGTGCCGGATGCTGTTCTGGCACTGGGGGAGACGTCGGAGGTCAGGGCAGCTCGGCAGCCGACCCCTGTGCGTGTCCAGACAATGCTAGCTGCCCCAGCCGAGAGGCCGAGGGTGCTTCAGGGGATGGGTGGCCTCCGTGGTGAAGTCAGACGCATCCCCCTGATGGGACCCTCTTCCCGCGACCTCACTGGGGATGAGGGTGCATTCCGCCCTGATTGGGCGCTTGCTGAGGAGGACACGGCCATGGGGGACATCCGCGCCGCGAGGGAACTGTTAAAAGGAGCCATTCTACCTCGGGACCGGTCGTTGGTGCAGGAGCTCCCCACGCCCTCGCTTATCTCTGGGGCGGATACGTTGGGTGCATCGGTAAGTTGCCTTCTTCGTCCGATCCCGTCCTGTATATTCTTTGGTTGGTCCTGTTAGCTAACTGTTGGTCGTGCTTTCGATGCAGCTCGGAGTGTATCTTGAAACCTTGAAGGAACGTGCCGAGGAGACGGCGCGCAACTTGGCCGAGACGGACAACAAGCTACACTCTGCCGAGGAGGCGCGGGATGATGCCAGGAGATAGCTTCGGTACAAGGAGCGAGAAGTGACTTCCGTGACCGCCAAAGTCACCCGCCTGGTGCGAGACAATGCCAAAATTCTTGAAGACAAACAACGTCTTGAGGACGAGGCAAGGGCCCGGGAGGAGCAGGTCGGTCAGCTGAAGTTGGCCCTGGATCGGGCAAGGAACCAGAGATCTCGGTGGCGGGATGGTTACATGAAGGTGCGCTCCCTTACGGCTGGTGCGGTGCGGTTGTATCAGAAGTCCGAAGATTTTAAAGAGTTGGTGGGGCGCCTCTCCCTGCAAAGCTTTACCCAGGGGGCGCTTGCTCTGAAGGAGTTCGTGGACGAGAAGGTGCCGGGTATAGACTATACCGGCGCCGCATGCCTTGTTTCTGACGAGGATGAAGTGGAGATCCCTGAGGTGGACGACGATGAGATGCTCCGGCGGCTGGACGAGGTCTTCGAGGGTGAGGAGCCTCCAGCCTCTCCGGATGATGATGTGACTCCGACCAACTCTCAGGACGGCGCTGCTTCTGCCATGGGTCCTCCCCCCACTCCCGGTGGTTTTCTTCCTCGTGAGATAGACGTGGTCATTGAGGGTAGCTCGTTGAGGAGGGTAGACATGGCTCCACGCCGATACGGATATCATCCCGGCCCCGTGCCGATGTGAGACCCATTCGGCCCAAGGCTTTCACCAAGTGTGGAAACCCCTTGGGCCGAGGAGGGTAGACACGGCTCCTCGCCGATACGGATATCATCCCGGCCCCATGCCGATGTGAGACCCATTCGGCCCAAGGATTTCACCATCAGTGGAAACCCCTTGGGCCGAGGAGGGTAGACACGTCTCCGCGCCGATACGGATATCATCCTGGCCCCGTGCCAATGTGAGACCCATTCGACCCAAGGATTTCACCAAGTGTGGAAACCCCTTGGGCCGAGGAGGGTAGACATGGCTCCGCGCCGATATGGATATCATCCCGGCCCCGTGCCGATGTGAGACCCATTCGGCCCAAGGCTTTCACCAAGTGTGGAAACCCCTTGGACCGAGGAGGGTAGACACGGCTTCACGCCGATACGGATATCATCCCGGCCCTGTGCCGATGTGAGACCCATTCGACCCATGGATTTTACCAAGTGTGACAACCCCTTGGGCCGAGGAGGGTAGACACGGCTCCGCGTCGATACGGAGGGTAGTCCAGGACAAACATATGAACCTTCCAAGAGAGAAGAGAGGGAGTGAAAGCCAGTACACAAGATAGTTCAACTCACAAGGCTTTTAATTCATTCTGGGCGGGGAGAGATTACATCGGTACAAATTACATCGGTAGAAAAAAAAAATTTCTAAGTATTTTCATCAGGGGGGTTCGCCTCTCCGCGTGTAAGGTCACCAGAGCTACCCTCAACGACCACGTCTATCTCAGGAGGAAGAAAACCACCGGGAGTGGGGGGAGGACCCATGGCAGAAGCAGCGCCGTCCTGATGGGTGGTCGGAGTCCCATCTACATCCGGAGAGGCTAGAGGCTTCTCACCCTCGAAGACCTCGTCCAGCCGCCGGAGCGTCTCATCGTCGCCCACCTCAGGGATCTCCACTTCATCCTTGACAGAAACAAGGCATGCGGCGCCGGTATAGTCTATACCCGGCACCTTCTCGTCCACGAACTCCTTTAGAGCAAGCGTCCCCTGGGTAAAGCTCTGCAGGGAGAGGCGCCCCACCAACTCTTTAAAATCCTCGAACTTCTGATACAACCGCACCGCACCAGCCGCAAGGGAGTGCGCCTTCATGTAACCATCCCGCCACCGAGATCTCTGGTTCCTTGCCCGATCCAGGGCCAACTTCAGCTGACCGACCCGCTCCTCCCGCGCCCTTGCCTCGTCCTCAAGACGCTGTTTGTCTTCAAGAATCTTGGCATTGTCTCGCACCAGGCGGGTGACTTCGGCGGTGACGGAAGTCACTTCTCGCTCCTTGTACCGAAGCTGTCTCCTGGCATCATCCCGCGCCTCCTCGGCAGAGTGTAGCTTGCTGTCCGTCTCGGCCAAGTTACGCGCCGTCTCCTCGGCACGTTCCTTCAAGGTTTCAAAATACACTCTGAGCTGCATCGAAAGCACGACCAACAATTAGCTAATAGGACCAACCAAAGAATATACAGGACGGGATCAGACGAAGAAGGCAACTTACCGATGCACCCAACGTATCTGCCCCAGAGATAAGCGAGGGCGTGGGGAGCTCCCACACCAACGACCGGTCCCAAGGTAGAATGACTCCTTTTAATAGTTCCCTCACGACGCGGATGTCCCCCATGGCCGTGTCCTCCTCAGTAAGCGCCCAATCAGGGCGGAATGCACGCTCATCCCCAGTGCGGTCGCGGGGAGAGGGTCCCATTAGGGGGATGCGTCTGACTTCACCACGGGCACCACCCATCCCCTTGAAGCACCCTCGGCCTCTCGGCTGGGGCAGCTGGCGATGTCTGGACGCACATAGGGGTCTGCTGCCGAGCTGCCCTGACCTCCGACGTCTCCCCTAGTGCCAGAACAACATCCGGCATGGTAGCGGTGGTCCTTTTTCCTGAAAAATCAAGTATGCGGTACCAAGGCGTCAGAGGCATTGCATAGACGCGCACGACATCGGCCAAGGCTGAATCAGGAGATATCTTACGAGTCCTTTTGGAGGGCCTTCTCGTTAGATCCACCTCGGCGCCAACTTGATCCGTTGCGACCCTTGGCGTCTGTTCCTCTTGGGCCCTCTTCGCCGCGGCCTCCTTCTGAGCATCACTTTTTCGCTTCAACTCCAGCAGATAGTCCTTGCTTAGTTTCACTGCAAAAAACAAAAACAGAATCAGCCCAGTTAGTAGGTCAACATCGGCAATTCTACAGCAAAACACTACTCACAAAGACGGTTCTAATGCAAAACAAGGGGATCCCTCAGTTCGGCCACCCGGATCCGAGTCCCTTCGGAGCCCCGAGCACGTCGCAACATCTCTGACTCCTCGGGCAGCAGGGGCGAATCCGTGTTGAATGCCTCGGCATCTAACTTCTTCCACACATTCTCCAACGTCACATCGCCACCTCGGATGTAGAAAAACTTGTTCTTCCACAGCTTGATCGAGATCGGCTTATCTGCTAGGAGGTCGTCGAACTCGGGCCTTTTGGCGAAGTATACCACCCTGACCGGCAGTAGTCATTGAAGGTAAACATGTGACGGAACATGTTCAGCGTCGGTACACACCCCAACCTCCGGAAGTAGATAACGAATGCTATCAAGTTCTTCCACGAGTTCGGCATCAGTTGGATAGGGGCCACTTGATAAAATTTTAAGATTTCGCCCACCAACTTCGGTACCGGCACCCGAAAGCCGGCCTTAAACATTTTAATGTTAACGCACAGCTCCGACCTTCGACTCCAGCAGGCCCGATCCCCCTCGATGGGCCTTCGAATTTCCACGTCATCCAAAATCTGATAGCGCTCCCGGAGACTGTCGAACTCCGCCTTGGTCAAAAGGGATACCTCACCGCGAGCATCAAACTCTAGGGGAGCCTCGGCTCCCTCTCGGGCCTGTATTAGCACCTCGAAGTCGACCTCGTATGTGGATATTCCCACTAACTGATCTCGTTGGGAGGGACCCTCCTCTGTTGCCAACTCCACCTTCGGACCGCTTTCGGATATCCGCCCCCTGGAATCACTTGGCAGAGATGAGCCGATGTCGACTCACTGTCGGATGTGGCCGAGCTACCACTGCTACTGCTACTACTGGAGGATGTCCCCACCCCCTCTATATCTACTTGGAATTCAGCCTCCCTAGCCTCGTCAGCCATACCACAGGATTACTTAGATAAAAATATACTTACTGATTGCAAATCCGCACCGAGGTCACCCGACCGAGCCACTATGAGATATCTGTGCCGATGTGCAAGAGACGAACCGGTGTGAAGATAAAGAACCAATGTGAGCGGATAAAATAGTGTTTTCAGAGTGGGGGACCTCCATTGATCAAAGCCGTCGGCGCATTTATTACCGACGACGTACTCGGGTCCGTTAATCGGGTCCCGCCTTGCGGTATCCATTTCCAGCCCGCACCCAGTATCCCGATCCGAGTATGCCCCACCCAGCGCGTCTCAAATCGACCTCGGCACCATCCTCCGAATGACCTATGTGTATTGGCCGCAGTGCCCACATCGATCGGATTGGCTCGGATCACGTGACCCGCACGTGACGGCCTCGGCACCATCGCCAGAATGACCGATGTGTATTGGCCGCAGTGCCCACATCGGTCAGATTGACTTAGATCACGTGATAATCCCATGGCAGCCTCGGCACCATCCTTAGAATGACCGATGTGTATTGGCCGCAGTACCCACATCGGTCGGTTTGGCTCGGATCACGTGATAATCCCGTGACAGCCTCGGCCCCATCCTCAGAATGATCGATTTGTATTGGCCGCAGTGCCCACATTGATCGGTTTGGCTCGGATCACGTGACCCGCATGTGACGGCCTCGGCACCATCCTCAGAATGACCGATGTGTATTGGCCGCAGTGCCCACATCGCTCGATCAGGCTCAGATCATGTGGCCCGCACGTGACAGCCTCGGCACCATCCTCAGAATGACCAATGTGTATTGGCCGCAGTGCCCACATCGGTCGGTTTGGCTCGGATCATCCGATAGAAGTACGAAATTCCGATTGTTCAGAGAATCAGATCGGTTCTATTAAGGACAGGTCGTATTGATGACCAAGAACGTGACCCACACGTGACGACCTCGGCACCGTCCTCAGAATGATCGATGTGTATTGGCCGCAGTGCCCACATCGGTCGGTTTGGCTCTGATCACGTGATAATCCCGTGACAGTCTCGGCACCATCCTCAGAATGATCGATGTGTATTGGCCGCAGTGCCCTCATCGGTCGATTTGGCTCGAATCACGTGACCCGCATGTGACGGCCTCAAAATTCTTCAGAGAAGGACCGATGTGTATTGGCCGCAGTGCCCACATCGGCCCCGGACCCGCGCTCCAGTAGGGACCGATGTTTATTGGCCGCAGTACCCACATCGGTCCCTGACCCGCGCTCCAGCAGGGACCGAGGTGTATTGGCCGCAATGCCCACATCGGCCCCGGACCCGGAACCCTCAGTAGCGACCGACGTGGCCCAACCGTAGTGACCACCTCGGCCTTGGACCCGCATTCTTAGCCAACACCGATGCACTCTAAGCTACAGCACCCTACTCCCTCGGCGGGATCTACTACATACATGGTCCGAATCTGCCGATTTCAGCAGAGCAACGAGGCAAGTTGTTAGGGGGAGGAACCGTCTCTCTATTTTTTGCTCAACCGAACCCTACAGATTCGGCAGGGCAACGAGGCAAGTGTTAGCGAATTATGCCACGCTGGGTTCATTCCCTCGACACATAGGACTCAATATCAGCGCCACGTGGAGATTCGTCATTCGACGAAGGGTAAAATCGGTATTACCCCTCAAGCACAGGAAGAAAGGGTAAACTCGGTATTTTAGGATTTCACACTATTCACTATAAATAGGACGAATCCCGAGGTTTTTAACACACAACATTTACTGCTCATTTATTACTCCTTGAGATTCACGCTCTGACACATCGGTCGGAAAATCTCACCTCACCCCACATTTTATAATATCTTAGTGGGCTCGGCACCGAGCCCATTGACTGTTCACAGAGCCTAACTTTGGCATCGGAGTGGACCCGGGGCATCCAGCCCTCCTCCCTTGTTTGCCTTTTCTTGTTTTGCAGGTTCAGTCAGCGAGGAGGACCCACAGGACGGATCTGGGCCAAAACACTACACAACAACAACAATGGGAAACATATCGAAAACAAATTATAGATCAAATTGAGGATGCATATCAACAATAAGGATGAACAAGTGATTTTTTTTAATCACATAACTTTGGTATGATATTAAGAAAATTATTATAGATAGAAAAACATTTATACTGTTTGACTTTGATCAGTTTGACAACTGGACATGTCTATTTGTATATTTTGAAGTATGTCTCAATCTGTGTTCTTTGGGTCATCTTGTTTGAATATTGTTATAGGTAATTTTTTGATAAAAAGTAATAGGTTAAAAAAATAATAATGTTTCGTGCTTGACCACATGTATATAGTCATCGCTTCGATTGTTGAATATAGGAGTGGGAGAGCGTGAAATAATATTTTTGTCCCTATATTGGACAAGAGAGAGATCGTTCCTAGTGACTAATTATAACTGGAATGCTAACTTGACATTCTTTTTTACCGTTGAGGACACTTGTCAAGTAAAGACCATGACTAACTAAGAGGTTTTTTTTTTTTCAATGGCAAAGTTGGGGTTTAACAAAAGATTTAAACCCATGCGACTTAAATTGTTAAGGCAATATAATGTTAAACTTGTTTTGGAATCTCAAACGTCACTTTTAAATGACGAGGTATTCAAATTATCATATTTTTAAAGATTGTACCTCAGATATAAATAGATATAAATTACACATTAAAGCATAGCAAACCTATTTCTCATTATATAATGTGTTATGTTTAATGAACCAAACGGTCATTATTTATTACTCATAATTTATTATCATAATTGATGTGTCACAAATAACTCATAATATATTATGTAATACAAACCGAAAGAGAGCCTAAGACTAACAGTGTTCCTTCCCTATGAAGGATGAATTTGTTACAACTCTATTCCATATAATTTTTCCTTGTTTTGGGTCACCCATATGATTTGTAATATTATTCTGTTATTTGGATTAGAACATTGGTTCGGGTCATGTACAGCCATGGATCTGTCTGCATGATATTTACATTTCCAAATAGAATTTCTACCCCATATATACTCTATTATTTTTTAGCATTATAGAGCTACATTTTGATTTATTATTCATTAAAGAATTATGTGCAGAGAAATAGAGAATCATGGCTGGTACCTTGAAGACTCTTGAGAAGTGCCCATACTAGTCTTTATTTGATTAGGAAATAGGAACAAGGCTTCAAGGGCCACCGCCAAGGGTTGATCAGAAATTTTTTGATGCCATACATCTTGCTCTTCATCAATGATATCTTCAACAAAGTAGCCCACGAAGCTTCCAGGCTTGGTTGATATCTTCAACAAAGTAGCCCACGAGGCTTCTAGGCTGGGTTGCTACATCAAGAAACCCTGAATTTCAAGAAGAAAACATAATAAAAGATCTGATAAATTATATGAAAGGCCAGTCGATCTGTTTGGTTGTCAGGGAAATGTAAATATTTTAAGGAGAAGTGAAATTTATTTTACAAGAGAAATATTTTTAATGTTAGGTTATTAGAAAAAAAATATTACACTATATAATAAATTTTACATAAGACCTTCAGTTTCCCGTTTTATTTCCCAACCGAAATTGAAAGTAAAATTAAAACCCGTTTCTCGCGTGTGGAGTCTCGACTCCATGTTTAAAAAAAAATAAAAGGGTGGCTCTCGTCTCTCCAAGCCTCACTTCTCTACGACTTTGTTCATGAAATAAAACCCTAGATCATGCTAACTTCTCTTCTATTCATCTTTCCCTGGTTAGCTAACGGAGAACTTTGATATTTAAATTCGATTTGATATGGTAGCTTTGAGTTCTCTGCAAGCATATCCTTCTTTAATTCTGACAAACTTTTACTCTTCTTCTTCTTCACCATCTTCGTGCAAGGCTTTTTTTACTAGGAAAAAATCAATATTCTTGGCTTCCTTTATTTTAGTTCCTTTTTCTCCATTTATATCCTAACTCAATACCTTGATTTCAGTTCACGATGGCTGAAGAGGATGAATTGAGAAACAAGAACAGCTCGTTCACTAATTGAGGTAAAGTGGAAGGTTGAACACACTATTTTTTTTATTGATTTTCTTGTTATTTAAATCTTATTTCATTCTGGTTTTGGATTTCTTTTCATTTCATTCTAATTTTGGGGCTCATTCTGGTTTAAGGGTTTTTTTTTATTTCAGCTTCCTTTCCCACCCCAATCGTGAAAATACATTCGGTGCACAGTTAAATGGGAAAGAGTTTCCCTCTTGGTTTGCTTCCTACACTTGTTTATGTTTCTTTTGCAAAAAAAAAAAAATGCTGGTTCAATTTCTGGTTATTATTCTTTAAAGCATGTAAGAATTCCAAGAGGGACGAATTGGCTCATGTTTAGGTCGATTAGATCAGTTATGTTGCATGGGTTTGGGTGTGCTCTCGGGTGTGAGTATAAGTCTAGGAGTTTTATATGTTTGATCATTAAGTCTTTGCATACATTGACTTGTCTAGATATGGATCTGCCAAGTGGTTACAAGTATATGGACCCTTACAAATGAGTAATTATAGAACAATGTTAAGGGGATCCTAAGGTTAGGCATCTAGGGAACCCCCAAATTGGATTTTGCTTCATGGAAAAAAAAAGAAGCTTCATTGTAAAGAAGGCAATGGAATAGAAGATATCATGGGAGTTAAAACAGAAAAAATTGATAAATTTATGCCTGTAATTCGGTAATATTCAATTGTCTAGTTAGCAAATTAGATTTGCATGAAAGATGGGAAGGGATTGGAGTCATGCATGTTGGAGATCCATTTTTGACTACTTGTTGGAGACCCAGGATATTAAGTGGAGCGGAACTGGCTCTGAATTGTTATCCAACCCTATTTTGAGGAGTTAAATGTAGGTCTAGATAAACTAGAAAGCCAATTAGCCCATATGCCTTAAAGAAGGTTAATAATTCTTAGAATATAAGAAAATTTTCATAAACACCCCAACAAGGATTGCTAACAGCATCTATACCCATGAGTTTGCAAAAACATAACCTACCACCCAAAAATTTTGCAGTGCTAATTAAAGATGCCCACTCTGTCTAAAGATTCCTGTTAGATGTTAATGTCAACTGCATTGGAAAATTTGATGGACAATACTACCCTTTGAGCTGAGTTAAAAGACAATTTTACTCTACCCCCAAATCCTCTGAATATCTTCTTCGTTGCAGGTGGCACCTGCAATTACGTCGATGACCACTCATCATCGAGATGTACGATATCACCTCTGCATTCAAGGATCGACTCTACAACCTAAAAAATAGACAAAGTAACCAACTTTTTTGGCTTCTGCATTCAAGGATTGACTCTGCAATAGCATAGCTTCCTCTGGTGATTGTTCATCAACATCTTTTCACATCAACCTTTTCGGCGAGGATTGATTCTATAGTTCTATTTTATTTATGTTTCTTCTGCATTCAACGAGTTTAACGACTTACCTTGATTCAGTTTGATCTTCAGTGGTACGAGATTAGAATGTATGTGGGTTTCTATCTTTGGTTATTAGCTATTCATTGCATGAAGCACGGTGTCTTCGTTCTAATGAGATTGGGAATCGTTGTGCTGGAAATTCTGAAATTTGGAAACCCATTCAATTTTTTAGTTGTTTATTTATGAACATCATACATATAAAGACATCTTCAGTAGTTATCAATCTAAAGAGAGATATGGTTTCCTGTTTCATCTTCCCTTTATTTTTTTCTTTTAAATTCATCATAAAAGCTTCTCATGAGGTATCCAGTTCCTTCCTTGATAATGTTTTGTTATCATTTCCCCTACAGAACCTTAGTTTCAGAATTGATTCTGACCCATCTAACAGTTTAACAAGACGGAAAGCAATGGATTCTGGTGTCATCCGAAGCAAGGATAAAGGAGGAAATATCGAGAACAACTATCTGCAACAACCTAAAGCTACCAAGGATAAAGGAGAAGATATTAGAATCGTATCTCCATCATATCTATTCCAGCTGTTACATAGCTTCAAGTGATAGATTCTGTTATGAAGTTGAAATAAAATAGGATTCTCTATTGCTATATGTTACATATACTTTACAAATCTCTATATAATATACATGACCTCCACACAACAAAGGTGGGAGAGTCATATTAATTAAAACTTAATCTCCATCAAAACGACGGCCAATTAAGGAAAATAGAAAGGATCGAAAAATTTGGGGCTCCATTTCTATTTTTGTTAGAATTCTCCATTGCTGTACGTTACAAACAGGGGATTCTTCCTCCTTTTTTGTTAAAACTTTTACCTCAGAAGAACTGAAAAATCAGAAAAACAAGGGATTCTTCCCCCTTTTTTGTAAAAAATTTTACCTCAGAAGAACTGAAAATTCAAAAAATAGGGGCTCAAAGATGATGGTTCAGTGGTGATTTTTGAAAATTTGGAGATGACTAAAACAAGATGTGGCAAATCCTTCACACCTTTCCTGATTGGTATGTGAGAAAACAAAGAGGAAATTTAATTGAAACCTAAGCTGTGGCAAATGCTTCCCACCTTTCCTTACTACTATTTTCTGACAAGAAATCCATCGATAATCTCCAAGAGAGACTAAGGCAAAACCTCTAGATAAACCTGAGCTTACTATTATTCCTGAAGTTCGATAATTCCAACAAAAATTGATCCAGAAAATGTAATTTTGAGAAGTTTAAGAACTTGGATGAAAACTCACCTAAGCGTAATTTTTCCGACGGAGAGAGGAAAGAGAGGGGAAAGGTCAGAATAATAATTCTACTTAATTTTTAAATTTTTAATTTATAATATGAAGGGTAAAATTGTATATTAAAAATTTAAATGACTTTCGTTAGTTAAGTAGGTGCGGTTAATGTTTTTGCAAACTTCTAGGTGTAGATGATGTTAGCAATCCTTGTTGGGTGGGGTGTATATGAAATTTTTCCTAGATTATAGAATGAAAACATGAAGTGACGAAACAGCTATTGAGATCAGGATAACCAAGTTCATGATTTTCCTATTTATGAAGCTAAATATCTATTGTGTTGCAATTGTGCTTGAGATTTATTTCTATTGTATTTAAGAGAGAGAGAGAGAGAGAGAGAGAGAGAGAGAGAGAGAGAGATAAAGTAATACCATTTTTTCATTATCTCCCTCATTACTGTGTTGTTTTCATTGCTTTTTTAGGTTGTAGGGGGCAAAACCAGCATCTATGTCGAATTTGAAATTTAAGGAGATAATATATGGGAACTTCCTAGGAGAAACTATTGTATCTTCTCTTGATAAAGCTCTTGTATTCTCTACCTTGCTTTGGATCAATGTCTTAATACCTGGACCTACCCAGAGGAGCAAACCAACCAAATATCCTAGGCTCCTTAGTGGACAAACTTGACCTTTTTCACCCTGAACAACATGTGTCATTTATTGATTAGTGATTAGGAGGAATAAGGTATGTTAAAATCATTTTAATCAATTAATTCAATAACCTTAACAAGACCTATCTAACCCATTGATGGTCTAATGTTAGCATTAAGACGTTGATGACTTTGATAACATTCACTAAGCAGCTTTTGGCTTTTTGCCCTACTAAATAAAACTTTAAAAAGGGGACCACCAAAGTGTTTGCACCATGGGTGTTTGATAGTTGAAACCCATACTCTGCTAAAATAATTGCAGCACCACTATGAACATGGGCACCATGCTTTGGGTCAGAATGAGTTTAAGATGGTTTTTTTCATTGATTGTAACAATTTAATATATCTCAGTTTCTCCAACTGAAAAGTAAACTATAATCTATTTTGATTGATTGTATAAGGTTAAAATTTTCTTTGAAGGATCACCTCTCTTTTGAGATTGGTATTTTAAATTTGCATCACTAAAGCAGAAAGAAGGATACCAGAAAGAATAGGTGATGTTTTATACTTGAAATAAAGTTTTCACGTATTTTCTTTTCATGTGAAACAATGATGTACTTAAATGTTGATATTTTAAATACTTGCCTAAGTCACTTGGAGCCGTATCGCGAAGGGTTGCTGCTCCCCAGAGAACAAGCATCAAGATAATCAATCAAGCCACTAATGCACTTAAATTATGCTATTAGTAGATTTTCCGCTTTACATTCGTTACATTGGTTTAACAAGCTGGTTGTTTAATGTGGTCCTTGTAATTAGAATCATGTTAGTGTTTTTCAATGAGGGTTAGTTGCTTTAGGCTGCGTTTCATTGCTCTAACTTTCTACTTATCTATGCATCACATATTGAGTTTTATTGGAGGTCCTATAGTCGGCTTAGAATAGGATAATTTCTTATGCTTGTTGATTGCTTATTTTACCTCTGAGGTATGTGTAAGCACTCCATTTTTGTCATTTTCAACTGAACAAAGTCATACTGGTGTGTGGACAACAAAGGAAGAGAGATGAGTAAAAATTTGGTTTATTTACTACGACCTCGAGGTAGTTTTTGGTGGGTCCCACAACAAGGTCACAGGCTGTAATCTGTATGGATGCATAGGTCTTGGAATTATCTTCGAAATGAGACTAGAATTGCTCAATTTTGATATCAAATGAAGAAGATATGATCATTTTAGTCGGATGATAAGTACAAGAGAGGTTTTTGAAATTATCATAAATAATCCCAGGAGTTTTCATGTAAATTATCGTAAGTTGGATTGTTTGAATTTCAAATCATCATATCTTGATCATCCGACATCCGAATCATATGGTTTAAGTACCATTATTCTTTATTTTTAGTCCTCTTCAAAGTGGACGTGAAAAATCCCGGGTAGAAGTCACCGGTGGGTCCCATACAAGCTTTCATGCAAAATTATCATTAGAACTTCAAAGCTTCATATCTTTGTCGTTCTACATCGAATTCCGATGATTCCAAGGCCATTATTCTTCATTTGTGATGTCCTAGAAAGTGGACGTGAAAAATCTCGGGTAGAAGTCTCCGGAAGGTCCCATGCAAAATTACATATGGAAATGGTCATTTAATCTTTGAAAATTCATATTTTAATCACACCATATCCAAATCAGGTAATTTCAGTTTCATTATGTTCCATTTTTAGTACTCTACAAAGTGGACGTAAAGGATTTTCGGTAGAAGTCCCCGAAGGATCCCATGTAGAACGCTCAACCAAATTATCGATAATTGACCTGCTTAAACTTTAGAAATTCATAAGTTGGCCATTTTATTTCCAAATGAGGTGATTCAAGCTCCAATATTCCTCATTTTTAGTGTTCTACAAAGTGAATGTAGAAAATTTGGAATAGAGGCTATCAAAAAATTCTATACGGAACGGTAACGAAAATAGCCCATGAAATGACAGAGAGAGAAACCCAGTCAATCCAGTCAACGCATCTCAACCCAAGCCAGTCTTGGCCCAACCCAGTCAATCCAGTTAACTCAGCTCAACCCAAGCCAGTCTCGCCCCAACCCAGTCAATCCTTGTCAATCCGGACCAAATCTATTGGATCCATGTGCATGCATATTATGTATATTATACATATTATTAGATTATGTATTGCTTTAGGTATTAAATTATATTTTTATAGATTGAATATATGTATATATATTTATTGGAGGAGATAGCTGGCTAATGGTTCGTTTAGGCTAGGAAAGAGATCCGAAAAAAGATTGAATAGAGATTATGGAGAAGAAAAAAGGAAAGAAAAAGAGTGAAAGGAAGGAGACGAGATCTAGAAGAGGGAAAAGAAGGAAATAAGAGGGAGAAAAAGGAAAGAAGAGGGAAAAGAAGGAAAGAAGCGGGAAAAGAAGGAAAGAAGAGGGAAATGAAGTAAAGAAGCGGGAGCAGAAAGGAAAGAAGAGGGAGAAGAAGGAAAGAAAAAGAGTGAAAGGAAGGAGACGGGATCTAGAAGAGGGAAAGAAGGAAAGAAGAGGGAAACCGAGAATAAAAAAAGGAGATGGAGAGATTGTGGGGACCGAGATAAAAACAGAAAAAGAAAGAAGAACCGAGAGGAGGAGAAGAGGAGAGAGAGAGAGAGAGAGAGAGAGAGAGAGAGAGAAAAGAGAGAGAGAGTGGTGGAAAGGAAGTATAAAGAAAGAAAAAAATAGAAAAAGAAAGAAGAACCGAGAAGAGGAGAGAGAGAGAGCGGTGGAGAAGGAGAATAAAAAAAAATGAAAAAAGAACAGAAAAAGAAAGAAGAACCGAGAAGAGGAGAAAGTGAGAGAGAGCGGTGGAGAGGGAGTATAAAGAAAGAAAAAAACAGAAAAAAAGAAAGAAGAACTGAGAGGAGGAGAAAGAGAGTGGGGGCGGTGAGAAAAAAAGAAAAAAAATAATAAGAGAAGGAACCAAAAGAAATCAGAAGGGGAATTGAGAGAGAGACCGATCAGAGAGAATCGAGAGAGGAAGAGAGAACCAGAAAAAAAAATAAAGAGAGAGAAGAAGCGGGAGCAGAAAGGAGAAGAAGAAGAAGGGAGGTGAAGAGAAGAAAGCACACAGAGAGAGGAAGTATACGAGAGGAAAAAAGAAGTTGAAGGAGATCGAGAAAAAAGAGAGGAATGAAGCAGTAGCAGACCGGGAGAGGATTGATGAAGAAAAGAACCAAGTAAGCCTATTCCTCCCTCCTGCTATGTATTTTTAGTTTCCTATCTCTTCAACCCTGTGCTTCCACCTTGCCACCAGATCGCCACCGACCTACAACCAGTCCACCCTGACCTGCAGATACCCTCCATCTCATAGTCTTATGCTACAGCCATCTGTCCAGAAACCTGCTGCACCTATACCCAACCACCTCTCCATCCCAACACCTCATCTCACCGATATCTAAGCCAACCTGAAACCACCTATACAACCACCTGCAGTCCACCTATCACCTAATACACCTCCAGCACACCTTATCAAAGCCTATCCACCAACTCTCTTCATTAGTCTTGCCAACATCTATAAGCTCTCAACCACCACTGCAACAACTCCACCATATCACCGACCCTCTTGTGCACCAACACCTGCACCTTCATCCCCCAAACATACCACCGAACTCCTTTGCACACCTCATACCTAAGCAAACCCAATTGTCACCATTTGATCTCCCTACAACCATTAATCTAATCATGAATAATTTTATGTGCTATAAATTGATCTAATTATGAATTGTTTTATGTGTTATAATTGATATGATCATGAATTGTTTTATGTGCTAAAAATTGATTTATTCGTGATTTATTTATGTGATGAATTTGGTCCAATCATGAATTGTTATGAAATTGATACCATCGAATGCTTAGAATTTTTAAGAGATTGTTCCCATCGGATGTTTAGAATTTTTATGAAATTGATCACATTGGCTTAAAATTTAAGGTGATTAAATATGAACAATTGATCTGGATTTTGAATGATTAAATTGTGGCCATCTGATTTGGATCTGATCTTGGGAATTTGATGTGATTAATTGTGACCATTGATCTGAAATTTTTAATGTGAATTTTAATATGACCATTAGATGTGATTTTAAATAAATTTGAATGACCTCGTGAATGTGTTGAATTAATCTAAATCATTCGATCAAATATGATCTTGGTCACATTGTTGATGATCGATGCATCGAGTCTAGACCATAAATCTGAATATATGTTTTGATTCATTGATTCTCACATGCTTTGCTTGATGTTGACATGCTTTGTTGATTCTCACATGCTATGATGCTCACATGCCATATTTGGATTTTTCACTCGCTACAAATTCGGATTGCTCACTTGTCATATTTGGTTAGCTTATTGTTATATCTGTCTACCACATGTTTATTGCCATATTTAGATGCTTACTACCATGTTTGGATGCACACTGCTATGTTTGGATTACTACCACTGCTATAGTTGGAATGTTTTTCATTTGCCATATTTGTCATGGAAAGAGAAAAAATAAAAAATAAAACAATTAGGGTAGAAAACACTAAAAATGAAAAGAATACAGTAATTAGTGTAGTAAAACCCTAAAAATGGAAAGAATAATTAGGGCAGAATAAATCCTAGAATAAAGAGAATAATTAGGGTATTAAACCTTAAAAAAAGAAAATCACAATGAAAAGGGATAGGAAACCCTAGAAACCTAAAAATGAAAACAAGAAAAATGGTAGGAACTTAGGTCTCATCCCTAGATCCTATTGACAAAAATAGAAAGAATTTGGTACACATCCCAAATCTGAATGATAGGAATTTAGGTCTCATCCCTAGATCCTATTGACAAAAATAGAAAGAATTTGGTACACATCCCAAATAAAAATGGTAGGAATTTAGGTCTCATCCCTAAATCCTATTGACAAAAATGGTAGGAATATAGGTCTCGTCCCTAAATCTTATTGACAAAAATGGAAGGAATTTGGTACACATTCCAAATTCGACTCTCACAATCATTTCGAACTACGTCGTACCTGATTTCTAGGACACACCCTAGAATATGTAGGCAATTTAGGAGTCCCAAATACAGTACAAAGCCACCCATCAACTATACATCCAACATAAACTTCAACTTGAACAAAGAATCTAATTGAAGCACATGCATAAATTACTTTCATAATCTTTAATTACACAACCCATTTGGAACTATGTTTTTGGACTTGATTTCCAGGATTAGAATACGTAGGCAATTTGAGATGTCTTACACGTCTCAAATTCAGTCCAAGACCAAACGATCTTTGGTCCGGTTCACTGTATAATATTGTACATTACATTTGCTCGTTTATTTGCTTTAAAACAAGATTGGCAGAACCCAAGGTTAGAATAACTTAGCAACTTGGTTTAGGACATCCCCCATTGAACCCTAGTCATTCAGTTGACCAAGCACAGTCAAAATTAGAGTCTAAGGAAAGTTTAGGAGGTCGATATTGATTGGGCGGTTTGGATGCCTAACACCTTCCCATAACCATACCCTGAATACTTACCCGATCTCTTGCAGACCAAAGATGTCACACCCCAATTCTGGACACTTCAGAATGGTGTGATGAACCGCTAGCAAACCAACGGTTCAACCAGGATCTCGTACAGATGGTATCCGACTGATCTAAACCTCATATATCCACATTCATAATCAGAATAAATACACAATAGCGAAAGTTTTATAGTAAAATGAACTGAGAATCTACTGTGATATTAATATTAAAATAGCAAATTATTCTGTATCAACTAAGACATAAATAAGTATCAAATACATGTCCTTAATAAATCCAAATAAAGAAAACTAAAAATCTAATCGAATACACATGAGTTGCACTCGCAAGAGGAGTCATGTGTATCCACTTCATCTTCAACTTCCATCGCAGCCACGTGACCATACACTGGAGCATTGACATAATCTTCGACGGTAGTACCTGCATCATCAGCTAAAAATATTCGACGTCGAGGGGTGAGCACACATCATGGCTCAGTGAGTAAACAAAACAATGCAACAATACATATGCATGCAGTCAATTCATATCTTTGGTCTGGTTTAAAGTTTGCAATGCGCAATAGAAAGGTTGGGTGGTCAAAGGTTAACGTTTATTGACCCCGCCTCTATACACAGGGTGCAGAAGTCCATCCAAAGGTTAACGTTTATTGTCGTCCCCATCTACCTTACCATAACATTGTACAACAAAGGTTAACGTTTATTGCTGTACAGTGTCATACCAACACGTAAGCCCCTACTGGCGAGGGCTTGCAAACTGGGTTCGCAACTAACCAATCCTAATGCCAAACAGTGTATCCAAGGTCTCACCCCAGTATCCCTCAGAACGTCCATAGAGATAGAGCTAAGGCCCCTCGATAGAGTCAGAGACTACAAGGACCGAGACCACCTCCCCTGATACTCTACGACGTAATAGTTCTGCTAAAGTAATGGCGATACGACGATGCTAATGCACAAAACTTAAGTTAGAGATAGAGCTAAAGTGCTGAGACCCACCAAAGGTTAAAGTTTATTGACGTTCCCATCACACCTCTCCTGATAATCGCTCGCATCAAGTACACCAACCACACACATACATTCACATGCATATTCCTATCATCATCATCATCATCATGTTATAAACAATAAAGTAAATATGCATGAACAAATAATAGAAATATTGGATGACATTTTGTATGCACATTACAAACATATTCGCATAGGATCAAGCATAGCATTGGACTCAAGAAAAGAGAAAACAGTTTGTTATTAACCAATTAGTTTAGAGTTCTGTTTCCTCACCTTAGCTTGCTAATAGATCCTCTTACAAGCTTTAAGATCACCTTTATATTATTATTATATTGCTAGAAAACCTAACAAAGTCGATAGAATTTAATTAGAATTAATTCTGAATTTATTAAAAACCATTCTGTTAATTGGGAGTCGGAGGTAGGGTCGGAGTAATGATCGACCCTGGGTGCGACCACCCCTATTCTAGACTTCCCGAACACTGGGGGTCGATGCTCAGGGTCTGGTAGGGTAGATTGGCCATCGACCCCCCATGTGACCCCCTGTGGGTTTTGGTCGATTTTCTTCCTTCAATCCATTCTTCGTGTTTGGGGACCTATGTCTTACTCCTATAATCCATTCTACACATGTTCTATGGTTTAGAACTATGATTCTACCACCTATATGGCTTTCATGATTTTCCCCCATGGTTTTCCATGAAAACCTAACCATAGGTTGATGGTTTGGGTTTCTCCGAGACCATACTCTCTGCATTATCTATCCTAAGGTCTTTAGCAATTCATGGAATTAGTATCCATACCTGAGAAGAATACTCCTTCTCTGCAACTCTTCTCCCTTGGCCTTCTTCTCTTCTTTCCTTCTCATTTCCTTCTCTTCCTTCTCTTCTCTTTCTCTCAATTCAATTACGGTTGTAAAAGGAGTAAAAGAGGCTTAGGGACGTCCTACTTGTAGAGTAGAAACTCTTAAAATAAGTCCCATTGAGATTTGGAAGGAATCCCATCGAAATTAGGAAACTTTCTTAATTTTCAGATTTACCGAGTACCGGGGGTCGATAGGGGGGGTCGGAGATCCCATCGACCCCTGGTTCCTAAAGTGTCCGACCCCCCATGTAAAACTGGGGGTCTGACTTCTGTCTTGGGGGGGTCCGACCCTCCCTTGCTGGGTATGCGACCCTCCCTTTAATTTAAGTGTTTTTGGGTCAGTTTAATACCTGAGATCGTGATCTCCTTCACGCACTTGATCCATTTGGCTCATCCATGATGGGTAGACCTGGTTCAAAGTGGTAAGACCGGGTTAGTTTGATACGGGTCTTACAACTCCCCCCTACTTATAAAAATTTCATCCCCGAAATTATTCATACCTTCTAAGTCGAATAAGTGAGGGTATTGCTTTCGCATAGCATTCTCTTCCTCCCATGTAATTTCTTCCATGTCTCTACTTCTCCAAGTGACCTTGACATAATAAATATCTCGGTTGCATAGTCGTTGAACCTTTTGGCTGGTGATTTCAGTTGGTGTTACTTCAAAAGTCAAATCCTCAGTTAAATCAGGTAGATCTACTGTCAGAACGTGCGTTGGATCCTTGACATACTTCTTCAATAAGAAAATATGAAATACGTCATGCACACTTGACATAGATGGTGGTAGTGCTAACTGGTAAGCCACTTTCCCACGCTTAGCTAGAATCTCATATGGCCCGACATATCTTGGACTTAGTTTTCCTTTCTGTCCGAACCATTTCAGACCTCGCATAGGTGATACCTTCAAGAATACCTTATCACCCACAACGAACTCAAGATCTCTGCGTCGAGTATCTGCATATTGCTTCTGACGATTCTGGGCTGTTCTCACTCTTTTCTTGATAATTTCGACCACTCGACAAGTCTCTTCAACAAATTTTGGTCCAACGAGACTACGTTCCCCAACTTCATTCCAAAATAAAGGAGTTCGACACTTTCTGCCATACAGTGCTTCATAGGTTGACATCTGTATAGTAGCCTGATAGCTATTGTTATAGGCGAACTCGATCAGCGATAATTTTTCATCCCATGTTCCTTTAAAGTCAATCACACATGCTCGTAGCATATCTTCTAGAATCTGAATTGTAGTCTTTGACTCTACCGGAGGGGCCTTAGCTCTATCTCTATGGACGTTCTGAGGGATGCTGGGGTGAGGCCTTGGATACACTGTTTGGCATTAGGATTGGTTAGTTGTGAGCCCAGTTTGCAAGCCCTCGCCAGTAGGGGCTTACGTGTTGGTATGGCACTGTACAGCAATAAACGTTAACCTTTGTTATACAATGTTATGGTAGGGTGGATGGGGACGACAATAAACGTTAACCTTTGGGCGGACTTCCACACCCTGTGTATAGAGGTGGGGTCAATAATAGTTAACCTCTGACCACCCAACCTTTCTATTGCGCATTGCAAACTTTAAACCAGACCAAAGATATGAATTGACTGCATGCATATGTATTGTTGCATTGTTTTGTTTACTCACTGAGCCATGATGTGTGCTCACCCCCTCGACGTCGAATATTTTTAGCTGATGATGCAGGTACTACCGTCGAAGATTATGTCAATGCTCCAGTGTATGGTCACGTGGCGGCGATGGAAGTTGAAGATGAAGTGGATACACATGACTCCTCTTGCGAGTGCAACTCATGTGTATTTGATTAGATTTTTAGTTTTCTTTATTTGGATTTATTAAGGACATGTATTTGATACTTATTTATGTCTTAGTTAATACAGAATAATTTGCTATTTTAATATTAATATCACAGTAGATTCTCAGTTCATTTTACTATAAGACTTCCGCTATTGTGTATTTACTCTGATTATGAATGTGGATATATGAGTTTTAGATCAGACGGATACCGTCTGTATGATCCTGGTTGAACCGTTGATTTGCTAGCGGTTCATCACATCATTCTGAAGTGTGTAGAATTGGGGTGTGACAAAAGAACTGATACATTGGGTCACGAGTCAATAGAAGTCTTACCTTAGGGTGAGGCTACATTTTTAGAGGTCCTAGACCTTAATCTAGGTGGCGAGTCCAAGAGAACAAACATTGATCTTCATTGATACGGATATTTCTATCCCGAGGAGGATCATCGATTTCCCATTGTCCTCACAGTGGCGACTCCGTTCGAAAATAATATTCAGACTCCTAGGATACTTTCCTTATAATTGATTTGCTTGACATTTGATGCTAGATCTAGGATACTATATTTATGCTTGTATAATATTGCTTTGGGGGGAATGGGTTCAGTCACACATTCGTGCGAGTAGTTGAACCGGGTCCCATGCAGATGGGGCAGCCCGCTTGGCGAAACACACAACCTTGGCCTGTACTTTGTGAGACCATGACCAGCGAGCAGTCTCTAGCGAGCGTTTCTTGGGTCCGCCCGAGAATGCGTTATGCTACTCCACGTCGCTTGGATCCTTGCAACATAGTATATAAAGGGATTGGGGGTCCATTATTCATCGTGCATTCGGTGATAGGTTACCCCGTCCTTGTCAAGGTGACATTTTCTAACCTAACCCAGTTTGAGCCACATGTATGTTATTTTTGGTCCATCTCTGAACCAACATGGTAAAACCCATTCAATCACAATATCCATGCCTGTAATATTGAAGTTCTGCCTGTTTTTACTCTCGATTTGTTGACATGTTTGATCTCACACGATGAACATCTTGAACTCTCACTTGTTGAGAGCGGGAGGATTGTATAAACCTATTCCATGTCATAGTGAACGACCACTGTACACTCTCTATCAACGAGCTCAAAGTGTCGGATCTATCATTGTTAACACATTGGTTTCAAAAACGAGCAGAAATTCCTTGTCACGGCATAGGTACCATGATTGAGCGGTCATTTATCGGTTTGTTCAGTCATGAACCGCTTTTGCTAACTATCCCATATGAAAATTACAAATAAGTATATCCATTTTAATTTCTTTGAATTCAACAAACTAAGTGGTCAGATCTTGCTGTCTAATGAACCATTTGGGTCATGAGGCCCAAGACCAGTCACAAGGCCCATCGAAACAATTAAATTGATTTGGATAATATTTATTCAATGGATTTCATAAGGGAGCCAACATTTGTATTGGTAGAGTCAGCTTGTGTGTGCATGTAAAACCTTCAAGTATCCAGTCATTTTCAAATCCTAATCCGTTGATTTATTCCAACATAGGTGACTATCGAGCCAATCTGCAAGCATTGCTACTCTTTGGATAAGAGATCCTATCACCAATAGGTTGTCTAGAGTACCCATCATTAAACCGGTCGGGCCTATTCGTAAAAAACCAATTGAAGTTATGGCTAACCGTGATCAAGATGAGAATTCATTAGAGAACCGAGTAACCAAGATAGAGGACACTGTAAGTGAGATGGTTGTCATGTTGCGGAATGTGCATAAGTTACTAATGGGAAAAGAGGACACACCCTTCACATCAAAGGAAGATACCCCCAGCAAGAATAATCCGATTGTGTTCTCAAATCCCGCTTTTGAGGAAGAGGGAGAGGTTATCTGCAAGCAACCATCGATCATCCAGAAGGCTCCTTCAATCAAGAAGCCGAAGGAATCTGAAGATCCATATGGGAACCGACTAAGTCATGTAGAACAAATACTGAGGGGCTTGAAGGGAGTAGAAAGTCAGATCATTGATTATGAGGGACTGTATTTCTTCCCAGATGCCAAACTACCACCAAAATTTAAATGGACTACTGAAAAATTTGACGGGATAAGGGACCCCAAGACACATCTGAGATCATTCACAAGACTGTTGAGGCAAGGGCATGGGTTTACTGATGAACAATTGGGGCAGACATTCCAATTCTCATTAACTGGAGGGGCACATAGATGGCTAATGAATCTTAATCCCTCACAAGTCCACTCTTGGACCGATATCACCAGAGCATTCACCAATCATTACTCCTATAATACTGAGATTGATACTCATAGGAGGCAATTAGAGACCATGGTACAAAAATCTGATGAAGGCTTCATAGAATACTTGACCAGGTTCAGGAAAGTGGCTGCACAACTTTGGGATCGACCGTCAGAGAGGGACCAGGTCCAAATGATGATGAAAGGGCTCAATAAAGCATACAAAGCATATATATTTGGACAGGCTATCCTCACATTCGAAGGGTTGGTCGTAGCGCGACAACAAGTAGAAGATGCCATTAACTATGGAGATGAACTCCCGATGAAAATGGAAAAGTCGGAGGCGGGTCCAAGCAGGAGATCCTATTAACCCAAGTACAACAATGCCCACGCCCACAAGGAAGTAGCCGTTACGAATACGGTTGTTGCACCAACACCAATTAACTACGCTTTACCAGCTCCACGACAAAGGCCTTTCAGGTTGTATACGGAGTTATCATTACCAAGGGAAGTGTTGATGGAAAGATTGAAGAGGGTTGGAAAATTAAAGCCACCACCACCCCATGAATGTGCCAAAGCCACCACCAGCCTCTTATCGTGCGGAGAAATTCTGTAAGTTCCACAATCAGGCAGGTCATGATACGGAATACTGTTGGAACCTCAAAAATACCATACAAGACCTAATTGATTCAGGGGCATTCAAAGTACAAGGAAGAACCAATCAGGCATCAATAAACAATAACCCACTCCCATATCATAATGTGAATTTCATAGAATGGGAGATGTCGGAGTCCAAGGAAAAGGTGCCAGAGAGTGAAGTTTGCATGATAGGTGGCAATTTAGACCAGGAGTTTGATCTTACTTATCCCTGGTACTATGGACATTCTGAAGAGCCATAGGAGCCTTACAATGTCTACATACCCGATGAAGAACAAGAAATTACTCAGCTGAATGAACAATTTGATGAATTCAGAATCTACATACCCGGTGAAGGACAGGAAGTCAGTCATTTGGATGAACAGTTTGATAGCTATGGCATCTACATCCCAGGAGAAGACAAGACTGTGGCAGAAACTTGTACGGGCAAAGGGTATAAGCCAACACATTTAGCAGCAGAGAATCCAGCCCAGCTGACCAGAGAAAAGGAACTGGAGCAATCTAGTCAACCTGAACCACCCAATCTGGTTCTCAAACAATTGCAGAAGACGTAAGCAAATGTCTCCATCTGGGAGCTATTGATGGCATCAAAAGCTCATAGGGACGCCGTGCTAAAATCCCTGACAAGCATACATGTCCCGGTAATAATGGATTGCAATGAACTAGCGGATCTGCTCGGTGGCCGTTATGTAGTAAATTGAATCATATTTAGCAATGCAAACCTCCCTAGTGAAGGAGCCAAACACATCAAAGCACTACACATCACTATTGGTTGCAGAGACAAGGTTGTTTCACAGGTATTAATTGATAATGGGTCAGCCCTAAATGTATTTTCCCTCAGAACATTCAGGTACTTGGGATTCAAAGATGAAGAGATGAAGCCATCAGATCTGATCATCAAGGCTTATGATAACACCCGCAGGGCCATCCAAGGTGTCTTCAATGTGCCTATCCGAGTCGGTCCGGCTGTATTTGATATAGAGTTCCAAGTCATTGATATCCAGGCTACATTTAATATACTACTGGGTCGACCATGGTTACATGCAACTAATGCAGTTGCATCCACCCTGCATCAGAAAGTCAAATTCATACATGGGGACGTCATCATAACCATCAATGCGGATTCAGAAATGGTCAATGCACTGGCTACAGGGAGAATGGGTTTTGAATGTGATGAGGGATCATCTGAGACTATCCATCTTTGCGGCTTTAAAATAGACAATATCTTGGCTATCACAGGGGCAAATCCCACAGGTATGCATTTTTCTTTTCCTTTTCGTCTTACATTAACAAGGTAATATTGAAGTCTTATCTATGTTAATAATGAGCATAGATTTGGACTGGGATACATACCCAACAGACATGACTTAGAGTTGATAGAGCGGAAACAGTGGGGATCCGATCAAAGATTTCTGAGGCTCGAGAAGAAGAAATACAAAAATAGTAATGCATATGATAGTAGTAGTACAATAAAGGCTACAGGCATGAGCAGAGGAAGATGGCAACAACAGAGAACAGATGGGCAAATTAATCAAGTATTGACTGAAGGATTGTACAATCAAGAAAATACTCCATACTACAAAACTCTGAATGGGTATTTCGTCAAAGAAGGAGATGACTCACCTTTCCATGGTTTCTCCGAACCTTGGTTTGATGGGCAATTCCAGAGACGATGGCCCGAGTTTGAGATTTTCTTTGACTGTACCATTGACTGGGGAGATACTGAGAAGACACCGGCAAAATAGAAAAGAGGAGAGCTACAATCTGAGGCAAATATAGTTGATATCGGTAACTTGTTCGAGGAAGATCAAGTGAAGACACTCACCGGAGGAAACCAAAATGAAGAGCCAAATCCACAACAACTAATCTATCCCTTCAATGGTGTGATCCCAAACTGGAGTTGCTTAGATAGTTTTGTCTACACCAATGATGAGTCAGGTATTCTTAGTATGGCCATGTCTGAGCCCATAGTAGAAGGGTCAATAGATAGGAATGAGTCCTTTTCCAGCTTTGAGTCCGCTCTATTAGGAGCCACTTCTTCTGTACCACTGTTATCCACAATTAATAAAAGATGATATTTCTTATTACTCTGTGTCTACATCTTCCATTCCAATTTTAAGCTCTAACACTAATAATGATGAATATGATGAAATCCCTATTGAAATACAATGACAAGTTGAAATCTCAGAAGAGAAAAAGGCCCAACTTGCTGGCGAAGACTTCCTAATGATCAATCTAGGAACAGTTAAAGAGCCTCGTGAGATCAAGATTGGCGCTACCCTGACTGAAGAAGAGGCCGCCCTGATGACAGAATTGCTAATAAAGTACCAAGAAGTGTTTGTTTGGTCCTATGAGGACATGCCCGGCATTGATCCTAAAGTTATGCAACACAAGATACCTTTGTCCCCGGAGGCAAAGCCACATAAACAGAAGTTGAGAAGGCTACAACCTGAATGGACATTAAAGGTCAAAGAGGACATAATGAAGCAATTGGATGCAGGATTCTTAGAAGTAACCAGGTATCCTGAGTGGTTGGCAAACATTGTGATTGTACCAAAGAAGGACGGACGGTTGAGGGTATGCGTGGATTATCAAAACCTAAACGAAGCAAGCCCTAAGGATGATTTCCCGCTACCCAAGATTGACATTTTGGTGGACAATACAGCAGGACATGCATTACTATCATTTATGGATGGATTCTCAGGGTAGAACCAAATAAAGATGGCGCCAAAAGATAAAGCCAAGATTGCTTTCACTACAGACTGGGGTACCTACTGTTATACTGCAATGCCATTTGGGTTGAAGAACGCTGGGGCAACATAACAAAGAATGGCCACAACCATATTACATGATATGATCCACAAAGTGGTTGAGGTGTACGTGGATGATATGATTGTAAAATCTGTTACCCGTGAAGGCCACATACTCGCACTCAGAGCATTCTTTGAGAGGATTAAACAATATAAGTTGAGACTGAACCCGCAAAAATGTGCTTTTGGAATGACAGCAGGGAAGATGTTGGGCTTCATGGTTAGCCGCAGAGGCATTGAGATAGATCCATCAAAAATCAAAGCTATAACAGAGATGCCACCACCAAAGACTAAAAAAAGAGATAAAGGGATTTTTGGGAAGATTACAATACATAAACAGATTCATTGCACACCTCGCGGCCACATGTGAGCCAATATTTAAGCTGTTGAGGAAGAATTACCCAAAGACCTGGAACCCTCAATGTCAAATGGCATTCAAGAAAATCAAGACATATTTGATGAATCCACCGGTCCTCGTACCCCCAGTGCCTGGGAGACCCCTGCTATTATACTTGTTAGTATTGGACAATTCTATGGGAACAATGCTCGTGCAGCATGACTCAGATGGGCGAACAGAGAAATGTAATCGAACTCACTCATCATTAGTGTTTCAAAGTAGTTGCTCCATGTCTATGCACCATAGTTGAACTTGTCCACCATCATTGTTCCAATGTAGTATGCTAACCAACCTCATTATTTTGTATAGCTCTTTCTTTTTTCTCTTTTTTTTTCTCTTTTTTTTCTTTTTTCTTTCTTTCTTTCTTTCTTTCTTTCTTTTCTGTTTCTCTTTCTTTTTCTTTTTTTTTGAGCTCATCTTTGACTTTGAGGTTGATCTGTAGCATATTTTATGTCTGTAGACTTCATGCACTTGTAGAATACTTGATCACTTGGATTGTCCTTGTCTATAGACCCATTTTTACAAAACTGAATGAACCACCTATATGAGTCTATAAATGTTCTTTACTTTCAAGGAATATCCCAAAAAAAAAAAATTCTGTAAATTGCCCAACTGGGATGACATTTTGATGTACCAACTTGTATCTTTGAGAATGCTTGCATGACTTCAACGTAATCATCTTTAACTTTCATGTGTGTATTGAGCTTTCATTTCTCTAAAGGCCGATGGAGTAGAAGTTCAGGTTATGACCCATCATCTCAATCATCATCAGAGTCAGAATTAGCAACGGACATGAAAGAGGAAGAAATACCAAACTGGGAAGGAATAGATTGGAAGTAGTAAAGCACTGTTGTTGAGGTCTCAAATGAGATAATTATTGTTCATTTTTTTAGAGCATTTTGGACTGAATTTGTCTACAAACATATCGGACTCGAGCCCAAACATAGATGACCTATTAGATACCAATGGTAGCCAGTTTAGACAAGTAATTCACCGAGTTACCCCAATTGGATACGACATCATTGACGCCAACTTATGATTGGTTGTAGGACCGAATCTCCGTTCAGACTTTCACTAGTAAGGCTCATTACGCTTATCTATCGACTTGTGTTTGGCCCCTCTTGAGTCTATTACCATTTTGATTTATGCCCCAGTTCGGGTCTGACATTCACTTGGTCTATACCTTAGTCTGGTTTGATGTATCCCAATCTTATGCCCCAATTTGGATGTCATGAAACTCTGACCTATACCCTAGTTGGTCTATCGTCTTTTTTGGTTTGCCCCACTTTGAATCCATTAATATTTTAATTATGCTCCAGTTTAGGGTGCATTGATATTTTTGTTGTGCCCCAATTTAGGGTACACTGACATTTTGGTTGTGCCCCAGTTTAGGGTGCACATGAAGTTCATTTTTAGGCTACCTTAATTTTGGGATACAATTGACCACATGGTCTTCCTTTTCATCCTGGATTTTGGGAGGTGGGTGGGACATTCTTGAAGGTTCGAGGGCTGTTCCTTTGAGTTTGGGTCACCTTGGGTGATGAAAGTATTTAGGAAGTCAGAAACCAACTCCTTCAGTCAAAGCGGCTCAGCCGCCAAGGGTGAATGAATATTTTCCAATCTTAGTTTTTCCATTTAAAATTGGCAGGTATGCTAACATGGGAAAGAAACATGTAATCTCTCAGAATCTATGATTCAGCTTTCTAATCTCTTGGATTCCTTAACTTTGATCTTGGAATTTCAATTCCGCTCTGCAATATTTGGGCTCTCAATATACTGTCTTCCAACCATTCCAACACTTTGAGGTACAAAAGTACTCCTTATGAACCGAGACATGAACCGGTGATGATGAGACCTTCTTATGAGTGGATGTAATAAGAGTGGATGCTTTGTCTACTCACTTAGGTGTTCTCTTAAGTCTAGACAATCTTATCCTCCCTAGTTCAACCTTTCCTTTTTTTTTCTCTTTTTTTTTTTTTTTTATTATTTTATATTTTTTTATATAAAAAATGAATAAAGGTTAAGACTCAGAAGTGACTAGACATGAGAAGAATACACATACACATACACATACAAGCTGACTCGACCAAATAAAGTTAGCTCATTCATGAAAACCGACCATTAGACATTATCTATAATAATTTATTTGTATTTTAATAACCCCATTATTGGTCTTGGGGCCTCAAGATTCCGAATGGATCATTGTAGCACCAAGGTTCAACCATGTGGTTCATCAAATTTCAAGAAATTGAAACGGATATGTTGATTTGTAGTTTTCATGAAGGATGACAAAAGTGGTTCATGATTAAAAAAATTGGTAAATTTTTACTTGATCACAGTATCTATGCTGTGACGAAGATTTTCCGATCATTTTTTGAGATTGACGTATCAATATTAAATGGTTAACACAATGAGCTTTGTACGATGGAGGGCGTGTACAGACCGCCCACACTAATGTGTATGCGGGTATACGTAACCCTCACGCTCCCAACAAGTGAGAGACAAGAATACTCAAGTGTGGATCCAAACATGTTGACAAGTCAAGGACAAAAATTGGCAGAACTTCGACGTCTCAGATGTAAATATTATGATCGAGTAGATTTTACCATGTTGGTTCAAAGATGGAGAAAAAATAACATACATGTGGCTCAAACTAGGTTAAGACAGAAAAGGCCACCTTGACGAGGACGGGGTAACCTATCACCGAATGCATGATGAATAATAGGCCCCCAATCCCTTTATATGCTATGATGCAAGGATCAAGCGATGTGGAGTAGCATAACGCATTCCCGGGTGGGCCCAAGAAACGCTCGTCAGAGACTGCATGCCGATCGTGATCTCACAAAGTACAGGCCAAGGTTGTGTGTTTCGCCTAGCGGGCTGCCCCATATGCATGGGACCCGGTTCAGCTACTCACACGAAAGTGTGAATGAACCCATACCCCCCAAAGCAATATGTATAAACAATAAATATAGTACCCTAGATCTAGCATCAAATGTCAAGCAAATCAATATAAGGAAAGTATCCTTGGAGTCTGAATATTATTCCCCAGCAGAGTCGCCACTATGAGGACAATGGAAAATGATGATCCTCCTCGAGATGAATGTGTATCCGTATCGATGAAGATTAATTGTTCTGTTAGAGTCACCACCTAGATTAAGGTATAGGACCTCCAAAATATAGCCTCACCCTAAGGTAAGACTTCTATTGACTCGTGACCCAATATATCAGTTCTTTGGTCAACAAGAGATCGGATAAGTATTCAGGGTACGGTTATGGGAAGGTGTTAGGCACCCAAACCGCCCGATCAATATCGGTGTCACACCCCAAATTTTGCACTCTTCAGAATGGTGTGATGAACCGCTAACAAACCAACGGCTCAATTAGGATCTCAGACAGACGATATCCGTTTTATCTAAACCTCATACATCCACATTCATAATCAGAATAAATACACCATAGCGGAAGTCTTATAGTAAAATGAACTGAGAATCTACTGTGATATTAATATTTAAATAGCAAATTATTCTGTGTCAACTAAGACATAAATAAATATCAAATACATAAATCCAAATAATGAAAATAACATCTAATCGAATACATATGAGTTGCACTCGCAAGAGGAGTCATGCGTATCCACTTCATCTTCAACTTCCATCGCCACCATGTGCCCGTACACTGGAGCATTGACATAATCTTCGACGGAAATACCTGCATCATCAACTAAAAATATTCGACGTCGAGGGGGTGAGCACACATCATGGCTCAATGAGCAAACAAAACAATGCAACAATACATATGCATGCGATCAATTCATATCTTTGGTCTGGTTTAAAGTTTGCAATATGCAATAGAAAGGCTTGGGTGGTCAAACGTTAACGTTTATTGACCCCTCCTCTATACACAATTGTGTGACGCCATCTGAAGGTAACGTTTATCGTCGAATCACAAGCAACCAATTCATGAACATTATACAACAAAGGTTAACGTTTATTGCTGTACATTGCCATACCAACACGTAAGCCCCTATTGGCGAGGGCTTGCAAACTTGGGCTCACAACTAACCAATCATAATGCCAAACAGTATACCCAAGGCCTCACCCCAGCATCCCTCAAAACGTCCATAGAGATAGAGCTAAGGCCCCCTAGTAGAGTCAGAGAGTACAAGGACTGAGACTACCTCCCCTGATACTCTACGACATAATAGTTCTGCAAAAATAATGGCGATACGATGATGCTAATGCACAAGACTTGAGTTAGAGATAAAGCTAAAGTGCTGAGGCCTAGCCTATGACACCCCCCTGATACTCGCTCGTATCAAGTATACCAACCACACACATACATTCACATGCCTATTCCTATCATCATCATCATTATCATGTTATAAACAATAAAGTAAATATGCATGAACAATAAATAGAAATATCGGATGACATGTTGAATGCACATTACAAGCATGTTCGCATAGAATCAAGCATAGCATTGGACTCAAGAAATAAAACAGTTTATTATTAACCAATTAGTTAAGAGTCTTGTTTTCTCACCTTAGCTTGTTAGTGGATCCTCTTTCAAGCTTTAAAATCACCTTTATATTGTTATTATATTGCTAAAGGACCTAACAATGTCGATAGAATTTAATTAGAATTAGTTCTGAATTTAAAAACCATGTTGTTAATTGGGGGTCGGAGCCAGGGTCTGAGTTATGATCGACCCTGGGTGCGACCACCCATATTCTAGGCTTCCCGAACACTGGGGGTCGATGCTCAGGGTCTGGTAGGGTCGATTGGCCATCGACCCCCCATGCGACTCCCTGTGGGTTTTGTCGATTTTTCTTCCTTCAGCCCATTCTTCGTGTTTGGGGTCCTATGGCTTGCTCCTACAATCCATTCCACACATGATCTATGGCCTAGAACCATGATTCATCCACCTATATGGCTTTCATGATTTCCCCCATGGTTTTCCATGAAAACCTAACCATGGGTTGATGGTTTGGGTTTCTCCGAGATCATACCCTCTTCATTATCTACTCTAAGGTCTTTAGAAACTCATGGAAATAGTATCCATACCTGAGAAGATTACTCCTTCTCTGCAAATCTTCTCCTTTTGCTTTCTTCTCTTCTTTCATTCTCTTCTTCTTCTCTTCCTTCTCTTCTCTTTATCTCAATTCAATTAGGGTTCTAAAATGAGTGAAAGAGGCTTAGGGACGTCCTATTTATAGAGTAGAAACTCTTAAAATTAGTCCCATTGAGATTAGGAAGGAATCCCATTGAAATTAGGAAAGTTTCCTAATTTCTATTTTTACCAAGTATCGGTGGTCGATAGGGGGGGTCGGAGATCCCATCGACCCCTGGTCCTTAAAATGTCTGACCCCCCATATAAAACTGGGGGTCTGACTTCTATACTGGGGGGGTCCGACCCTCCCTTGCTGGGTATGCGACCCTCCCCTTATTTAAGTATTTTTGGGTCTGTTTAATACCTAGGATCATGATCTCCTTCACGCACTTGGTCCATTTGGCTCAACCATGATGGGTAGACCTGGTTCAAGGTGGTAAGACTAGGTTAGTCTGATACGGGTCTTACAACTCCCCCCTACTTATAAAAAATTTCGTCCCCGAAATTGTTCATACCTTTAGAGTCAAATAAATGAGGGTATTGCTTTCACATAGCATTCTCTTCTTCCCATGTAATTTCTTCCATGTCTCTACTTCTCCAAGTGACCTTAACATAATAGATATCTCGTTTGTGTAGTCATTGAACCTTTCGGCTGGTGATTTCAGTTGGTGTTACTTCAAAGGTCAAATCATCAGTCAAATCAGGTAGATCTACTGTCAGAACGTGCGTTAGATCCTTGACATACTTCTTCAATAAGGAAATATGAAATACGTCATGCACACTTGACATAGATGGTGGTAGTGCTAACTGGTAAGCCACTTTTTCACGCTTAGCTAAAATCTCATATGGTCCGACATATCTTGGACTTAGTTTCCCTTTTTGTCCGAACCGTTTCAGACCGCGCATAGGCGATACCTTCAAAAATACTTTATCACCCACGACGAACTCAAGATATCTGCATATTGCTTCTGACGATTCTGGGCTATTCTCACTCTTTTCTTGATAATGTCGACCACTCGACAAGTCTCCTCAACAAATTTTGTTCCAACGATACTACGTTCCCCAACTTCATTCCAAAACAACGGAGTTCGACACTTTCTGCCATACAATGCTTCATAGGGTGACATTTGTATGGTAGCCTGATAGCTATTGTTATAAGCGAACTCGATCAGTGGTAACTTTTCATCCCATGATCCATTAAAATCAATTACACATGCTCGTAGCATATCTTCTAGAATCTGAATTGTACGCTCTAACTGTCCAACTATCTGTAGATGGAATGCAGTACTAAACTTCAATGTTGTACCCATAGCCTTTTGCAATCCTTCCCAAAACTTGGAAGTGAATCGTAGATCTCTATCGGACACAATGCTCTCTGGTACACCGTGTAATCGAACAATATTATCCACATACAGCTTTGCTAACCTTTCTAGTGTATACTGAGGTCGTATCAGTATAAAGCGAGCTGTTTTGGTCAGGCGGTCTACAATCACCCAAACTGCGTCAGCTACTCAAGGAGTCAATGGTAACCCTATGACGAAGTCCATAGTGATGCAGTCTCATTTCCATGCTGGTTCTGGTAACGGCTGTAACAGTCCTATCGGTCTTTGTCTTTCAGCCTTTACTTTCTGACGATTTAGGCATTGAGACACGAACTTAGCTACGTCTGCTTTCATTCCTCTCCACCAATATAATTTCTTTAGATCATGATACATTTTTGTACTTCCCGGGTGTATCGAATAGATGGTGGTATGGGCTTCTTTCATCAGTCGGTGTCTAATGTCCACACTTTCTATTTCGGGTACACATATTCTTCCTTTGTACTTCAATACCTTCTCTTCGTCCAAGGTGAACTCAGGGTTAGTTCTACCTTTTTCGATGTCTTCTTGTACAGTTCTCAGGTAAGGGTCTAATTTGATAGTTGTCTTCACTTCATCAGTTATATCCAGTATAATCTTCAATGCAGCGAACATATTGGAAAACCGATGAATGAACCCTTGGTTGGCTGATCCATCCATTGTATCTATCACATACTGCTCATTGTCGTGATTGAATAACGTCCCAGTAGTACACATTGCTGCAGTTGTGCTAACCTCTCCTTGAGATTTTATCATTGTCTTTCTGCTCAACGCATCCGCTACTACATTAGCTTTCCCCGGATGATACTTGATATCACAATCATAGTCTTTCAATAGTTCCAGCCATCTTCTTTGTCTCATATTCAACTCCTTTTGATTAAATAAATAAGTAAGACCTTTATGGTCCTATTTAATCTGGAACTTCTCTCCGTATAGGTAATGTCTCCATATCTTGATAGCATGTACTAATGCCGCTAACTCCAAATCATGAGTGGGATAATTTTTTTCATGTGTCTTTAACTGTCTTGAGGCATAAGCAATTACTTGTTCTCCTTGCATAAGCACACATCCTAATCCCAGTCCAGACGCATCAGTGTATAGGGTAAATGGCTGTCCGGGAACAGGAATATTCAAAATCGGAGCGGATATCAATCTGGTCTTTAAGGTTTTAAAGCTCTTCTCGCATTTATCCGTCCACACAAACTTTTCACCTTTCTTGGTTAGATTGGAGAGAGGTACGGCAATCCGGGAATAGTCTTTCACAAATCGCCGATAATAACCAGCGAGACCCAGAAAACATCTAATTTCTGCAATGCTCTTTGGTGTTTCCCACTTTACAATATCCTCGATATTGCTGGGATCCACTTTGATTCCTTCAGCGGATACTACATGGCCTAGGAAGGCGACTTCACTTAGCCAAAACTCACATTTGGTAAATTTGGCATATAGCTTCTCTTTCCTTAAACGCTGTAGAGTGGCGTTTAGATTCTTAATATGGGTTTCCTTGTCCTTGGAATATACCAATATATCATCAATAAATATAATAACCGATGTATCCAACATATCATGGAAAACCCGGTTCATAAGTTCCATGAAAGTTACTGGTGCGTTTGTTAATCCAAAAGACATGACCAGGAATTCATAATGTCCATAACTGGTCCTGAAAGCTGTCTTAGGAATATCACCTTCTTTAATCTTCAACTGATGGTAGCCTGACCGAAGATCGATCTTAGAAAATACTTTTGCTCCTTGCAACTGATCGAACAAGTCATCGATCCGAGGTAGTAGATATCGATTCTTGATTGTCAGTTTGTTCAGCTCCCGATAGTCGATACATAATTGCACGCCACCGTCCTTCTTCTTTACGAATAATACTGGCGCTCCCCATGGTGATATACTGGGTCGAATATAACCCTTGTCCAGTAGTTCTTGTAGTTGTACTTACAATTCCTTTAGTTTAGTAGGAGCCATTTGATAAGGTGCTTTTGATACTGGTGCGGCTCCAGGTATAAGATCTATCACAAACTCTGTGGCTCGATCGGGTGGTAATCCTGGTAGTTCCTCAGGAAATACGTCGGGGTAGTCCTGCATGACTTCAATATCTTCCATCCGTGGTGCTTCTTTGGTGAGGTCGACCACTGATACTAGATATTCGACTGCTCCCTTCTTAAGGCACTTCTTAGCCTTTAGTGCTGAGAGTATGAGCTTGCGTTTACGGGGAAGTTTGATTCCCGCAAAACTGAATTCTGCTCCTTCTTTGTCTTTAAATGTTAGCTTCTTTTCAGCACATAATAGGTTCGCAGAATGCCGAGCTAACCACTCCATTCCCAATATGACGTCAAAGTCTGCCATCCCAAGTTGGATGAAGGTTGCATCTAAGGTTTTCTAGCCAATGAGAACTGGACATGGCCCATAACCTTTTTCTAATTCCACTATAACCCCATCGGTGACCGTACAAGTAGTTTGTAGTCTAATGTTTTGATGGGTAAATTCAGCTTCTTTCCAAATGACACAGATATAAAAGAATGAGTAGCTCCTGAGTCTAAGAGTACTCTGGCGGGTATGTCATTTATAGGTACAATACCTGTGATTTATTTTAATTTAGTCTACATGCGCACACAATGTAATACAACTTAAAAGGTTTCAGTCATACCTGTGACCACATCGGGTGATGCGGCAGCATCCTCGGATGTAACAGCATAAACTCGTCCTTGATGTAGCTGCTTCTTGGGCTTGGGACACTCCCTTGCCATATGCCCCGCTTGGTTGCAGTTAAAACATTTTGGGCCTTCAGTATTTGGCTTTGGCTAATGTTGGGCTACTGGGGTAGTCTTGGGTGCAGTAGTAAAGCCTTGAGCACGGAAGGGTTTGAATGTTATTATTCCCTCCTTGATAAGTATTTCCAGCTGGCCTTTTCATACCTCTGTTCTGCGTAAAATAGCTCTCCTTATGGCTCGATTCTATAACTCGAGCAATTTGCACAGCTTCATTATATATTTTCTTTTCCAAACCTAGAACATGCTCTCTGATGCTCCCTCTAAGTCCCGTGACAAACCTACGGGTCTTAGTGTCTTCTTCTTGCATGCTGAGTGGTGCAAAGAAAAACAGCTCCTCAAAACGCTGTTGATATGCATCCATGGACTTCTGTCCCTGATATAAACTCAGGAACTCCTTCTCCATAGAATCTTTGAAGCTTCGGGGAAAGTACTTCTCGAAGAAAGCTTCTTTATATATAGCTCAGGTCAATAGGGCGTGCTTGGTCAATAGGTAGGCTGATAGATTTCCACCAATGATGCGCATCACCTTTTAGCATGAAGGTGGCACATAATACCTTCTCTTCTTCTGTAATAGTTATCATCAGAAAATTTCTCTCCATTTCGTCGATCCAGTGTGTCAGCCAGAGTGGATCAGACGATTTTCCGTTAAACTCCTTGGGTTTCATCTTTAAGAATCGCTCCACCAGTCGGGAGTTGTCCATTTGATTCTGAGGGTATGCCCCAAACATAGGTTGTGGATACTGGTAATTAACCTGAACTGCTTCCGAACCTGGTACTGGAATTTGTGCAGCTGGTGGTTGGGGTGTTTGAGGTGCTGGGTGATTACCCACTTGTGCTGCACTTGTTTGTCCAGTCTGCATTAGTGTAACATGTGCTGTCTGAAGCATCATTCCCATTGCTGCTTGCATTTGAGTCTGTGCTCATTGCATTTTCTGCAGCTGTTGCGCTAGGTTTATAACCACAGTTCTCAGCTCTGGTGGTGGAGGTGGCAAATTTGTAGGATTTGCCTGACCCTGGTTTACTGGTGGTGCAACCTGCGGATTACCCTGTGCATATATATTTTCTTGACTGGCTTCCTCCACGGGTGGTGGTAGTGGAACTGCATTTTGGTTCTGCCTGGTTACTCTACGCCCAGCCATGTTTTCCTTCTGATAATGGTGAAGCCTGAAAATCATTAAAATATGTGAGGCAATCATTTATACATCATGTAGATACGCTAACCGATGTTATTTTCAAAATTTTCAGATCATTCTGTGAAAAAATACAGTCTTTTCTATGCAGGGTTGATGGTGGGGGTCGATGGTATGTTCGACCCTCAGTGTCCGACCCTGGGAAATCACTTATTTTTCCTGAGAGCTGGGGGTCTATGGGTGTCCGACCCCCAGGTGCGACCCCTGGTTCTCTGGCAGATTACCGAGAGTGGTGGGTCGATATGGGGGTCGATGGTCCTGGTCGAATTCTCTGACCCCCAGACCAAAAATTAAATTTTTAAGGTCTGATTTTGAGTTCATTCCCCATTCTTCCTCCTCCATTTCGACTCGTCTCCTTCCCCTGAGTTGCTACAGTGCCAACTCCGCCACATTGGTCGTTTTGGTTCCGTGTTTCGACGTCAACATCATTCCTACAGGTATGTCTTCTTACCTTTACCTATTTTTAGGTTTTCTTTTCTAGGTTTTTACCCGTATATCTCGTTTTCTTCAAATTAAACTTTTTGCAGCCGTAAAAATTCTATTTTTACTGGGGGATTTTGTTATTAGTGACTCGAAGAACGAAAGCCCTCAAAAATATTTTGGTTTCATCGGTTGGTTATCGAGAAACTCGAATTTTGCTCTTTTTGCCTTAATTTATCAAAATTTTTGATTTCTCGCAATTTCATCAAATTGGATTCCATTAGCTAGGATTTCCTACGGTGTGAGTGTTGCAGGATATGTTAGAACCTACGTAAGTCCTCCTGCCCACGTTATGGGTGAAAAGTGAGGCTTTTGGCCAACTTACGTCGTTATAATGTCCAAATTTCGAATTTTTCTACCCTACTAACATATTATCTATTTTTCTTTCTTATTTGTAGATACCATGGCTCGTACCAAAGTACCCAGAGTTCGTGATCCTCTTCGTTTCCTTTCCAACGAAGCCGAGGCACAGTATGCCCACTACGCTCGTAAGAAAGTAGAGGGAGGTCGTAAGGTGAACTTGGCTGAGTTAGCCTTGTTCAATGTGGAGAGAGTATTTGGTGATATGGGATGGCTCCCTGTCATCACTTACGACGCGTGTACCCGTCCGGATTTGGTACGCCAGTTCTATTGTAACCTCCAGGTGGTGGGGGATTACAATGATGTTGAGAGGGGTGATGAGCTACGCATCACGAGTTACGTCAAGGGGGTTGACATCTCATTCGATTATCGACAGCTGGCTGACCTACTGGGCATTTCCTATGCTGGCCCCATGGTTTTCTGTGCCCTGGAGAACCCCAGTTCTTTTCTCTTCAGATGAGGGCCGAGATCGATAGTCAGCTCATCCGACCTGATCGCTAGCAGATGAGAGCGTGCTATCTGCGTTTTGATCCATGGGTATACTGCAAGATCATTCAGCATAACCTGATACCGTAGAGTGGTCATTACGAGAGGGTCTCCCAGCTGACCCAGTATCTCTTATACTGTATATGCACTAGGCAGCCCGTCTGCCTTCCATACATCATTATGCGTACCATGATCACTGCTACATTGCCCAGTCACACTGGCAACCTTCTTTACGGTCGCATGATCACTACCTTGCTCTATATTGGAAAAGATATGCTTTAGGGTTCCAGCTCTATTAAACCTTCATACAATCTTTAATCTTCTAACATTCATTAATCATTTCATTTTGCTTGACTTCTTCCATAATGGAGAGGCAAAATCACTAATCCACTTCAATCTTGAACACTCCAATATCTTAGATAGTTGATATCAATTCTTTAGAATTCTAAATTTCAATATTACATAAGTTATTAACCTCATCTCCCTTCAACCTTTCGATCATTAACTTGTGTTCAAATGTCATGATTTGTATTTATACCAAATTCTATCCTCTCCAGGTATGAGGAGTAGAATATGGCAAATGCATCCATTAACATACCACATATATTTCATCATCATCCGATGCTTATCATTGTTTCCTTGTGGCATAAGGATTCATTGTCTTTCGGTACAAATTTTAGGTTGATTAACCTCAATCAATTTCCTTGTTAGCTCACTTAGATCTGAATTTTTCTGATATGGATTTTCTCGTATCAATTTATCACTTCTAATAACACACTTACTAGTTCTTATCCTCGATTACATGATAATTTCATGTAAGAAATCTAATATGTCACCAATCTTGAGCAATAGTGTCTTCTTCATATTTCATATCATAATCCACGGATTCTTTTCCCATTACATGTTAAATCCTGTAGGAAATCTTTCAATACGGGTGCCAGACCTCGGGTAGGTCAGTATCGCACTCAATTCCCTTTATCCATTATGATTTATCAAGCATTCCAAATCTTTCCAGATCTATTTTTTCTTCGAAGTCCACCTTTTCCAGAGTTCATAATGATCATATGACTATAAATTCCATAATTTGTGTCGTTTCTTATTAACATTAATCCTTACAAGGAATTTGAAATTTTCTTCTATCCTTCCTCAACTAATCTCTACAAACATAATTGATTTTGCATCATCGTTTATTACAATCTATGATTCTTCCATACTAGTGTTGATTCATAGATAATGAAGTTCATCATTCAATTTATTTTTATCCTTTCTCTGAATTCCTTGCTCACAATAACTCCACCAGCATTAATAACTTCTTATTAATGTTCCACTCTATTTGGTATTAATTACTATAACTTCCAAGTAACTTTCCAAGTGATTCTTACCTTTCATATTAGGACTTCTAGTCTCTTAGTCAACTTGTTTTACTTTTCATTTGATCCTTTAAAATATATAGCATGCAATATACAGATCCTAACAACTTCATATATACTATCTCCAACTGTATATAGAAAATTACTATTTATGCACCAATTCAGATTCTTCAAAATATATCATGCTCCATTTTACCAATTCTAACAATTTAACATCCCCTATCTTTTATGGTAACATATTACATTACTTTCCAAGTTGCATAAGATCAAATTCTAGATGCATGAATATCTCACAATGTAATATTTGGAGGCTAAAAAGAAATACCTAATCCTCCAGGTGATCCTTGCCTACTTCTTCCATTTCTGTATCAAAAACCTCACCCTTTCATTGTTTCGGTTCTTCCTAGCTGGGGTAGTTTCCTCACGGGTAGATGTCCCAGTGGCAAAAAGTGCAACAACCATAGAAGGTGCTATTTACACCGAAACACTTTCTTGAACTACCACTATAGGTACCTGCGTTGGTGTGTTAGCCGTGGCATAAGACTCCATCACAGGGATAGGTACCGACACTGGGGCTATTGGAGGGTTGAGCCCCCTCTAAAGAGCGGCTAGAAGTTCTTCGGTCATTCTTTGTTGCTGTTCCTTAATGTCATGGGCTATGGGCTATACCTCTTAAAATTTCTATGACGTCTTCGATAGTTAGAGAACTAGGTATAAGAGGCATCGGTATTATATCATCACGAGCCTCTACGACTGGGGGTGCAGGCTCCATGTTCCTTGCAACAGTCACTACCTCTGGTTGGTTGACATTCCTGGCAGGGGCTCGGTTACGGTTTCTGGGTGCCATTGGTATGAGGACTTGCCTAGAACCTGCAAGAATTAATTGTTAGTCACATCACGAATAGGAATGTCCTATAAGGGTAACATCTTGCAATGGAATAGGTAATGCTCATGGTCAACAATAACAAATCAATAGGGGCATTGCAGATGTACAAGCGAATAACAATCAAATGAAGCAACAACAATCAAAGGTAGAACGTGCGGCTACACTCTATGTCTCACCCCAATTCTGGACTAACTAATGGTATGATGAACCATCATAAAAACCAACGGTTCAAACCAGGATCTCGTATAGGATACACCAACCATGTTAAACCAAAACACATTCTACAGTAATAATAAGAGATATTTGAGTAAATAGTGGAAGTCTTATTAATAATGAACTGAGTGTCTATAATGATAAATAATTAAATAATCCAGTTATCTCCAAGTAACCAGAACACAATTAATACTTATTACAAGTATCAGAATACGAAAGTTAAACACTAAGCGTAACCACGGTGGAAACACTCACTTGACGAGTCTTGCTCGTCCTCCACAGCTTGCACATCCATAGCCGCTACATGTCCATATGTTGGTGTATCCATGTAGTCTTCAACAGTAACACCTGCAACATCAGAAACTAAAAAGAATTGTGCATGTGAGGGTCAGCTCTTCAACTTGAGCTTAGTGAGAAAACAAAACAATGCAACAAACATATGCATGTATTCAATTCATATCTTTGACCAAGATTTTAAGTTTGCAATATCCTATAGAAAGGTTTGGAGGCCCCCGTACCTTTATACACGAGTGTGTGAATCCGCCCAATGGATCAAACACCATTGCCGTCCCACATGCACCCACCATGGAATAGAGATAGAGCTAAAGTGTCCGGATCACACACCGTAAACACTTCCCCTGATGCCCTACCCATACCAACACGTAAGCCCCTGCTGGCGAGGGCTTGGAAACTACGCTCGCAACTAACCAATCTTAAATGTCATCCAGTGTATCCAAGGTCTCACCTTAGCATCCCTCAATATGACCATAGAGATAGAGCTGAGGCCCCCCGAGAGAGTCAGAGACCACATGGTCCGAGACCACCTCCCTTGATGCCCTACGACATAATAGTTCTGCTATGGTAATGTTGATACAACGATGTCAGTGAACAAGACTTGAGTAGGGATAGAGCTAGAGTCTGGGGACTAGGATGAACCATAATGTCACATCCTCCCCCTAATGCTCCACTTTCATCAAGTACACTAACTACACACACACAATCACATGCCTATTCCTAACATCATCATCATCATCATCATATTATAAATACACAAAAATAAATATGCATGAGCAGTAATAATAGGAATATTGGATGCCATGTGAGATGCACATTACAAGCATACAAGCATGGAATCAATCATGGCATTGGACTCAATAAATAAAATAGCTTGTTATTAGCCAATTAGTTTAGGTTTTGTTCTCTCACCTGCTAGAAATGTTCAATCTTCTCGAAGCTTCTTAACTCACTCTTGAACCTCTTGGAAACCTAAAAATTTGTAAGTTCTAAGTTATGGTTCAAGCTCATCAATTTACAGTAGTCAATGGTCTATACTAGAATCAAACAGACCTCCAGAAGCTGAGTGGTCGTAGGTGTGACAGCACATGTGGTCTCAGTTTCTGTGACAACAGGGTGTAGAGTCGATACGTGTGGTCGCAAATCATGCCACCACACACATGCCACCACGCCCTCCTCAGAAAGTTTTCGAGGGCATGTGGTCGACACATATGCCTTGTGTGGTCGACCAAACTGGGACCTCATGAGTGTTAGTCGATTTTTTCACTTTCAATGTAATACCTTCATGTTTTGATTCCTTAGCTTATCATTATGATCTTTCCTATGATTGTTCTATGGCTTAAAATTCCTACTTTTGCATCATCCTTCACCCTAATAGATTTCCTCCATAGATCTCTTAAGAGTTTTGTCCAAGGTCATAGGATTGAGATCTTACTTTGAATCAATCTCTCCTCCATAACCGATTCTAGGCATTCAATTAATGTAGGGAATGATTCCATACCTTAAACTTGCTGCAAAATTAGAGATTTCTCTATAATTCCTTATCCTAGTCTTCCTCTTCAATTCTCCTTCTCTTCCAACTCCTCTCTTACTCTCTCTTTCAGTTTGGGTTCTTAAAGAGTGAAATAGACTAAGGGACGTCCTTTATATGGAGGAAAACATCCATATAAAGTCCCACTTTGATTAGGAAAGACCCCCCCTCAGATTAGGAAGGTTTCCTAATTTCAGAGTCAGTTATTCCATCATGTGGTCGCATGTGGGGTCGTAGAATCCATCAACGACACCTCTTAAAACTATAACCAAATGTCCTAGACTCGAGTGGTCTCAATATTCTAAGGTGTTGTCGACCACACCTGTTTAGGTATGCGACCACACATTTCAATTAGATGATTTTTGGTTTGAATTACATTCCTAGCCTTGTGGTTTCTTCACGCACTTGGTCTGCTTAGTCCGTCCATGATAGGAAGGTCTAATACAAGGTGGTAAGACCGGATTAGTAAGGTACGGATCTTACAACCCCCCACCCTTAAAAGAAATTTTGTCCTCAAAATTTATATGTACGGATCTTATAACTCCCCCATCCTTAAATGAAATTTGATCCTCAAAAATTGAATGTACTTCGGAGTCGAATGGGTGGGAACACTGCTTTAGCATTGCATCTTCTTCTTCCCATGTTATCTTTTCAACGTCTTAGCTTCACCAGATTGCTTTCACATAATCAATATTCTGGCTCCATAGATGTTGTACCTTCTAACTAGTGATTTAGGCTAGTACCACTTCCAAAAGTTAAGTCCTCCATTAAATATGGTGGATCCGCGGTTGATGTCCTTGATGGATCTCCAACATACTCCGTTGGTAAAAACACATGAAATATGTCGTGCATAGTAGACATGGATAGTGGTAATCCTAGTTGATATACAATTTTTTTTCATATTTTTGAAAAATTTTATAAGGTCCAAAACATATATAGGACATAACTTTTCCTTATTGCCCAATCGTTTCAAACCACGCATAAGTGATATCTTCAAGAACACTTTGTCATTTATGGTGAACTTGAGGTCTTGGCGTCTCTTCTGAAAACCTTGAGCTGTTTTAGCCCTTTCCTTTTTATCTTGTTTGCCACTTGTTTCAGCACTGATCCGTCTCGTAGGCCAACCGAGCTGACTAGACCTGCAAGACAAGCAAAGACAAGGGGAGGAGGCGGGCCTGTGGCCCCGTGTCCACTCCGATGCCAAAGTTTGGGCTCTGTGAACAGTTGATGGGCTCGGTGTCGAGCCTACAACAGTATTTAAATGTAAGTGGGGTACGTGAGAGATTCTTCATCCGAAGTGTCAGAGCGAGAATCCCAAGGATGAGTAAATGAGTAATAAATATTGTAGTACCTGAAATCTCGGGATTTGCCCAATTTATAGTGAATAGTGTATATTTTCAAAATACTGCTTTTGCCCTTTGCTCTTGTGTTCGAGTTGGTGAAGATGCTTTCTTGTGTCGAATTGGGGATCTCCACGTGGTTTGTTGGTCGAGTCCTACGTCTCTAAGCTATAATGACAGCGTGGCATAATTCCCCAACACTTGCCTCGTGGCCCTGTTGAATCTGTATGGTTCGGCTGAGCAAAGAAGAATGATGGAATTTTCCCCCAACAACTTGCCTCGTTCCTCTGTTGAATCCTTAAGGTTCGGCTATGCATAAGTTTATGCCAATATGGATCAGTTGCTGTGATGTCCTTTGCAATGTGCGAGACTGGCGTTGGTCCTGAAGTTGGGGGTGAGGGCACCGATGTGGGCACATCGGCCAAACCACCTCGGTGAATGTCTTTATTTCTACCGAGGCGATCACGTGACTGACACGTGACCTCACAGCCGTATTCGTAGTGGTGGCCGATGTGATTTAATCGATGTGACCGGACCAATGTGGTCACCACGGTCAATCCACATCGATCCAATTGAAGAGATGCTGATGCGGTCACGGGATTTGCACGTAACGCGATGTGACTGGACGGATGTGGGCACCATGGTCAATCCACATCAGTCTATTTGAAGAGATGGTGATGTGGTCACGGGATTTGCACGTGACCCGATGTGACTAGACCGATATGGGCACCATGGTCAATCTACATCAGTCTATTTGAAGAGATGCTGATGCGGTCACAGGATTTACATATGACCCGATGTGACTAGACCGATGTGGGCACCACGGTCAATCCACATCGGTCTATTTGAAGAGATGCTAATGCAGTCATGGATTGTCACGTGACCCTATGTGACCTAACCAATATGGGCACCATGGTCAAACCACATCGGTCTATTTGAACAGATGCTGACGCGGTCATGGGATTTGCACGTGACCCGATGTGACTTGACCGATGTGGGCACCACGGTCAATCCACATCGGTCTATTTGACGAGATGCTGATGCAGTCAAGGGATTGTCACGTGACCTGATGTGACTCGACCGATGTGGGCACCAAGGTCAATCCACATCGGTCTATTTGAAGAGATGCTGACACGATCACGGGATTGTCACGTGATCCAAGCTGATTGTGTCGATGTGGACACCGTGGCCAATACGCATCGGCCTATCTTGAGAATAATCCGAGAGAATACTCCGAAGTGATCACGGGGTTGTCACTTGATCCGAGCCAATTGGGCCGATGTGGGCACTACGGCCAATACACATCGGCCTATCTTGAGAATACTCTGAAATGATCACGGGGTTGTCACGTGATCTGAGCCGATGGGACCGATGTGGGCACCGCGGCCAATATACATCGGCCTATGTTAAGTATAAATTCCACGACAATCACGGGATTGGCACGTGATTTTGTTTTGTGTAGATATTCCAACAATGGATCCAATGCTGCAGGTCGAGATGGAGCCGATGTGGATTCGGATCTGGGTTTGGATCCGGGTTGGAATCGTGGATACCGCAAGGCGGGACCAGGTTGACAGACCCGGGAAACGTCGTCGGTAATAAATGCACCGTTTCGGTATGCCAATGGCGAGGTGCCACTTGGAGCGCCGTTAACAGAGTGTATATTTAAAGGGGTGGTGGGGCATGAGGGCCCTCATTCTGAAGTTACTGTGAAGATCTTACTGCTCACGTCGGCTCGACGACATCTGCTTCTTCGAACTTGGTTGTCTGACATCGGTTCGACGTCCTCGGCTTGTTGATATCAGCTCGGCTCATAATTAGTAAGTTTTTTCTTAACACTTTTTTCTTAACCATGGTTGACGAGGGTAGAGATACCGATGTGGAAGTTGACATCGAGACTGTGGGGTCGTTCCCCAACAGCAGTAGCAATAGCAGTTCGACTTCGTCTGGCAGCGGGTCGACTACAAGCACGTCTTCAGCAAGTCAGTCTGTTGAGTGGGTATCTAATGGCGGTCCCGAGACGAAGTTGAGAACAGAGGACTCTGCTGAAAGAACTAGGTCGGAAACGACATCTGGCACGTCTCGGCACGATCTTTTGGCAGGGGTCTCTACACACGATGTAAGACCCGTATCAAACTAACCCGGTCTTACCACCTTGAACCAGGTCTACCCATCATGGATGAGCCAAATGGACCAAGTGCGTGAAGGAGATCATAATCCCAGGTATTAAATTGGCCCATAAACACTTAAATTAGAGGGAGGGTCGCAAACCCAGAAAGGGAGGGTCGGACCCCCCAAGACAGAAGTCAAACCCCCAGTTTTACATGGGGGTCGGACACTTCAGGAACCAGGGGTTGACGGGATCTTTGACCCCCCCTATCGACCCCCGGTACTCGGTAAATCTGAAAATTAGGAAAGTTTCCTAATTTCGATGGGATTCCTTCCAAATCTCAATGGGACTTATTTTAGGAGTTTCTACTCTATAAATAGGACGTCCCTAAGCCTCTTTTACTCCTTTTACAACCCTAATTGAATTGAGAAAAAGAGAAGAGAAGGAAGAGAAGGAAAAGAGAAGGAAAGAAGATAAGAAAGCAAAAGGAGAAGAGTTGCAGAGAAGGAGTATTCTTCTCAGGTATGGATACTAATTCCATGAATTGCTAAAGACCTTAGGATAGCTAATGCAGAGAGTATGATCTCGAAGAAACCCAAACCATCAACCTATGGTTAGGTTTCCATGGAAAACCATGGGGGAAAATCATGAAAGCCATATATATGTGATAGAGTCATGGTTCTAAACCATAGAACATGTGTAGAATGGATTATAGGAACAAGCCATAGGACCCCAAACACGAAGAATTGATTTAAGGAAGAAAATCGACCAAAACCCACAAGGGGTCGCATGGGGGTCGATGGCCAATCGACCCTACCAGACCCTGAGCATCGACCCCCAGTGTTCGGGAAGTCCAGAATAGGGGTGGTCACACCCAGGGTCGATCATTACTCCGACCCTACCTCCGACCCCCAGTTAACAGAATGATTTTTAAATTCAGAATTAATTCTAATTAAATTCTATCGACTTTGTTAAGTTTTCTAGCAATATAATAACAATATAAAGGTGATCTTAAAGCTTGTAAGAGGATCTATTAGCAAGCTAAGGTGAGGAAACAAAACTCTAAACTAATTGGTTAATAACAAACTGTTTTCTCTTTTCTTGAGTCCAATGCCATGCTTGATCCTATGCGAATATGTTTGTAATGTGCATACAACATGTCATCCAATATATCTATTATTTGTTCATGCATATTTACTTTATTGTTTATAACATGATGATGATGATGTTGATAGGAATAGGCATGTGAATGTATGTGTGTAGTTGGTGTACTTGATGCGAGCGAGTATCAGGGGAGGTGTGATGGGAACGTCAGTAAATGTTAACCTTTGACGGGTCTCAGCACTTTAACTATATCTCTAGCTCAAGTCTTGTGCATTAGCATCATCGTATCGCCATTACTTTAGCAGAACTATTACGTCGTAGAGTATCAGGGGAGGTGGTCTCGGTCCTTGTAGACTCTGACTCTACCGGGGGGCCTTAGCTCTATCTTTATGGACGTTCTGAGGGATGCTAGGGTGAGGCCTTGGATACACTGTTTGGCATTAGGATTGGTTAGTTGCGAGCCCAGTTTGCAAGCCCTCGCCAACAGGGGCTTACATGTTGGTATGGCACTGTACAACAATAAATGTTAACCTTTGTTGTACAATGTTATGGTAGGGTGGATGGGGACAACAATAAACGTTAACCTTTGGACGGACTTCCTCACCCTGTGTATAGAGGCGGGGTCAATAAACGTTAACCTTTGACCACCCAATCTTTCTATTGCGCATTGCAAACTTTAAACCAGACCAATGATATGAATTGACTGCATGCATATGTATTGTTGTATTGTTTTGTTTACTCACTGAGCCATGATGTGTGCTCACCCCCTCGACGTCGAATATTTTTTATTGATGATGCAGGTACTACCGTCGAAGATTATGTCAATGCTCCAGTGTATGGTCACGTGGCAGCGATGGAAGTTGAAGATGAAATGGATACACATGACTCCTCTTGCGAGTGCAACTCATGTGTATTCGATTAGATTTTTATTTTTCTTTATTTGGATTTATTAAAGACATGTATTTGATACTTATTTATGTCTTAGTTGATACAGAATAATTTGCTATTTAAATATTAATATCACAGTAGATTCTTAGTTCATTTTACTATAAGACTTCCGCTATTGTGTATTCACTCTGATTATGAATGTGGATATATGAAGTTTAGATCAGCCGGATACCATCTGTACAAGATCTTGGTTGAACCGTTGGTTTGCTAGCGGTTCATCACACCATTTTGAAGTGTGCAGAATTGGGGTGTGACAACTTGGTATCAGAGCATCTCAGGCCGTGTCCGCTAAACTGGCATACATTCACGACGAATTATGAACTGAGATAGGATAAAAGTAAAAAAAACTGTAATATTAACACACTATAAGCACAAGTGATGTTTGAGATCAAATTTGAAAAGAAAATAATGCATCTATTAAAGGAAGAACAATTTTAAAATCAATGAGAGATAAACAAACATGTAAAAATAGCTAAAACAGAGTACAGTCCACAACCCGGACAGTTATTCTGTAGTACAAAGAAAGAAAATAAGTTCAATCATGAAGCTGGAGGTGAAGGAGGGGGCGGTGCCTCACAATCTCTGTCATAATCCTCAGCGTAGACTCTAGTCAACCAGGCTATATGAGTCTGGGACGTCTAAAGACTAGCTGTAAGATCAGCTACCCGCTGATCAGTCCAGTGCTGAGCCTCTATGAGCTCTCCCATCCTCATGGCTGATGTACGCTGGGCGTCTAGTAGCTCATCCACTCTCACCCGCTGAGCGTCTAGTAACTCCCCCATCCTCAGATCAGATCTGCGCTGAGCCTCTCTGATCTCATGCAATATCTCTATCATATCAGGAGGTGGGTGAGAAGGACCAGCCGCATGTGAAGGACCAGCTCCAGCCGCATGCATAGGTGAAGGAGGTGGTATAGAGTCTACATCCATGTACATACGGTCATCATCACTAGCAGGCTCCGTATGAACTCCAGTGGCAGCGGCAGCTACCTCAGCATCAACTATCTCTACGTAAGTGCGAGGGCGCACCATCGCGTTCTTCTCCTCATCACTGACCTGAGCGTCCTACATGCCCATCTTGCAAATAGCCTCCCAATCTAGAGGCGATTAGAAGGACTTATCCTGAATCTTCTCTTCCACTAAATCAACCCCTAGGTGGGTAAGCAGAATAATGATCATACGTCCGTAAGGAAGGTTACCAGTGTGACTGGGCAACGTAGCAGTGATCATGGTACTCATAATGACGTACGGAAGGCAGACGGGCTGCTTAGTGCAAATACTGTGTAGAAGATACTGGGTCAGCTGGGAAACCCTCTCATAATGACCACTCTGCGGGATCAGGTTATACTGAATGATCTTGCAATATACCCGTGGAGCTGGACGCATATAACATGCCCTCATCTACCAGCGATCTGGACGAAGGAGCTAGTTATCGATCTCGGCCCTCATCTGTAGAGAGAAGAACTGGGGCTCTCCAGGAGCACAGAAAACCATGGGGCCATCATAGGAGATGCCCAGTAGGTCGGCTAGCTGCCGATATTCAAACGAGATGTTCACCCCTTTGACGTAACTCGTGATGCGCAACTCGTGACCCCTCTCAACATCATTGTAATCCCCCCCCCACCTGAAGGTTACAATAGAATGGGCGTACCAAGTCGGGGCAAGTGCACGCGTCGTAAGTAATGACAGGGAGCCATCCCATATCACCAAACGCTCTCTCCACATTGAACAGGGCTAACTCAGCCAAGTTCACCTTACAACCTCCATCTACTTTCTTGCGAGCGTAGTGGGCATACTGTGCCTCAGCTTCGTTGGAATGGAAACAAAGAGGAACCCGAATTCTGCGCACTTTGGTACGAGCCATAGTATCTGCAAATAAGAAAGAGAAACCAATAATGGGTTAGTAGAGAGTAAAAACCAAAATTTAGACATTATAACAACGTAAGTTGGCCAAAAAGCCTCACTTGTCACCCATACACGTGGGCAGGAGGACTTACGTAGGTTCTAACAGATCCTACAACACTCACACAGTAGGAAATTCTAACTAATGGAATCCAATTTGAAGAAATTACGAGAAATCAAAAATTTCGACAAATTAGGGCAAAAAGAGAAAAATCCAAGTTTCTCGATAACCAACCGATGAAACTCAAAAATTTTTGAGGGCTTTCGTTCCTCGAGCCACCAATAACCAAAGCCCCCAATAAAAATCGAATTTTTACGGTTGGAAAAAGTTTAATTTGAAAAATAAAAGATAAATGGGCAAAAACCTTGAAATGAAAACCTAAAAACAGGTAAAAATGAGAAGACATACCTGTAGGAATGATGTGGACGTCAAAACACGGAACCAAAATGACCAATATAGCGGAGTGACACTGTAGCAACTCAGAGGTAGGAGACGAGTCGAAATGGGGAAGGAATAATGGGAAATGGACCCAGAATCGGACCTTAAAAATCTGATATTTGGTCTGGTGGTTAGAGAATTCGACCAGGATAATCGACCCCCACATCGACCCCCATATCAACCCCCAGCTCTCGGGAACCTGACAGAAAACCAGGGGTCGCACCTGGGGGTCGGACATCCATTGACCCCCGTATCGACCCCCAGCTCTCGGGAATCTAAAAGGAAACCAGGGGTCGCACCTGGGGGTCGGACATCCATCGACCCCCGCATCAACCCCCGACTCTCGGGAAGAATAGGTACACTCCCAGGGTCGGATACTGAGGGTTGGACATACCATCGACCCCCACCATCGACCCTGCATAGAAAAGACAATATTTTTCACAGAATAATCTAAATTTTTTGAAAATAACATCGGTTAGCGCCTACATGACGTATAAATGATTGCCTCACGTTTGTTAATGATTTTTCAGGCATCACCAATATCAGAGGAAAATGGCTAGACGTAGAGTAACCAGGCAGAGCCAAAACGTAGTTCCACCACCACCACTCGTAGAGGAAACGAGCCAAGAAAATATATACGCACAGGGTAATCCATAGGTTGCACCACCAGTAAATCCGGTTCAGGCAAATCCTACAAACTTGCCACCTCCACCATTAGAGTTAGCAACCGTGGTTATGAACTTATCGCAACAGCTGCAACAAATGCAATACGCACAGGCTCAAATGCAAGCAGCAATGGGGATTATGTTCCAGGGAACCCATGCTACACCAATGTCGACTGGACAAACCAGTGCAGCACCGGTGGGTAACCACCCAGCACCTCAAACGCCTCAACCACAAGTTGTACAGATCCCAGTACCAGGTCCGAAAGCAGCTCAGGTTAATTATCAGTATCCACAACCTATGTTTGGGGCATACCCCCAAAATCAGATGGATCACTCTCGACTGGTTGAGAGATTCTTGAAGATGAAGCCCAAGGAATTTAACGGTAAACCATCTGATCCTTTATGGCCAACACATTTGATCGACGAGATGGAGAGAAATTTTCTTATGATGACTATTACAGAAGAAGAAAATGTATTATTGCCACCTTCATGCTAAAAGACGATGCACATCATTGGTGGAAATTGACCAGGACCTATCTATTAACCAAGCACGCCCTATTGACTTGGGCTATTTATAAAGAAGCTTTCTTTGAGAAGTATTTTCCCCGAAGCTTCAAAGATTATATAGAGAAGGAGTTCCTGAGTTTATATCAGGGTCAGATGTCCATGGATGCATATCAACAGCGTTATGAGGAGCTTTTTTTCTTTGCACCACTCAGCATGCAAGAAGAAGACACTAAGACGCGTAGGTTTGTCACGGGACTTAGAGGGAGCATCAAAGAGCATGTTCTAGGCTTGGAGAAGAAGGTATATAATGAAGCTGTGCAAATTGCTCGGGTTATTGAATCGAGCCAGAAGGAAAGCTATTTTACACAGAACAGAGGCATGAAAAGGCCAACCGAAAATTCTTATAACGGAGGGAATAACAGGACATTTAAACCCTTCCGCGCTCAAGGCTTTGTTACTCCACCCAAGACTACCCCAGTAATTCAATAGCAGCCAAAGCCAAATTCTGAAGGTCCGAAATGTTATAACTGCAACAAAGCGGGACATATGGCAAGGGAGTGTACTAAGCCCAAGAAGCAGTTACATCAAAGATGAGTATATGCTGTTACATCCGAGGATGCTACCGCATCACCCGATGTGGTCATAGGTATGACTGAAACCTTTTAAGTTGTAATACATTGTATGAGCATGTAGACAAAGTAAAATAAATCACAGATATCGTACCTATAAATGGCATACCCGCCAGAGTACTCTTTGATTCAGGAGCTACTGATTCCTTTATATCTGTGTCATTTGGAAAGAAGCTGAATTTACCCATCAAAACATTGGACTACAAAATACTTGTACAGTCACCGATGGGGTTAGAAGTGGAGTTAAAGAAAGGTTATGGGCCATGTCCAGTTCTCATTGGTGAGAAAACGTTAGATGCAACCTTGATCCAACTTGGGATGGATGACTTTGACATCATCTTGGGAATGGACTGGTTAGCTCGACATTCGGCAAACCTATTATGCGCCGAAAAGAAGCTAACATTTAGAGACAAAGAAGGAGCAGAATTCAATTTTGCGGGAACCAAACTTCCCTGTAAACGCAAGCTCATACTATCAGCACTAATGGTGAAGAAGTGCCTTGAGAAGGGAGCAGTTGGATATCTAGTATCAGTGGTCGACCTTACCAAAGAAGCACCACGGATGGAAGATATTGATGTCGTACGGGATTACCCCGACGTATTTTCTAAGGAACTACCAGGATTACCACCCGACCGAGCCACAGAGTTTATGATAGATCTTATACCTGGAGCCGCACCAGTATCAAAAGCACCTTACCGAATGGCTCCTACTGAATTGAAGGAATTGAAAGTACAATTACAAGAACTACTGGACAAGGGTTATATTCAACCCAGTATATCACCATGGGGAGCGCCAGTATTGTTCATAAAGAAGAAGGACGGTAGCATTCGACTCTATATAGACTATCGGGAATTAAACAAACTGACAATCAAGAATCGATATCCACTACCTCGGATCGATGACTTGTTTGATCATTTGCAATGAGCAAAGGTATTTTCTAAGATCGATCTGCGGTCAGGCTACCATCAGTTGAAGATTAAAGATGGTGATATTCCTAAGACAGCTTTCAGGACCAGATATGGACATTATGAATTCTTGGTCATGTCTTTTGGATTAACAAATGCAACAGGAACTTTCATGGAACTTATGAACCGAGTTTTCCACGATATGTTGGATACGTCGGTTATCATATTTATTGATGATATATTGGTATATTCCAAGGACAAGGAAACTCATATTAAGAATCTAAACGCCGCTCTACAGCGTTTAAGGAAAGAGAAGCTATATGCCAAATTTACCAAATGTGAGTTTTGGCTAAGTGAAGTCGCCTTCCTAGGCCATGTAGTATCCGCTGAAGGAATCAAAGTGGACCTCAGCAAAATCGAAGCTATTGTAAAGTGGGAAGTACCAAAGAGCGTTGCAGAAATTAGATGTTTTCTGGGTCTCGCTGGTTATTATCGACGAATTGTAGAAGACTATTCCTAGATTGCCATACCTCTCACCAGTCTGACTAAGAAAGGTGAAAAGTTTGTGTGGACGGATAAATGCAAGAAGAGCTTCCAAACCTTAAAGACAAGATTGATATCCGCTCTGATATTGACTATTCCTGTTCCCGGACAGCCATTTACCTTGTACACTGATGCGTCAGGATTGGGATTAGGATGTGTGCTTATGCGAGGAGAACAAGTAGTTGCTTATGCCTCAAGACAGTTAAAGACACATGGGAAAAATTATCCCACTCATGATTTGGAGTTGGCGGAAGTAGTACATGCTGTCAAGATATGGAGACATTACCTATACGGAGAGAAGTTCCAGATTAAATCGGACCATAAAAGTCTTACTTATTTATTTAATCAAAAGGAGTTGAATATGAGACAAAGAAGATGGTTGGAACTACTGAAAGACTATGATTGTGATATCCAGTATCATCCGGGGAAAGCTAATGTAGTAGCGGATGCGTTGAGCAGAAAGGCAGTGATAAAATCCCAGGGAGAGATTAGCACAACTGCAGCAATGAGTACTACCGGAATGGTATTCAATCACGACAATGAGCATTATGTGATAGACACACCGGATGGATCAGCCAACCAAGGGTTTATTCATCGGTTTTCAAATATGTTCGCTGCATTGAAGATTATACCAGATATAATTGATAAAGTGAAGACAGCTATCAAATCAGACCCTTACCTGAGAACGGTACAAGAAGACATCGAAAAAGGTAGGACTAACCCTGAGTTCACCTTGGACGAAGAGAAGGTACTAAAGTACAAAGGAAGTATATGCGTACCTGAAACAGAAAGTGTGGACATTAGACACCGACTGATGAAAGAATCCCATACCACCATCTATTCGATACATCTTGGAAGTACAAAAATGTATCATGACCTAAAGAAACTATATTGGTGGAGAGGAATGAAAGCAGATGTAGCTAAGTTTGTGTCTCAATGCCTAAATTGTCAGAAAGTAAAGGCTAAATGAAAAAGACCCGCAGGACTATTACAGCCGTTACCGAAACTAGCATGGAAATGGGACTGCATCACGATGGACTTCGTCACAGGGTTACCATTGACTCCTCGAGTAGTTGACCCAGTTTGGGTGATTGTAGACCGTCTGACAAAAATAGCTCGCTTTATACCGATACGACCTCAGTATACACTAGAAAGGTTAGCAAAGTTGTATGTGGATAATATTGTTCGATTACACGGTGTATCAGAGAGCATTGTGTCCGATAGAGATCCACGATTTACTTCCAAGTTTTGGGAAGGATTGCAAAAGGCTATGGCTACAACATTGAAATTTAGTACTGCATTCCATCCACAGACAGATGGACAGTCAGAGCGTATAATTTAGATTCTAGAAGATATGCTACGAGCATATGTAATTGACTTTAAAGGATCATGGGATGAAAAGCTACCACTGATCGAGTTCTCCTATAACAATAGCTATGAGGCTACTATACAAATGTCACCCTATGAAGCACTGTATGGCAGAAAGTGTCGAACTCCATTATTTTTGGAATGAAGTTGGGGAACGTAGTCTCGTTCGACCAGAATTTGTTGAAGAGACTTATCGAGTGGTCGACATTATCAAGGAAAGAGTGAGAACAGCCCAGAATCGTCAGAAGCAATATGCAGATACTCGACGCAGAGATCTTGAGTTCGTTGTGGGTGAAAAAGTATTCTTGAAGGTATCACCTATGCGAGGTCTGAAACGGTTCGGACAGAAAGGAAAACTATGTCCAAGATATGTCGGGCCATATGAGATTCTAGCTAAGCGTGGGATAGTGGCTTACCAGTTAGCACTACCACCATCTATGTCAAGTGTGCATGATGTATTTCATATTTCCTTATTGAAGAAGTATGTCAAGGATCCAACGCACGTGCTGACAGTAGATCTACTTGATTTAACTGAAGATTTGACTTTTGAGGTAACCCCAATGGAAATTACCAGCCGAAAGGTTCAACGACTACGCAACTGAGATATCTATTATGTCAAGGTCACTCGGAGAAGTAGAGACAGAGCTAAGGCCCCCCGGTAGAGTCAGAGACTACAAGGACCGAGACCACCTCCCCTGATACTCTACGACATAATAGTTCTACTAAAGTAATGGCGATACGACGATGCCAATGCACAAGACTTGAGTTAGAGATAGAGCTAAAGTGTTGAGACCCGCCAAAGGTTAACGTTTATTGACGTTCTCATCACACCTCCCCTGATACTCGCTCGCATCAAATACATCAACCACACACATACAAGCACATGTCTATTCCTATCATCATCATCATCATCATCATGTTATAAACAATAAAGTAAGTATGCATGAACAAGTAATAGAAATATTGGATGGCATGCTGTATGCACATTACAAACATATTCGCATAGAATCAAGCATGGCATAGGACTCAAGAAAATAGAAAACAGTTTGTTATTAACCAATTAGTTTAGATTTCTGGTTCCTCACCTTAGCTTGCTATAAGATGTTTTTCCAAGCTTTAGAATCACCTTTACAGTGTTATTATATTGCTAGAAGACCTAACAAAGTCGATAGAATTTAATTAGATTTAATTCCAGATTTAAAAACCATGTTGTTAACTGAGGGTCGGAGGTAGGGTCGGAGTCCTGATCGACCCTGGGTGCGACCCTCCCCAGATTCTGAACTTCCCGAACACTGAGGGTCGATGGTCAGGAACACCTAGGGTCGGATGGTCATCGACCCTCGGTGCGACCCTCTGTGCACTTTTTAATCCATTCTTCGTGTTTGGGGTCCTATGGCTTGCTTCTACATTCCATTAAACATTCATTCCATGGTCTAGAACCACGAATCAACCACCTAGATAGCTTTCATGCATTCTTCTATGGTTTTCCATGAAAACCTAACCATAGCTTGTTGGTTTGGGTTTCTCTGAGATCATACTCTCTCCAATAACTATCCTAAGGTCTGTAGAAACTCATGGAATTAGTATCCATACCTGAGAAGATTACTTTTCCTCTGAAAATTTTTCTCCTTTTTGCTAAGTTCTCTTCCTTGCCTTTCTTCTTCCTCTTTTCCTTCTCCTCTCTTTCTCTCAATTCAATTAGGGTTGTGAAAGGAGTGAAAGTGGCTTAGGGACGTCATTTAAATAGAGTAGGAACATCCTAAAATAAGTCCCTTTGAGATTAGGAAAGAATCCCAATCGAAAATTAGAAAATTTCCTAACTTTATTTTCTTAGGGCAATTGAGGGTCGATGGGAGGGTCGATGATCCCGTCAACCCTAGGGTCCTAAGCTGTCCGACCCTCCATTCAAAACTGAGGGTCTGACTTTCTGTTTTGGGAAGTCCGACCCTGCTTAGCTGGGTATGCGACCCTTCCCCTATTTTAAGTGTTTTTGGGTCGATTTGATACCTGGGATCTCGATCTCCTTCACGCCCTTGGTCCATTTGACTCGACCATGATGGGTAAACCTGGTTCAAGGTGGTAAGACCGGGTTAGATTGACATGGGTCTTACACCAAATGCGTGAAGGAGATCACAATCCCAGGTATTAAACTGACCCAAAAACACTTAAATTAAAGGGAGGGTCGCATACCCAGCAACGGAGGTCGGACCCCCCCAGATAGAAGTCAGACCCCCAGTTTTACATGGGGGTTTGGACACTTCAGGAAGAAGGGGTCGACGGGATCTCCGACCCCCCTATCGACCCCCGATACTCGATAAATCTGAAAATTAAGAAAGTCTCCTAATTTCGATGGGATTCCTTCCAAAACTCAATGGGACTTATTTTAAGAGTTTCTACTCTATAAATAGGACGTCCCTAAACCTCTTTTACTCCTTTTACAATCCTAATTTAATTGAGAGAAAGAGAAGAGAAGGAAGAGAAGGAAAAGAGAAGGAAAGAAGAGAAGAAAGCAAAAGGAGAAGAGTTGCAGAGAAGGAGTATTCTTCTCAGGTATGGATACTAATTCCATGAATTTGCTAAAGACCTTAGGATAGATAATGCAGAGAGTATGATCTCGGAGAAACCCAAACCATCAACTTATGGTTAGGTTTTCAAGGAAAACCATGGGGGAAAATCATGAAAGCCATATAGGTAGTAGAGTCATGGTTCTAGACCATAGAACATGTGTAGAATGGATTATAGGAACAAGTCATAGGACCCCAAACACGAAGAATGGATTTAAGGAAGAAAATCGACCAAAACTCACAGGGGGTCACATGGGGGTCGATGGCCAATCGACCCTACCAGACCCTGAGCATCGACCCCCAGTGTTCGGGAAGTCCAGAATAGGGGTGGTCGCACCCAGGGTCGATCATTACTCCGACCCTACCTCCGACCCCCAATTAATTCTAATTAAATTCTATCAACTTTGTTAGGTTTTCTAGCAATATAATAACAATATAAAGGTAATCTTAAAGCTTGTAAGAGGATCTATTAGCAAGCTAAGGTGAGGAAACAGAACTCTAAACTAATTGGTTAATAACAAACTATTTTCTCTTTTCTTGAGTCCAATGCCATGCTTGATCCTATGCGAATATGTTTGTAATGTGCATACAACATGTCATCCAATATATCTATTATTTGTTCATGCATATTTACTTTATTGTTTATAACATGATGATGATGATGATGATGATAGGAATAGGCAAGTGAATGTATGTGTGTGGTTGGTGTACATAATGCGAGCGAGTATCAGGGGAGGTGTGATGGGAACGTCAATAAACGTTAACCTTTGGCGGGTCTCAGCAATTTAGCTCTATCTCTAACTCAAGTCTTGTGCATTAGCATCGTCGTATCGCCATTACTTTAGCAGAACTATTACGTCGTAGAGTATCAGGGGAGGTGGTCTATGTGCTTGTAGTCTCTGACTCTACCGGGGGGCCTTAGCTCTATCTCTATGGACGTTCTGAGGGATGTTGGGGTGAGGCCTTGGATACACTGTTTGGCATTAGGATTGGTTAGTTGCGAGCCCAGTTTGCAAGCCCTCGTCAACAGGGGCTTACATGTTGGTATGGCACTGTACAGCAATAAACGTTAACCTTTGTTGTACAATGTTATGGTAGGGTGGATGGGGACAACAATAAACGTTAACCTTTGGGCGGACTTCCACACCCTGTGTATAGAGGCGGGGTTAATAAATGTTAACCTTTGACCACCCAACCTTTCTATTGCACATTGCAAACTTTAAACCAGACCAAAGATATGAATTGACTGCATGCATATGTATTGTTGCATTGTTTTGTTTACTCACTGAGCCATGATGTATGCTCACCCCCTCGACGTCGAATATTTATAGTTGATGATGCGGGTACTGCCGTCGAAGATTATGTCAATGCTCCAGTGTATGGTCACGTGGCGGCGATGGAAGTTGAAGATGAAGTGGATACACATGACTCCTCTTGCGAGTGCAACTCATGTGTATTCGATTAGATTTTTAGTTTTCTTTATTTGGATTTATTAAAGACATGTATTTGATACTTATTTATGTCTTAGTTGATACAGAATAATTTGTTATTTAAATATTAATATCACAGTAGATTCTCAGTTCATTTTACTATAAGACTTCTGTTATTGTGTATTTACTCTGATTACGAATGTAGATATATGAAGTTTAGATCAGCCGGATACCGTCTGTACGAGATCCTGGTTGAACCGTTGGTTTGCTAGCGGTTCATCATACCATTCTGAAGTGTACAGAATTGGGCTGATGCCCCTCCAGAGTTCGATGCCAGGGGCGAGGTCTGCCTTCTAACAAAGGGGAGGCACTTATCCACCGAACGTGACATGAATCGGCTCAGAGCGCCCAATCGTCTGGTTAGCTCCTGCACTTCCTTCACCTTGGTCGGTGCTGGCATGTTGAGGATGGCCGTGATTTTCCCAAGGTTTGCTTCAATGCCACGACTGGATACCATGAATCAGAGGAATTTCCCCGAGGTGACCCCGAACGCGTATTTAGCTGGATTGAGACGCATCCGCTTTCGCAGCACTCTGAACGCCTCCTCCGACTCTCTTACGTGGTCCTTCCCGAACAGGTTTTTCACCAGCATATCATCAACATAGAGCTCCACATTCCTCCCAATCTGCTTTGTGAAGATTTTGTTTACCAACCTTTGGTATGTGGCCCCAGCATTTTTAAGACTAAAGGGCATCACATTATAGCAAAAGAGGCCTCGGTTGGTCACAAAGGTGGTCTTCTCTGAATCAGCCGCATGCATCTGGATCTGGTTGTAGCCAGAATAGGCATCCATGAAGCTTAACTGAGCATGTCCGGTCATGACATCGATGAGCCGGTCGATGCGAGGAAGGGGAAAACTTTCCTTGGGGCATGCCTTGTTCAGGTCAGTGAAATCAATGTAAATGCGCCATTTGTCTTTTTCCTTCGGGACCATGACGACATTGGCAGGCCATTCTGGGTAATGTATTTCCCTGATGAATCCTGCTTCCAACAATTTCCCCACTTCTTCATCTATGAGGCGCTGGCGAGACGCAACGAACGTTTGCTTCTTCTGCCGTATGGGTCGGTGTCGAGGATCTACAGTTAGGCAGTGATGTGCCACGTCTTGCTGGATTCCAGGCATGTCGGCCGCGGACAAGGCCAAAATGTCGTCATTTGCCCTCAAGAAACTTACAAGCTCTGTCTTTTGTGGCTCCGTAAGTGATGATCCGATCTGGATCATTCTCTCTGGGTTCTCCTCCACCAGAGGGACCTGGACTAGGTCCTCGGTGGGTGCTCCGCTTTGCTGCTTGGGGTCGTCCCGCAGGTCTTCGACTCGTACTTGCAAGGAATGGGCCGGCTTTTTGTAGTCCGAGAGCTCGGCCGAATAATGACCAAATGTAATGGGGACGGGACTCCCCCGCTCCTCTTGGCATGGGGAACCCTCGGGAGTCAAGGATACGAGTTGATCAGTTCGGCACTCCCCCACTCCTCTTGGCGTGGGGAACTTAATGACCAAATGTAATGGGGACGGGACCGACCTGAGCGCGACCATTCCAGGCCGTCCCAGCAAGGCATTGTAAGATGAAGGGACGTTGACCACCAAGATGTTCATCGTGATCCTTGACTCCCGAGGATAGGTGCCCGCCCTGATCGGCAACCTAATAGATCCCTTCACATTGACGAGGTCACCTGAGAAACTGACCAAGGGATAAGCCACGGGTAACAATCGCTCGTGCGGAATTTCCATGCGCTAAAAGGTCTGCCAGTAGATGATATCCGCCGAGCTGCCTGTGTCGACCATGATCTTGTGAACATCGCTGTCCTCTATTCTCAATGTGATGATGATAGCATCCTCATGTGGCAGTTCCAGACCGCACATGTCTTCATCACTGAGTGTTAGGAAGTCTCCTGTGTAGGCCCACTTCCTGGGCCACTCAGTTGATTTAATTCTCCGAGCATAGGCCTTTCTAGCCTTGGCCGATGTGTTTCTAACCGTTGGTCCACCGATGATAGTCATTGATTTCTGTCCCTACGTGGAAGGATCATAACTTAAATTCTCTACCGCGGCCGAGGTGGCCGCCTCGGCCAATGAGGGTCAGTCAATTGCTATGTCCTTTTCTTGCACTGTCCCGGCCAATTGGGTGGCTGCCTCGGCCATTGTTCTTCATGGATCATCCCTCATCTTCGCAGTCCTGATAGTAGCCACTTGATCATTGGGCAAATCTACTGCTGGGGGCGGGTCGAGCACACACAAAGGCAGCGGAGGAGGAGTCTCGTCCTGTCATTGCCGTGGCAACCTGGGGTCGATTCTTAACTGGGGCCTCCCCCGGGACTCCAAGAATTTAATACCCTCCCTGGTTCGTGTACTTACTGGGGGGTATAGACAAATTGGCCATGGATGACTCTGATATCTCTATGAGCCGGGGTCGGTCCTCTTTCTCTTCTTTCTGCCTGCTGAGGAGGCTCCTGCTCAGGGTGCCTCTCTTGGTACTGGGGCTCAACTGCCCTATCTCTTCTTCTTTCCTCCCAAGGAGGATCTCTTTGATCTTCTCTTCCTCCTACCCTCCTGGGTTCTCTTCCTTCTTGTCTTCTGGGTTCTCTTATGGAAGTTCTCTCCCGAGGCGGGAGGGGTGGTCTTCTCCGATCTTCCGCTGATGTCGCGGGTACCCTCGGGGCATTATGATCCACATACTGCTTGTAATATCCTCTTTGAATGAGGTCTTCAATCTCTGCTTGCAGGTTCCAGCACTCATCGGTGGTGTGACCAATGTCCCGATGGTACTGACAGTATTTGTTCGGGTTTTTCTGCCTCGCCTCTGTCAAGATCTTCTGGGGTCTCTGGAGATACCCGTCATTAGCGATGAGAGTATACACATCTCCGAGGGACCTGTTGAGTGTGGTGTAATCACAGAACTTCTTCTAGAGTAGGCCTTTAGCTCGAGCTTCCTCCCTTCTTGACCTCTTGTTTTCTCTTAGTCGTGTGAGGTCCTGCCTTTCGTCTGTTCGCTTGTGGGGAGTATCGACTAAGCCTTTGCTGCCCTTGTAGATCTCATTGGCTATGACAAACTTCTCACACCAGGCCAAGAGTTCTTGCAAGTCTTCCGGCTCCTTTTTGGCAATGGAAACCTGAGCTTTGGGTCAGTAACTGCTACTCTCAACGTAGCAAAATGAACCACCTCGTCGATATCCTTCACTTGTAATACTTCCAAGTTGAATCTGGCCAAGAAAGCCCACAGGGTCTCTCCAAACCTCTGCCTCATATTCATAAGGTGCGCGCTTGTCTTCCGTTGCACTCTGCTTCCTTGGAAATGCATTCTAAATAATTTTCCCATAGTTTTGAAAGAGTCAATAGACCGTGGGGGTAGGTTGTTGAACCACATCTGAGCCACGCCTTTTAAGGTAAGGGGGAAGGCCCTACACATGATCACGTCAGGATTTACGTTGAGGACCATCGCCCCCACGAAGTTATTCAGGTGGTCGACTGGATCGGTGGACCCATCGTAGGAATCTACTGGCGGCATGCTAAACCTCTTGGGCAAGGGGACCCTCATGATGATATCGGTCAGAGGGTTGTCCATAGAATAATCCCTGTTCTCATCTTGGGTTATCCCTGCCTTTTCCATCGTCTCGATCTTTCGGTGCAAGGTTGCTAACTGGTCCGCTATTTTCACGGCTACCTCCGGGTCCATGGGAGAACTTTGTTTGTTTGCCCCCATGAAAACCTCTGGTAGCGCTGCGTGTTGCGGGATTGGAAGTTCGTCCAAGGAATCATCGCCTCATCCAGTTACTGCTCTTGGTTGTGGGCCAAGCCTTTCTCTAACAAGGATCCGCCCATGCTGTGACGTTAATCCCGTTTCGCTTAATTCTGGAGCTGGGTGCGCCCCGTTCCCATGTCTGGTGGGTCTAGCTCTGTTCTGCCTTTGACAATCTTGAGGCGGATCTCTAGGGAGGTCAGCTTCCTAATGTGGATCAGTCAGAGGGACGACGCCTATGGGGGGACGGGATGTGACCTCAGCGATCGAGGTCAGTAGCCCCTATACAAATCTGGTCAGCACCGCGAGTTGTTGTGCCACGATTTCAAATTGCTCGTGGGTGACGAATGCCTCACGCGAGGGTGCCGGCTCAGCCGCTAGTGTCACACCCCAATTCTGCACCAACCAGAATAGTGTGATGAACCATCAATAAAACAACGGTTCAACCAGGATCTCCCAATAGGCTATCCCGCATATGATAAACCAAAACACATTCCACATTAATCAGAGGTAATAAAATAAATAGCGGAAGTCTTACAGATAATGAACTGAGGTCTAATCATGATAAATAATTAATATCCATTTATTTCCAAGTAACCAAAACATAAGTTAATACATATTACATTATCCAAATACGAAAACTAAACACTAAACGTATCCATCGTTGAAACCTCCCCTGATGCTCTACGACATAATAGTTCTGCTAAAGTAATGGCGATACGACGATGTTAATGCACAAGACTTGAGTTAGAGATAGAGCTAAAGTGTTGAGACCCGCCAAAGGTTGACGTTTATTGACGTCCCCATCACACCTCCCCTGATACTCGCTCGCATCAAGTACACCAACCACACACATACATTCACATGCCTATTCCTATCATCATCATCATCATCATCATGTTATAAACAATAAAGTAAATATGCATGAGCAAATAATATAAATATTGGATGACATGTTGTATGCACATTACAAACATATTCGCATTGAATCAGGCATAGCATTGGACTCAAGAAAAGAAAAACAGTTTGTTATTAACTAATTAGTTTAGAGTCTTATTTCCTCACCTTAGCTTGCTAATAGATCCTCTTTCAAGCTTTAACATCACCTTTATATTGTTATTATATTGCTAGAAGACCTAACAAAGTCGATAGAATTTAATTAGAATTCATTCCAAATTTAAAAATCATGTTTTTAACTGGGGGTCGGAGGTAGGGTCGGAGTCATGATCTACCCCTGGTGCAACCCCCCTATTCTGGACTTCCCGAACACTGGGGGTCGATGCTCAGGGTCTGGTAGGGTCGATTGGCCATCGACCCCCTGTGCGACCCCCTGTGGGTTTTGTTGATTTTTCTGCTTTCAGTCCATTCTTCGTGTTTGGGGTCCTATGGCTTGCTACTACAGTCCATATTACACATGTTCTATGGCCTAGAACCATGATTCATTCACCTAAATGGCTTTCATGACTTCCCCATGGTTTTCCATGAAAACCTAACCATGGGTTGATGGTTTGGGATTCTCCGAGATCATACTCTCTTCATTATCTAACCTAAGGTCTGTAGAAACTCATGGAATTAGTATCCATACCTGAGAAGAATACTCCTTCTCTGCAACTCTTCTCCTTTTTGCTTTCTTCTATTCCTTGCTTCTCTTCTTCTTTTCTTCCTTCTCTTCTCTTTCTCTCAATCCAATTAGGGTTGTAAAAGGAGTGAAAGAGGCTTAGGGACGTCCTATTTATAGAGTAAAACCTCCCAAAATAAGTCTCATTGAGTTTAGGAAAGGTTCCAATCGAAATTAGGAAAGTTTCCTATTTTCGGTTCATGCTGTTTTTCCCGAATACTAGGGGTCGATGAAGGGGTGGATGAGGGTGTCGGACAATCCGAGACCCCCTGCGACCCCTAGTCACGGGTCGATGGTGGGGGTCGATGAGGGGGTCAGACCTGCCTGTTTAGGCATGCGACCCTACCCTCATTTTGACTGTTTTTGAGCAAATTTTCATACTGGGTCTTGGGTTTCTTCACACACTTGGTCCACTTGGCTCGACCATCATATGTAGACGGGTCACGACACGAAATGTAAGGTTAGACCAAGTTCGTGGCATGCGGATCTTACAACTCTACCACCCTTAAAAGAAATTTCGTCCTCGAAAATTGAACGTACGGATCTTACAACTCCCCCCTCCTTAAAATAAATTTTGTCTACAAAATTTGAATTTAGGTGGAAATTCTATTTCCGCATTGCAACTTCTTATTTCCATGCCATCTTCTCCACGGCTTGTCTTCGCCGAATTATCTTCATATTATAACTATCCCGGTTTTTTAGATGTTGTACCTTCCAACTAGTGAACTAGGCTGGTACCACTTTAATAGTTAAATCTTCTATCTAATCCAGTGATTCCATGGTCAATACCCTTGATATGGATCTCCAATGTATTTCTTCAATAGAGACACACGAAATACATCATGCACACTAGACATGGATAGCGGTAATGCTAATTGATATGCAACTTTTCTACGTCTCTCCAAAGTTTATAAGATCCAACACATATATAGAATATAACTTTCCCTTATTGTCTAACGTTTCAAACTATGCATAAGTGATATCTTCAAAAAAGAACACTTTGTCACTTATGGCGAACTCGAGGTCTTGGTGTCTCTCCTAAAAATCCGGAGCTGTCTTGGCCCCTTTTTCTTTGATCTTGTCTGCCACTCGACAGTCTTCTGCAATAGACTTAGGTCTTAAAATTCTTCATTCACCGACTTTATTCCAAAGTAAAGGAATTTGACATTTCTACCGTACCATTCTTCATAGGTAACATTTACATGGTAGCTTAGTAGCAACTTCAATTCACGGTAACTTCTCAACTCAAGTTCCTTGAAATCAATTTTACAAGCTCGGAGCATATCTCTTAGGATCTGTATAGTCCGCTCCGACTGTCCGTCGGTTTAAAGTAAAGTGCGGTACTAAACTTCAACTTTGTCCCCATTATTTTCTGTAGATCCTCCCACAACTTCGAGATAAGGCATAAGCCTCTGACCGACACTACACTCTCATGCATACCATTCAATCTGGCAATATTATCCACATATAGCTTAGTTAGCCACTCCATAGCATACCGAGGATGTATAGCAATGGAATGAGCTATCTTCATAAAGCGATCAACAATCACCCATACTGCGTCAACCGATCTAAGAGTCAGTGGCAAATCAGTGACATAGTTCATTGTAATACAGTTCCACTTTCAGACTGGCTCCTATAGTTGTTGTTGTGAGCCACGTTGGTCTTTGTCTTTCAGCCTTTACTTGCTGATAATTCAGACACTGGAACACGCACTAAGACACCTTTGTTATCGTCCCTCTTTACTAGTACAATCTCTTCAGGTCATGATACATATTGGTACTCCAGTATGTCCTGAATATGGAGTACAATGGACTCTTATCATTATCCTCTTCATAATATCCGAGTCTTTATCTTCATGTATTCAGAATCTACCTCTGTATCTGAGTACCGTCTCCGCATCCAAGGTAAGTCAGGCTTAGGTTTTTCTTTCTCTAAAACTTCTTGCATTGTTCTTATATACAGATCTAACAAAATTGCTACTTTTACTTCATCCATTAATTCAGAGAAGATCTTTAATGTAATAAACGCAAGCGAACTATTGTTTCATAATTCATCCATAAGTTCTCGCTCAATTGGATTATCCCTAGCTTTTATTATATGTTACTCTTCTTCCAAATCTGAATCTGTTGTTGCGAAACATAAGGCAGCCTTTATACTGGGTCCTTCCTTGGACTTCATAATTCCCTTTATGCTTAAGGCCTTAGCTACTACATTAGCCTTACTCGGATGACATTGAATATCATAGTCTTAATCCTTCAAGTATTCCTAACCATCTCCTTATCCTCATGTTCAACTCTTTCTAATGAAGAGATAAATAAAACACTTGTAATCCGATCTAATCTAAAGTTCTTCTTCGTTTAAATAATGACTCCAAGTCTTGATTGCATGAATCACAATTTTTTACTCCAATCATGAGTTGGGTAACTCTTCTCATGCTCTTTCAGTTTTCTTATGGCATATGAAATCGCTTATTTATCTTATATCAACTCGCATCCTAGATCCAATCCGAAAGCTCCGATGAATAGGGTAAAAGGTTCCCTAGTACCGGAACGATCAAGATGGGAGCTGATATCAATCATTCTTCACACTTGTCAGTCCACTTAAACTCATCTCCCTTCCTGGTTAGCTTGGTAAGAGGTTTTGCGATCTTAGAGTGGTCCTCCAAAAATCGTCTGTAATAACCAGCTAAACCCAAGAAACTTCTGATCTTCACAATGTTCTTTAGGGGTTTCTCACCATATGATTACTTCTATCCTAAAAGGGTCCACTTTAATCCCTTTTTATGATGGTACGTGATCTAAGAAGATCACTTTGTTTAATCGGGTCTCATATTTCTTGGACTTGGCATAAAGCTTTTCACTTCTCAACTGTTGTGAAGCGGTTCTAAGCTCCGTTGTATGAGTTGCTTCATTCTTGGAATAAACCAAAATATCATCTATGAAAGCTATGACCGACGTGTCCAACATGTTATGAAACACCCAGTTCATCCGTTCCATAAAAGATGTAAGGGCATTGGTTAATCCAAACATCATAATCATAATCAAAAACTCATAATGGCCTATCCCGATTCTAAAAACTATCTTCGAGATATCACTATCCAAATTCTTCAGCTGATGATATCTTGATCGAAGATCAATCTTAGAAAATACCTTCGCTCCTTGCAACTATTTAAACAATTCATCGATCCGAGGTGGTAGTTATCGATTCTTGATCGTGAGCTTGTTTAGTTCCCGATAGTCTATACATAATCTGACACTACCGTCCTTCTTCTTCACGAGTTGCATTGGCGCTCTCCATGATGCAATACTTTGCTGATTAGGACCTTGGTCTGATAACTCTTGTAGTTGAGTCTCAGTTCCTTCAACTCCATAGGAGCTACTCTACAGGTTCCTTTGACACAGGTATCATCCTTGGTAACAAGTCGATGACGAACTCGGTCGCATGATCAGATGGTAACCCCAGGTAAGTCTCCTGGAAACACATCAGGGAATTCACGCATCACATCTATACCTTCCATCTGTGGTGCTTCTTTGGTAACGTATACCATAGATACCATATATCCAACTTCTTTCTCTTTACAGCATCTCTTGGCCGTTAGCATAGTGAGGATCAACTTTCACTTCCTAGGAAACATACTTCCAATAATACTAAATTATATGTCGTCTTTATTCTTGAATGGTAACGTCTTCTATGCACCTAACAACTTTGTAGAGTGTTGAGACAACCAGTCTATCCCCAAGATGACGTTAAAGTTTGTCATCTCAAGTCTAATTAGGTTGCGTCAAAATTTCATCCATCCATTAATATGATTCAATCATTGTTCATAATACTCATCTAAAACAACATTTAGTCCCAAAAGGGCTAAACTAGAGAAATCTGGTGTAAAGGTCTTAAGGGCTTGTCTAGTTCCTTCATCTCTTAGTTTTTCAAAGACTATCATCAAAATCTCATATCTTAAAAAAAACTCATTAGCTTATATTTCCTTTATCCTTGCTGTTCTACCCTAATCTCTCTTTCATATACCTCGAAAATATCTTGTGATTGTCACTTCATATCCCAAGTCTACTTCTAAGCATTAAGATATATGCTTATAAATTCATCAATTCAGCCAAACTCTTTTGGTTTTTCTTAATTATATCACTCAACATTGGGCATAACTCAATTTTCATTGTATTAAACTGAGTACTATTAATGCCATGATTTTTGACTTTATCCTTGTATCCACTCTTAGATTTGCTTTTAGGAATCTTCTGCTTTGTCCAAGATCCATACCGATATAGCCATCTTTAACTCTACTTTAAGTGCTATCTATTTCTTTACTGGCCACCCTTGATAGTTCTCACTTTTGTCACATGCACTCTTTTATAGACATGATTCATTTCCACCCGTTTAGAAATCTCAAAATAGATTCTCCATTACTTCATCGGAGGTCTCTTGGCTATAAAATCTTATCTGAATTTAATCATCATCCTTCCAAATAATTTCACTATCACTAAACATCTTATCAATGGATGTCGAGAAATGTAAGAATCAGAATGTTTATCCAAAACAATTCATTTCCTTCTTTCACTTTAGTATGACGACAAACACTTTCTTTATCTAATGAACTTAGGGTTAAAGGATCAGGAGTAAATCTATGGTAATCCAACCGGCATCAAAAGATTATTACGTTGCACGGTGGTCCAAATGCATAGAGGTTTTATAGTTCTTAACCTCATGGTTATAGGTTCTATCGAATATATAATGCCATTGGTCAAGGCACTATAAGAGTAAATCTGGAAAAGTTTTCGTACATCAGTAAATCAGGTATAATCTGGAGAAAAATTTTGTACATCAATAAATCAGGTATAAATCAGTAGATGTACGCTCAACATGATTAAACATTTAACTGTTCATTCAGCTCATATCTCTGTTCATGTTGTCGATCATGAGAATGGTTCAGATTGGTATAACCAGGACTAATACTAAAGAAACAATATCTATAACTCCAATTGACAGGTTAAATCAAGAAGGTATCCTAGCAAGGCCCGAGAAATTAAAATCTGGTATGTGCATCCTCTATAATCATAAGAGTAAATCAATAATGCACCGCATCCTATATAAACATGTCCAGTTATATGTCCAAAATTAGATTTGATCCTCTAATGAAAACATTTAAGGCTTCGTCTTCAGAAAATATTCCTCAATCCTTGGTCGGATCATTGTGTCATGATGCAGCTATCCCATACATCGATGGGTGATAAGGGTAACCACCTTGATACACTACTTGTTGTGCACCAAACATCTGCACTGGGGTATGCATTACTGGGACTTGCTGTATGGTAGGCACTGTGTTATAGCTAACATGTGTTGGGGTACAGTGATGCTACCAATTGGTACCATACTTGGTTTGACCCAGAGGTGTTGATGTAGCATTGGCAATTTGGATAGCAACTTGCATAGTCGGTCTCATTTGTGGTTGCTCTTGTATTTTATTGGGCCAAGTTTATTACAACCATGACCAAAGTAATTGGTAGTCCAGGTGGTTGGCTGGAGTGGCCTAGTTGTTCACTTCCTCTTATTTTCTCTAATCTGATTATCATTATTTAGCATCTACTCGGATGAGTTTTCATTACCCATTCTCGACCAAGATAGTGGTGGGGTCAAGTTGCAATATTTCTTCATAATGCTTAGTGGACAATGGATCAGGGTGTAATGGATCTCACTCTGAATCTCCACGTTTCCCAAGAATATAGCTTTATCTTCTTGTAGTTACTCTTATTCTTAATGTAGGGCCATTATTCTCCAATCTCTGTTGGATTCGGCCCGAGATCTTTCCCTTTACCTTTGCAGGGAATTAGGCATTACTAGCCATTTTCTCCTTCCTTTGTCATACATTGAGTTTCACATCTTGTGAGTACCAACTCGGTATTCAATTTTCTGCTTTACAGAAGCTTCATTCTTGCTACTGTACTATATCCTTGTATACTTGGATAACTACTCAACTTATAGATAATACCCTATATTATTTATTTATTAGGAAAATTGGTCTTCTGTTTCTGTTTGAGTGTATATATGGTTCCACCTTTTATATGTACATTATCGTCTTGTTTAATTTCTGTCTCAACCAACACAGGTGCTTATGATTTGTTTGTATTAAAGCTTTTAACTTATCCTAACTCAGTTCATGGACTCCTGTGGAAGTATTCAGGTTTAATGGGTAAGGCCTACGAGAGCTCTGATACAAAGTTGTCAAACCCCAATTCTGCACTAACCAGAATGGTGTAATGAACCATCAATAAACCAATGGTTCAACCAGGGTCTCACAATAGGCTATCCCGCATATGATAAACCAAAACACATTCCACATTAATCAGAGGTAATAAAATTGTAAGACCCGTGTCAAACTAACCCGGTCCTACCACCTTGAACCAGGATTACCCATCATGGTCGAGTCAAATGGACCAAGGGCATGAAGGAGATCGAGATCCCATGTATAAAATCGACCCAAAAACATTTAATTTTAGGGGAGGATCGCACACCCAGCTAAGCAGGGTCGGACCTCCCAAAACAGAAAGTCAGACCCTCAGTTTTGAAGGGAGGGTCGGACAGCTTAAGACCCTAGGGTCGACGGGATCATCGACCCTCCCATCGACCCTCGGTTTCTGACGAAACTGAAATTAGGAAATTTCCTAATTTTTGGTTGGGATTCTTTTCAAATCTCAATGGGATTATTATAGGACATTCCTAGTCTATTTAAAGGACGTCCCTAAGCCACTTTCACTCTTTTCACAACCCTAATTGAATTGAGAGAAAGAGAGAAGAAGGAAAAGAGGAAGAAAGGAGGCTAGGAAGAAGGCTTAGCAAAAAGGAGAAGAATTTGCAGAGAAAAGTAATCTTCTCAGGTATGGATACTAATTCCATGAGTTTCTACAGACCTTAGGTTAGATATGGTTGAGTGTAGGATTTCGGAGAAACCCAAACCATCCATCCATGGTTAGGTTTTCATGGAAAATCATAGGAGGATGCACGAAAACTATCTAGATGGATTATACATGGTTCTAGACCATGGAATGACTGTTGAATGAATGTAGGAAGTAAGCCATAGGACCCAAACACGAAGAATGGATTTAAAAGTGAAAATTGGACCAGAGTGCACCAAGGGTCGCACCGAGGGTCGATAGACCATCCGACCCTAGGTGTTTCTGACCATCGACCCTCAGCATTCGGGAAGTTCAGAATGGAGGGAGGGTCGATAGACCCATCGACCCTAGCATCGACCCTCAGTTGACAGAATGGTTTTAAATTCTGAATTAATTCTAATTAAATTCTATCGACTTGGTTAGGTTTGCCAGCAATATAATAACGTTATAACGGTGATTCTAAAGCTTGGAAAAATATCTTTTAGCAAGCTAAGGTGAGGAACCTTAACCCCAAACTAAACTGATTAATAATAAATTGTTTTTTATTTCTTGAGTCCTATGCCATGTTTGATTCTATGCGAATATGTTTGTAATGTGCATACAGCATGTCATCCAATATTTCTATTACTTGTTCATGCATATTTACTTTATTGTTTATAACATGATGATGATGATGATGATGATGATAGGAATAGGCATGTGCTTATATGTGTGTGGTTGATGTACTTGATGCGATCGAGTATCAGGGGAGGTGTGATGAGAACGTCAATAAACGTTAACCTTTGATGGGTCTCAGCACTTTAGCTCTATCTCTAACTCAACTCTTGTGCATTGGCATCGTCGTATCGCCATTACCTTAGCAGAACTATTATGTCGTAAAGTATCAAGGGAGGTGGTCTCAGTCCTTGTAGTCTCTGACTCTACCGGGGGGGCCTTAGCTCTATCTCTATGGATGTTCTGAGGGATGCTGGGGTGAAACCTTGGATACACTGTTTGGCATTAGGATTGGTTAGCAGCGAGCCCAGTTTGCAAGCCCTCGCTAACAGGGGCTTACGTGTTGGTATAACATTATATAGCAATAAACGTTAACCTTTGTTGTATAATGTTATGGTAGGGTGGATGGGGACGACGATAAACGTTAACCTTCGGGCGGGCTTCCACACCCTGTGTATAGAGGCGGTGTCAATAAACGTTAACCTTTGACCACCCAACCTTTCTATTGCACATTGCAAACTATAAACCAAGACCAAAGATATAAATTGATTTTTTCTGCATGCATATGTAATGTTGCATTGTTTTGGCTACTCACTAAGCCGTGTTGTGTGCTCACCCCTCGACGTCGAATATTTTTAGTTGATGACGCAGGTTATACAGTTGAAGATTTTATGAACGCGTCAGCGTATGGGAATATAGCAGCTATGGAAGTTGGAGCTGAAGACGATACACACGACTCCTCTTGCGAGTGCAACTCGTGTGTATTCGATTAGATGTTTTTATAGGTTTCTTTATTGGATTTATAAGACATGTATTTGGTACTTAATTATTTATGTCTCGGTTTGAACACAGAATAATTTTCTATTATTTATGAATACCATTTTAGTTCTCAGTTCATTTATTTATAAGACTTCCGCTATTGTGTATTTACTCTGATTATGATGGTGAGTATATGAAGGTTCAGGTAACGCGGTGATAGCCTATTTGAGATCCTGGTTGAACCGTTGGTTATTTAGCGGTTCATCACACCATTCTGAAATGTACAGAATTGGGGTGTGACAAAAATAAATAGCGAAAGTCTTACAGATAATGAACTGAGGTCTAATCATGATAAATAATTAATATTCCATTTATTTCAAAGTAACCAGAACATAAGTTAATACATATGACATTATCCAAATACGAAAACTAAACACTAAACGTATCCACCGTTGAAACTCTCGCTTAACGAACCATGTTCGTCCTCCACAGCTTGCTCATTCATAGCCTCCACCCGTTCATATGTTGGTGTGTAGACATAATCTTCAATCATAGTACCTGCAACATCAGAAACTAAAAGAATTGCATGCGCGAGGGTCACCTCTCCAACTTGAGCTCAGTGAGTAAACAAAATAATGCAACAATACATATGCATGCAGTCAATTCATATCTTTGGTCTAGTTTATAGTTTGCAATATGCAATAGAAAGGTTTAGGTGGTCAAAGGTTAACGTTTATTGACCCCGCCTCTATACACAAGTGTGTAACGCTTCCCGAAGGTAACGTTTATCGTCGACTCACAAGCACCCAATTCATAAACATTGTATAACGTTTATTACTACAGTGCCATACCAACACGTAAGCCCCTATTGGCGAGGGCTGCAAACTGGGCTCGCAACTAACCAATCCTAATGCCAAAAAATGTATCCAAGGCCTCACCCCAGCATCCCTCAGAATGTCCATAGAGATAGAGCTAAGGCCCCCCGGTAGAGTCAAAGACTACAAGGACCGAGACCACCTCCCCTGATGCTCTACGACATAATAGTTCTGCTAAAGTAATGGCGATACGACGATGTTAATGCACAAGACTTGAGTTAGAGATAGAGCTAAAGTGTTGAGACCCGCCAAAGGTTGACGTTTATTGACGTCCCCATCACACCTCCCCTGATACTCGCTCGCATCAAGTACACCAACCACACACATACATTCACATGCCTATTCCTATCATCATCATCATCATCATCATGTTATAAACAATAAAGTAAATATGCATGAACAAATAATATAAATATTGGATGACATGTTGTATGCACATTACAAACATATTCGCATTGAATCAGGCATAACATTGGACTCAAGAAAAGAAAAACAGTTTGTTATTAATCAATTAGTTTAGAGTCATGTTTCCTCACCTTAGCTTGCTAATAGATCCTCTTTCAAGCTTTAAAATCACCTTTATATTGTTATTATATTGCTAGAAGACCTAACAAAGTCGATATAATTTAATTAATATTAATTCTGAATTTAAAAACCATGTTTTTAACTGGGGGTCGGAGGTAGGGTCACAGTCATGATCGACCCCTGGTGCAACCCCCCTATTCTGGACTTCCCGAACATTAGGGTCGATGCTCAGGGTCTGGTAGGGTCGATTGGCCATCGACCCCCTGTGGGTTTTGTTGATTTTTCTGCTTTCAGTCCATTCTTTGTGTTTGGGGTCCTATGGCTTGCTACTACAGTCCATATTACACATGTTCTACGGCCTAGAATCATGATTCATTCACCTAAATGACTTTCATGACTTCCCCATGGTTTTCCATGAAAACCTAACCATGGGTTGATGGTTTGGGATTCTCCGAGATCATACTCTCTTCATTATCTAACCTAAGGTCTGTAGAAACTCATGGAATTAGTATCCATACCTGAGAAGAATACTCCTTCTCTGCAACTCTTCTCCTTTTTGCTTTCTTCTCTTCCTTGCTTCTCTTCTTCTTTTCTTCCTTATCTTCTCTTTCTCTCAATCCAATTAGGGTTGTAAAAGGAGTGAAAGAGGCTTAGGGATGTCCTATTTATAGATTAAAACCTCCCAAAATAAGTCCCATTGAGTTTAGGAAAGTTTCCAATCGAAATTAGGAAAGTTTCCTAATTTTCGGTTCGTACTGTTTTTCCCGAATACTGGGGGTCGATGAGGGGGTCGATGAGGGGGTCGCATAATCCGAGACCCCCTGTGACCCCTGGTCACGGGTCGATGGTGGGGGTCGATGAAGGGGTCGGACCTGCCTGTTTAGGCATGCGACCCTACCCTCATTTTGACTGTTTTTGAGCAAATTTTCATACTGGGTCTTGGGTTTCTTCACACACTTGGTCCACTTGGCTCGACCATCATATGTAGACGGGTCACGACACGAAATGTAAGGTTAGACCAAGTTCGTGGCGTGCAGGTCTTACAGCTCGCTTTCCTCTATCTCTGCTAGGTCTTGGCTCTGACCTATCTTCATCTTCAGGGTTCATCCGTTGGTCGATCAGAGGGGGTTTGGGACTGACCCTTTGGCTTCGTGTTCTTCTTGAACTCATGACTCAAGACTTCTCTCTGGCTTTATCTTCTGACGTCGAATCTCAAAGAGGCCCCACGGTGGGTGCCAAACTGTTTCGACCCTGATCCGTCTTGTAGGCCCACCGAGCTGACTAAACCTGCAAGGCAAGCAATGACAAGGGGAGGGGGCGGGCATGTGGCCCCGTGTCCACTCCGATGCCAATGTTAGGGCTCTGTGAACAGTTGATGGGCTTGGTGTCGTGCCCACAACAGTATTTAAATGTAAGTGGGGTAGGTGAGAGATTCTCTGTCCCAAGTGTCAGAGCGAGAATCCAAAGGATGAGTAAATGAGTAAAATATTATAGTACCTGAAATCTCAAGATTTGCCCTATTTATAGTGAATAGTGTATATTTTTAAAATACCACTTTTGCCCTTTGCTCTTGTATTCGAGTTGGTGAAGATGCTTTCTTGTGTCGAATTGGGGATCTCCACGTGGCTCATTGGTCGAGTCCTACGTGTCTAGGCTATAATGACAGCGTGGCATAATTCCCCAACACCACTCAATAGGTTTCTTCAACAGACGCAAGTCGTATAATTCCTCGTTCTCTGACTTCATTCCAAAATAGAGGAGTTTGACATTTCTACTGTACCATGCTTCATAGTAACTTGGTAGAAAAATCAGTCAGCGATAACTTCTCAACTCAAGCTCTTTTAAAATGAATCTGATAGGCACAGTGAATACCTCCTAGGATCTATATATTCCACTCGAACTGTCCATCGGTTTGAGGGTGAAATGTGATACTAAAATTTAACTTTGTTCCCATTGCTTTCTGTAGTCCCTTCCAAAACTTTGAGGTAAAACGTAAGCCTCTATCTGACACCATGCTCTCAGATATAGCATTCAATCAGATAATATTATCCACATATAGCTGAGCTAGCCTCTCCAAAGTACACCGAGGTCGTATAGCAATGAAACGAGTTGTTTTGTTAAGTCGATCCACAATTACCCAAATTGCGTCTACTAATCTGGTAGTCGATGGTAAATCAGTGACATAGTCCATTGTAATGAAGTCCCATTTTCAGGCTGGTTCAGGTAGTGGTTGTAGTAAGCCTGCTGGTCTTTGTCTTTCATCCTTTACTTGCTAACAATTCAGACATTGAACACGCATTAAGCCACATCTGTTTTCATTCCTCTATTCCAGTATAATCTCTTCAGGTCATGATACATATTGGTACTCCAGGATGTCCTGAATATAGAGTAAATTGGGCTCCTTTCATTATTTTGCATCTAAGATTCAAGCTTTTGACTTTTAGGTGTGCATAATCATCCCCTGTATCTCGAGACCTTCTCCGCATCCAAAGTAAGTCAGGGTTAGGTTTTCCTTTCTCTAAATCTCTTGCACTATTCTCAGATATGTACCTACAGAATTATTACCTTTACTTCGTCCATCAATTCAGAGATGATCTTTAACGCTGCAAATGCAAGCGAGGAACTATTGCTCCATAAGTTCATCCATAAGTTCTCGCTCAATTGGATCATCACGAGTTTATATTCTATGTTGCTCTTCTTTTAAATCTGAATATGTTACTACGGAATACAAGACAACATTTATACTGGGTCCTTCTTCAGACTTCATATTGCACTTTTTGCTCAAGGCCTTAACTACCACATTAGCCTTGCTTGAGTGGCATTGAATATCGCAGTCTTAATCCTTCAGGTATTCCAACCATCTCCTCTACCTCATGTTCAACTCTTTTTGAGTGAGGAGATAAATAAAACTCTTGTAATTCGATTTAATCTGAAATTTTCTTCGTATAGATAATGTTTCCATGTCTCGATTGCATAATCATAGCCGTTAACTCTAAGTCATGAGTAAGGTAACTCTTCTCATGATCCTTTAGTTGTCTTAAAGCATATGCAATCCTTTATTCACCTTGCATCAACCCTCATCCTAGACCCAATCCTAAAGCATCGATGTATAGGGTAAAAGATTTCCCTGGTGACAGAATGATCAAGATGGGAGCTGATATCAACTTTGCTTTTAGAGTCTGGAAACATTCTTCACACTTGTCAGTCCAAATAAACTCATCTCCCTTCCTGGTTAGCTTGGTAAGAGGTATTGTGATCATAGAGTGGTCCTCCATGAATCGTCTGTAATCACCAGCTAAACCCAAGGAACTTCTAACCTCTGTAATGTTTTTAGGCGCTTCTCACCCCACAATAGCTTCTATTTAGTTGGGGTCCACCTTTATTTTTTTGAGGATATTATGTGACCTAAGAATTGTACTTCATTCAACCAGAACTCATATTTATTAAAGTTAGCATAAAGCTTCCCCCTTCTTATCCATTGTAAGTCTGCTCTAAGATCAATTACAAGACTTTCTTCGTCATTGGAATTGACCAAAATATCATCGATAAAAGCTATAACCGAAGTGTCTAACACGTCATGGAATACCCAGTTTATAAGCTCTATAAAATATACAGGTGCATTGGTGAAACCAAAAACATAACCATGAACTTATAATGCTCATTCCCAGTTTTAAAAGCTATCTTCAGAATATCGCCGTCCAAATTCTTTAATTGATGACATCATTACTGAAGATCAATCTTAGAAAATACCTTTGCACCTTGTAGCTGATTAAACAAGTCATCGATCTGAGGTAATGGATATCGGTTCTTGATCGTGAGCTTGTTCAATTCCCAGTAGTCTATATATAGTCGAATACTACCATCCTCCTTCACGAACCACACTGGCGCTCCCCGTCATCAAATACTTGACTGATTAGAACCTTTGTCTAATAACTCCTATAGTTGAGTCTTTAATTTCTTCAACTCTGTAAGAACTGTTCTATAGGGTCTCTTTGACATTGGTACCATCCCTCGTAACAAGTCGATATAACGAACTCGGTCACACGGTCAGGTGGCAACTGGGTAAGTCTTCTGGAAACACATCAGGGAATTTTCGTATCAGATCAATTTCTTTCATCCGTGGTACTTATTTAGTAACGTCTACCACATATGCCATATATCTAACTCCTTTCTTTTCAAAGCATCTCTTCGCCTTTCATATAGAGAGGATAAGCTTTCACTTCCTAGGCAATACGCTTCCAATAAACTAAATTCTATGTCATCTTTGTTCTTAAATGATAACTTCTTCTATGCACATAATTACTTGTAGAGTGTTGAGACAACTAGTCTATTCCCAAGATGACGTCAAAGTCTACCATCTCAAGTCGAATTATGTTGCATCCAAATTTAGTCCATCCATACGATTCGGACATTTTTCATAACACTCTCTTAATACAACATCTAATCTAGAAGGGCTTAAACTGGCAAAATCTGGTTTAAAGGTCTTAATGGTATGTCTAACCCCTTTTACCTCTTAGTTTTTTAAAGACTCTCGCCAATAATCTCATATCCTAAAAATCTCATTAGCTTACACCAATAATCTCATATTACACTCATTAGCTTACATCTCTTTTATCACTACTGCTTTATCATGTTTTTTCTATCATATACCTCAAAAAGTATCTTGTGATTGTTACTCACTTCGTATCCCAAGTCTACCTATAAGCATTAGGGTATATGCTTATAATTTCATTAATTCTGCGAAACTCTCTTTGTCTTTACTTAATCATTTCACTCGATATTGGGATTAACTCAATAATCATTGTACTAATCTGAATACTATCAATGCCATGATTTTCAACTTCATCTGTGTATCCACTTTTAGATATGCTTTTAGAAATCTTTTGCCTTGTCAAAATTTGTACCGATATAGCCATTTAACTCTGTTCGAGTGCTATCTATTCTGTACTGGCTAGTCTTAGTAGTTCTCACTTCTTGCTTAGGCACTCTTTTATAGATCATGACTCAAATCCATATATCCAACAATCTCAAAGTAGATTATCCATTACCTCATCTGAGGTTTCTTGGCTATAGAGATTTATCTGAATCCAATCATCTTCCATAATTTTCCTTATTAATCAAGCCTCTTATCAATGGAGGTCAGAAAATATAAGAATCATAATGTTTATCCAAAAAGTGATTCATTTCCTTCTTCCAAATTTAGTATGATGATAAACACTTATTTTATCTAGTGAACTTGGATTTAAAGGATCAAGAGTAAATCTATGGTAATCCAACCGGCATTAAAAGGTTGTTAGGTTGCACGGTGGTCCAATGCATGGAAATGGAGGTTCTACAGCTCTTAACCTCATGGTTATAGGTTCTATCAAGTATATAATACCATTAGTCAAGGCACTACAGGAATAAATGTGGAGAAAGTTTCAATACATCAATAAATCAAGTGTAAATCGAAAAGATGTACATTCAAAATGATTAAATCTATAACTTTTCATTTAGTTCACATCTACATTCATGTTGGCGATTATGAAAGTAGCTTAGATTGGTATAATCAGGACTAATTCTAAGAAAATAATATCTATAACTCCAATTGACAAGTTGAATCGAGAAGGTATCTTGTCAAGGCACTTCAATTTAAAATCAGGTATGTGCATCCTCTATAATCATAAGGGTAAGTCAATGATGCACCGCATCCTATATACACCTGTCTAGATATATGGCCATAATAGATTCGATCCCATGCTAAAAATGTTTGAGGCTTCATCTTCAAAAAGCATTTCTAAATCCTTGTCGGATCATTCTACCATGGGGCAACTATCCCATATGTCGGTGGCTGCTAAGGGTATCCCACCTTGATATACTGCTTATTGTACACTAAGCTTATGTACTGAGGAATGCATTACTGGGACCTACTATATGGTAGACACTGTGTTATGGTCAATGGATGCTGGAGGTATAGTGTTACTACTAACTGGTACTGTACTTGGTATAACCTGGAGGTGTTGGTGTAGCATTGGCAACTTGGGTAGCAATTCTCATGGTAACTTGCGTAGTCGGTATCATCAGTTGTTGTTCTTGCATTTTACCGGGCCAAGTTTATTACAACCATGGCCAAGGTGCTTGGTAGTCCAAGTAGATTGGCTAGAGTATCCTGGTTGTTCACCCCCTTTGACTTAATATAACCTGATTAGCATTATTTGGCATTTGCTCATATGGTTTTAATTACCCGTTCTCGACCCAGATAGTGGTGGGGTCAAGTTACAACCTCTTCTTAATGTTCAACAGGTGATGGATCATTCTATGGTGGATCTCACTCTGAGTCTCCACATCACCTAGGAGTATAGCTTTTTCTCCTTTTATAGTTACTCTTTTTTTTTTTTTTGGTGTGTGACCATTGTTCTCTTATCTCTGTTAGATTTAGCCCGAGATCCTTCCCTTTACCTCTGCAAGAATTTTGGCGTTACTAGCCATTTTCCTTCTTCCTCTATCATACATTGAGTTCCACATCTTGTGAGTACCAACTCGATATTCTAATTTTCTGTTTACATATGCTTCCTTCTTGTTACTGTACTATATCCTTTGTATACTCAGGAAACTATCCAACTAGTATACTATACTCTATGTTATTTTTTTTATCACGATATGTTTAGATTTTTTTTCTTTTATCTATATTTACATATGGTTCCACCTTTTATAAGTATATTATTGTCTTATTTAAGTTCTGTCTCAACCAACACAAGTTCTTATGGTGTGTTTGTATTAAGGCTTTTAATTTTAACCTAACTCAGTTCATAGACTCTTGTGGAAGTATTTTGGTTTGATGGGTAGGGCCTGAGAGCTTTGATACCAAATTGTTACACCCCAAATCTAGACTAACTAATGGTGTGATGAACCGTCATAAGAACCAATGGTTCAAACCAGGATCTCGTATAGGCTATGCCAACCATGTTAAACCAAAACACATTCCACAACAATAATCAGAGATATTTGAGTAAATAGCGAAAGTCTTATTAATAATGAATTGAGTGTCTATAACGATAAATAATTAAATAATCCAGTTTTCTCTAAATAGCCAAAACATAATTAATATTAATTACAAGTATCAAAATATGAAAGTTAAACACTAACCGTAACCACGGTGGAAACACTCTCTTGACGAGTCTTGCTCGTCCTCCACAGCATGCACATCCATAGCCACTACATGTCCATACATTGGCGTATCCATGTAGTCTTCAACAAATTCTTATTTAACAATGCTTTGCAGAACGATCTATGAAACAATTGATAGAGTTTGATTACCTAACTTAATTAGTAGTACCTCTAGAGTCCACTTCTTCCCCATACTACGAGCGAAAGAGAAAATGTAAAGACTACCATTAAAGCAGCCCAAGCAAGGCTTACTATATCCATGTGAATTATGTCCCTTATCTCTATGAATATGAAAGAATTATTCCGTTATGTTTTATGTTATTAATTATTAATAACTAAATATATTAAATATAATAAACTAATAAATTTTATAAAAAAATATAAAAAATGAAAAATAAAGGACTCTAACTATTAGAACTATGACTATATAACTATTATATAACTATATTGATTGATTCATTGTTAAGATATACCTATCTCTATCTCATGCTAAGCCAGGAAATTCATAACTGATAAAAAATTTCTTATTTTTTTTTTACAACATCAGAAACTAAAAAGAATTATGCACACGAGGGTCAGCTCTCCAACTTGAGCTCTGTGAGAAAACAAAACAATGCAACAAACATATGCATGCATTCGATTCATATGTTTGGTTTGGTTTTTAAGTTTGCAATATGCTATAGAAAGGTTTGGAGGCCCTCGCACCTCTATACACGAGTATGTGAATCCAACCAATGGATCAAACACCATTACCATCCCACATGCACCCACCATAGAATAGAGATAGAGCTAAAGTGTCCGGATCACACACCGCCAACATTTCCCCTCATGCCCTACTCATACCAACGGGTAAGCCCCTACTGGCGAGGGCTTTCAAACTGGCATCACAACTAACCAATCCTAAATGTCATCCAGTGTATCCAAGGCCGCACCCCTGCATCCCTCAATACGTCCATAGAGATAGAGCTAAGGCACCTGACAGAGTCAGAGACTACATGGTCTGAGACCACCTCCCCTGATGCCCTATGAAATAATAGTTCTGCTAAGGTAGTGACGATACGACGATGTCAGTGAACAAGACTTGAGTAGAGATAGAGTTAGAGTCTGGTGACCAGGATGAACCACAATATCACGTCCTCTCCCTGATGCTCCACTCTCATCAAGTACACTAACTATACACACACAATCACATGCCTATTCCTAGCATCATCATCATCATCATCATCATCATCATCATCATCATCATATTATAAATAGACAGAAATAAATATGCATGAGCAGTAATAACAGGAATATTGGATCCCATGTGAGATGCACATTACAAGCATACAAGCATGAAATCAATCATAGCATTGGACTTAATAAATAAAACAGCTTATTATTATCCAATTAGTTTAGGTTCTATTCCCTCACCTGCTAGAAATGTTCAATCTTCTCCAAGCTTCTTAACTCACTCTTGAACCTCTTGGAAACCTAAGGAATTTGTAAGTCCTAAGTTAAGGTTCAAGCTCATCAATTTACAATAGTCAATGGTCCATACTAGAATCAAACGACCTCTAGAAGTTGAGTGGTCACAGGTATGACTGCACCTGTGGTCTCAGTTTCTATGACAACAGGGTATGGGGTCGATACGTGTGGTCGCATATCATGCCACCACACACATGCCACCACACCCTCCTTGGAAAGTTCCCGAGGGCGTGTAGTCGACCCATGTGGCTCGTGTGGTCGACCAAACTAGGACCTCACTAGTGTTAGTCGACTTTTCACTATCAATGTAATACTTTCATGTTTTGATTCATTAGCTTATCGTTATGATCTTTCCTATGATTGTTCTATGGCTTAAAATTCATACTTTTACATCATCCTTCACCCTAATAGATTTTCTCCATGGATCTCCTAGAGTTTTGTCCAAGGTCTTAGGATTGAGATCTTACTTTGAATCAATCTCTGCTCCATAACCTATTCTAGGCATTCAATTAATGTAGGGAATGATTCCATACCTTAAACTTTCTGCAAAATTAGAGGTTTCTCTACAATTCCTTCTCCTAGTCTCGCTCTTTAATTCTCCTTCTCTTCCTACTCCTCTCTTCCTCTCTCTTTCAGTTTGGGCTCTAAAAGAGTGAAAGAGACTAAGGGACATCCTTTATATAGAGGAAAACATCCATATAAAGTTTCACTTTGATTAGGAAAGAACCCCCCCCCTCAGATTAGGAAGGTTTCCTAATTTCGGAGTCAGTTATACCATCGTGTAATAGCACGTGGGGTCGCAGAATCCGTCAGCCACACCTCTCAAAACTGTAACCACATGTCCTAGACTCGAGTGGTCGCAATATTCTAAGGTGTGGTCGACCACACCTGTTTAGGTATGCGACCACACATTTCAATTAGATGATTTATGGTTTGAATTACATACCTAGCCTTGTGGTTTCTTCACGCACTTGGTCCGCTTGGTCCGACCATGATAGGAAGACCTAATACTAGGTGGTAAGACCGGATTAGTAAGGTACGGGTCTTACAACTCCACCACCCTGAAAAGGAATTTCATCTTCAAAATTTATGTAAGGATCTTACACTCTAGTGGGGCAGGGGCGTCCAGTATGTGTTCGATCGCACATTAGCATCCTCGGGTTTAAATAGGGCGCTATGTGATTTTCTCATTTTCTCTAATTTAACCTAGTGTTTGACTAGAAAGGCACACATATCGGTCCTAATATCTTTTCCTCGAGGTCCTAATATCTTTTCCTCGAGGTTTCTTAGGTGATTCAAGGGTTGTATCTCATCAATCAACATCCTTACACATCACCCAGGTAAATCTCATATAGTTTTTTTCCTCTTCTACCCTAAGTGGATCTTAGTTTGATTCTTGGGGTAATATCTTCTATAATGGTCTAAAATGATAGGTTTTCATTATGAAATTACATAAAAGTGTCTCCATTATACTTACTATTCACTTTTGCATTCATTCTCATCGACTTAAGTGAGTCATCCAATCAAAGTCGCATTCTATCATATTACCTCAAAACTTAAAATCAATTGTACTCATCGTTATCCTTTTACAACCATTGACATGCTTTGTCATCATAGTCTTTCCATAAGTCATACACCTCACCTCAACACAAGAACATCCATTATTTCATTGATAAATAATTTTCAACTTTGTTTTATCTCTATTTCATTCATATTTGCATTTAACTTTCTCCACGTATTACTTGCATCATTTAAAATTTTCCTCCAATCATTTCTGAATATGAGGATGATTTTCATTTTATATACAAACATCATAAGTTCTTTCCTTTGACAAAATTTGTGGCCTTGTATTGTCTCGCTAGCAATGACTACTCCTAACATTTCGATTCATTCATGGAAGGGATCATCTATTTGAATGGCAACAAGACGCAAATTGTCTCGATCACAATAGTATGACCATCAACAATTTCACTCAGTAGAGAGCTAATTTGGCATCATTTTGAACATAGATTGGTGGAAACAAGTTGTTTCATCAAATGCAACAAACTAAAGAGGTTTGTTGTTCGTAAAGCATTCACCGGTATGGGCTGGTTTACTAATTCTTAAATACCAGATACCTACACGTTCCAACCTCGTGAAGCAGTTCTATACTAATCTTCAAGTAGAACAAGGTATGGAAAACAATGTAGATGATTCATCCATACAGATTTCCAGTTAGGAATAGAGGCAAAAGATTATCTTGGACATTCATAGTCTCGACCATCTCTTAGATATTTCTACGGATGGAGAACTTGTTTATGTGGAGCCAAAGATTCTAGTTATAGATGAGTGGGAGCTTCCATTGGTACAAGAGTAGATAATGTTAGGTCCCAAATTGAGAGAAGGTAACTGTCGACCAGTTCCCAGAGTATATAGTCACATTATACAGCACAACATTGTTCTCAGAAGCAGTCATAGGGATGCTATTGTGCACTTTTGCTAAGTTGTTGCTTATTGTGTTTATGTATGGCTATAACTCTGTCTGCCATACTTGATCTTAAGAACGCTCATTACTTCATTGCTCTATTCTCGGTCTGGAAGTCTTCCTTATGGTAGGTTGCTCACTCACTTATTTGTTCAACTAAGGATAGACCTTCCACAATTGGCTGGAATTCACTATTTAGGCCCAGTCTTCAAGATATCGTTCTTAGAGATGACGAGTTAGATAAAATTCCTTGTACATATCCATGATCTTGGTGACAGTCGATCAAGCAGATTCAGTGTAAGGTACTTCCATCTTCATCAAGGATTGAGTTGGCTTCAACGAATGATCGTAGTGACTCAACATACACTCCTACAGATTCGACTCTTGCTCACAGCTAGAAAGATACAATGTTGTTGACAATTGAACAAAAAAGTATGCCACAACGGTGAGGGGTTTGTGATGATGTATCACAGGTAAGGGATCCTCAAACTACGGTTCTTGATATCACGGAGCTACAAGATGCATTGATAGATGCTCACATGCTAGTGTCTGAGTTACGTATACACCATCAGTGAGCTCAGATTGATTTATCATCACACAAGGAGGTTACACTGCAAAGCATTTTAGGTTTGAAGCAACGTGTGATAGCAACTAAAAATGCTATGTTACAGTCACAGAATACCCTTGAGGCTATTCGAAAAGATGTATCCCCTATGCGAAATGCATTGACTTTGGCCAGTTGGGTCTCACCAACTCCTATAGAAGTAGAGGCAAAGATTACGATGAAGTATAAGAGAATTCATAAGCATAGAGTTTGTTCTATAGCTGGATTTCTGTATGTAAAAGGAATTAATGGTAACATCCTTCATCAGGTGGTTGGTTTGGTTCGCTCAGCTTGTTTGACAGCATGAGATGGACCTTGTTGAAATGATTGTTAACTTATTGCTATTACTTCGTCCACTATCTTCCTATCGTCTAGAGTAGAGATTCTATTTTAAGTCTATCTATCTTTACCGCTTAAACATTATTTCACTTTTTACAGATTATCTCATCTGGTGTGTGTATCATGCTTTTTAGTTCTGCATATGTAACTGTTCTTTGGTTTCTGCTTACATCTTATTTGTATTTGTATTTTATTTTTGTTCACCTAATGTCAGCATCTTCTATCATCATGTGAATAGTGTTGGTAATGGGTTGATCGTGGCACAGCATTACCTGCTCTAATAAACATTGGTATCAGAGTAGTATGCATTCATTTTGGTTATACCGTGACATAACTCTGATACCAAACTCTATCACACCCCATTTCCCGATGTATTGGTATTGTAGAATGTAACGGGATCTCTCCATCCTATTAAGGCATAAGAAAACCCCTTCTAGGACCACAAGTCACAACAATCCAAACATCAACACCAAACAAGGATATTATCAGAGTAAATTTACTAACTTATTTTCAAACCTCAATAATTCTAACAAAGTAAGTAAATTAAGTAGAAGACTTAAACAATTAAAACAAATTATTAAAGAGTTGACGTTCACTAATAAAAGTTCCATAATTATTTAAATCCATAAAAATAAACATTATTTAGGTTCCATTGTTCCAAATAAATAAAACCATTATTTAAACCAATTATTCTCAAAATAAAACCAATAAAATTCTCAACCATTGGTTTGAAGCTTATTAAATGTAAACCCAAATAAATATATTCCCAATCCTCAAGAGAAATGGATTAGACACCGCCAAGGCCTATTAGCGAGCTTACGAATCATCAGACAAATCAAAGACGTCCAGCTCCGGCTCATAGTCCTCATCTTCCACACATGAAGGACTGCACCCAGAAGAGTCACAAGAAATAGTTGCAACATCTACAAGAGTTTGTGCACGCAAAGTAAGCTCAACCACCAAGCTTAACAAGAAAACCAAACATGCGCAAACAAGATGCATGAAATTATAAACTACAGTCAGGTATATAACTGTAAGTGTTAGCTCAAGACAACCCACACATTAAGTCTCCAATCTGCATGGGTCTCCTCCAATTAGATGATACAGCCTCAAAGTTGGTGTACAGTATCACCCCCAATGTATAGGTCTTTTGTTATGGTCCAAGCCTGTATTACACCAATCACTTGCCTGCAACTCATCCCAAACTTGTATTCTGCCAACCACTTAAGGAGATGATAATCCCATTAGTTGACTTGCCTGCCCACCCATATTACGTCGGCCATGGGAAGCATTGCAGCTATATTCATACCACATTTTTATTGAACCCATGCCATTACATACCCCCTAATGGCTAGGGGTCTGTTATTGGGACAACATATTATGCAACTAGCCACGTCTACCTAATTAACCAAATTACTAGATTGTAACATTACTAAGATTCTGACCCCGTCTGTCCTCCCACATAGGACCTTAGGACTTGACTCGGTTACAAATGGTCAATGCAAAGCAACATCAGTGAGAAGTGGTGCAAGCATCCCATTTGACCATCCTTCCTCCTTACTGACTAAACCAGATATCATGAATCAAACATAGGTCAGTCGCTTTTGTAGAAAGGTAGCAGGTATCCCATTCCACCCACCCTACAATCCTTATCGGCACTGCTAACCCCAAACACAAGGAATGCATACGCATGATCACGCAAAGTAGTTTAATAGATGGCATGTTATAAAACAAGAGCATGTTATCAATCGCAACCATTACAAAGCAAGATTCAAATACAACTAATACTACCAAACAAAGGTCTAATTTTCTTACAAAAAGATAAAAAATAGATCGTCGACATGCTGAACGGACAGTCTACTACCAGTGTTTTCATAACTCTAACAAGATCATAATCAAACATAATTTATTAACGTGTTATTAACGTGTTATTCAGTAGCTTCATATTTATCCGCTCGCTCGAACGCCCCAGCAGATACATGAGCGAGGCCGAATCCTGAATTCATTGGCCACCCGGGGAAGGACGAGGCTGAGGACCGACCCTAGGTTGGAAAGGCAACGCCAGGATCAAACGCGGCCACCACCTCCACTGCACGTCATCGACCCACCTTCAGAGGAGAACATCCCTTATGAGCGCGTGCACATGGTCAGGCGCGTGATGCCTCGATATAGTTCAAAGGATGGTTCAACGGTTAGCTGTGACATTCCCCGACCAGCAATAATCAAATCAGGGTGCGGCGAAACTCCGTCGAGCAGCCGACCTATATTGGCAGAGGCGGCCGGCTCGACCGAGGATGACACTATCAAAATCCACCGACCCCGAGTGGCCGCCGCGCCCACCTCGGCCTCGGAAGATTCCGAGGATAATGAAATTTGTGACCCTTCCACACAAGGGTGAAAGGCCATGACCATCATCGGTGGTCCAGTGGCGGGCAACACATCGGCCAGAGCTAGAAAGTCATACGCACGAAGCGTCAAATCGACTAAATGGCCAGGAAAGAGAGCCCGGACAAGGGATTTCCTAACCTTCAGTGACGAAGACCTGTGCGGGTTAGAGCTGCCCCATGAAGATGCCATAGTTATCACTATGCGGATAGAAGACAGTGACGTTCATAAGATCATGGTGGACACGGGCAGCTCCGTTGATATCATCTACTGGCAAGCCTTTCAGCGGATGGAGATCCCATTGGAACGGTTGCTACCCATGGACTACCCTCTAGTCAACTTCTCAGGTGATCTAGTCAGGGTAAAGGGATCAGTTCGGTTGCCAGTTAGAGTGGGTACTTACCCACGGGAATCAAGGATAACCATTAATTTCCTGGTGGTCGATGTCCCGTCTTCCTATAATGCATTGCTGGGGAGGCCCGGGATGATCGCCCTCAGATCAGACCCATACCCCTATCATTTGGTCATCAAGTTCCCTACCCCCAGAAGAGCGGGAGAGTGCAGGACAGATCAATTAGTGTCTCGTAAGTGTTATTCGGTTGAACTCACCGATTTCAAGAAGTCGGTCCTGCGAAGAACAGATCAACTAATGTCCCGAACAGAACACTCGGACGAGCCGACTGACCTTAAAAAGCCAGCCCACGCTGCCCAAGTACAAATTGGGGATCTCCGTGACGATCCGAAACAGCAAAGAGGTACACCCGTAGAAGACCTAGTTCAAATCCCGTTAACCGAGGAGAATCTGGATAGGACGATCCAAATAGGATCCTACCTCGGAGAGCCACAAAGGACGGAGCTTGTCAATTTCTTAAGGACCAACGCCGATATCTTCGCTTGGTCTGCAGCTGATATGCTAGGTATCCCAAGGGACATAGCGCAGCATTGCCTCAATGTGGATCCCCAGCGCCGGCCAATACGACAGAAGAAGCGATCATTCGTCGCCTCCCGTCAGCGGATTATCGATGAGGAAGTTGGGAAATTGCTAGATGATGGGTTTATCCAAGAAATCCGTTATCCAGAGTGGCTCGCCAACATTGTCATGGTCCCAAAAGCTGGGGATAAATGGAGAATTTGCATCGACTTTACCGACCTCAACAAGGCTTGCCCCAAGGACAGTTTCCCCCTCCCCAGGATTGATCAACTCATTGATGCCACTGCCGGACACGCGCAGCTGAGTTTTATGGACGCCTACTCAGGCTACAACCAGATCCGGATGCACGCCGTTGATTCGGAGAAGACAGTCTTCGTGACCAACTGAGGCATGTTCTGCTATGACGTAATGCCCTTCGGTCTTAAAAATGCCGGAGCGACCTACCAAAGGTTGGTCAACAAGATCTTCATAGTGAAAATAGGCCAGAATATGGAGGTTTACGTGGATGATATGCAAGTAAAGAGATTGGTCAGGAGCAACCATGTGCGAGACTTGGAGGAGGCATTCGGAGTACTGCGCAGACACCGGATGCGCCTCAATCCGGCGAAATGCGCATTCAGAGTCACATCTGGCAAATTCCTTGGGTTCATGGTCTCCAACTGCGGCATCGAGGCAAACCCCGCCAAGATCATGGCTATTCTAGACATGCCGGCACCAACCAAAATCAAGGAAGTACAGGAGCTCACCGAGCGGGTTGCCGCCCTCAGTCGATTCATGTCGCGATCGGCAGATAAATGCCTACCAATCTTTCAGACCCTTAAGGGCAACAAAACCTTCCAATGGACGACCGAATGTCAGCAGGCATTCGAGGCATTGAAGACCTATTTGGCATTGCCCCAATTGTTGGTTAAGCCAGAAACCGGGGACACTCAGGAGTTGTACTTGGCAGTATCATCGAAGGCGGTGAGTGTCGTGCTCATCAAGGAAGTGGAGGGCTTTCAACGCCCCATTTATTATATAAGTAAAATCTTGTTGGAGGCCGAGACTAGGTATCAGTTTATCGAGAAAGTCACCTTGGCGCTGGTAACATCCGCGCGGAAGCTACGGCCTTACTTCCAGGCGCATTCCAACACCGTCCTAACCGACCAGCCCATCAAGAAAATCTTATCCAAACCGGATATTTCGGGGCGGGTAATCAATTGGGCGGTTGAGCTAGGAGAGTTCGACCTTAGCTCCAAGCCCCGCACGGCTATCAAAGCTCAGGCCTTGGCCAACTTTCTGATCGAATCCTCCCCTCAAGAAGAACAAGTCCCAGACATCCCAGCCTCGGCGGAACCTTCGCAGCCATGGACCTTGTTTGTCGATGGCGCTTCCAACAAGAATCACTGTGGTGCGGGCTTCATCCTCACCAGTCCGGACGGATTTGAAATTCGGTGCACCCTCCGTTTCATGTTTTAGGTATCCAACAATGCGGCTGAATATGGGGCGCTCCTGGCTGGACTTCGCCTAGCCAAGGCGGTGATGGCTCGGAGGATAGAGGCGTCCAGCGATTCCCAGCTCGTGGTGCGTCAAGTCAATGGCGAATATGAAGCGAAGAAGGTCAGCATGTCCGCCTACCTGAAAAAGGTGAAGGAGGCCGCATCAACATTCGAATATTTCGTGTTACGCCATGTAATACGGGACCAAAACACCTTGGCTGATTCTCTCTCTAAGCTAGCCACAGCAGACTTAAGTGATTTGGATCATTCAATGTACACGGAAGTTTTGGCTCGTTCATCGGTAGATCCTACCTCCAAGGCCATACTGCCGACCATTTCAGAGCCGTCCTAGATCTACCCAATCATGTCTTTTCTCAAAAATGGTCAATTACCAGCGGACAAGAAGGAGGCGAGGCGGATCCAATCCAAAGCCAGTAATTATGTCATAGAAAAAGACATCCTCTACAAGAAAGCCTTCACGTTTCCCCTGCTACGGTGTTTGCGACCTTCCGAGTCAACCCAAGCCATCAAAGAAGTCCACGAGGGTATATGCGGTGCACATCAGGGGGGAAGAGTCCTAGCCCATAAAATACTGCGTCAGGGATATTATTAGCCCCAAATGCGAAAAGATTGCATTGACTACGTCAAGAAATGTGCCAAATGCCAAGTGTACGCACCAGTATCTCACTTCCCAGCCGCACCACTCCGATCGATCGAAGCAGCTCCCATTCCATTTGCCACATGGGGCATGGATATCAAGGGGCCATTCCCACCGGCTCGTTACCAGTGTAAGTTTGTGGTCGTCGTGGTGGATTATTTCACAAAATGGGCCGAGGCCGAGGCCTTATCCAGTATACCAGGGAGTGCCAATCATGAATTTTTTATCAAGTCAGTGGTATATCGATATGGAGTCCCCAGGGTACTCATCACGGATAATGGCAAGCAATTTGACAATCATGCCTTCGCAGCATTCTGTGCAGAGCATCGCATTGACCACCGACGTGGCGCCTTGAAGCACCCACAAACCAGTGGACAGTGAGAGGCCACCAATAAAATCTTATTGAAGGGGATAAAAACCAGACTGGATGGAGCAAAGGTTCGGTGGTTGGACGAACTGCCTTGCATATTATGGGCGGACCGCACCACTCCGAAAACAGCCACCGGAGAATCTCCATTCCGCCTTGCTTTTGGAATGGATACAGTCGTCCCATTGGAGGTCAGGTTTACTTCCCACCGGATCACGAACTACGACTCAACCTCCAACGAATCGGGCTTGTGTGCAAATTTGGACCTCGTGGACGAAGTACGAGATCAAGCCCAGATCTGAATAGTGGCCAATCAACAGCAAGTAGCCAACCACTACAATAAAAAGGTGTGTCCGTGGTCATTCAAAGTTGGCGACCTCGTCCTTCGACGGACCATTGCCTCCGACCCAACCATCCAGGGAAAGCTCGCTCCGAATTGGGAAGGGCCGTATCAAATCACCGAGGCACTACACAGGTTCCTATCACCTTAGGGAAATGGACGGTAAAGCCTTGCCACGAGCATGGAACGCGGAGCACCTCCGCCCATTCTACCAGTGACTATCCCCACCTTTGTAAATAAGCCCCGGCGGCCCATTTTTCATCTATAAGTGCAATTCCCGATTCAGACTTCTACTCCATTCTCCAGCACCAGCGGCCATAAGGTCGACAATCTGACAATATCAATAACATGTGGCTCCGCACTGACACAAAAATCATCCCGGCACCGTGCCGATGCAAGACCCATTTGGCCCAACGGATTCCCAAGTGTGGAATTCATTAGACCGAGGAGGGTAGACACGGCTCCCGTCGAGGTGAAACCCATTCGGCCCAATGAGTTCACCAAGTGTGGAACGCATTGGGCCGATGAGGGTAGACACGGCCCTGTGCCGACACAAAAATCATCCCGGCTCCGCGCCGAGGTGAGACCCATTCGGCCCAAAGAGTTCACCAAGTGTGGAACACATTGGGCCGAGGAGGGTAGACACGGCCCTGTGTCGACACAAAAATCGTCCCGGCTTCGCACCGATGTAAGACCCATTCGGCCAAAAGAGGCCAAAAGAGTTCAGCAAGTGTGGAACGCATTGGGCCGCGGAGGGTAGACACGGCCCTGTGCCGACACAAAAATCATCCCGGTACCGTGCCAATGTAAAAACCATGCGGCCCAAAGAATCCACCAAGTATGGGGCTCATTGGACCGAGGAGGATAGACACGGCTCCGTGCCGAGGTGACGGTTCAATTCAAACACGACCTTTTCAAAAAAAAAATCGAGACAGTTCAAGTCAAAGGTGTTTTTCATTGATTCAAATGTCAAGTTTACATGAGCGCCGAAAGAGGTGGATATTTGGCACATCGGTGCAGTGCAAAAAAAAAAAAAAAAAAAAAAGTATTATCCTCTGGGGTGTTCACTTTGGTGCGAGTAAAATCACAAGTACAATCTCCAGGAGGGTCTGTCCCACTGCACCCCGCCTCATCCGCGCCGACCTGAAGAAGAAAGACCGGAATTGGGGGTGGGCCCATCGGTGAGACCACGCCATCCTGAGGGGTCGTAGGAGTCTCCTCTAGGTTCGGAGAAGTCGGAGGTTCCTCACCCTCGAACACCGTTTCTAACCTCCGAAGCATTTCGGCGTCATCTACTTTGGGGATCTCAATTTCCTCATCAACAGGGGCGAGGCATTCGGCTCCAGTGTAGTCAATACCAGGCACCGTCTCGTCCACAAACTCCTTCAAGGCCTGTGCCCCCTCGGAAAAGCTCTGAAGAGAGCAGCGCCCCACCAATTCCTTGAAGTCCTTGAACTTCTGGTATAGTCGTACCGCCCCAGCGGCGAGAGAGTGCGTCTTCAGATAGGCTGCCATGAACTTGGTCCTATGATCTCTCGCGCGCACCAGGGCCGACTTCAGCTGGCCGACCCGATCCTCCCTAGCCTTAGCATCCTCTTCAAGACGGCGCTTATGCTCGCGTACTTGGGCAAGTTCTCTCTACAGGCGGGTCACCTCGGTAGAAATAGACGTCACCTCCCGCTCCTTGTACCGAAGTTGCATTCGGGCAGGGTCCTGCTCTTACTCGGCCCTATGCAGTTTACTGTCTGTTTCGGCCAAGTCCCGGGCCATCTCCTCAGCACGCTCCTTTAATGTCTCCATATATACACTGAGCTACACCAAAACACGAAGAGCAGTTAGAAGAAAATCAATAACAAGTTAGAATGGAGAGGGCGGCACTACCATGCCCTGATTACTTACCAATGCACCCAGGGTATCCGCCCCAGAGAAAAGCAAAGGCATGGGAATCCCCCGCCCAAGTGACCGATCCCGGGGCAAGATGACCCTCTTCATCAGCTCTCTTGCAGCGCGGATGTCACCCATGGCCGTTTCCTCCTCAGCCAGTGCCCAATCCGAGCAGAAAGCACCCTCGTCACCAGTGCGGTCCTGCGGACGGGGACCCATCAGGGGGAGTCATCCAAACTCACTAGGGACTCTCCCCTGCCCCTGAATTACCCTCGGCCTCTCTTGTGGGGGAACCGGGGACGTCTGAACCCGTATCGGGGTAGGCTGCCTGCCCGCGCTTCCTCCCACTGCCTCTCCAAGAGCAAGGACTGCCTCCGGCCCGGCCGCGGTACTCCCCCTTCTTGAAAAATAAAGCACACGGTACCGGAGAGTTAGTGGCATAGCATAGACGCGTGCGGCCTCGGCCAAGGAAGTATCAGGTGAGAAATTACGTGTCCTCTTCGATGGCCTTTTTGTCAAGTTAGTCTCAACACCGGCCTGATCCGCCGACGTCTTCATGATCCGCTCCTCCTTAGCCATCTTCGCCGCGGCCTCCTTCCGAGCCGCATCCTTCTTCTTCAGCTCCATCAGATAAGTCTTGTTTAGCTTCACTGCGAGAAACAACAAAAGAATCAGCCCAGTTAGTATGTCGACGTCGGCCAGCTCTATACCAAAATAATACTCACACAGACGATTCTCGTGCAAAACGAGGGGGTCCTTCAGCTCGGCCACGCGAACGGGAGCCCCCTCGGAGCGCCGAGCAAGACGCAACATCTCAGACTCCTCGGGCATTAGGGTGACATCTGTGTTGAGTGTCTCAGCGTCCAACTTCTTCCACACATTCCTCAGCAGCACGTCATCACCACGGATGTAGAAGAATTTATTCTTCCACAGTTTGATTGAGGTCGGCTTGTCAGCTAGGAGGTCGCTGAAGTCAGGCTTCTTGGCAAAATAATACCACCCCGTTCTACAGTAGTCGTTGAAGGTGAACATGTGGCGGAACATGTTCAGGGTCGGTACGTGCCCCAACCTCTGAAAGTAGATAACAAATGCTATCAAGTTCTTCCCAGAGTTCGGCATCAGTTGGATAGGGGCCACTTGGTAGTATTCTAAGATCTCGACCACCAACTTTGGTACCGGAACTCGGAAGCCGGCCTTAAACATCTCGAGGTTGATGCACAGTTCCGACCTCCGACTCCAGCAGGCCCGCGCCCCCTTAGTGGGCATTCTGATCTCCACGTCATCCGGTATCTGGTACCATTCCCGGAGACTGTCGAACTCGGCCTTGGTCAAAAGGCAAATCTCACCGCGAGCATCAAAATCTGGGGGAGCCTCAGCCTCCTCCCGAGCCTGGATCAAAACCTCGGAGCCGACCTCGTGTGTGGACACGCCCACCAAAAGATCACGTCGTGAGGGTCCAGCTGTCGGTCCTGGCTGCCCCACTTCGACCTCCTCCTCGGTGACCAACTCCACCTCGGGACCACCCTCCGATACTCAGTCTACGGATCCACTAGTCGAGGACGTGCCCGAGGTCGTCCCATTACCAGACGAGGATGAGCTGCTGCTGCTGCTACTGGAAGATGTCCCCGCACCCTCTATTTTTACTTCCACTTCGGTCTCCCTACCCTCCTCAGCCATATTTCAAGACTTGGAAGAAAAAAATACTTACTGATTACTGATATAAGGTAGCGCCGACGTCAAAGAACCGAGCCGCTACGAGATGTCCGAGCCGAGGTGCAAAGAAAGTACCGATGTGCAGAGGCAAAACCGATGTAAGCGACTACAACAGTGATCTCAGGGTGAGGGGCCTCCATACCCCACCGCCCCTTTTATAAGGCGCCATGCCTGCTCATGTCCACGTGGGAGCAAAACACTGGGTCATCGGTCGATGCATTTATTACCGACAAAATGTAACGGGTCCATCGAACAGGTCCCGCCTTGCGGTATCCATGACCGACCCGGATCCTAACCCGGATCTAGGAGAATTCTTTTAGACTTCTATTCGGACAGAAGCAGTTCGTGACGGCCTCGGACCTCCTCTGACAGATCAGACCGATGAGTATTGGCCGCAATGCCCACATCGGTCATATTGGCTCGGATCACGTGATCAGCGCGTGACGGCCTTGGATTTTCCTCTGACATATCAGATCGGTGTGTATTGGCCGCAGTGCCCACATCGGTCGGGTTGGTTTAGATCACGTGAGAATCCCGTGACGGCCTCGGCATTTCATCCTCAGCAATGACCGATGTGTATTGGCAGCAGTGCCCACATCGGTCGAGTTGGCTCGGATCACGTGCTCAGCATGTGACCGCCTCAGTACTTCTTCCTCAGCAATGACCGATGTGCACCAGCCGCAGTCCCCACATCGGTCGAATTGGCTCGGATCACGTGAGAATCCCGTGACGGCCTCGGCATTTCTTCCTCAGTAATGACCTTTGTGTATTGGCCGCAGTGCCCACATCGGTCGAATTGGCTCGGATCACGTGAGAATCCCGTGACGGCATGGGCATTTCATCCTCAGCAGTGACCGATGTGTATTGGCCGCAGTGCCCACATCGGTCAAATTGGCTCAGGTCACGTGGTCTGTGCGTGACGGCCTCGGCCCTACACCCTCAACAATGCTGTCGCGTATTAGTCGCAGTGCCCACCTCGGCCACGGTCCTACGCCCTCAACAATACCGAGGTGTATTAGCCGCAGTACCCACCTCGGCCATAGACCTACGCCCTCAACAATGCCGATGTGATCGAGCCGCAGCGCTCACCTCGGGCTCGGACCTACACCCTTAGCAACCACCCCGGCGCAGTCTTTTCCATACTAGTTTTCCCACCACAGCTCCACCACGAGGCATTTTTCCTCAGATGTTTGACCAAACCACCCGCCTCATCAAGAAGGAAAGTACGAATAATCCGAATCTTCCAAATTCAGCAGAGCAACGAGGCAAGTTGTTAACAGGAAAACCCATTTCTCTATTTTTTGCTCAGTCGAACCCTACAGATTCGGTAGGGTAACGAGGCAAGTGTTAGGGAATTACACCACGCAAGAAATACAACACTAATGCATAGTACTCAATATCAGTGCCACGTGGAGATTACCCATTCGACATAAGAAGGCCCCTGAAGCACAAAAACAAAGGGCAAAATCGGTATTGCCCCTCAAACACAAGAACAAAGGGTAAGATCGGCATTTTGGGATTTTGCACTATTCACTATAAATAGGGTGAATCCCGAAATGCCGATCTTACCCTTTGTTCTTGGGTATGAGGGGCAATACCGATTTTACCCTTTGTTTTTGTGCTTCAGGGGCCTTCTTATGTCGAATGGGAAATCTCCACGTGGCACTGACAGATCTCCACGTGGCACTGATATTGAGTCCTATGCATCAGGGTTGTATTGCTAGCGTGGCGTAATTCCCTAACACTTGCCTCGTTGCCCTGCCAAATATGTAGGGTTCGGCTGAGCAAAAAATAGAGAAATGGGTTTTTCCCTTAACAACCATCAACAATTTCACTAAGTAGAGAGCTAGAATTTGGCATCATTTTGAACATAGATTGGTGGAAACAAGTTGTTTCATCAGATGCAACAAACTAAAGAAGTTTGTTGTTCGTTAAGCATTCACTGATATGGGTTGGTTTACTAATTCTTAAATACCAGATACCTACACGTTCCAACCATGTGAGGCAGTTCTATACTAATCTTCAAGTAGAACAAGGTATGGAAAACAATGTAGATGATTCGTCCACACAGATTTCCAGTTAGGTATAGGGGCAAAAGATTATCTTGGACATTCATAGTCTCGCCCATCTCTTAGATATTTCTACAGATGGAGAACTTGTTTATGTAGAGCCAAAGATTCTAGTTATAGATGAGTGGGAGCTTTCATTGGTACAGGAGTAGATGATGTTAGGTCCCAAATTGAGAGAAAGTAATTGTCGACCAGTTCCCAGAGTATATAGTCACATTATACAGCACAACATTGTTCTCAGAAGTAGTCATAGGGATGCTATTGTGCACATTTGCTAAGTTGTTGCTTATTGTGTTTCCGTATGGCTATAACTCTGTCTGCCATACTTGATCTTATGAACGCTCATTACTTCATTGCTTTATTCTCGGGCTGGAAGTCTTCCTTATGGTAGGTTGCTCACTCACTTATTTGTTCAACTAGGGATAGACCTTCCTCAAGGTGACTGTGTAGAATGGTCCATCTATACAAACATTGGCTGGAATTCACTATTTAGGCTCAGTCTTCAAGATATCGTTCTCAGAGATGACGAGTTAGATAAAATTCCTTGTACATATCCATGATCATGGTGACAGTCAATCAAGCAGATTCAGTGTAAGGTACTTCCATCTTCATCAAGGATTGAGTTGGCTTCAACGGATGATCGTAGTGACTCAACATACACTCCCACAGATTCTACTCTTGCTCACAACTAGAAAAATACAATGTTGTTGACAATTGAACAAAAAAGTATGCCACAATGGTGAGGGGTTTGTGATGATGAATCATAGGTAAGGGATCCTCAAACTACGGTTCTTGATATCACAGAGCTACAAGATGCATTGATAGATGCTCACATGCTAGTGTCTGAGTTACGTGTACACCATCAGTGAGCTCAGATTGATATATCATCACACAAGGAGGTTACGCTGCAAAGCATTTTAGTTTGAAGCAACGTGTGATAGCGACTAAAAATGCTATGCTACAGTCACAGAATACCCTTGAGACTATTCGAAAAGGTGTATCCCCTATGCGAAATGCATTGACTTTGGCCAGTTTGGTCTCACCAGCTCCTATAGAAGTAGAGGCAAAGATTACAATGAAGTATAAGAGAATTCATAAGCATAGAGTTCATTCTATAGCTGGATTTCAGTATGTAAAAGGAATTAATGGTAACATCCTTCATCAGGTGGTTGGTTTGGTTCGCTCAACTTGTTTGACAGCATGAGTTGGACCTTGTTGAAATGATTGTTAACTTATTGCTATTACTTCGTTCGCTAGCTTCCTATCGTCTAGAGTAGAGATTCTATTTTAAGTCTATCTATCTTTACCGCCTAAACATTATTTCACTTTTTACAGATTATCTCATCTGGTGTGTGTATCATGCTTTTTAGTTCTGCATATGTAGTTGTTCTTTGGTTTCTGCTTACATCTTATTTATATTTGTATTTTATTTTTGTTCACCTAATGTCAGCATCTTCTATCATCATGTAAGTAGTGTTGGTAATGGGTTGATCGTGGCACAGCATAACCTGCTCTGATAAACATTGGTATCAGAGTAGTATGCATTCATTTTGGATATACCGTGACATAGCACTGATACCAAACTCTGTCACACCCCATTTCCCGACGTATTGGTATTGTAGAATGTAACGGGATCTCTCCATCCTATTAAGGCATAAGAAATCCCCTTCTAGGACCACAAGTCACAGCAATCCAAACATCAACACCAAACAAGGATATTATCAGAGTAAATTTACTAACTTATTTTCAAACCTCAATAATTCTAACAAAGTAAGTAAATTAAGTAGAAGACTTAAACAACTAAAACAAATTATTAAAGGGCTGACGTTCACTAATAAAAGTTCCATAATTATTTAAATCCATAAAAATAAACATTATTTAGGTTCCATTGTTCCAAATAAATAAAACCATTATTTAAACCAATTATTCTCAAAATAAAAACCAATAAAATTCTCAACCATTGGTTTCAAGCATATTAAATGTAAACCCAAATAAATATATTCCCAATCCTAAACAGAAATGGATTAGACACCGCCAAGGCCTATCAGCAAGCTTACGCATCATCAGATAGATCAAAGACGTCCACCTCCTGCTCATAGTCCTCATCCTCAACACATGAAGGACTGCACCCAGAAGAGTCACAAGAAATAGTAGCAACATCTACAAGAGTTTGTGCGCGCAAAGTAAGCACAACCACCAAGCTTAACAAGAAAACCAAACATGCGCAAACAATATGCATGAAATTATAAACTACAGTCAGGTATATAACTGTAAGTGTTAGCTCAGGACAACCCACACATTAAGTCTCCAGTCTGCATGGGTCTCCTCCAATCAGATGATACAGCCTCAAAGTTGGTGTACAGTATCACCCCCAATGTATAGGTCTTTTGTTATGGTGCAAGCCTGTATTACACCAATCACTTGCCTGCAACTCATCCCAAACTTGTATTCCGCCAACCACTTAAGGAGATGATAATCCCATTAGTTGACTTGTCTGCCCACCCATATTACGTCGGCAATGGGAAGCATTGCAGCTATATTCATACCACTTTTTTATTGAACCCATGCCATTACATACCCCCTAATGGCTTTGGGTCAGTTATTGGGATAACATATTATGCAACTAGCCACGTCTACCTAATTAACCAAATTACTAGATTGTAACATTGCTAAGCTTCTGACCCCGTCTGTCCTCCCACCTAGGACCTTAGGACTTGACTCGGTTACAAATGGTCAATGCAAAGCAACATCAGTGAGAAGTGGTGCAAGCGTCCCATTCGACCCGCCTTCCTCCTTATTGACTAAACCAGACATCATGAATCAAACATAGGTCAGTCGCTTTTGTAGAAAGGTAGCAGGTATCCCATTCCACCCACCCTCCAATCCTTATCGGCACTGCTAACCCCAAACACAAGGAATGCATATGCATGATCACGCAAAGTAGTTTAATAGATGGCATGTTATCAAACATGAGCATGTTATCAATCGCAACCATCACACAGCAAGATTCAAATACAACTAATACTACCAAACAATGGTCTAATTTTCTTACAGAAAGATAAAAAATAGATCCCCGACATGCTGAAAGGACAGTCTTCTACCAGTGCTTTCATATCTCTAACAAGATCATAATCAAACATAATTTATTAACGTGTTATTAACGTGTTATTCAGTAGCTTCATATTTATCCGCTCGCTCGAATCCCCCAGCAGATACATGAGCTAGGCCGAATCCTGAATTCATTGGCCACCCGAGGAAGGATGAGGCTGAGGACCGACCCTAGGTTGGCAAGGCAACGCCTGGACCAAACGAGGCCACCATCTCCACTGCACGTCATCGACCCACCTTCAAAGGAGGACATCCCTTATGAGCGCGTGCACATGGTCAGGCGCGCGATGCTTTGATATAGTTCAACGGATGGTTCAACAGTTAGTCGTGACATTCCCCGACCGGCAATAATCAAATCAGGGTGCGGCGAAAGTCCGTCGAGCAGCCGACCTATATTGGCAGAGGCGACCGGCTCGACCGCAGATGACACTATCAAAATCCATCGACCCCGGGTGGCCGCAGCGCCCACCTCGGCCTCATAAGATTCTGAGGATAATGAAATTCGTGACCCTTCCACACAAGGGCGGAAGGCCATGTCCATCATCGGTGGTCCAGCGGCGGGCAACACATCGACCAGAGCCAGAAAGGCATACGCACGAAGCGTCAAATCGACTGAATGGCCAGGAAAGAGAGCCTGGACAGGGGATTTCCTGACCTTCAGCGACGAAGACCTGTGCAGGTTAGAGTTGCCCCATTAATATGCCATAGTTATCACTATGCGGATAGAAGACAGTGGCGTTCATAAGATCATGGTGGACACGGGCAGCACCGTTGATATCTTCTACTGGCAAGCCTTTCAGCGGATGGAGATCCCATTGGAACGGTTGCTACCCGTGGACTACCCTCTAGTCAGCTTCTCAGGTGATCTAGTCAGCGTAAAGGGATCAGTTTGGTTGCCAGTTAGAGTGGGTACTTACCCATGGGAATCAAGGATAACCATGAATTTCCTGGTGGTCGATGTCCCGTCTTCCTACAATGCATTGCTGGGGAGGCCCGGGATGATCGCCCTCAGATCAGTCCCATCCCCCTATCATTTGGTCATCAACTTCCCTACCCCCAGAGGAGCGGGGGAGTGCAGGACAGATCTATTAGTGTCTCGTAAGTGTTATTCGGTTGAACTCACCGATTTCAAGAAACCGGTCCCGCGAAGAACAAATCAGCTGATGTCCCGAATAGAACACTCGGACGAGCCGACGGACCTTAAAAAGCCAGCCCACGCTGCCCAAGTACAAATTGAGGATCTCCGCGATGATCCGAAACAGCAAAGAGGTACACCCGCAGAAGACCTAGTTCAAATCCCGTTAACCGAGGAGAATCCGGATAGGACGATCCAAATAGGATCCTCCCTCAGAGAGCCGCAAAGGACGGAGCTTGTCAATTTGTTAAGGACCAACGCCGATATCTTCGCTTGGTCTGCAGCTGATATGCCAGGTATCCCAAGGGACATAGCGCAGCATTGCCTCAATGTGGATCCCCAGTGCCGGCCAATACGATAGAAGAAGCCGTCATTCGCCGCCTCCCATCAGCGGATTATCGATGAGGAAGTAGGGAAATTGCTAGATGCTGGGTTCTTGGGAAATCCATTATCTAGAGTGGCTCGCCAACGTTGTCATGGTCCCAAAAGCTGGAGATAAATGGAGAATTTGCATCGACTTTACCGACCTCAACAAGGCTTGCCCCAAGGACAGTTTCCCCCTCCCAAGGATTGATCAACTCATTGATGCCACAGCCGAACACGCGCAGCTGAGCTTTATGGACGCCTACTCAAGCTACAACCAGATCAGGATGCACGCCGCTGATTCGGAGAAGACAGCCTTCGTGACCAACCGAGGCCTGTTCTTCTATGATGTAATGCCCTTCGGTCTTAAAAATGTCGGAGCGACCTACCGAAGGTTGGTCAACAAGAGCCTGGTCAGGAGCAACCATGTGCGGGACTTGGAGGAGGCATTCGGAGTACTGCGTAGACACTGGATACGCCTCAATCCGGCGAAATGCGCATTCGGAGTCACTTCTGGCAAATTCTTTGGGTTCATGGTCTCCAGCCGCGGCATCGACGTAAACCCCGCCAAGATCATGGCTATTCAAGACATGCCGGCACCAACCAGAATCAAGGAAGTACATGAGCTCAGCGGGCGGGTTGCCGCCCTCAGACGATTCATGTCGCGATCGGCAGATTAATGCCTACCATTCTTTCAGACCCTTAAGGGCAACAAAACCTTCCAATGGACAACCGAATGTCAGCAGGCATTCGAGGCATTGAAGACCTATTTGGCATCCCCCCCACTGTTGGTTAAGCCAGAAACCGGGGACACTCTGGAGTTGTACTTGGTAGTATCATCGAAGGTGGTGAGTGCCATGCTCATCAAGGAAGTGGAGGGCGTTCAGCGCCCCATTTATTATATAAGTAAAATCTTGTTGGAGGCCGAGACCAGGTATCAGTTTATCGAGAAAGTCGCATTGGCGCTGGTAACATCCGCGCAGAAGCTACGGCCTTACTTCCAGGCGCATTCCATCACCGTCCTAACCGACCAGCCCCTCAAGAAAATCTTATCCAAACCGGATATTTCAGGGCGGGTAATCAATTGGGCGGTCGAGCTAGGAGAGTTCGACCTTAGCTACAAGCCCCGCACGGCTATCAAGCTCAGGCCTTGGCCAACATTCTGATCGAATCCTCCCCTCAAGAAGAACAAGTCCCAGACATCCCAGCCTCGACGGAACCTTCGCCGCCATGGACCTTGTTTGTCGATGGCGCTTCCAACAAGAATCACTGTGGTGCGGGCTTCATCCTCACCAGTCCGGATGGATTTTAAATTCAGTGCGCCCACCGTTTCATGTTTCAGGTATCCAACAATGCGGCTGAATATGATGCGCTCCTGGCTGGACTACGCCTGGCCAAGCCGGTGATGGCTCGGAGAATAGAGGCGTCCAGCGATTCCCAGCTCGTGGTATGTCAAGTCAATGGCGAATATGAAGCGAAGAAGGTCAGCATGTCCGCATACCTGAAAAAGGTGAAGGAGGCCGCATCAACATTCGAATATTTCGTGTTATGCCATGTACTACGGGACCAAAACACCTTGGCCGATTCTCTCTCCAAGCTAGCCACAGCAGACTTAAGTGATTTGGATCATTCAGTGTACACGGAAGTTTTGGCTCGTTCATCGATAGATCCTACCTCCAAGGCCATACGGCCGGCCATTTCAGAGCCATCCTGGATCGACCCAATCATGTCTTTTCTCAAAACAGGTCAATTACCAACGGACAAGAAGGAGGCGAGGCGGATCCAATCCAAAGCAAGTCATTATGTCATAGAAAAAGAGATCCTCTACAAGAAAGCCTTCACGTTTCCCCTGCTACGGTGTTTGCGACCTTCCGAGTCAACCCAAGCCATCAAAGAAGTCCACGAGGGTATATGCGATGCACATCGGGGGGGAAGAGTCCTAGCACATAAAATACTAAGTCAGGGATATTATTAGCCCCAAATGGGAAAAGATTGCATTGACTACGTCAAGAAATGTGCCAAATGCCAAGTGTATGCACCAGTATCTCACCTCCCAGCCGCACCACTCCGATCGATCGAAGCAGCTCCCATTCCATTCGCCACATGGGGCATGGATATCATGGGGCCATTCCCACCGGCTCGTTACCAGTGTAAGTTTGTGGTCGTCGCGGTGGATTATTTCACAAAATGGGCCGAGGCCGAGGCCTTATCCAGTATACCAGAGAGTGCCATTCGCGAATTCTTTATCAAGTCAGTGGTATATCGATATGGAGTCCCCAGGGTACTCATCACGGATAATGGAAAGCAATTTGACAATCATGCCTTCGCAGCATTCTATGCAGAGCATCGCATTGACCACCGACGTGGCGTCGTGAAGCACTGGCAAACCAGTGGACAGACAGAGGCCACCAATAAAATCTTATTGAAGGGGATAAAAACCAGATTGGATGGAGCAAAAGGTCGGTGGTTGGGCGAACTTCCTCGCATATTATGGGCAGACCACACCACTCCGAAAACAGTCACAGGAGAATCTCCATTCCGCCTTGCTTTTGGAACGGATGCAATCGTCCCATTGGAGGTTAGGTTACTTCCCACCGGATCGCCAACTACGACTCAACCTCCAGCAAATTGGGCCTGGGTGCAAATTTGGACCTCGTGGACGAAGTACGAGATCAAGCCCAGATCCGAATTGCGGCCAATCAATAGCAAATAGCCAAGCACTACAATAAAAAGGTGTGTCCGTGGTCATTCAAAGTTGGCGACCTTGTCCTCCGACGGACCATTGCCTCCGACCCGACCAACCAGGGAAAGCTCGCTCCGAATTGGGAAGGGCTGTATCAAATCACCGAGGCACTACACACAGGTTCCTATCACCTTAAGGATATGGACGGTAAAGCCTTGCCACCAGCATGGAACGCGGAGCACCTCCACCCATTTTACCAGTGACTATCTCCACCTTTGTAAATAAGCCCCGACGGCCCATTTTTCATCTATAAGTGCAATTCCCGATTCATACTTCTACTCCATTCTCCAGCACCAGCGGCCATAAGGTCGACAATCTGACAATATCAATAACGTGTGGCTCCGCACCGACACAAAAATTGTCCCGGCACCGTGCCAATGTAAGACCCATTTGGCCCAACGGATTCCCAAGTGTGGAACGCATTAGGCCGAGGAGGGTAGACACGGCTCCGCGCCGAGGTGAGACCCATTCGGCCCAATGAGTTCACCAAGTGTGGAACGCAATGGGCCGAGGAGGGTAGACATGGCCCTATGCCGACAGAAAAATAATCCGGCTCCATGAGGTAAGACCCATTCGGCCCAAAGAGTTCACCAAGTGTGGAACGCATTGAGCCGAGGAGGGTAAACACAGCTCCGTGCCGAGGTGAGACCCATTCGGCCCAAAGAGTTCACCAAGTGTGGAACACATTGGGCCGAGTAGGGTAGACACGGCCTTGTGCCGACACAAAAATCATCCTGGCTCCACGACGATGTAAGACCCATTCGGCCCAAAGAGTTCACCAAGTGTGGAACGCATTGGGCCGCGGAGGGTAGACACGGCCCTGTGCCGACACAAAAATCGTCCCGGCACCGTTCCAATGTAAAAGCCATGCGGCCCAAAGAATCCACCAAGTATGGAGCGCATTGGGGCGAGGAGGATAGACACGGCTCTATCCCGAGGTGACGGTTCAATTCAAACACGACCTTTTCAAAAAAAAAAAACCGAGACAGTTCAAGTCAAAGGTGTTTTTCATTGATTCAAATGTCAAGTTTACATGAGCGCCGAAAGAGGCGGCTATTTGGCACATCGGTGCAGCGAAAAAAAAAAAAAAAAAAAAAAAAGAAAACTAAGTATTATCCTCTGGGGTGTTCACTTCGGTGAGAGTAAAATCACAAGTACAGTCTACAGGAGGGTCTGTCCCGCTGCACCCCGCCTCATCCGCACCGACCTGAAGAACAAAGACCGGAATTGGGGTGGTCCCATCGACGAGACCGCGCCATCCTGAGGGGTCGTAGGAGTCTCCTCCAGGTCTGGAGAAGCCGGAGGTTCCTCACCCTCGAACACCGTTTCTAACCTCCGAAGCATTTCGGCGTCATCTACTTCGGGGATTTCAATTTCCTCATCAACAGGGGCGAGGCATTCAGCTCCAGTGTAGTCAATACCTGGCACCTTCTCGTCCACAAACTCCTTCAAGGCCTGTGCCCCCTTGGAAAAGCTCTGAAGAGAGCAGGGCCCCACCAATTCCCTAAAGTCCTCGAACTTCTGGTATAGCCGTACCGCCCCAGCGGTGAGAGAGCGCGTCTTCAGATAGGCTGCCTTGAACTTGGTCCTATGATCTCTCGCGCGCTCCAGGGCTGACTTCAGCTGGCCGACCCCATCCTCCTTGGCCTTGGCATCCTCCTCAAGACGGCGCTTATGCTCGCGTACCTGGGAAAGTTCTCTCTGCAGGCGGGTCACCTCTATAGAAATAGACGTCACCTCTCGCTCCATGTACCGAAGTGGCGTTCGGGCATGTCCCGCTCTTCCTCAGCCGTATGCAGTTTACTGTCCGTTTCGGCCAAGTCCCGGGCCATCTCCTCGGCACGCTCCTTTAATGTCTCCATATATACACCGAGCTACAACAAAACACGAAGAGTAGTTAGAAGAAAATCAAGAACAAGTTAGAATGGAGAGGGCGGCACTACCATGCCCTGATTACTTACCGATGCACCCAGAGTATCCGCCCCAGAGATAAGCGAAGGCATGGGAAGCCCCCGCACTAGTGACCGATCCCGGGGCAAGATGGCCCCCTTCATCAGCTCTCTTGCGGCGCGGATGTCGCCAATGGCCGTATCCTCCTCAGTCAGCGCCCAATCCGGGCGGAAAGCACGCTCGTCACCAGTGCGGTCCCGCGGACGGGGACCCATCAGGGGGAGTCGTCCAAACTCACTAGGGACTCTCCCCTACCCTTGAATTACCCTCGGCCTCTCTTGTGGGGGAAGCGGGGACGTCTTGGGCTGAATAGGATCTCTCTCAAAAGCTAGGCTGCATAATGGCTCAAGAAGAGAGTTTCTTCAAGCAAAAATCTAGAATATGTTGGCTCAAACAGGGTGACAGGAATACTTCTTATTTTCATAAATCAGTTAAAGCTCGCCAAAACTGAAATCATATTTCCTCTCTACAAGAGGAGGGTGGCCGTGTTTTCACTGATGTTGTTGGGATTAAAAAGGTGGCTGAAGATTACTTCTGTGACTAATATGGTCCTCCTTCCCCCCCCATTGGAGCCCATTCCTTTGGACCTATATGACAAAGGGTTATCTGTGGAGCAAAGTTCTAGCTTGGCTGCCTTGTAAAGAAGAGATCCTCAGAGCCATAAAGTCTATGAAGACCCAGAAAGCCCCTGGGCCGGATGGTTTCAGTATGAGTTTTTTCATTGCAGCCTAGGATATTGTAAAGGTAGATATTACTGCAACGGTCAAGAGCTTCTTCTACAACCCAAGACATATTAGAGAAGTAAATCAAACCCTTCTTTGCCCCATCGCAAAGAAGGAAGGGGCATCCTCCATTACTGATTTCCACCCCATTGCTCTTTGTAATACTTTGTACAAGATCATTGCAAAAATTCTGGCTCTAAGGTTGAAAGAAGTGGTGGAAGATCTTGTCAGTCCTTATCAATCGGCTTTTATCCATGGCTGGAACATTGTGGATAATATCATGATTTGTACGGATCTCGTCCAAGGTTTCAACAAGAAAAATCATTCTCATACTGCTTTGCTCGAGATTGATCTTCAAAAAACTTAGGACAAAATCAAATGGGAATGCATCAGAGAAGTTCTAAACAAAATGAAGTTCCCTGAGAGATTCTCTCAATGGATTTGGTAGTGTGCCTCTTCGGCCAAATTCTCAGTTTTGGTGAATGGCAGCCCAGCTGGGTTCTTCAATGATAAAAGGGGGAATTAGACAAAGTTGTCCCATGTCTCCCCTCCTGTTCACCCTTGCTCTGGAAGGATTATCTAGGCAGCTTCAGATCAAATCTCATCAGCATCAGATTGGCCTCTTCCCCGGGTGTAAGGAAATTGAGCTCACTCATTTGGCTTTTGCAGATGACATTACGATCTTCTCAAAAGGTAATACCAAATCTCTTTCGGCTATCATGTATGTCCTGGGATACTCCAATTCTATGTCTGGCCTAACCATCAACAAGCAAAAATCCATTATGTTCCCGACTGGGATTGATGAGCCACATCTCAAGAACCTTCGTAGCATTGTGGATTTTCCCCTTCGTAAACTTCAGGTTACATATCTTGGGCTCCCTCTCATTACTGCTAGACTTTCAGCCCATCATTGTTCTCCTATTCTTGACAGATTAAGGAAGAGGCTCCAACTTTGGAAAGCCAAAGTGCTTTCTTAAGTGGGCAGATTAGAGCTGGTTAGATCAGTCAAGCAGAGTTCCTAATTGTATTGAACAAGGGTCTTTGGCCTTCCTAATTCAATAATCCAAAAAATTATAAGTGCCTTCTTATGGAAAGGAGGGGAGAATAATAAGTTCCTTCATACTATTTCTTGGGCCAAAGTGTGTCTGCCAAAGGAGAAGGGTGGTCTGGGAATTCGTAAAGTCAAGGAGGTTAACCTTGCCTGCATCATCAATATGATTTGGCAACTGGTGGGGGAAAAATCCAGCATATGGGTTAAATGGATTTATAGTAGATACCTAAAGAAAGACTCTCTATAGACTGCATCTGTAAGCAAGGATTCTTCTTGGGTTTGGAGATCCATCCTTTACCACAGGCAAATGGCGCTTCCCAATATTCGATCCCTTATTAATGATGGATCCTCAACCCTCCTATGGCTGGATAATTGGCATCCTCATGGTGTTCTAGTGTTGGCTTATGGGGAAAGGATTAGAGCTGATTACGGTCGGGATAGAATGGCCACTGTCTCTTTAATCCTGTCTGATGGATCATGGTGCATTGGTAGGGCTTCATCTTCGCCCCTTCTACAAATGTGGGAAGTGCTAATTATGACCCCCCACTGCCCCCCTAAGAGTGGGGACATCACTATTTGGTTTGCTTCCTCAAATGGTAGATTCTCCTCCCCATCGGCATGGGATTCGATCAGACCACGAAGCCCCAAGGTTGAATGGTTTGATGTGGTATGATTTCATGGGCATTATCCCTGTCATAGTTTTATCCTTTGGAGAGCATTAACTATGACTCTCCCGACAAGCTCGTTTCTCGGTGAAAGAGGTATAATCTCCAACCCCTCTTGTGGCCTGTGCTGGGTGACAGATGAAGATGTTAACCACCTCTTTTTTGAGTGTCCCTTTTCCAAGAAAGTTTGAGAAAAGATCCTTTATAAATGCTGGTCATTAAGAAAAAGAATCTTCCCCTTTGACCTTGAGTGAAAATGGATGATCAAGAATTTCATAGATAAATCTCCATGAGACACTATTGCCAAGCTTGCATTCGGTGCAAAGGTATATCACATTTGGGTTGAAAGGGACATTCGTCGATGGGCAACCAAATCTAGAAGTTTCAACCGGATTTGGGAGGCAATCAACTTTGACATTCATGACAATGCATAGTTGTTAAGGCATCACCTAGGTGTCGCCTGGGCAACTCCTAGGCTCCCAGGCGGCCTTGGATCGCCTTGAAAAATCGGGCGCCTTGATCCCTTAGGCGGGCACTTGGTCGCCTAGGCACCCCGTCAGGCGTCGAACGCCTTGGTTTGCCTTGGTGCCTTGACAACTATGTGGCAATGTAATGCCTCTTAGGTCCCCTTCCTTGGACACAGCTAGAAATAGATTTATTTTGTCTTCTTGGAATATGGGTAATCCCTTATTTTGGAGCTCCAATTTTTATTTCCGTGCTGCCCCTTTTCAGTTTGGGCTTTTGTCCTACTTCTGTAAGGAGCCTGGCTCTATTCTTTGGATACCCAGGTTTGTTTCCCTTCCTTACGGGGTGCTATTAATATATTCTTTTATTGACCCAAAAAAAATAAAAGTAGATTTCGATCACCAAGACAAGTAGTACATAGTTAGAAAAAAATATCAAAGGCCTATCAAACCGAAGCTTTGATGAATGATAGCCAAGGATCTAGTGCTCTGATACCATGTAACAATTCTACAAAGAGATAGACAGCAAGCTCACAAACTAGAAACCAAAGAGAGAAGAAGATAGAAGAGAAGAAGAAGAGAAGGAGAGAGAGATATTTTGACACAGCAGTGTACTGTGGTTGAAATTGATAAAGATCCCTCTTCTCTATAGTATTTATTTATAGTGAATAGCTAACAACTATTACAGAAGAGTTTTCATAAAAGAGAAGACTAATAAAAGAAATACAATAACCAGAAAATAAGGAAACAAATCACCAACAATAAAGGAAACTAAGGACTAGGAGGCTAGGACCAATATCGATGGCGGTAAATCCGCCAGTAGTATCGATAAGGGCCAGTTTGGCCCAGCTGTAATTGTAACAAAAATAATGGCAACTAAGTGGGTATAATAGTGGATAAAGATTTAAAGAATGATGTGGTGGATGTTAAAAGTTATTATTGAATCAGAAAAGAATGAGTGAGTTATGATCTCCTCACTCTAACATCTTATTTATAATGAAACACTAAAAGTAGAATTACAATAATATCCCTAATGACAAATAAATAAATAAAATAATAGAAAAAACTAACAATTACTAATCTACCCCCAGCACTTAAATAACGAAATTTACAGCACTCCCCCTCAAGTTGGTGAATATATATCAATCATGCACAACTTGGATAATAATGGATGAAACAACTTCTCGAAGAGTCATTTGGTAAAGATATCAACCGCTTGATCACTTGATTGAACATATGGAACACAGATCTGTCCACTTTCTAATTTTTCCTTGATAAAATAATGATCAATTTCCACATGCTTGGTCCTATCATGTTGTACTGGACTATAAGCAATACTAATTGCAGCCTTATTGTCTCAAAATATCCTCATAGGTTCAGAATTACTAATACCAGATCCTTGAGTAATATCCTTGTAACCATAATAGCTCACATATACCCGGAGCCATAGCTCTAAACTCAACCTCTGCACTGACCACATTCTGCTTCTTGCTGAGCCAAGTAACCAGGTTACCTCCAATTAACGTACAATATCCCGAGGTACATTTTCTATCTGGATTTCCTGCCCAATCAGCATCAGTATAGGCATCAACCCTGAGATGACCATGAGAAGAGAGTAGAATTCCTCTTCCAGGAGCTGATTTCAAGTAGTGTAATATTCGGAGGTGAGAAGTATATGGGTCAGGCATGAATTGACTCACCAAACTGATTGCAAAAGCAATATCAGGTCAAGTGTGGGCCAAATATATCAACTTTTCAACTAACCGTTGATATTGTTCTTTGCCTACTGGAGTACCCATTTTCTCTTGTAGCCGAGTATTAGGATCAATTGGTGTCTCACAGGGCCAACACTCTAAGAGACCAGTCTCAGAGAGAATATCAAGTTTGTACTTCCACTGAGACAAATAAATACCTTTAGTGGAGCGTGCTACTTCAATCCCAACGAAATATCTTAGTTTTCCTAGGTCTTTGACTTCAAACTCCTTTACCAAAAAAATCATTAGTTGTTTAATCTCTTCATC